>CM077163.1:44613821-45220515 GCA_039583875.1 Platanthera guangdongensis | reverse complement strand
GAGCATAGCCGGGGTCAGAAGCCGACGGAGAGAAAGGAGCGCCGCAAACTCAACCTGCCCGGGGTCCCAATGAGAAGGCCCGAGCCTGCAGTAAGTTGGACAACTCCGCGGTGATTGCGGACGACGATGCCAATGCCAGCCTTGTTGTTTTTGGGTTCCTTGAAACGTGCATATAGCATATATTAAAATAATAAGGAGATTACAGAGGGAGGATACCCGCCAGATCTTCCTGAACAAGCTCAAGGAATTTCGGGTGGAACCTCAAAGGATCCGTCCAACAAAAAGAGGAAGAAATAGCAAACCTAGAGCAGAAATCCGCAGCAAAGTTGGCGGTTCGCCGCACATGCTGAAACGATACATGAGCGAATTCACCTAAGAACTCCAGCCCCCCCATCACGGGCTTCCCAAGATGTCACGCCATTGCTCAAACTTCGCCTGCAGTAATCAATGAGAGTCCCCTTCAATTATGACCACCGAGGCCGCAAAGTGGTTGCAGGAAGAAAATTTTCGAGCGCCTTAAGAGCCGCAAGCTCTGCACCTCCTGGGTCCCAGTGCATGTAGCCTGCCCCGCAGCAAGGAGAACGAGGCCGTCAGCATCCCGAAGAACCATGCCCAGCCCGGCCAATCGGTTCGAACGGACAGC
This sequence comes from Platanthera guangdongensis, assembly GCA_039583875.1. NCBI lineage: Eukaryota > Viridiplantae > Streptophyta > Magnoliopsida > Asparagales > Orchidaceae > Platanthera > Platanthera guangdongensis. Next base: position 45,219,872 of record CM077163.1, on the reverse strand, counting down.
TCTGTCCAAGTTGATCTTGATCCATCCAGTAGGGGGGCACCATAAGGTCGAAGTAGACAGCTGGTCTGGCTGGGAGGTGCCCCAGTTCCCCTGGGCGGAGTGAAAGAATCCACAAGAGAGGGAGGTGAGGACCGTGGCCGCGATAACGTGGGAGTGGTGAATTCCTGGCCATGCATTTTTGCATTTCTCGCACGCCAGCATTGATACACCGTATAGCACAAGGCCCTCGCCGCCTCCAATCTGGTCAGGTTCGCAGCCTGGCAGAGCTTGCGGAAATCATCCCAAGTCCCGCAAAGAGGTAAATCAATGCCAGGCACCAAATATAAATGGTCCAGAATGAGCCATTTGTACTTCTTCATGGGGAGCCTTAAAGGCACTTATTCCCATACCATTTCTTCTCCCATTGTAAGATACACTTGTATTCTTACAAGAAGAATTCTCATTCTTATAGTGACCATACATGCAGGACACTACATGCATTCTGGTCATACCTATTAGAAGGAAGGATTACCATGTGAAAGGTTGACTCTGACACTACATGTGCTTTGCCTTTACCTTTGAAAAGGTCAACTCTTGTGCTTCCCTTGACTACCAACTCCTTAACCTTTTGAGAGGAGAAGGAATCTATCAAGGGCAACACAGTACTTGGCTTAGAAAAACTAGCCACTATCCTTCTTTACTTAAGGAGCTCTCTTAAAGATCTAAGATGATTTTGTCATTTTGGATTATGGTCTCAAGTTGGATGACTGAGATGGACCTTTGTTGGAAAACTCCACAGTCTTCTGATCCAGCAAGGATGTTGTCTCAGCTTGCTGGGAAGCAGCTAACTGAAGGGAGGTAATCTCCTCAGCATACCTCTTGATTAACTTCCTGCTTCTCCTTAAAGCCTCTAGAAGTTTACCATACTTATCAATCAATTGATTGATATCTTCCTCAGATTCAGAGTCATCTTCATCACTAGATGAGGATGCATCAGAATTTGGACTGACCTCATAATCTGAATAGTAGGAAGAACTAGATAGAGAATATACCTTTTTTGGACCAGGTTGATCCTGACAGGATTCTTCTTTTATCATGGCTATTAGCCCATAACAGCAGTTGCCATCTTCTTTATCTTCATCATCCACCTCTGAATCACTGTCTGAGTGTGATATAGGGGTCCTGTTACTTATCCCAACATCAGGACAATCTTCGGCTTCATCTGTAATAGCAGCAAGCATCCCAATGAAGTCTTCCTCTTCTTCCTTTTCATCCTTCTTTGTGCCTTCCATGTGGACAAGCAAGGTGTCCCACATTTCTTTGAAAGTCTTGCAGTGGACCAGGATCTGGAAGGTGGAGTCATCCATGGCACTTACCATGATGTGTTGTGCCCTCTTGTTCGTAGTTGCCAAATGACTTCATCTTCAGACATTTCGGCATAACTATTTGGAGTCTGGACTTCTGCATCTAAGACAGAGACTTTCATGGGGATGAAAGGTCCTTCTTGAAAAGTTACAAAGACTCTAGGATCAATGGCCTCCATGATCTTCCTGACCCTCTCTTTCCAAGTCCCAAAATTCTCCTTACTGCAGAATTGAATCTCCATTGAGCTCCACTCCTTATGGTTCACTCCTGAACCCATAAGCACTAATATTTTAACTATCCTTTGAGGTCTACTCAGACTGTTAAGTCCTTTTAGAGTAACCTCCCTCTGATACCACTTAAAATTCTTTGTTTTCAAGGATAGCTAAATCACCTAGGGGGTGAATAGATTTCTTAGTTACTTGTGACTATCTTTGATTTTCCTTTCTTTGAGGTGCTTTGTTAGTTAGTAGTTAAGCTTTCATGACACACATTTGCAATAAGGAAACAACATAAAAAGCACACATAGAATATATAGTGGTTCCCAGATTATTGGTATGCCCACTTTCCCTCCCACCTTTCTAACTTATAGTTAGACAAGACACTTCTCTAATCTTGGCTCCTAAGAGCTTACAATACGATCCCGCGGGACCACTCGGTCTCCTCCAAGACCTACAGCTCAGACACAAGACCCTACAACTCAGTGATCCAAAGATCACCTACCTCAGGCCCAAAGGCCCTACAATTCAGGCTGGGAGGACAGCCCTACCTCAAATGCACAAGAGATCCTACCTCATAGAGAATGACTCTTCTACAGCTCAGGCACACAGGCCATACCTCAAATCCAAAGGATACTACAACTCAGGCACAAGTGCCCTACACTCACAGAGAATGACTCTCCTACCTCAGATCCAAAGGTCCTACCTCAGATCCAAACTGGATCCTACTCTTAGTGATCAAATGATCACATACCTCAGATTCTCAATAGAATCCTACCTCAGGCTAAACAACCCTACAACTCAGATCCAAACTTGGATCCTACCTCAGAGCAAATTTGCCACTACCACTCAGATCCAAAAGGATCCTATAAGGTGGAAGTGGGTTGGTGAGTTGGTCTTGACACAAAAGATGTTTCTCTGTGCCAATCTTTCTGGACTGAGATAAACTCAGTCTAACTTTGACTCTAGGAAAATAATCCCGGAGCCTACTGCTACTTAAATTGAGGTATACCCAACCCTATTTAATTCTTCTTAGCACCAGAAAGTGTTCCTGCTGGAACTGAGAAGTAACTGCAGCTAGTTGCTGCTACTTGAGCTGAGAGAATCCCATCCCTAACTTCTTCACAGTAACAAGAGTCTTGAGCTGGAAGCAACTTTGCAGATCTGCTGCTTTGCACCTTGCTGAACTGAAACAGAAGCTCATCTCTCTCTTCTATACAGATACATAAATTTATCTTCAGTAAATGTTCTGCTGGAACTGTGAAGTAAACATGTAGCAGGGGTTGGCCCTATGCTGCAACTTCTCTCTCATGGATTTACTCTAACCTGCTGTTGATGATGAAGATGACAACAACAACTTGACTATCTTCCTGTTGTTGTAGCTTGGGTAACAACCTGCTTCTTCTTCTTCTTCCTTAAAAAGAATACTTTCTGAACTTGCTGGTGTAGGTGATAATGGCACCAGCTAACTGCTGAGCTTGCCTCAGGCCTTAGCTGCTTCTATTTCTTCAGAGAATATCTCTGATCTTGTTGGTGCAGATGATAATGGCACCAGTTATCTCTTAGAACTCTTAGATCTGAAGTTGGAACTTCTTCTCCAAAGCTCAGCAACAATGGTCGAGGAGGAAGATGAAGTCCAGACCTTTTTCCCCAAAAGTTACTTTCTTCAATCTCATCTCTTCCTTTTCTATTCCGCCGATCAACGACTATTTTGACCCTTAGGCCCCATTGAGATTGACATCTATAGTTTTACTTTAATAGCTAAGAGTTGTACTGAAGGCCTGCAGTACGATTTGTCGCGTACTGTAGCCTTCCCGCAACTAATTTGAATTTTGTTGACTTGTTGACTTTGCTGACATCACCATCTGTGGACAACCAAAATCAAGCATCATTAGTATAGCATTGAGTGAGTAAGCATCACTCAACGCCAAAACACTTAGAAAGATTTCTCTCTATCTCAGGCGTTGAGTGAACAAGCTTCACTCAACGCTTTTGGGCTTGGCCAATCATTCTGTCACTAAACGTTGAGTGAGTAGCCTTCAATCAACGCCAAAACACTTAGAAAAGTTTTTTGTCATTAGGCGTTGAGTGAGTAAGCTTCACTCAATGCCAAAAAACTTAGAAAAATTTCTCTGTCATTAAGCGTTGAGATCGTTGAGTCCACTCAATGCTTTTTGCTTTAGAAAATATTCCTGCTTCTCTGGTGTTGAGAGCGTTGAGTGTGTCTTCATCACTCAACGCTTTTTGCCTTGGACAAACTATCTGTAACTAGGCGTTGAGTGAGCCTTCATCACTCAACGCCATATTACTTAAAAAGATTTTGTCACTTGGCGTTGAGTAAGTAAGCTTCACTCAACGCCAAACTACTTAACAGATATTCTTATACCTGGAGTTGAGTAAGTAAGTTTCACTTAATGCTTGTGGACTTGGGCAAATTCCTGCCTGTCCAGCATCTATCTTTGTGTCCACCTGTCCAATCACTATTAATACATGTCCTATCAATGTTTCAAGGACAACCTGTATAAGGTGCTCCTCCTCTCCCCTTGTGCTTGTCTCGGGAAGCTTTTCATAAAAAGACCTCTAAGAGTACTTAATTTCTGTTCTAAAAACTCTATTAAAGTGTGACAGATTATACACATGAAATAAAACATACTATAATATATAAGATTTATACAACATGAATCTTGAAGCAGATCCAATGATTTCTAGATCATCTACTACCTCCAGCCAACAGATGGGATAAGCCCGACTTGGAGCACCTTCCAAATCAAATTCCCGGCCACCCAGCCACCTCCCCGGCCAGCCACCGGCACCACTACCTCCGTTGAGGTGGTGGCTATCGCCTGTCGGCAATTTGGCCGCCAGAGGTGGTGGTTTCCAGCCAACCTGAGAATGCAAATTTCATGGATTTTCTCTGAAATTTTCTCACACAATCAGGCTCAATTGAGCCGATATCTCTCCTAAAAGATCTAAGAGGCTAGCACAAGGGGAGAGGAGGATAAACGTACCCGTAAGCGAGCTTGACGGAGGGTTTGGTGGTGGTGCGCCATTGCCGACAAGCTAGCTTGAAATCCACCTCCTTATTTCGATCCTCCAGCAAAAGCTCCACTCCAAAGCTCTGGCTTGACTCCTTGTGAGGTGGTGAAGGTGATGAAAGGCTTGAAAGGGGCTGAGGAGGGGTGTATAAGTAGTTATCAAGGAGGTGGGCGGTCAGCCATGGCTTGAATGCCGTTTTTCATCCCCTCTCCTTGTTGTCAGCCAACTAGTATTGATGATGAGAAGTTCCAAGATATGGGGAACACATTTAGCAGGCCTTGAGAAGATGAGGTGAGTGCCAAATGGCAACCATCCCATGAAATTCTCCTCTTTCTCCTCCAAAAGGGGTGAATTTCCTATCTTGTCCTCCATGTAAAGCCTCCATTCAAATTCAGAGGGGCTTTGATAATAAATTGACTCATGGGCCTGTTGTATGGGTCTTGAGCAAGGCCTTAGCCCAATTGGTTTTGACTCGGGCTCCTAATTTTTCTCTTTAGGCCTTATGTTGACCATGGTTGACTTGGGGGTTTGACTTAGTCAATTGATGTGTGGTCTGGTCCAATGTGTGTGTTTTGAGTCCCTTGACACAACCCAATGTCGGTTGGGTCATGGTGGAGCCCTAATTGCGCCACTGTAGCCAATATGTGTGATTTTGATTAATTTAGGGCTAAGTTTGACTTTGGTCAAATTAGTCAAATTGATGACCCCATGATGAGGATTTTGGGCCAATTGAGTCCCTTATGATATCTTAAGACCATAGGTGAGGTCAATTTCATATTTTGGGGGTCAATTGAACCTAATGGTGAAAGATTGACCTATGTTGACCTAAATGGTATTTTGGTCAATTTGGCCAATTTGGTGATCCTATAATGAGGCTTTTGGGTAAATTGGGCCCCTTATGATGTCCTAAGACTAGGGTGTGGTCAATTTCATGTTTTGGGGGCTAATTGAACTTAATGATGAAGGATTGGCCTATATTGACCTAAAAGGTATTTTGGTCAATTTGGCCAATTTGGTGACCCTATGATAGGTCTTTTAGGTAACTTGAATTTATTTTGGAGTTAGGGTCATAGTGGTAAGGTCAATTTGCACTTGTTAGTTCAATTTGGGCTACGTTTACCTAGGTTGACTTGTACATTATAGTGGGCCACATGTGAGTTCAGCCTAACGCATTGGATCCTAAGGTCACCACCTAGCCTAACTCATCAAACTCACCATATGTCCTATACTAATTTGTGTTAAGGGGGTCTAGAAGGAAATGTAATGTTACAAATCTCAAAAACAAACAAAAAAATTCAACCCCGAAATTTAAGTTCGGGTATATGAGGTTTAACACATAAAGAAGTTGATCAAAATATCTAGCAGGTTTAGGATGTACCTGCGGTGAAGAGCTCCGGATGTCGTTGCTGCAAGATGTCCATGGGCTCCCATGTGTGCTCCTCCTGCCCATGATTTGACCACAACACCTTGACCAATGGAACGCTCTTCTTCTGCAATACTCGGACTGTTGTATCATTGATCCGGATTGGCTCCAAACGAACTGACCGATCAGATGCTACCAGACCGGATATAGATGTTGTTGGGTCCATTGCCCTCAATGTCCTCAGATTTGAGTGAAGTCAATCTTGTCAACGATATACATAAAAGTGTATTTGATGTGTGTATGAGTTCATGCATGCAGGGATGTGCTAGCAACATTGATGGGACAGATAGCCTAAGTGGCTAAGTCAGGTAAACACTTACCTAAGATGTGGATAGACAAAAATCTGTCCAAGTCAACAAGTATTGAGTGAAGGTTACTCACTCAATGCCAGATGACTTATAGCACTGAGTGGAGCCTATACAGTCAAAGCCATGGAGTGGCAAGCTGAGAAAGTGGCTAAGTTCACAGGCATTAAGTGAAGTCAACTCACTCAACGCCATACAACAAAAGGATGTAAGGCTAATGCAGTAAGAGCCTAAGGAAAAATGGGCAGACAAGTGGCTAAGTCCACAGGCGTTGAGTGAAGATCATTCACTCAACGCCATAACTCCATAATCGTTGAGTATAGCTCAGTCAGTCAACCCCATAGGAAAACTGTGAATATTTACTAAGTCCACATGGTTTGAGTGAGGCAAGCTCACTCAATGTCATGTGATAATGTGTTGACGAATTCTGAATATTAGTGTTGTTTCATAGACACAGAAATTTGGCTAAATCCAAATGCGTTGAGTGTTGCTCATTCACTCAACGCAAGATAACAGAAGAAAATCTGTTAAGTAGTTTGGCGTTGAGTGGAGCTTACACACTCAACGCCAAGGAGCAGAAAAATCTGGCTAAGGTAGAAAATGTTGAGTGAGGCGTACTCACTCAACGCTCTCAACGCCATAATTCAGAAAATCTAGCTAAAGCAAAAAGCGTTGAGTGAGACATGCTCACTCAACGCTCTCAACTCTTAAGATGCTGAAGAAGCAAAAAATTGATTAAGGAAGAAAGCGTTGAGTGATGCAAGCTCACTCAACGCTCTCAATGCCTAAATTGTAGAATGTATAACTAAGGCACAACGCATTGAGTGAGGTGTGCTCACTCAACGCTCTCAACGCCAGGCATGCAGAAAAGGCTGCAGAAATGGTTAAGGCAAAAAGCATTGAGTGAGACTTACTCACTCAACACTGTCAACGCCTAGATAGATAGAATTCTGTCTAAGAACTTTAGCGTTGAGTGAAGCTCATTCACTCAACACCTATTCTACTGATGCTTGATTTTGGCTAAGTCCACATATGCTGACGCCAGCAAAATATGCAAAATCGACAAAGTCAACTAATTTCAAATCAAGTACGGAGAGGCTACAAAACATGACAAACTATGTCGCGAAGCTACTGTACGTCTTCTTCCGTTAAAGCAAGGTGCAACTGGATGCTACAAGTGGGCCCCACTAATGTCTAAGAGCTGTTGATCAGCGAATTACAAAAGGAAGAGAGTGGGCAAGACGACAAGAACTTTTAGGGCTTTATCATTTTCAAAAGGTTGGGGATGGACTTCATCTCTCTCACCATTATCGCCAAGAAAGAGGTTTAAGTCTTCCTGCAGGAACAAAAAGTTTAATGAGCTGCTGCTTATTCACAACATAATCAGAAAGATCTCTGATAGAGGAAGAAAGTAAAGCCATCATTCTCCAGTGGGCTCAGTTAGCTGATTGAAGAACACAAGTTCATCCTCTTCTTCAGATAGTTCAGAATCTTCATTATGAGTTTCTTCTCGCAGAGGGAGAACGTCTTCCTGCTGCTGTGAAGCAAGATAGTGCTGAGATAACTCAGCCCTAGCTTTTGATACAGTGAAATTTCTCTCTGTCAAAACATCAAAATCTTCACCCTTCTGTAGGATCCAACTGGATCTGAGTTTTAGGGCTCTCTGAGCCCGAGGTAGGGCAATATTGCCTGAGTTGTAGGAGAGTGAAGCTCTCTGAGTTGTAGGATCCAACTGGATCTGAGCTGTAGGACTTGGTTTCAAGTCTGAGGTAGGTGGTCAATTGATCACTGACACGTAGGTGAGGAATACTCTCGGAGTGTAGGACCTTTGGGTGGGAGGTTGGATCCCTAGTGGATATGAGGTAGGGCTGTCCTCCCAGCCTGAGTGTAGGGCCTTTGGCCAGAGGTAGGTGATCTGCTGATCACTGAGTTGTAGGCACATGTGGCTGAGTTGTAGGTCTTGGAGGAGACTGAGAGATCTTGATGGATTTGAGGTGTCAGCTCTTTGGAGCAGTATTTTGGAAAAGTGCACTGACTAACAGGAAGTTGGCAAGGTGGGAGGAGAGTGGATGTATCCAAAAATTGGGGAACCACTATAAATCTGTGTGTACTTTTTTGTGTTGTTTTTTTTTGTGCAGGTTCTTGAAAACAAACTACTACCAACACACTTAGTGCAAAAGATAAAATTAAAAAGAGAATAATAGCAGTCAAACAACATATTCACCCCCTTTAGGTTGTATGCTACCTTGAAAATAAAGACTTTCAAATGGTATTAGAGAGAGGTTACTCAAAAAGTATCTAACAATCTGAGTGATCTTCCAAGGTAGCTACAGACTGTTCTGATGGGTTCATGAGTGAACTACAAGGAGCTGGGTGCCATGAAGCTTCTTATCTGCAGGAAGGAGGGATTTGGTATCTGAAAGGAGAGGGTAGGGTTGTTCATGAAAGCAGCTGACCCTAGAGTCTTTTTAACTGTTAAAGAAGAACCTTTCATCCCCATGAAAGTGTCTGTCTTGTATGCAAACATCCAGACATATGATGAGATGACAAAGGATGAAGTCATTCTTGCCACCATGGACAAGAGGGCTCAAAATGTCATAGTCAGTACAATTGATGATTGTACCCTTTAGAATCTGATTCACTGCAAAACTGCAAAGGAGATGTGAGACACTCTGGTGATCTACATGGAAGACACAAAGGACGTCAGGGATGATAGAAAGTCTATGCTCAACCAAGAGTATGAGGCCTTCAAACAGACCAAGGGTGAGAACATAGCCACATGCTATGAAAGATTCTTCAGGATAGTGAATGAGCTAAGGACCTATGGAATGGTCTTTAGTCATTATGAGCTAAATGATAAGCACCTCGGGTCTCTCACCAGAGACTGAGACACAAAGATCTATGTCATCAGATAAATGACTAAGCTGGGTGACATTCCACCTCACACCCTATTTGGAAAACTGCTCTCCTATGAGATGCAGCTAACTGTCAGGAAAGAGAAAGAGATCAACTGCAAATCTCAAGTCAAAGAAAAGTAAGTGGCTCTCAAAGCTGAAGTCACAAGCAAAAGCAGGAAAAAGACTTCCTCCTCCCAGAAGACCAGCAAATTCAGACTGCACTGAATCAGAAGCATCAGACAACAGCATGTCTGATGAGAACTTTGATGTCTTCTCCAGTCACTCCATAGGATGATGAAGAAGAAGCACTGAAAGAGAAGGCCCTCCTCATCCGCACATCACTGGAAGAAATCATCTAAGGAGGACATGTATGGATCTAAACCCAGTAAAGAGAATTCTGCTAATGTTATCTGTTACTGCTGCAGCAAACCAAGGCATGTCATTGTTAATTGCCCAGTGAAGAGAAGGGGGGATAGTGAGAAGAAATCTCACCAAAAGCACAAGGGCAAGAAAGAAAAGTTCTTTTGTGGCTAAGAAAGAGAAAAGCTGGACAGACTCATCATCATCTGAGTTTGAAGAAGAGGAAGTCTATATTGGGCTAGTTGTTATTACTGCTGCTAAAGAAAAAGCTGTTACATCAGGAGATGTCTATCCTCCAGGGAGGATAGGAATCAGGGCCCCTCTAACACTATCAGACAGTGACTCAGAGGTGGATGAAGATGACCACAACTGCAGAGGGTTGACGGCAATGACTGATGAAGACGGCAGCCAGGATCAGCCTGGTCAAAGTAAGGTACATTCTCCATCCAGTTCAGTGTCTAAGCATGAGATAAGTCCTTTTGCAGAAGCCTCTTCATATAATGGTGAAGATTATTCTGGCTCAGAAGGCGATGTCAATCAATTGATTGACAGATATAGTGAACTTCTGGATGCCTTTAAAAAATGCAAGAAGTTGACTAAGAAACAGGCTAAAGAGATTGTCTCTTCAACCTGTTGCTTCTCAGCTTGCTGAAACAGCTGTTGTGCTAAATCAGACAATAAGGGAGCTCAGTCAACTGAAAACCCTATCAGGCATCCAGATGGAGATTATCAAGAGCAAAAATAGTCTCATTAAAAATTTTGAAGAAAAGCTCCAGAGAGAGAAAGGTATTGTGGCCAGTTTCTCTCAGCCCAAATACAGTGTTGCCCTTGATAGATTCCTTCTCCTCACAAAAGGGTAAGAAGGGTTGGGCTTCAAGGGTAGCACAAGACTTGTCAATCTTAAAGGGAAAGTTCCAGTTGTGCTAATGGCATCTAGGCCACCTAACCCATTCAAGAAGGTGATATTTCCTTCAAATAGGTATGACCAGGAAAGCATATATGGTCACTATATGAATGGTGCATCCACAAGTGGAACAAAAGATGTTCTCAGCCATTGTGGAAGGTATAGTAGGGCAAGTTCCTTTAAGGCTGCTCATAAAGAAATTCAAATGGCCATCATGGACCATTTATCTTTGGTGCTACACCCCCCCCCCCTCTCAAAAATGTGGTTGCAGCCAGCTTTCAGAACCTGTCAACACAGAATTTGACTAAGGGTCAGTTTGTTAGCTTGCCTAATATGGCTCTTTATGATGCTATCAAGAGCACACTATCTGAAAAGAAATGTGTTGCTGATAGGAATCAGAACATGCCACACAAGCCAGCAAGCAGACTAACCTTCAGTCAAATCCATGCTGAAAGGAAACAAAAAATGGCTGCTGCACCTCTTCCTTCTGTCAAGACAACAGTCAAACCAACTGTTAGGCCTAACAGAAAAAAAGATGCAACATACATGATTGTTGGTGTTGTGGCAAGATAGACCATTATGCCATTGACTGTTGGCATAATCTTAATGGGGCCAGGACCAGAGTTAGTCCACCAGTCAGAAATCTTGCTGGTGTACATGTTCAATTTCGGACTAATATGCACTTAGGACCCAATAGGTATTGGGGTCCTAAGGTAAAGTAAACTATATATTGCAGGTTAGTCCAAGTGGTCATACTCCTATATGATACTTGAATAGTGGTTGTTCCAGGCACATGACTGGGACAAGGAACAACTTGAAGGAGTACTCTTCAGTAAAAGATGGACCCAAAGTAATCTTTGGTGGTTCAGATAGAGGGGTAATAATAGGATATGGTAAGGTCACCAATGTCATAGTCATCATCACTAATGAGGCTTATTTTAAAGGGTTGCAACACAACCTTATAAGCATAAGCCAACTCTCTGATCTTGTCTATGTTATTGTCTTCCATAAGTAGAAGTGTCTAATTAGGAGGTCAAGTGATCAAGAGGTCATTTTGACAGGCACTAGAAGTGAAAATTTTTATTGCTTGAACTTTCTATGTTTAAATACAGACTCTCCTATCTGTCAAGTGGCAAATGAGAAATCCTCTTATAGTGTCCTATGACACAAGAGGCTAGCCCATGTAAATTATAAGACTATTGACAAGCTCTTTAGTCAAGAGCTAGTTAGGAATGGTCTCAATATGAAGTGCTCCAAGGAGGGCATTTGCTCTGCATGTCAAAAGGGCAAGCAGACAAAGTTTCCTTCATGGGTATTGGGATCAAAGATTCTGTGAGGTGCCTATACCTCGTGGATATAGACTTGTTTGATCCTATGCCAGTTCATAGTCTTGGTAGGAAGGTCTACACCCTTATGGTGGTTGATGACTTTTCCAGGTTTGCTTGAGTATTCTTCCTCAAGAGCAAGAGTGAAACCTTCGATATCTCCATTAAGTTTGTCATTAAAATTTAGAATGAGTCTAACAGCTCTGTGGTCAAAATCAGATATGACCATGAGACTGAATTCCAGTCTGATAGCATGATAAGGTTCTGGAAGAGCATGAGATTCATCAAGAATTCTCTTCACCTAGAACACCCCAGCAAAATGAGATTGTTGAGAGGAAAAATAGAACTCTCATTGAGGCTGGTAGGACCCTGTTGAGAGACACATCTCTCCCAGAATATTTCTGGGATGAGATAGTCAACACTGCATGTCATGTCCTCAACAAAGCCTCTATCACCAATAGCCACAAGAAAACTCCCTATGAGATCTTGAAAGACAGAAAACCAAACCCAAGCTATCTCAGAATCTTTGGTAGTAAATGATATGTGCTTCATAATGGAAATTCCTATATCACTAAGTTTGCTGCCACATCCTTTGATGAGATTTTTTTGGGTATAACAATCATAGCAAAGCTTATAGGATCTACAACTTGAAAAGACAAGTTATAGAAGAATCTATACATGTAGTCTTTGATGAGTCTACCATGATTAATAGGGAGCTGAGAACCTCCTGTTCCAGTACTGCAGGTACAGAACAGATGATGGACAATCTGGCCATCAAGGAAGCAAAAACAGCTATCCAAAATGAAGTGGATATTGCAGAAGGTCCACCAGACGCACTTGGAGTAGATGAGTATCAGTAAGGAGTTGTTCCTGAATCTGGTGCAGAAAGAAGATTGCCTCCAGCAATCAGGAATTTAAGAGATCATCCTGCATACCAAATTATTGGTGAAGCCAGCCAAGGTATAGTGACTAGAAGTAAAAGTCTAAATATAACTATGTATGCAAGCTTCCTGTCACAAGTGGAGTCAAAGAAGTTTGAAGAGGCCAACATAGATCAATTCTACATAGCAGCTATGCAAGAGGAACTGAACCAATTCAAAAGATGTAATGTCTAGAGGCTGGTTCCCAGACCTCATGGACATAATTTCATTGGATTCAAGTGGATTTACAGAAACAAACTTGATGAAAATGACATTATAATTAAGAACAAAGCAAGATTAGTAGCTAAGGGGTATATGCAGGAAGAATACATCGATTTTGATCAAACCTTTGCCCCTGTAGCAAGATTGGAGGCCAAAAGATTATTCCTTGCATATGCTGCACATAAGGGATTCAAGGTCTACCAGATGAATGTGAAGTCAGCCTTCCTGAATGGTGACTTAAAAGAAGAAGTCTATGTTGAGCAGCCTCCAGGTTTTGTAGTTCCTAACTTACCTGATTCTGTTTATAGACTTAGGAAAGCTTTATATGGGCTAAAGCAAACCCCTAGAGCATGGTATGAGACTTTGTCTAGCTTCCTCATTGAGAACAAATTCTCAAGGGAAAAGATAGACAAGACATTATTCCTAAGGGAATCTAAGGATAAGATCATCCTAGTTTAGATCTATGTAGATGATATCATCTTTGGATCTACTGATAACAACCTCTGCAAGAAGTTTGTCAAACTTATGCAGGGGAAGTTTGAGATGAGCAGTATGGGTGAACTTAAGTTCTTATTGGGTCTCCAAGTAAGACAGACTGATGATGACGTGTCTATATCTCAGTCTAAGTTCACTAGCGAGTTAATAAAAAAATTTGGTATGAAAAATTCCTCCACCATGAGAACTCCATGGGATCAAGTATGCTCATATGCAAGGATGAAGTAGGGAAACATGTTGATGAGACTTTGTATAAGGGATAATTAGTTCTCTTCTCTATCTAACTGCTAGTAGGTCAGACATTATGTATGCTAGGTATCAGGCTTGCCCCAAAGAATCTCATTACACTGCTGTAAAGAGAATTCTGAGGTATCTTAAGGGCACACCAGATCTTGGCCTGTGCTACCCTAGGAATGGGGAGTTTGAACTAACTGACTATTCAGATGCAGACTTTGCAGGCTGCAAAGAGGACATGAAGAACATGTCTAGTATCTGTCAATTCCTGGGTGAAAGACTAGTTTTCTGGAGCAGCAAAAAGCAAACTAGTGTTGCTATTTCAACTGCAGAGTCAGAATACATCTCAGCAGATAGTTATTGTGCTCAACTACTATGGATCAAGCATCAGCTCCATGACTACAACCTTCAGATAAGTATAAGTTCCTTATTTTGTGATTCTACTAGTGTCATTTCAATTGCTAGGAATCTTGTCTCCCACAGCAGGACTAAACACATTGAAATCAGATATTATTTCATTAGAGAGCATGTGGAACGTGAAGATATCAATCTTGAGTTTGTTCCAACTGACAAGCAAGTGGCTGACATCTTCACGAAACCACTAGATGAAGCAAAGTTTAACACCTTCAAATTTGAGTTAGGAATGTTAAACATGACATTGCTTTAGTTGCTCCTCACTTTAGTTGCAAATAATTTTGTATTTTGCAGATGGAATTGTTCTTTAGAAAAACGAAGACCCTTCAAGATGATGCATCAGTTGAGGGGGAGCATGTCCAGCACTATTCCAGTAATTCAGAACCTTGTTATCTATTTACTAAAGTCAAAAGGGGGAGGAAAAGATAAGCAGGTAAGGAGGTGTGGTAACCATTATGAAGAATGGTTGCAGCAATTCAGGGGGAGCAGATATAGTAATGTTCACCATGCAGGCAAGGAGGTGTGGTAAAGTATGATAACTATAAATCATTCTCTAATTATATGCTTTTAAAATTCTTATTGTTGCATAGTGTTATGTATGGCATTGACTCATTATTGAATCATTTGCTTAAGAGTTTTGGCTTTCTCAAATAGGGGGAGATTGTTGGATGTATTGCTCTCAATGTCCTAATATTTGAGTGAAGTCAATCTTGTCAATGATATACATAAAAGTGTATTTGATGTGTGCCTGAGTTCATGCATGCAGAGATGTCTTAGCAACATTGATGGGACAGATAGCCTAAGTGGCAAAGTCAGGTAAACACTTATCTAAGATGTGGATAGACAGAAATCTGTCCAAGTCTGCAGGCGTTGAGTGAAGGTTATTCACTCAACGTCAGATGACTTATAGCGCTGAGTGGAGCCTATACAGTCAGAGCCATGAAGTGGCAAGCTGAGAAAGTGGATAAGTTCACAGGCGTTGAGTGAAGTCAACTCACTTAACGTCATACAACAAAAGGCTGTGAGTAAGGCTAATACAGTAAGAGCCTAAGGAAAAATGGGCAGACAAGTGGCTAAGTCCACCGGCGTTGAGTGAAGATCATTCACTCAACACCATAGCTCCATAATCGTTGAGTATAGCTCAGTCAGTCAACACCACAGGAAAACTGTGAATATTTACTAAGTCCACATGGGTTGAGTGAGGCAAGCTCACTTAAGGTCATGTGATAATGTGTTGACTAATTCTCAAAGTCAGTGTTGTTTCTTAGACACTGAAATTTGGCTAAACCAAATACGTTGAGTGTTGCTCATTCACTCAACGCAAGATAACATAAGAAAATTTGTTAAGTAGTTTGGCATTGAGTGGAGCTTACACACTCAACGCCAAGGAGCAGAAAAATCTGGCTAAGGAAGAAAATGTTGAGTGAGGCGTACTCACTCAATGCTCTCAACGCTATAATTCAGAAAATCTGGCTAAACCAAAAAGCGTTGAGTGATGCATGCTCACTCAACACTCTCAACTCTTAAGATGCTGAATAAGCAGAAAAATGGTTAAGGAAGAAAGCGTTGAGTGATACAAGCTCACTCAACGCTCTCAATGCCTAAATTGCAGAATGTATGGCTAAGACACAAGCCATTGAGTGAGGTGTGCTCACTCAACGCTCTCAACGCCAGGCATGCAGAAGAGGCTGCAGAAATGGTTAAGTCAAAAAGCATTGAGTGAGGCTTACTCACTCCACGTTGTCAATGCCTAGATAGACAGAATTTTGTCTAAGTACTTTGGCGTTGAGTGAAGCTCATTCACTCAACGCCTATTCTACTGATGCTTGATTTTGGCTAAGTCCACAGGTGCTGACGTCAGAAAATCTGCAAAATCGATAAAGTCAACTAATTTCAAATCAAGTACGGAGAAGCTACAGAACACGACAAACTCTGCCGCAAAGCTACTGTACGTCTTCTTCCATTAAAGCAAGGTGCAGCTGGATGGTGCAAGTGGGCCCCACTAATTTCTAAGATTCGTTGATCAGCGAACTACAAAAGGAAGAGAGTGGGCAAGACAACAACAACTTTTAGGGCTTTATCATTTTCAAAAGGTTGCGGTCGGACTTCATCTCTCTCGCCATTATCGCCAAGAAAGAGGTTGAAGTCTTCCTGCATGAACAAAAAGTTCAGTGAGCTGTTGCTTATTCATCTGCAACAACATAATCAAAAAAATCTCTGATAGATGAAGAAAGTAGAGTCATCATTCTCCAGTGGGCTCAGTTAGCTGATTGAAGAACACAAGTTCATCCTCTTCTTCAGCAAGTTCAGAATCTTCATTATGAGTTTCTTCCAGCGGAGGGAGAACGTCTTCCTGCTGCTGTGAAACAAGATAGTGCGAAGATAACGCAACCTTAGCTTTTGACACAGTGAAATTTCTATGTGTCAGAACATTCAAATCTTCACCCTTCTGTAGGATCCAACTGGATCTGAGTTTTAGGGCTCTCTAAGCCTGAGGTAGGGAAATATTGCCTGAGTTGTAGGAGAGTAAAGCTCTCTGAGTTATATGATCCAACTGGATCTGAGCTGTAAGACTTGATTTCAAGTCTGAGGTAGGTGGTCAATTGATCACTGAGCTGTAGGAGAGGAATACTCTTTGAGTGTAGGACCTTTGGGTCTGAGGTAGGATCCCTAGTGGATCTGAGGTAGGGCTGTCCTCCCAGCCTGAGTGTAGGCCTTTGGCCTGAGGTAGGTGATCTGCTGATCACTGAGTTGTAGGCCTGTGTGGCTGAGTTGTAGGTCTTGGAGGAGACTGAGAGATCCTGAGGGATCTGAGGTGTAAGCTCTTTGGAGCAGTATTTTGGAGAAGTGTCCTAACTAATAGGAAGTTGACAAGGTGGGAGGAGAGTGGATATACCCAAAAATTGAGGAACCACTATAAATATGCGTGTACTTTTCTGTGTTGTTTTCTTTGTGCAGGTTCTGGAAAACAAACTACTACCAACACACTTAGTGCAAAAGATAAAATTAAAAAGAGAATAATAACAGTCAAATAACATACTCACCCTCCCTAGGTTGTATGCTACCTTGAAAATAAAGACTTTCAAGTAGTATTAGAGAGAGGTTACTCAAAAGGATCTAACCATCTTAGTGATCTTCCAAGGTAGCTACAGACTGTTCTGATTTGTTCAGGAGTGAACTACAGGGAGCTGGGTGCCATGAAGCTTCCTATCTGCAGGAAGGAGGGATTTGGTATTTGGAAGGAGAGGGTCAGGTTGTTCATGGAAGCAGTTAACCCTAGAATCTTTTTAACCGTTAAAGAAGGACTTTTCATCCCCATGAAAGTGTCTGTCCTTGATGCAAACATCCAGATATCCAAAACATATGATGAGATGACAAAGGATGAAGTCATTCTTGCCATCATGGACAAGAGGGCTCAAAATGTCGTAGTCAGTGTATTGATGATTCTACCCTTCGGAATCTGATTCACTGCAAAACTGCAAAGGAGATGTGGGACACTCTGGTGATCTACATGGAAGGCACAGAGGAGGTCAGAGATGATAAAAAGTTTATGCTCAACCAGGAGTATGAGGGCTTCAGACAGACCAAGGGTGATAACATAGTCACATGCTATGAAAGATTCTTCAGGATAGTGAGTGAGCTAAGGATCTATGGAATGGTCTTTAGTCATTATGAGCTAAATGATAAGCTTCTTAGGTCTCTCACCAGAGACTGGGACATAAAGATCTGTGTCATCAGAGAAATGGCTAAGCTGGGTGACACTCTACCTCACACCCTATTTGGAAAACTGCTCTCCTATGGGATCCGGATAACTATCAGGAAAGAGGAAGAGATCAACTACAAATCTCAAGCCAAAGAAAAGTTAGCGGCTCTCAAAGCTGAAGCCACAAGAAAAAGCAGGAGAAAGACTCCACCTCCCAGAAGACCAGCAGATTCAGACTGCTCTGAATCAGAAGCATCAGACAACAACATGTCTAATGAGGTCTTTGCTGTCTTCTCCAGGCAGCTCCATATGCTGATGAAGAAGAAGCACTGGAAGAGCAGACCCTCCTCCTCAGCACATCACTGGAAGAAATCCTTCAAGGAGGACAGGTGTGGATCTAACCCCAGTAAACAGAATTCTGCTAATGTTATCTGTGACTGCTGCAGAAAGCCAGAGCATGTCATTGCTGATTGTCCAGTGAAGAGAAGGGAGAATAGTGAGAAGAAATCTCACCAAAAGCACAAGGATAAGAAAGAAAAGTCCTTTGTGGCTAAGAAAGAGAAAAGCTGGACAGACTCATCATCATCTGAGTTTGAAGAAGAGGAAGCATATATTGGGCTAGTTGTTGCTGCTACTAAAGATAAAGCTGTTACAACAAGAGATGTCTATCCTCCAGGGAGGATAGGAATCAGGGCCCCTCTGACACTATCAGACAGTGACTCAGAGGTGGATGAAGATGACCACAGCTGCAGAGGGCTGATGGCAATGACTGATGAAGAGGGCATCCAGGATCAGCCTGGGCAACGTAAGCTACATTCTCCATCCAGTTCAGTGTCTAAGCATGAGACAAGTCCTTTTGCATAAGCCTCTTCATCTAATGGTGAAGATGATTATGGCTCAGAGGGTTTTGTCAATCAATTGATTGACAGATATAGTGAACTTTTGGATGCCTTTAAAAATGCAAGAAGTTGATTAAGAAACAGGTTAAAGAGATTTTGTCTCTTCAACCTGCTGCTTCTCAGCTTGCTGAAACAGCTGTTGTGCTGAATCAGACAATGAGGGAGCTCAGTCAACTGAAAACCCTATCAGGCATCTAGATGGAGACTATCAAGAGCAAAAATAGTCTCCTTAAAAATCTTGAAGAAAAGCTCCAGAAGGAGAAATGTATTGTGGCCAGTTTCTCTCAGCCCAATATAGTGTTGTCCTTGATAGATTCCTTCTCCTCACAAAAGGGTAAGAAAGGGTTGAGCTTCAAGGGTAGCACAAGACTTGTCAATCTCAAAGGGAAAGTTCCAGTTGTGCCAATGGCATCTAGGCCACCTAACGCATTCAATAAGGTGATATTTTGTTCAAATAGGTATGACCAGGAAAGTATATATGGTCACTATATGAATGGTGCATCCACAAGTGGAACAAAAGATGTTCCCAGCCATTGTGGAAGATACAGTAGGGCAAGGGCCTTTAAGGCTGCCCATGAAATTCAAATGGTTCATCATGGACCATTTATCTTTGGTGCTACAGCCCCCCCCCCCCCCCCCCCCCCCCCTCTCAAAAATGTGATTGCAGCCAGCTTTCAGAACCTCTCAGCACAGAATTTTACAAACTAAACCATCATTTTTGTACATGCTAGACGCTCCCAGTCATATGAACAGGTTATATGAGCATGTCAAATAAGTTTTTGCAACAGGGATGGGCAATAAAATTGCATCAAAGGAAGAATATTTACGCTTAAATAAAAAATAAATAGGGGAATTTAACAAATAGTGCGTGAAAACATCACAAATATGACATCACAATGCCAAGTTTTAATAAAAATCGCTCCCATGCTGCATAGAATTACAACTGTCAGTTGCTAACAACTTAATCATTTGAGTTTCGAGTAAGAGAATTGAGAAGACACATAAGCTTCAATCGAAAGCAGGAGGAAGAAAAACTTACAACGATTCAACTAAATTTGTTGAAGGACACAAAATTAATTAAACTAAGATATTTATCAGATTATGTTTCCACTAAAGTTGTCCAATTGTTCAAAATCCTCATGAAGAAAATATCAGCATACTTGTTAGAACAAACTGGTGCAAGGGAAAAAAAGTAGAATAACAACATAATGATCATTTAACAATATTAACATGACATACAGACCTGGTTCAAAACACTCTTGATCAATTCTCTTGCATAACCAACTTGTTTTTTTAATCACCATCAGGAGGATGTGGTTGCAATAGGGATTAGATACTTGAAAGCCTAAATAGAGAAGAGTGTGTAATGTGATTAGGCACGATGAAGACGTTAGGGGCGTCGTCCATGCCATTAGGCACGAAGAAGTAAGAAATCAGAACCCGGAAAGAAAGAGGAGAGATACTCGGAGAAGGGCGAGGATGTGGGAGACGGCAAGATGTGTTCTCCTCGCGAAAACAGATTTGCCGCACTGGGAGGTTGGAAATGGAGTACAAATGAGGAGATCCGGGTGAAGGAGGCTGCCAGGTGAATGGGGGCAAACAATCAGACGAAGAACTGCATGATGGAGCGGGGGTCGACAGGAGATCGCAGGTGTTGGAAGGACGTTGGAGGGTTCAAAGAAGAGCTTTGTTGCTTGGCAAGAGGAGGGGGTGCCGCGTTGTCAGTGATGCTCTAGGCGTCTGTGGAAGGAAGCACAAGAGCGGGAGGAGATTGCAGAGCGGGCGAAAGCGTGGAGAGGGCAGAGGAGATCCGGGTATCTTGCGGTTGAAGTAGAAAGCGGGGAGGAATGAATTAGGGTAGCACGGGGTTTTTGAGAGCGTGGGAGCGTGGATTTTGATTGTACAGATGCGTTATAGCTAGCATAAATCGGAGGGCTCGCATTGATTTTGTGGTCTTGATGGTCACATAAGTATTTTTTTATAATATATATACACACACACACACAACCTATAATGATAAAATATCCTTTGGTGCAAGGACAAAATTGGAAATCCCAATGAATATAGATGGTTCTTATCTATATACTTGAGAAAATTTCATGGGAAGATTGCATTTTTTTTATTTGCTGAATGACTTGCTAATAAAAAATTTATGAAAACGAGTTAACAAAAATACAAATTTGCTAATAATAATGATTTACTAATAACAATAAAATTTGAGTCTTTCGGTAAAATAAGTCATAGGATTGTATTAAGAAATCAAAACTAGGTATTCTCCGTCTCCTGGTTCAGAACTGCCATCTGCTCCCGTTTGCCAAATGTCAAATGTTCTCCTGATTGATTCCGCTCCCCCGTCAAGAGGTTCTCAAGTCCATACCGCCGAAAAAAGGCTTCCTTAGTTCATCGCCGCTCCGTCATGAAAAAGCTTCCTGGACAACCAAGGGCTGAATAAGAGATCCCATAATCATGATAATGAATTAGAGGTCAAAAACTTTTTTTTCTAACCGATTTAATTCTAAGAAGATCTCACCTTTCAAGTGGAAAGCCCTTAATCAATTAAATGGGTTGAAAAAAGATTCATAACAAGGCCAACTATGAATCATTTAAACAAAAGCCCAAATAAAGGGGATTTTGGCACTAAGCAACCTCCAATTAAGAGATTTTTGTACATTGCATCCTAAATATTTAATTTTAACATTTTGCATCCCTCAAAGATTTTAATATTTACATTTTGCAACATAAATATTCGATTAAGAGTGTAAAATATCAATAATAAAGCCTTTGGGATGCAAAGGGCAAAAATTAAATTTTTGATGCAATGTGCAAAAACCTCATAATTGGAGAATGATTAGTGCCAAAAATCCGATAATAAGAATTTCGTACTACATTCAGATTTTTGTTCACCTGGAATTTAAACAGAAAATATCAATGAGGAAATTTTGATAGATAATACAAACTTTTTCAGTAAAGTTTAATCATAATGTGCATCTGCGAGCACTCTTCCATAAACAAGGAAGCCAGAACTAAATCAAAAGCAAACAAAATAAACACATGGGGCAAAAATCAAAGAAAGATTTCTGCTTACATTTACTATTTCTGTCCTTCACATCTAACTCCAACTGAGAATTCGTAACCAGAGAAGAACCTTAGTTTCCAAGCCCGTCTTTAAATCTTTAGGAAGATCCTTTAGCTCATGTTTCTCAGAAGACAAGATGTCATGTCAATTTTTAAGGCAGTGTGATGGCGAGACCCTCTCGACAGGGGAGTATAATCGAATGACAGTCAGCAAACGGAGGAGCATATGACTTAAGGCAAACTAGGGAGGAGAAATACTTGATTTTGATTCCATAATACAATCCCATGACATATTTCCCTTTTAATATTCATTTTTGAAAATAAAAAATAATAGAAAACGAGAAAAGAGTGCAAGACTCCAAATTAATCACTTTTAGGGGTGCAGAACGGTAAGGGTAGAGCTCAATTTTGGCTGCTTCGCACCAATACTAGTGGGTTTTGCTTGAACTTGAGAGGCTTTGTTTTCCAGTAAGGTCCTTCTCATTGATGGATATGGGCGTAATTAAGAGTCTGATGTAAATCTCGTGCTACAGGCATTGATAGTATATGAATCTAAATACTTAAAAAATTCTATCCACGAGTATGGCGTACGCAATGTAAAATCGTAAAAAAATACACAAGAATAATTAATAATTCTAAGAGAATAGAACTAAAAGAAGAAAAAATCTATACTAGCTGTATGTCCAACAAAAAAATGAAGTACTTGAGATTGAAGAAGATTCTTATAAACAATTTTGAAACATTTGGACTGCAATAACTATGTTATAAAAACTATCCAAGCTTAACAATATAGAGTAAACTGATACGGGCCCCGCGAGTGGATACGTGGACCCGACCAGGCCTGCAGACCACACACCCCAACCCTTCACCCTGGGCCCACCTGGGGCTTCCGGGATAAACCCAGCGGCAGGTTGTTGAAGCGTGGTTTCGAACCCACGCCCCCTTTAATAGCTTGTAGAAACAGAGGCCATCACCAACTGAGCTTGCTCCGGGATAAACCCAGCGGCAGGTTGTTGAAGCTGTTTCTACAAGCTGTTAAAGGGGGCGTGGTGGGTTCGAAACCACGCTTCAACAACCTGCCTCTGGGTTTATCCCGGAAGCCCCAGGTGGGCCCAGGGTGAAGGTTGGGGTGTGTGGTCTGCAGGCCTGGTCGGGTGTAGCCACTCGTGGGGCCCGTATCATAAAAGTGCACCTTTTATGTTGGGGACCGCGCCCGGGATCTGGGACTCTAGGCTTAATCCCGCTCCCGCACCCGCGCAACGGTTCTCCGCCAATAGGCCCTGCAGGGCCCGGCAACAGCCCAACCCATCCATGCGCCTGTTCTTAGCAACAGTAGGTTGTTGAGCCATGGTTTCGAACCCGTGCCCCTTGACAAGAACGCCTTAACGATGTGCCTCATCACCAACTGAGCTCTGCTTCTAAGTAATCTTATCAAAGGGCGTGCGGGTTTGAAACCGCGCGTCAACAACCTGCTGTTGGGTTTATCCCGGAAGCCCCAGGTGGGCCCAGGGTGAAGGGTTGGGCTGTGTGGTCTGCAGGCCTGTTCGGGCCCACGTAGCCACTCGTGGGGCCCGTAACATAAACCTTTTCCTGAAAGCATTTGGCCTCATTTTCTGAACCAATAAAGAATGAGTTATTGGTTATATAGAGAAAGGGGTATTAACCGGGACCTCCCATCAAAGTTTAAAAAAATTAAAGATTGCACACCGCTTAGTATTGAAATTACAAAAACCTCTCCTGAATATTACAAAACATAACATTTACCTCTCTTGAAATTCACATTTCAGAACATCCATGCACAAAAGTATCCCCCTCGGAGTACATTTTCAGGAGGGGTATTTTGTGCATGAATGTTATGAAATGTGAACTTCAGGGGAGGTAAATGTTATGTTTTGTAATATTCAGGTGAGATTTTTGTAATTTCAATAATAAGAGGGGTGCAATCTGTAATTATGCTAACTTCCTGGTGAAGTTTTGGTAGTTATTCCCATAGAGGAAAAAATGTTTCAATGCAATCACCCCCCATTGACAATTTCTCATTTTTATAATATTTGGTGCATCACTAGTTTAATTGTGGTACAGTAAACCTTGCTTTAAGTTTTTTTAATGATACTTTATGATCTCTTAAGATCTAGACACACACCTCTCCACCTCAATCAGCCTGCTTGGATTCTATGTACCACATCTTTATCTACACCTCCATCTTTTTTAACTATCCATCTCAGATATTTAAAGAAGTCACTGTGAGAAATATCTTGGTCACCCAACTTAATAATAGAGTTACCAGTCCTTGCACGACTAAATTTAAGCCTCATATACTCTGTTTTGTCTTGCTCAACCTAAAACTTCTCTTTTCTAAAGTGTCTCGCCAAGATTCAAGTTTCGCTTTTACACCCCGTACTTTTTATCGATCAAAACAATATCATCTGCAAATAATAAACACCAAGGTATTGCTTGTTGAATATGTTTGGTGAGCTCATCTAAGACAAGGGTAAAGTGATATGGGCTTAAAGCTGACTCTTGATTTAAGTCAAGAATGATAGAGAATTCATGTGTCAATCCTCCCGATGTTCTCACGCTCGATGTTCTCATGCTCGTCACTGAATTTGTATACATGTCGTTGAATTTGTATACATGTCGCTGATTACATCAATCTATGATACATTTTCACCTTTCTTTTCTAAGACTCTCCATAAGACCCCTCTTGGAACTATATCATAAGCCTTCTTAAGACTGATAAATAACATATGCAAATTTTTTTTCCCGATAGTTGTCAATGAGTCTCCTCAAGAGGTGTACAACTTTCAGTAGAAAGGAGGATTCAATTATTCGGATGCCCTAAAACCGGGCAAAGCTTACATATTTATAGGCCAAAATACACATGACATATCACGTGAACAATTAAATGAGAAAATATAAAACGTAAATTAAACCGCGTCTAACGCGTATATTCAACTCTCCCCCTCAAGTTGGGAATATATATTGATCATTCTCAACTTGTTAGTATTGTTCATGAAGTTGTCGCTGTTTAACCCCTTGGTGAAGACATCAGCTAACTGATCATATAAGTTCACAAATGGAGTGCAGATATTCCCCTTGTCTAGGTAATCTTTGATGAAATGTCTATCAACTTCGACATGTTTCGTCCTGTCATGTTGTACGGAATTGTGTGCAATACTAATGACAGCCTTGTTGTCGTAGTAGATAGTAATTGGTTTATTCACCCGGAGACTCATATCTTGGAGAATTATTTTCAACCACAATCCCTCGCAAACTCCTTGCGTCATAGCCCTATATTCTACTTCAGCACTTGAGCGAGCAACAACATTCTGCTTCTTGCTCTTCCACGATACAAGGTTGCCACCCACAATCGAGCAATACCTAGTATTAGACTTTCTATCATCCTGACTACCGGCTCAATCGGCATTTGTAAACACTTCAATCTCCAAAGGTTGGTTTGCAGAGAACAGAAGCCCACGTTCTTGAGACTTTTTGAGGTATCGCAATACCCGATATGTTGTCTGCTGATGGCGAATTGAGGGGGAGTGCATGAATCTACTTAGGACACCCACAACATACATAATATCAGTGAGATTATGAGATAAATATATGAGCCTCTCAACCAATTGTTGGTATCTTGAAACATCCACTTTCTCCCCACTAGTATCCGCATTAATCTTGGGATTAGCCTTAATTGGAGTATCCACGGGTGCACACCCTAGCATCCCAATTTCATCCAGAAGATCAAGGGTATACTTTCTCTGAGAGATGAAGAACCCTCGTCGAGACCTCACTACTTCAATTCCCAAGAAGTATTTCAACTTCCCTAGATCCTTGACTTCAAATTATTTGCCCAGTTGTTTTTTCAAGTGAACGATCTCCTCCAGGGCATCACCTATAATGATGATGTCATCCACATATACAATAAGAATTGATACCTGCGCTCCTCTCCGCTTGATAAAGAGAGTATGATCAGCTTGTCTTTGAGCATAGCCTAGTTGAAGCATGGTCTTGTTAAACAGTCCAAACCAAGCTCTCGGGGACAGCTTCAGGCCATATAGGGATTTCTGCAGTCGACAGACCTTTCCATCAAACTCTTCTTTGATAAAGCCCGGAGGAGTAGTCATGTAGACTTCTTCCAGATCACCATGCAAGAATGCATTTTTGACTTCGAGCTGTTGTAACTCTCATCCACGACTAGCAATACAAAAGAGAATCACCCAAATAGAATTCATCTTTGCAACAAAGGGTAGATGTTTCTTGGTAGTCAATACGTTGGGTCTGGGTATACCCTTGAGCGACCAAGCGAGCTTTGTACCGCTCCACCACCCCATCTTGTTTATGTTTAACAGAGAAGATCCAGCGTGACCCAACCATTCGCTTCCCAGGGGGAAGACTAGCAAGCCGTCATGTTCCATTTTTTAAAGCACACATTTCCTCTTTCATAGCCTATTTCCACTCAGGTATCTGTACAACCTCCCGCCAGGTCTTAAGAATCATAATAGAGGAAAGAGAAGAGATAAAAGCATCGTGAGCCTGAGAGAGGTGAGTATAACAAATGTAGTTGGCGATGGGGTGAACATGGAGGTCATCATCTGAATTTGGATCAGAGACAGGCACCGGCACCGGTGGAACATCCACTGTCTGTAGTTGCTCAGCAGTCCGGGGTCTGCGGGAGTAGGTGTATAATATAGGAGGAATAGAGGTGGAAGGGACAGGAGCAGGACACAAAACATGAGTAAGGGGAATATAAGGAGAGGCAACAATCGGGAGAGGAGAGTCGATGGTCTCGTCGTCGTTACTACCAGTCTCCTCCGGACGAGGACCAAAAAATGACTCCCCCTTGCGAAAAGTAACATCAACAGTGCAGTAATAGCATCAAGTGGGAGGGTGATTACACTGATACCCTTTGGTTGTAGGAGAGTACTCAACGAATACACATTGGAGAAAGCGCGCATCAAGTTGATCACGATGCGGGGCATGAACATGGACAAAGTAGACTGAGCCAAAGATGCAAGGGGTAATGTGAGAGGTGTGGACAATGTGGTTCTTGGCTAGAGGGGAGAGGGGCGTACCATAGGAAATGGAACGAGACGAAGACGGTTAATAAGGTGGGGGGAGGCGTGAGTACCGCATCACCCCAATAGGACTTGAGAACGTGCATAGCAAGCAGCAAACATCGAGCAACCTCCAGCAAGTGCCTATTTTTCCATTCAGTGACACCATTTTGAGTAGAAGTGTGGACACATGTGATTTGATGAATAATGTCGCTGAACTGTTGCACCGCCATTTTATGAAAGGACTAAAAGCTAGCAAGCACGTCACATTTCCTTTTTAACAAATAGAGTCAAGTAGTACGAGAATGACAATCAAAAAAAGTAACAAATCATTTATAGCCAGATAAAGATAACACGGGGGAGGTACCCCAAACATCAGAATGGATAACATAGAATGAATATGAACTAGGAAAAGACGTGACTGATACTCTGACGAACATGTTTGGATTGTTCACAGGTGTCACAAGAAAACGACTTAATTAAACGATTGAAAGCAGAAAACAGTTTATTAAGGTATAAAGTAGAAGGATGGTCAAGGCACTGATGTCAGCGCCGGATGTGTAACGTCGGAGATCTGGTGGAAGAAAGAGCACTGAGAGATAATGACTGGTTCAACAAGTACAATCCGCCAACGTTCCTGCCACTGTCAAGTGTCTGCTTCGTATCCAGATCCTGAAACACACGAACATCAGGGGAAAAGGTTCCAGAGCAATTTAAAGTGATAGTCAAGTGACTAAGGAAGAGAAGATTGCGAGAAAATGAAGGGACATGCAAAATCGAGGATAGCAAGAGGTCGGGAGAACAAGCAACAGTTCCTTTACCAGTGATATAAGAAAGAGAACCATTAGCAGTAATGACCTTATCACGACCAGAAAGAGGAGTATATGAGTTGAAATCTGAGGCAGAGTCTGTCATATGATCTGTCGCACCCGAGTCGGTGATCCACTCGGAAGGGGATGAAGACACAACATGAGCACAGAAGAGACCTGAAATAGCAAACGCAGCAGTAGAACCAGCTGGTGTAGAGTCAGTCTGGGAGCACAACATACGGCAAAAAGCCTCTAACTCCATAGCAGACAGGACCCCAGAGGTGTCCTCCTGAACCTCAGTCGAGTGCGCAGAATACTGAGTTCGAACACCAGTCTGACGGCCACCACCACGGTGCCCACCTCTCTCACGAGCAGTAGAACCCAGACTAGATGGAGCAAGGTGAGGATGCGGACGAAAACAGACGTACTTGGTATGACCATTCTTCCCACAGTGGTTGCATACAGGAGGTCCTCGAGAAATCCCAGCCAGCGCAGAGTGATCAGTAGAGGAACCAAGAGAGCGACGACGATTCTCATCACTAAGGAGCATACCGAAGGCCTCCCGAAGAGAGGGAAGAGGCTCACGGTGGAGGACATGCAGGCGAACGGCGTCAAACTCCATGTTGAGCTCCATAAGGAAGACATAAACCTGAAAACGGTCTTTATCCTTCTGTAGGGCCTGCGCATCAGCAGTGCAAGAAGCAGTAAAGGTGTTGAAATAATCTAACTCTTGATACAAACGTTCGAACTCAGAATAGTAGGCAAAAACGATCATGGTACCCTGCTTCAGCTCCAGAACACGTTGAGTGAGCTCATAAATCTGCGTCGAACTGCCTGCCTGAGAGTAGGTGTTATTGGGTTCATTGTCCTCAATGTCCTAGATTTGAGGAAGTCAATCTTGTCAATGATATACATAAAGTTGTATTTAATGTGTGCTTGAGTTCATGCATGCAGGATGTCTTAGTAACAATGATGGGATAGATAGCCTAAGTGGCTAGGTTATGTAAATACTTACCTAAGGTGTGGAATGACAGAAAACTGTCCAAGTCCACAGACGTTGAGTGAAGGTCATTCACTCAACGCCAGATGACTTATAGTGCTGAGTGAAGCCTATACAGTTAAAGCCATGGAGTGGCAAGCTGAGAAGGTGGCCATGTCCACGGGCGTTGAATGAAGTCAACTCACTCAACGCCATATAACAAAAGGCTGTGAGACAGACTAATGCAGTCAAAGCCTAAGAATAAATGGGCAGAAAAGTGGCTAAGTCCACAGGCGTTGAGTGAAGATCATTCACCCAACGCCGTAACTCCATAATCGTTGAGTATAGCTCAGTCAGTCAACGCCACAGGAAAACTGTGAATATTTACCAAGTCCATAAGTGTTGAGTGAAGCAAGTTCACTCAACGACATGTGATAATGTGTTGACTAAATCTCAAAGTCAGTGTTGTTTCTTAGACACAGAAATTTGGCTAAGTCCAAATGCATTGAGTGTAGCTCATTCACTCAACACAATATAACAAAAGAAACTTTGTTAAAATAGTTTGGCGTTGAGTGAAGCTTACACACTCAACGCCAAGGCGCAAAAAAATCTGGCTAAGGCAGAAAGTGTTGAGTGAGGCATGCTCACTCAACGCTCTCAACGCCATGACTCAGAAAATCTGGCCTAAGCAAAAAGCGTTGAGTGAGGTGTGATCACTCAACGCTCTCAATGCTTAAAGATGCTGAAGAAGCAGAAATATGATTAAGACAAAAAGCGCTGAGTGAGGCTTGCTCATTAATCGCTCTCAACGCCTAAATGACAATGCAAAGCTAAGGCACAAGGCGTTGAGTGAGGTGTGCTCACTCAACGCTCTCAACGCCAGGCATGCAGAAAAGGCTGCAGAATTGGTTAAGGCAAAAAGCGTTGAGTGAGGCTTACTCACTCAACGTCGTCAACGCCAAGATAGACAAAATTTTCTAAGTACTTTGGCATTGAATGAAACTCATTCACTCAACGCCTATTCTACTGATGCTCGATTTTGGCTAAGTCCACAGGTGCTGACGTCAGCAAGATCTGCAAAATCGACAAAGTCAACTTATTTCAAATCAAATACAGAGAAGCTACAGAACACGACAAACTCAATCGTGAAGCTATTGTACGTATTCTTCCGTTGAAGCAAGGTGCAGCTTGATGCTGCAAGCGGGGCCCACTGACTTTTAAGAGCCGTTGATCGGCGAACTACAAAAGGAAGGGTGTGGACAAGACGACAACTTTTTAAGGCTTTTCATTTTCAAAAAGTGTTGCGTCTAGACTTTATTTTCTTCGTCATTGCTGCGTGAAAAAGCTTGAACAGAAGGCTTTCCTTCTGAGGGAGTAGCAGAAACAAGGAAGAAATTTCTGCAGATCAAGTTGCTTCTTAGCTCAGCAAGATCTAAACTGAAGATCCATTTTCTGAAGCTGAAAAAAAGAAAGAAGAAAACGGCTGACTTTGTCCAGGCAAGGAGGAGAAAGCAAAGCAGTTTACTGCTAGATACTTCTAGCTCAAGATCTTTGTAGCTGTGAAGAAAGGTTGAGCTGAGATAACTCAGCTCAAGGGGCTGTCACAGAGAAATTTCTCTGTGATAGATATAAATCTATTTTATTCCTGTAAGATCCTTTTTGGATCTGAGTTGTAGGGCTCTCTGAGCCTGAGGCAGGGCAATATTGTCTGACTTGTAGGAGAGTGAAGCTCTCTGAGTTCTAGGATCCAACTGGATCTGAGTTGTAGGACTTGGTTTCAAGTCTGAGGTAGGTGGTCAATTGATTACTGAGCTGTATTGGAGGAATACTCTCTGAGTGTAGGACCTTTGGGTCTGAGGTAGGATCCTGGTGGATCTGACGTAGGGATGTCCTCCCAGCTTAAGTGTAAGGTCCTTGGCCCGAGGTAGGTGATCAACTGATCACTGAGTTGTAGGCCCTTGTGGCTGAGTTGTAGGTCTTGGAGGAGACTAAGAGATCCTGAGGGATTTGAGGTATAAGCTCTTTGGAGCACTGTTTTGGAGAAGTGCCTTGACTAATAGAAAGTTGACAAGATGGGAGGAGAGTAGATGTACCCAAAGATTGGGAAACTACTATAAATCTGTGTGTACTTGCTGTGTTGATTTTCTTTGTACAGGTTCTTGAAAGCAAACAATTACCAACACACTTAGAGCACAAGATAAAATTAAAAAGAGAAAACTAACAGTGAGATAATCTATTCACCCCCTAGGTTGTAAGCTACCTTGAAAATAAAGACTTTCAATTGGTATCAGAGGGAGAATGCTCAAAAATGATCTAACCATCTGAGTGATCTTCCAAGGTAGCTAAAGACTGATCTGATGGGTTCAGAAGTGAACTACAGGGAACTGGGTGCCATGAAGCTTCCTATCTGCAGGAAGGAGGGATTTGACATATGGAATGAGAGGGTCAGGTTGTTTATGGAAGCAGTAGACCTTAGAATATTTCTAACTGTTAAAGAAGGACTTTTCATCCCCATGAAAGTGTCTGTCCTGGATGCAAACATCCAGACACCCAAGACATATGATGAGATGACAAAGGATGAAGTCACTCTTGCCACCATGGACAAGAGGGCTCAAATGTCATTGTCAGTACAATTGATGATTCTACCCTTCAGAATCTGATTCACTACAAAACTGCAAAGGAGATGTGGGACACTCTGGTGATCTACATGGAAGACACAGAGGAGGTCAAGAATGATAGAAAGTCTATGCTCAACCAAGAATATGAGGCCTTCAGACAGACCAAGGGTGAGAACATAGTCACATGCTATGAAAGATTTTTCAGGATAGTGAATGAGCTAAGGACCTATGGAAGGGTCTTTAGCAATTATGAACTAAATGATAAGCTCCTCAGGTCTTTCACCAGAGACTGGGACATAAAGATCTGTGTCATCAGATAAATGGCTAAGCTGAGTGACACTCCACCTCACACCCTCTTTGGAAAACTGCTCTCTTATGAGATGCAGTTATTTGTCAGAAAAGAAGAAGAGACAAACTGCAAGTCTCAGGAAAAAGAGAAGTTTGTGGCTCTCAAAGCTGAAGCCACAAGCAAAGGCAGGAGAAAGACCCCTTCTCCTCCAAGAAGACCAGCAGATTCAGACTGCTCTGAGTTAGAAGCATCAGACAGCAGCATGTCTGATGAGTACTTTGTTGTCTTCTCCAGGAAGCTCCATAGGCTGATGAAGAAGAAACACTGGAAGAGCAGACCCTCCTCAACACATCACAGGAAGAAATCCTCCAAGGAGGACAGGTATGGATCTAAACTCAGTAAACAGAATTCTGCTAATGTTATCTGTTACTGCTGCAGTAAGTCAGGGCATGTCATTGCTGATTGCCCAGTGAAGAGAAGGGAGGATAATGAGAAGAAATCTCAGCAAAAGCACAAGGGCAAGAAAGAAAAGTCATTTGTGGCTAAGAAAGAGAAAAGTTGGACAGACTCATCATCATCTGAGTCTGAAGAAGAGGAAGCCTATATTGGGCTAGTTGCTGCTGCTGCTGCTAAAGACAAAGTTGTTACAGCAGATGTCTATCCTCTATGGAGGATAGGAATCAGGGCCCCTCTGACACTATCAGACAGTGACACAGAGGTGGATGAAGATGGTCACAGCTGCAGAGGGTTGATGGCAATGACTAATGAAGAGGGCACCCAAGATCAGCCTGGTCAAAGTAAAACATATTCCTCATCCAGTTCTGTGTCTAGGCATGAGACAAGTCCTCATGCAGAATCCTCTTCATCTAATGGTGAAGATGATTCTGGCTCGGAGGGTGATGTCAATCAATTGATTGACAGATATAGTGAATTTCTGGATGCTTTGAAAAAATGCAAGAAGTTGACTAAGAAACAAGCTAAAGAAATTTTATCTCTTCAACCTGCTGCTTCTCAGCTTGCTGAAACAGTTGATGTGCTGAATCAGACAATGAGGGAGCTCAGTCAACTGAAAACCCTATCAGGCTTCCAGATGGAGACTATCAAAAGCAAAAATAGTCTCATTAAAGATCTTGAAGAAAAGCTCCTGAGGGAGAAAAGTATTGTGGCCTGGTTCTCTCAGCCCAATACAGTGTTGTCCTTGATAGATTCTTTCTCCTCACAAAAGGGTAAGAAGGGGTTGAGCTTCAAGGGTAGCACAAGACCTGCCCATCCCAAAAGAAAAGTTCTAGTTGTGCCAATGGCATCTACGCCACCTAACCCTTTCAAGAGGGTGATATTCCCTTAAAATAGGTATGACCATGAAAGTATATATGGTCACTATATGAATGGTGCATCCACAAGGGGAACAAAAGATGTTCCCAATCATTGTGGAAGCTATAATGGGGCAAGTGCCTTGAATGTTGCCCATGAAGAAATTCAAATGGCCCATCATAGACCATTTGTCTTTGGTGTTACAGCCCCCCTCTCAAAAATGTGGCTACAACTACCTTTCTGAACTTGTTAGCACAGAATATGACTAAGGATCAGTCTGTTAGCTTGCCTAATGTGGTTGTTTCTGATGCTATCAAAAGCACACTATCTGAAAAGAAACGTGTTGTTGATAGGATTCATCACAGGCCACACAAGACAACAAGCAGATTAACTTTCAGTCAAATCCATGTTGAAAGAAAACAGAAAATGACTGTTGCATCTCTTCCTTTTGTCAAGACTGCAGTCAATCTAACTGCTAAGCCTACACAGAAAAGGAGATACAACATACATGATTGTTGGTGTTGTGGTAAAATAGGCTATTATGTCATTGACTGCTGGCACAATCCTAATGTGGTCAGAGCTAAAGTTAGTCACCAGTCAGAAATTTTGTCGGTGGACATGTTCAGTTTCAGACTAATATGCACCTAGAACCCAATAGATATTGGGGTCCTAAGGTAATGTAAACTGTATATTGCAAGTTAGTCCAAGTGGTCATACTCTTATATGGTACTTGTATAATGGTTGTTCCGGCACATGACTGAGACAAGGAGCAATTTGAAGGAGTACACTCCAGTAAAAGATAGACTCAAGGTAATCTTTGGTGGTTCAAATAGGGGGGTAACAAGAGGATATGGTAAGATCACCAATAACATAGTCATCATCACTAAGGTGGCTTATGCTGAAGGGTTGCAGCACAACCTGATAAGCATAAGACAGCTCTCTGATCTTGGCTATGTTATTGTCTTCCACAAGAATAAGTGTTTAATTAGGAGGTCAAGTGACCAAGAGGTCATTTTGACAAACACTAGGAGTGAAAATGTTTATTGCTTGAATTTTCTATGCTTAAATACACTTTCATATCTGTCTAGTGGCTAATGAGAAAGCCTCTTATAGTGTCCTATGACACAAGAGGCTAGCCCATGTAAATTATAAAACTATTGGCAAGCTCTTCAGTCAAGAGCTAGTTAGGAATGATCACAATGTGAAGTGCTCCAAGGAGAGCATTTGCTCTGTTTGTCAAAAGGGCAAGCAGACAAAAGCTTCCTTCATGGGAATTGGGATCAAAGATTCTGTGAGGTGTCTATACCTACTGCATATGGACTTGTTTAGTCATATGTCAGTTCATAGTTTTGGTAGGAAGGTCTACACCCTTGTGGTGGTTGATGACTTTTTCAGGTTTGCTTAGTTGTTCTTCCTCAAGAGAAAGATTAAAACCCTTGATATCTTCATTAAGTTTGTCATGTAAATTCAGAATAAGTTTGACAGCTCTATGGTCAAAATCAAAAGTGACCATAATACTGAATTCCAGTCTGATAGCATGACAAGGTTCTGTGAAGAGCATGAGATTCATCAAGAATTCTCTTCACCTAGAACACTCCAGCAAAATGGGATTGTTGAGAGAAAAAATAGAACTCTCATAGAGGCTGGTAGGACCTTATTGAGTGACACATCCCTCCCAGAATATTTCTGGGCAGAGGCAGTCAACACTGCATGTCATGTCCTCAATAGAGCCTCTATCACCAAGAGCCATAAGAAAACTCGCTATGAGATCTTGAAAGGCAGAAGACCAAACCTGAGCTACCTCAGAATCTTTGGTAGTAAATGTTATGTGTTTTATAATGGAAAGTCCGATATAACTAAGTTTGATGTCAAGTCCTTTGATGAGATTTTTGTTGGGTACAGCAATCATAGCAAAGCTTATAGGATCTACAACTTGCAAAGTCAAGTTTTAGAAGAATCTATACATGTAGTTTTTGATGAGTCCACCATGATTAACAGGGAGCTGTCAAGCTCCTCTTCCAGTACTGTAGGTTCAGAATAGAAGATGGACAATTTGACCATCAAGGAAGCAGAACCAGCTATCCAGAATGAAGTGAATATTCCAGAAGGTCCACCAGATTCACTTGGAGCAGATGAGGATCAATCAGCAATGAGCTGTTCCTGAAGATGATGTAGAAAGAAGATTGTCTCCAACAATGAGGCATTTAAGAGACCATCCAGCTCACCAAATCAATGATGAACCAAGTCATGGAGTAGTGACAAGAAGCAAAAATATGAATACAGCTATGTATGCAAGCTTCCTGTCACCAGTGGAGCCAAAGAAGTTTGATGATGCCAACATACATCAATTCTGGATAGTGTCTATGCAAGAGGAACTGAACCAATTCAAAAGATGCAAAGTCTGGAAGCTGGTTCTCATACCTCATAGACATAATGTCATTAGAGTCAAGTGGATCTACAGGAACAAACTCGATGAAAATGAGATTATAATCAAGAACAAAGCAAGACTGATAGCTAAGGGGTACAGGCAATACAAAGACATTGATTTTGATCAAACAGCAAAGTTAGAGGACATAAGATTGTTCCTTGCATATGCTGCACACAAGGATTTCAAGCTCTATCAGATGGATGTGAAGTCAACCTTCCTGAATGGTGACTTAAAAAAGGAAGTTTATGTTGAGCAGCCTCCAAGTTTTGTAGTTCCTAACTCACCTGATTTTGTTTATAGACTTAGAAAATCTCTATATGGGCTAACGCAAGCCCCTAGAGCATGGTATGAGACATTGTCTAGTTTCCTCATTGAGAACAAATTCTCAAGGGGGAAGATAGACAAGACTCTATTCATGAGGGAATCTAAGGGTAAGATCATCCTAGTTCAGATTCATGTAGATGACATCATCTTTGAATCTACTGATAACAACCTCTGCAGAAAGTTGTCAAACTAATGCATGGGAAGTTTGAGATGAGCAGTATGGGTGAACTTAAGTTCTTCTTGGGTCTCCAAGTAAGACAGACTAATGATGACTTGTTCATATCCCAGTCTAAGTTCACTAAGGAGTTAATAAAGAAATTTGGTATGGAAAATTCCTCCACCATGAGAACTCTCATGGGTTCAAGCATGCCCATATGCAAAAATGAGGCAGGGAAACCTGTTGATGAGACTTTGTACAGGGGGATAATTGGTTCCCTTCTTTATCTAACTGCTAGTAGGTCAGACATCATGTATGCTACATGTGTTTGTGCTGGGTATCGGGCTTCCCCAAAGAATCTCATTACTCTGCTGCAAAGAGAATTCTGAGGTATCTTAAGGGCACACCAGATCTTGGCCTGTGGTATCCTAGGAATGAGGAGTTTGAACTAGCTGGTTATTCAGATGCAGACTTTGCAGGCTGCAAGGAAGACAGGAAGAGCACTTCTGACACCCGTCAATTCCTAGGTGGAAGACTAGTTTCTTGGAACAGCAAAAAGCAAACTAGTGTTGCAATCTCAACTGTAGAGTCAGAGTACATTTCAGCAGGTAGCTGTTGTGCTCAGTTGCTGTGAATTCAGCATCAGCTCCAAGACAACAACCTTCAGATAGGTAGAAGTTCCTTATTTTGTGATTCTACTAGTGTCATTTCAATTGCTAGGAATCATGTCTCCCACAGCAGGACTAAGCACATTAAAATTAGATATCACTTCATTAGAGAGCATGTGGAATGTGAAGATATCAACCTTGAGTTTGTCCCAACCAACAAGCAAGTGGATGATATCTTCAATAAACTACTAGAGGAAGCAAAGTTTAACATCTTCAAGTTTGAGTTGGGAATGTTAAACCTGATATAGCTTCAGTTGCTCCTAATTTTGTTGCAAATTACTTTGTACTCTTGCAGATGGAATTGTTCTTCAGAAAAATGAAGACTCTTCAAGATGATGTATCAGTTGAGGGGCAGCATGTCCAGCATTGTTCCAGCAATTTAGAACCCTGCTAGCTATTTGCTGAAGTTAAAAGGGGAAGGAAAAGATGAGTAGGCAAGGAGGTGTAGTAACCATGATCAAGAAGGTTGCAGCAATTCAGGGGGAGCAGGAATAGTTCACCATGCAGGCCAGGAGTAGTAAAAAGTGGTAACTATAAATCATTCTCCAGTTACAGGTTTTTAAAATTTTTATTGTTGCATAGTGTTATGTATGTCATTGACTGATTATTGAATCATTTGCTTAAGAGTTTTGACTTCCTCAAATATGGGGAGATTGTTGGGTCCATTGCCCTCAATGTTCTAGATTTGAGGAAGTCAATCTTGTCAATGATATACATAAAGTTGTATTTAATGTGTGTTTGAGTTCATGCATGTAGGATGTCTTAGTAACAATGATGGGACAAATAACCTAAGTGGGTAGGTTAGGTAAATACTTACCTAAAGTGTGGAATGACAGAAAACTGTCCAAGTCCACAGGCGTTGAGTGAAGGTCATTCACTCAACGCCATATGACTTATAGTGCTGAGTGAAGCCTATACAGTCAAAACCATGAAGTGACAAGCTGAGAAGGTGGCCATGTCCACAGGCGTTGAGTAAAGTCAACTCACTCAACGCCATACAGCAAAAGGCTGTGATACAGGCTAATGCAGTCAAAGCCTTAAAAGAAATGGGCAAAAAAGTGGCCAAGTCCACAGGCGTTGAGTGAAGATCATTCACTCAACGCAATAGCTCCATAATCGTTGAATATAGCTCAGTCAGTCAACGCCACAGGAAAACTATGAATATTTACCAAGTCCACAAGCGTTGAGTGAGACAATCTCACTCAACGTCATGTGATAATGTGTTGACTAAATCTCAAAGTCAGTGTTGTTTCTTAGACACAGAAATTTGGTTAAATCCAAATGCGTTGAGTGTAGCTCATTCACTTAACACAAGATAACAAAAGAAAATCTGTTAAAGTAGTTTGGCGTTGAGTGGAGCTTACACACTCAACGCCAAGGCGCAGAAAAATCTGGCTAAGGCAGAAAGCGTTGAGTGAGGCATGCTCACTCAACGCCCTTAACGTCATGACTCAAAAAATCTTGCATAAGCAAAAAGCATTGAGTGAGATGTGATCACTAAACACTCTCAACGCTTAATGATGCTGAAGAAGCAGAAATATGGTTAAGGCAAAAAGCGCTGAGTGAGATTTGCTCACTCAACGCTCTCAACGCCTAAATGACAATGCAAGGCTAAGGCATAAGATTTTGAGTGAGGTGTGCTCGTTCAACGCTCTCAATGCTAGGCATGCAGAAAAGGCTGCAGAATTGGTTAAGGCAAAAAGTATTGAGTGAGGCTTACTCACTCAACGCTGTCAACGCCAAAATAGACAGAATTATTAAAGTACTTTGGCGTTGAGTGAAGCTCATTCACTCAACGCTTATTCTACTGATGCCCGATTTTGGATAAGTCCACAGGTGCTGACGTCAACAAGATCTACAAAATCGACAAAGTCAACTTATTTCAAATCAAGTACAGAGAAGTTACAGAACACGACAAACTCTGCCGTGATGCTACTGTACATCTTCTTCCGTTGAATCAAGGTGCAGCTGGATGCTGCAAGCGGGGCCCACTGACTTCTAATAGCCGTTGATCGGCGAACTACAAAAGGAAGGACGTGGGGAAGACGACAACAACTTTTTAAGGCTTATCATTTTCAAAAAGTGTTGAGGCTAGACTTCATCTTCTTCGTCATTGCTGCGTGAAAAAGCTTGAAGTCTTTCTGCAAGAAGCTCAGTTAGTTGTGTGTCTTTTTCATCGACACCAGCAAGAACAGAAGGCTTTCCTTCTGAGGGAGTAGCAGAAACAAAGAAGAAATCTCTGCATATCAAGTTGCTTCTTAGCTCAGCAAGATCTAAACTGAAGATCCATTTTTTGAAGCTGAAAAGAAGAAAGAAGAAAGTGGCTGACTCTGTCCAGGGAAGGAGGAGAAAGCAAAAGCAGTTTACTGCTAGATACTTCCAGCTCAAGATCTTTGTAGCTGTGAAGAAAGGTTGAGCTGAGATAACTCAGCTCAAGGGGCTGTCACAGAGAAATTTCTTTGTGATAGGTATAAATCTATTTTATTCTTGTAGGATCTTTTTTGGATCTGAGTTATAGGGCTCTCTGAGACTGAGTTGTAGGAGAGTGAAGCTCTCTGAGTTGTAGGATTCAACTGGATCTGAGTTGTAGGACTTGGTTTCAAGTCTGACGTTGGTGGTCAATTGATCACTGAGCTGTAGGAGAGGAATACTCTCTGAGTGTAGGACCTTTGGGTATGAGGTAGGATCCTGGTGGATCTGAGGTAGGGCTGTCCTCCCAGCCTGAGTGTAGGGCCCTTGGCCTGAGGTAGGTGATCAACTGATCACTGAGTTGTAGACCCTTGTGCCTGAGTTGTAGGTCTTGGAGGAGACTGAGAGATCTTGAGGGATCTGAGGTGTAAGCTCTTTGGAGCATTGTTTTGGAGAAGTGCATTGACTAACAGGAAGTTGGCAAGGTCGGAGGAGAGTGGATGTACCCAAAATTTGAGTAACCACTATAAATTTGTGTGTACTTACTGTGTTGATTTTCTTTGTACAGGTTCTTGAAAGCAAACTACTACCAACACACTTAGAGCGCAAGATAAAATTAAAAAGAAAAAACTAATAGTGAGACAACCTATTCACCCTCCTAGGTTGTAAGCTACCTTGAAAATAAAGACTTTTAGGTGTCACGGGCCTGTTTCCAAATTTCATAAGTAGAGTCCAACAACATATAACTGCGATACACCTGGGGGGATATCGAGTGAAGTAACCACGAGACAACCAATGAATTGTCCGCATCCCATTTTCTCCAAGAGGTATCGGTACGTGGTGGCTCAATAGTGGTACCATCAATATTTCTGTATAGCTGGTAACTGCGAATAGCATGTTGTGCTACCCTGGACCATTCCAGATAATGCGTGTCATCTAAGGCAACAGTAGTTATCTTCAACGAGCCAGACTGGTCGTGGCTCCGAGTAGGATGTGCAGAGGAACCGTGAATGACACCGGTGTGAGGAGTCGAGGAGATGTCAGAGGAATCACTCATCGAAGAGAGACTGAAGAAGACGAAGATCTCAAATCAGACGGAAGCACATCCTACGAGTGTCACTTAGATCAAGCCGCCAGAGAGGACACTGGAGGATGTGAGCACGATGTCTTTGGCAGCCCCCATGGAGAACAAAATGTTCGGGGACAAAGGGTCTCCCGGAAAAATCGGGCGAAGAAGACCGCAAAAGAGGAACGTCGATGAGAAGAAGAGGCGCTGAAGGGAGGCGGTCGAAAAAGGAAGAGCGGCAAAAAACCGGGGCTAGGGCGTGAGAGGCGCGACTAGACACTAGAACCGATCGCGGCCCTGGAAGGCGAAATCGGACGCAGGCGGAGTGGCGGGACTTCCTCGCGGAAGCGTAATCGGGAGGAGCAACGCCGAGCGGAAGCGAAGCAGGTGGAGCACGCGCCGATTGGCAGGACCACGAACGCGGACGTAAGTGAACGACGGGATCAGCGTTCTCCCTCTGATACCAAGTAGAAAGGAGGATTCAATTATTCGGATGCCCTAAAACTGGGCAAAACTTACATATTTATAGGCCGAAAAACACGTGACATAACACGTGTACAATTAAATGAGAAAACATAAAACGTAAATTAAACCGCTTTTAACGCGTATATTCACCTCTTTCAAGGTCGACCACCCTCGCATGAATCCAAACTGATTCCTAGAGAATCTCTCGTCTTAATCTTCACTCTATTACCCGTTCACATAATTTTATGGTATAACTCATTAATTTAATTCTTCTGTAATTGACATAATTTTGTATATCACATTTATTTTTAAACAAAAGTACCAAGATATTTTCTCTCTAATGATCTAATATCTTCTTTGTCTTCGATATCTTATCAAAAAACATGTAAGACGCAAAATCTCTTCATTCCCTAGGTATATCCATACATTGATGGGTATATCGTCTGACCCGACTGTCATTCTATTTTTTCTCTTCATCTGAACATAATTTACCTTCAATGCTTGAATTTTACAATCAAAAATTACGTTCTTGTACTCCTCCGATTTACTTAATTCTTTCAAAGCCAGTTCATTGTCTTTTTCTTTATCGCACAGTTGATAAAAATATCTTTTTTATCGCTCCTTAATAATCACATCATCCGTCAAAATAGTATCTTTTTCATCCTTCATGCATTTAACTTAGCTTAGATATATCACGGTCTTCATCTTTGGTATCTAGTCTCTTGTAAAATTCTTCATAAACTCGACTACTTGCATTACTTAAAGTCTTTAAACTTCTTTCTTGGTGATTTTACACTTTGCCAAGTTTTTATCATTCTTACAAGCGAAGAGTGATTTATAGCTAGCTCTTTTTGCCCTCACTTTGTCTTGTACTTGCTCTTTCCACTACCAAGATTATTAATGTGGAGACGCACGACCTTCTGAATCTCTAAGTACATTCATTCCGCTTATCCTTAAATGAAAAGACATAACTTTTTATGTAACACTGAGATCAACATAAGGATCATCAACTAGTTGTTCCATAGCAACTGCCTTAAAAACAACTTATTTTCCCATCTTCAAATTCCCCCACCGAATTTTTGAGAACACTTTTATATCCTTTTCTTGAATTTACTATATTTTATTTGCACATCCAACATTACTAGTCTATGTTTTGTTGTCAAACTTTCAATTGATGTTGTTAAAGATAATCTAAGAAAATGTTCTGCAAAAGAGCAGTGAACTAAAGAATCTAATAACCGGCTTACAACAAACAAGTTATGGACTCGAGCAATAATCAATCAATAGAAGTAAACGACGCGGAAATTGCGTTCAATTCAAATTCCTGCTTGAGATCGAATTGGTCTAAATTTCAATTATGATGTTCGGCCTGTTAAAAAAATTGAAATAGAACTAGTTAATTCTACCTTTAGGTTGTAGAAAGAAAAATTAGTCACTGCTAAGATAAATTAGTATCAAATGTCACTCATACTATAGATTTTAAATTCATCACATGATATATACTTTATCACAACTTCACCCAACATTTTAGACTTTGTCTCTCCACAAAATCTCATTAGGTCTCTCTTTAATTCTTAACAATTTCATCTTACTAGGATGCAAAGCACACCAATTTTCAATTGGTTCATCACCAAACCACGTATTATACAGCATAAGATTTGGCTTCAATATCATATTTAATGACCCAACCTTTTATTGTATTGTTCCCTTCGGTTCTTCCGAAAATATTTAGATAAACATCACAACAGGTGATCTAAGTGTTGAAACCATGATCCGTGATCTAGCTTCGCTTAGAAAGTTCGGACCTAGACGGCAGTGAGTTCCTCCGCTGAAATAACCAACGAAAGAGTGAAAAGAAAGTTGTCAGGTGCTAGTATGAGGAGGAGAGAGAGGACTCAAGGAGGAAGATGATGCAGGACGGCGCATAGTGTTTGCACGTCTGTCGGATAGTTCTAGGAAAGCCTAATGCATGCAATATTCGATGAACTTGCGCAACGAGATTTGAGCGAAATTTGTACGAACTTTAAAAAATGAAGCAACTAAAGTATTTGTAAAACACAAAATCGTTATTTTGTTTAAAAATGATTTTTCTTAATAAAATGGTTCAATTTTAAATCCGGGGAAGAAAGTTCGCAATTTTCGTTCAGTTCACCTTGTCGTAGCAAATGGAAATCGTGAACTCCAAATACGTTTCCGTTTGGAGTTTTCGACGTAGCGTTTCCTGATAAAATTTGGGCGAAAATTCAGCAATAAGTTTATTATCTAAGAGAAAATATAGAGGCACACACAAAGGAAAAGATAGAAACAATTACCCTAGGAAAGAAGCGACTTTTCGTATCCGAAGTCGATGGCGATCACGCGAGGAACTTCTCGTCGCCTTCGATCTCCCGCTCTGAGGTCGGTCGCAGTCACACGCGGGCACCACGGAAT
The DNA here is from genome assembly GCA_039583875.1 of Platanthera guangdongensis. Lineage (NCBI taxonomy): Eukaryota > Viridiplantae > Streptophyta > Magnoliopsida > Asparagales > Orchidaceae > Platanthera > Platanthera guangdongensis. The sequence goes on along the minus strand of CM077163.1, from coordinate 45,177,091 downwards.
TAAATCACTCCCTCACGCGAGGTGGTTCAACATAGTCACTCACTCTAGAGAAGCCACAAATTTAACTACCTAAATTCACTCACTCTCATACATAAGAGTGGCTCCACAAAATCTCACAAGCAACAAATAAATTGCTTTCACACCACTGTTCACGGAAGCACCAAACTAATCCTTCCTATGCTCTCCCTCAAGGTGGCTCCAACGGGAATCAATGCTAACACCAAACCTAACTCACTCCTAATCTTAATCAATATCCCTCAACAGGAAAAAACAACAGCTAACATTAATCTCCCTAACTGTTCACTAATCAAACCTCACACAATCAAACAATGTTCCCGCTGTTCATGAATAGCAGGGAGCAATCTTTAGTTTTATCAATGCTCACTGTTTTCGGAAACAGGAATCATCAATTAACCACGTTCCATAATCTCGAAAACCAACCCTTCTCAACAGGAAGCTAACAGTCAAACAAAGATCACATCAAAAGAGACTGTTCATCATCTTCTAAAAACAAAACCGTGAAAAAAAAACAGTGGTTACATCAACTACAGGAACAAAGCTCTCATCATCCAGCACACATTCAACATCTTCCCGTTGGAAGGCAGCACACAGGAAATCTCTAACCGAAATCATACATTCATTAATCAATTTTCAACATTCACCTCTACACTCCTACAACTATCACACAGGAGTAGCACCCTAAATTTCATCTACTATTCATCGTCTTCATCGACGGGAATCACATAACAATCAATTTCAACATTCATCAATCACCCAAAAAATAATACAGAAGCACCTCTCCTTTATAGGGTTTTGAACAGAAAAAAAAACATGCACCTGAGCGGCCATGGACGAGCCGATCTTGGGCGCAGAGTGGAAACTGCCAAGAGGAGGGCTTCTGCAAGCGGTGGAAGTGGGTGGACATCTCGCTGGAGCAGATCATGGGAGGAGACGCCCGATGTGGGTGCTCCGTGCGGAAGTCGTCCAGCGTGCAACGGCAAAGTCGGGGAGGGAGCCGCTTGTAACCCTACTTGTGCGGGATTTGGCCTGCTGGACCAGCTGGGAAGAAAACTTTTGCACAGGATGACTGGGAGGAAATCTGAACCAGATGATTGATGTTAACACAATACTTAAATCTATATCTTATATATATAAAGCAATAGACATATCTTGAGGCACACCAAACATTAAGTTTTGATCATTGGATCTCATCAAATAAATCATATCCCTACATGAGAGGGAGAGGGGGAGGAGAGAGAGAGGGAGAGAGAATAGGAGAGAGATGAGAAAGGGACAGGAGAAAGGGGCGGAGAGAGAGCGGGGAAGGAGAGAGAGAGAGAATAGGAAGAGAAAGAGGACGAGAAATTAATGTTTTTACGTCAAAATGTAAATTTTTTATAAAATATAAATTGTAATCTCGATTTATATTTTTTTACGGTCATTTTGAGTACTCATATGTATATATTACGGGCGCTGCCCGCCTTGATGCGGGCGCAGCCCGCAACGACGCATCGAGCACGGGTGAAGCCCGTGCGAGGTGGGTGAAGCCCGTGCGGAGGTGGGCGAAGCCCGCCTAGATGCAGCCGAAGGCCGCCCGAGAGCATCGAGCACGGGCGTAGCCCGTGCGAAGATGCTCGTATATATATACATATACTTATATGAATATATATAGATATATATATATATATATTTCCACACAAAAACAGTAAAATTAAACAATTGCAAAATTACAAAAAAGTCAAAGTGACACAAATAAAAATGCAAGACTTCGGGCCGATATAGGTCCGGTCAGGCGCGACGTCGAACATTTTTTTCATCGACTTGATCTGGGCTGGTCTCCACCAACTCTCCCCCTCTCGAAATCACTCATCTCTGGTGAGTGCTCCGAGCTACAGTATTGTGGACGATCAACACCACTACACAATAATTCTTCGGCCAAGACCCAGCTGGTCTCTGTCTCTGGTATGTCATGCCAACGAACCAAATATCTCTGAAAACCACCATCAGTAGTGATCATTGTCTCGTCATCCAATATCTGCTCGTGAACCAAAATCTGTCGTGGAAGTTGATCAACAGCTTTTGGAACTGGTATGGAGGGATCTCCTAGTGTCTCATGTTCAACCTAAAATCTGTCAGTGGAAACAGGAGGAACTACAGTGGACGTATCAGTAGCAAAATGAATGTCGGTATGTCCTGAATGTGGCACCTCACTCTCACTCACAAACCCAGAAGAAACAAACGGAGGAGAAGACAATGAAAAAATTTAGACTCATGTGGATAGTCATGGAATAAAGTCAGATAAGCTACGTTAAAAACAGGATTTGTTCCTCAAACGGAAGACATCTCAAGTTCATATGCATTTTGCTCAATCCGATTTACTACTCGAAAGAGTCTAGTTCTACAGGCAGCTAGCTTCTTTACGGTACCAGAAGATAACCATTCCGGATTTAGCCGAACCATTACCAAGTCATCCATTTTAAAACTAGTAGCACTTTTGTGCTTATTTGCTAGAGTTGCATATAAGTCAAAAGTACTATGCAATTTCCGCTCAGATTTTTTAATGCAAATCATGCAAATGCAATAAATAAACTACTAATACGACTAACGGCACAAACCGATGGTTTCAGATACCTAGAGCAACTCCTGAGAGAGGTCATGATCAGGAGGCTCAGAGGGTGAATCATAAAAAAAATTCATCGTGGGGGCAATGAACACTCAAATGCAAATCAGAGACATCAGTGATCAGATGTGTCAACATGGTGTGCGGACTGTCTCTGCAAGTGCGGGTGATAAGATATAATATCAACAGTGTAGTGAGTGCACCATCAAACTCGACTGTGTTACTAAAGATAGATACATCTCAAATGTGTGGTGAACTCATATGTGATTCATCTAGGGGCTCACGGGGAGGAGTATAATAAAATTCATCGGAAATGCGACGCGTACAGGTATAGGCCCCAAAGACATATAAAGTGCTCTCATATAAACGATAATGCACGTGAAGTATGACAATCGTGATAAATGTACTAAGGGAAAGTGAGGCATCGGGAGGCTCACCAGGTGGGACATCTGAAAACTCATCTAGAGGGAGAGTGATCAGCTGGCTACTATTAAGCCCTTTATGTGGCTGTCAAACTCAAAACCATCTTTCTGAAGTACTATCGAGCAGGTATCCATGTTTTAAAATTTACAAGTGTACCATGCAGATAAAGATCATCCACACAAGGACGAGGTGGCTCATCTGTAGGCTCAATAGGAGGTTCGCCAAAGACCCCATCAGTAGAAAGATGGTACTCCAGAAGTAAACTATCAGAAGAGGTCGTATTCCCGGAAAGGGTAAGAGTGCCTACCTCGAGATCACTACTAAGCTCTCGGCTCCCGATTGTAATGTCACTCGGTGCGTCATCGAGTGTCGTGATGTGACTCGATGCGCCATGGGTGTGGAGATGTGACTCGGTGCACCACCATATGAAGTGTGCAAGGAATCTACTCTCAAAAGAGAGCTAGTAGATATCGAATCAAGGGAGGGTTCACTAAGTGGAGCAGACTCACACGGGGATTGACTCCACACATCCTGTATTAGCATTTCAGATAGAGTGGGCAATGTCTCTCTGCTTTGGGCAGTGGAATGCTCTTGCTGACCCTTAATGGTTATCGTCATATTCGTCTTCAGAACACTACGTGTGATGTACTCTTGATGATAGTGACCTCTATAGGATTCGTGAGTGTTCGTCCATATCATAATCATGTCGTGCTTGTGGATAATCATGAGTCCTACGATGATAAAAACGACGATAGTCATCGTACTGATCGTCTCTAGCATAATGAGATCGTATTGGTGGATCAACACGTTCTCTGGCAATGATGTACTGTGATCGAGGATAATCATTGAAATATCGCACAGATCTCTGTGATGGGATACTATGGGAGTGGGTGAAAGTGAAATCGTGATCCTCAAATAAACGATTTCTCCTAAAGGTAGACTTATCCACGTAATGATGTGAAACATCGTAATGTGGACGGACAAAATGCTCATCTCGAATTTGAGGTGACATTGACGCTCGAGGGGGTATTCCTAAACTATTCACCCTATCTCTAAGGTTTTTTAATCTTTCACGCATCTGACAGGTACTCTCAGTTAATACCATCATTTGGTGGATGAAAGGTAAAAACCACTGGGGTGGTTCTTCCCCTTCGTTCCACTGACTCGAATGACCACGTTCAACTCTACGCATTCTATCACTACGTCGATGCATGCAAACAGGCAAGTAAAATGCAAATGTATGATGCTTAAAAAAATTCTTTTTTTTGAAAAAATTTAAAATGATATGCGGGTTCCTATTCTATGCAGGGCGGATCTCGAAACTTAGTAAAATTTCAGAACCTCCCCTCTGATACCAAATTGATGCAGGTCGGCGCGTAGGGTTAGCGCGCTTGTCGGCTAGTTCTAGGAAACTCTAATGCATGCAATATTCGATGAACTTGCGCAACGAGATTTGAGCGAAATTTGCACGAATTTTAAAAAATGAAGCAACTAAATTTTTTGTAAAACACAAAATCGCTATTTTATTTAAAAATAATTTTTCTTAATAAAATAGTTCAATTTAAAATCCGGGGAAGGAAGTTCGCAATTTTCGTTCCGTTCCCCTTGTCGTAGCAAATGGAATCATGAACTCCAAATACGTTTCCGTTTGGAGTTTTCGACGTATCGTTTGCTAACAAAATTCTGGCGAAAACTCAACAAATAGTCCACTATCTACGAGAAAATATAGAGGCACAAAAAAGGAAAAGATAGAAACAATTACCCACGGAAAGAAGCGTCTTTCCGTATCCGAAGTCGATGGCGATCACGCGAAGAACTCCTGTTGTCTTCGATCTCCCGCTCCGAGGTCAACCGCAATCACACGCGTGCACCACAGAATTAAATCTCTCCCTCACGCGAGATGATCCACGGAATCACTCACTCTAGAGAAGCCACAAATCTAACAACCTAAATTCACTCACTCTCTTACACAAGAGTGGCTCCACGAAATCTCACAAGCAACAAATAAATTTCTTTCACACCACTGTTCACGGAAGCACCAAACTAATCCTTACAATGTTTTCCCTCAAGGTGGCTCCAGCGGGAATTAATGCTAACACCAAACCTAACTCACTCCTAATCTTAATCAATACCCCTCAACAGGAAAAAACAGCAGCTAACATTAATCTCCCTAACTGTTCACTAATCAAACCTCACACATAAAATCAAACATTGTTCCTTGAAGGTGGCATTAGCCTATATAACATTGTCCCGTTCGGCCGGGATGTGGCGCCCCCCAAGCCTTCGATCCCTGGCCCGAAAAACGATGCTAGTGAATTTGAGGTTAGCTCTTCTGGTGGGCTATCTGATTCTGATAATGATGTCTCCGCCAAGTCTGATTCAGAGGAATCAGCAAAATCTGTCAGTTCTGCTAGTTCTGTGATGCGCTCTCAAGGTGTTCGGGGAAATGCGTCTGTGAGCTCGTCCTCTTCTCCGGTTTTCAGAAGCAGCAATATTCCATCTCCTTTGAACCATGCAGCCAAGCCATTCACCCCGGGCTCAGTTGATGCCCTCATGAATGCATGTGGTCTCCCGATTAATGGCCCGTCTTTGGGCTTAAACTTGATTCCGGCAACTAGCCCGCAAGTTGCTATTCCGAAGGTGTCCGCGCCGGCGCCGTTGCCTCGTGTATGGTCCCGGAATGTTCCTGTCAGCTTCCCGAAAATGGATATCCAGCAAGCCGACTACTTCATCGATGGCATTGCCAGCATGGATGATGATGAGGTTGAGGAAATCCAAGCAGAGTATGTGAATGCTTTGGTTGGCAGAGTTGTTGGAGTTAACTTCCGTTTTGAATGGCTCTCGGCCCAATTGCATATGAAATGGGGAGCTCTACAAGGCTTTCAAGCCTGTGACTTGGGCGAGGGATGTTTTTTGTTAAAGTTTGCCAATAAGGAGAGTCGGGATCAGGTTTGGCAAGGGGGCCCATGGCATGTGGCCGGGCATGTCGTAGCGCTCGATGTTTGGTCGGAATCTTTCATCCCCGCATTAAACCCAAAGATGTTGGTGCCAACTTGGGTACGGCTCCCATGCCTCCCGCTACAATTTTGGGGGGACAAGAATCTATTTCGTATTGCAGCAATTCTTGGTGAGCCTATATACATTGACGCCTTTACAAAAGCTAGATCACGAACCAATTTTGCAAGAATCTGTGTGCGGCGAGACCTATCCGCCCCTTTGCTAGGGGGGATATGGCTGAACAGCAAGGGTTCGGGCAAGTTTTTTCAAAAGTTCCATTATGAGGGCATTGGATCCCTGTGTACCTCATGTGGGTTTGCCAACCATGGGGATTCTGCTTGTCTTACCCGGGAGCCTAAAGCTGAAATGGAGAAGCACAACCCGCAAGCAGGCCTAGATGACTGGACTTTAGTCCTGCCCAGAAAACCCCCCCCCAAAGAACAAGGATGATGGCATTCAACAGCGTAAACCTGGAACGTGGGTTTGGAGGAAGGTGGAGAAGCCTGTTAGCGCTGCGCCGCCTTCGGTTATTGATAACAATTTCACAAGTTTTCCCGAAGCGGCAGCTGCTAACGCTGCATTGGTTGTGGGAGATAGGAATCCAGCTGAGACATTGGTTGCCGAGTTAAATATTCCTGATGCTAATCATGCTAATAATGTGCTGTTTCAAACAGAGGCAGACCCTATTCCGGTGCTGAATGAAACAATTCCTGCAGAGATTACGGCGGAGGAGGCTGTGCGACGGGCCAGATCTCCATCAAAATCGAAGCGGGGCCGTTCCAAGAGCAGATTGCGATTGGATTTAACTGAGGGTGCAGCGGGGGGTTCCCCTTCGCAGCGGATATGACGAAGTTAATTTTCTGGAATTGCCGCGGTGCTAGCAAGCCCGCAGCCCGCGCGCATCTTCAAGGGCTAATTCGAACAAATAATCCTATTGCAATTGTTTTGTTGGAGACTCGTCGCCAAATTTTCACCCGACGCGATGTCGATAGGCTGATTGGGCGGAGCTGGAGTTTCGACTATGTCCCTTCAATTGGTAAATCTGGAGGCATTCTTTTATTATGGCTCGAAGATATCATCAAGGTATGTGGTATTATCAAAGATAGACAATTTATAAAGGCTTCCATTTGCTTGCCCTCGGGGGTTACCTGGCAACTAGGAGCCATATATGCTGATAAGTATTTGCATCAGAGGAGGGTCTTATGGGAGGCGCTGGCTGCGATGGATAGGAGCTTGCCTACTGTTTTTGGTGGGGATTTCAATTGTGTTCTACGGGCGGAGGAGAAGCGTGGGGGGGGCAGGTTTAAGTTGTCTAACGGGGCAAACGAATTTGCAAATTTCATCACGTTATGCGGGCTCCATGAAATTCCTTTTACGGGAAATATGTTCACATGGTGTAACAATCAGAGGCCGGCTGATCGCATCCTTTCTCGTCTTGACCGGGTTCTTCTCAATGCCCCGGCGCTTCTTGCCCGGGTTCACCATCTGCCAAGAATAGCTTCTGATCATGCACCGCTATTGCTCCAAATTGACCCATTAAACTTTACCACTGCTGGGCGAAGTATCAAATTTGAAGAGGCATGGATGAGCAATCCGGAAGCATGTACGGTTGCCCGTGGTTCTTGGATGAAGCCAGTTATCGGAAGCCCAAGCAAAATCCTGGAGGTCAAGTGCTCGAGAACTATTAAGGCTCTCTCACGGTGGTCAAAATTTAACGCTAAATTGGAAACAGGAAATGCTAAGAAGCTTGAGGAAGAGATAAACCTGCTCCAGCTTCGGGAGGCTGCCTCGGCGCTGTCAGATGATGATTTACATTACTTGAGGGGCTTGGTTGCTAAATACAATGAGATTCAAACAAAGCTTGACACATGGTGGTGGCAACGTGCGAAATGTTGCTGGTTGGAGCACGGCGATCGGAATTCTTCTTTCTTTCAGGCGGCTGCCACTCAACGTAAACACGAGAATCGGATCTTCAAATTGCATGTCGGGGGCGAAATTATCACCGAACAGCAAATCCTTGAAGATACTATGGTTGGGCATTTCTCTCAAAGATGGTGTATGGAAGATCTCTGTTCTTCGGAGGTGCTGCCATGCCCTCGGGGGAAAGTTTCTGTGCTTGACGGAGAAGTTTTGGCCACTCAAATTACTGATGCTGAAATTAGACGGGCGGTTTTCTCTTTTGGAAAGAATAAAGCGCCGGGATGCGATGGGGTAACACATTCTTTTTTTACGCATTTTTGGAGCTTTACCATGTCTGATTTAATTGATGCAGTCAAAAGCTTCTTTTCATCCGGCTCAATGGAGGCAAAATGGAAAGACACTTTGGTCGTGCTTATCCCCAAATGCAGTAATCCGAGATTGCCGGAGCATTATCGCCCGATCAGCCTCTGCTCTACCATCTACAAAGTCGTGGCCAAGATTATGGCTACTCGTATGAAGCCTATGCTGCAGAAATTAATCTCGGAAGAGCAAACCGCCTTCGTGCCGGGCCGGCTAATATCTGACAATTGTCTCCTTGCCCAAGAAGTTGTGCATCGGATTCATACTACTCAAGGTTCTGTTGGGTACATGGCTATGAAGGTTGATATGGAGAAGGCATTTGACCGAATTCAATGGTCTTTTGTCCGGCGTGCTTTGGAGGGTTTCAACTTCCCGCAATTCTGGATTGATCTTCTCATGGAATGCATCACATACCCAAGATTTGGTCTTCTCATTAACGGCACCCGATCAAAATGGATACATGCTACTTGCGGACTTCGACAGGGATGCCCGCTCTCTCCATACTTATTTATTCTATGCTCTGAGTACCTCTCCTTAATAATCAACTCAAGTTTGCATCCAGGCATAGGTATAAAAATTGCACCAGCGGCTCCAAAATTATCCCACCTTCTCTTTGCAGATGATACTCTTATTTTTGGCTCGGCGTCGCTTGGGACGGCTGCGGCTATCTCGAGGATTTTAGGGCGGTACTGTGCTCTCTCTGGAGAAGCTATTAATGCGTCAAAATCCAGCGTTATATTCGGCCCCAAGGTTCCTCTTACTACAAAACGAGAAATTTTACATCTTCTGGGACATGGCGACTCCAAGGCTCTAAATTATCTAGGCATCACGCTAAGGCTGGGGAAGGTAATGATTGCTGATTTTGACCATTTGCTGGATAAGATTAGTTGCAACATTCGCTCTTGGGGCACTCGACATCTTTCTATGGCCGGCAGAATTGCTCTCATTAAGAGCACTCTTTCAGCCATCCCCTTACATGCTTTGGCACATTCGCCTGTGCCAATCTCTACCTTAAATAAAATCAAAAGCTTGATTTCTGATTTCCTGTGGAGCGGTTCATCTGGCAAGCGCTCCTTACACTTCTCAAGATGGATGGATTTATGTTTGCCCAAGGAAAAAGGTGGCCTGGGTTTTAAAGATCTTGTCTTATGGCGGCGCATCCTAATGGGCAAGTTTGCTGCTAGAGTGGCGGGTGCTGATGGCTCCTTATTTGCGAGAATCTTTGGTGCCAAGTATGCGGGGCGCGATAGATTCAAGCCCAATCGCAATCACTCGAAAATTTGGCGCTGTATTTCCCTCGCCAACGAGCTCTTGGAGACGCATACATTTTGGATGGTGGGTGACGGAAGGGGCATTTCTACCTTGGAAGATAACTGGTTGGGCGTGCTGCCACTTAACAAATGGCCAACCTTCATAAATGTGGAAGCTTTACCTTCTCTTGTTGCTGGATTCCTGAGCACGGATTCCCAATGGGACTTTGACAAAATGGGAGGCCTTAATGATGATTTAATTTGTGCTGTTTATGGATTGCATAGGGACAATATTGGCAATCGGGACAAACTTATCTGGGCTCACACCGAAAAGCAAGTGATGGATGCTAGCTTGATCTATAACCTGGAATGCCCAAGCGGGCTGCATGACGGCGGCATTATCTGGAGCATAAAGACTCAGCCTCGCTACTTAACCATGATTTGGCGTGCCATAAACGACATGCTTCCCACCTTTGAATGGCTGTACAGGCACAGGCTCAGGGATGATGCGGACTGTCCATGGAATTGCAAGAAAGCTGAGAATGTGCAGCACATCTTTGAAAGCTGCTCCTTTGTCGGTCGCATCAGGACAATGATGTTGAGAATGGGCATTCGTTTAAATTCGTCCAGCCCCTCCTTGTTAGATGCGCTGTTGGAGGAAATGAACATTTGCACTACATCCAAGGAAACAAAAGCGCTGGCTGCTATCATTTACGCAATTTGGAAAGCCAGAAATCAACGAGTACATGGTGAAGCTTTCTTACAGCCCTCTTCTATAGTTCTAAATGCGGTTACGGAAGCATCCAATGGTAGCTGGGCGGCCCGTGTAATCCCCGAGCCCTTTTGGTCGCCCCCGCCAATTGGATGGTTAAAAATTAATTTTGATGGATCCGTTCACCCAAATAGTGTAGCCGGAATTGGTTGCTCTATCAGGGATCAGGATGGGACTTTAATTGCTGCCAAGGGTGTCAAAATCCATAGCCGGTCGGTTGGCATGTCGGAGGTGAGGAGTGCGCTGCTTGGTATCAATGTGGCAAATAATCTTTTGCATGCTGCTAGTGGTTTGATTCTTGAGGGTGACTCTGCCTTCGCATGTGCCACTATAAACCGTATTCTATCAGGTGTTTGGAATGGGGACCTGGAAGGCATGCTAGCTCGCTCGCTAAAGGATTGTCCCAACATTATGATCTCTCGTGTTGATCGAAGAGCCAACTCCGTTGCCGATTTTGTGGCTAATTCCGCTTGTAGATCAGACTTTTTATGGGAAAGGGATATGCCCCTGCCCCAAGCTCTTTCTTTTATCCTCTCTAAGGATATGATGCCCATGTAATCCTTTTATTTTTGATCTATATATATATAGGCTAATGCCACCTTCAAGGAACCAAAAAATCAAACATTGTTCCGCTGTTCATGAATAACAGGGGGCAAGCTTTAGTTTTATCAATGCTCACTGTTTTAGGAAATAAGAATCATCAATTAACCACGTTCCATAATCTCGAAAACCAACCCTTCTCAACGGGAAGCTAACAGCCAAACAAAGATCACATCAGCACCTCAAAAGAGACTGTTCATCATCTTCTAAAAATGAAACCGTGAAAAAAAAACGGAGGTTATATCAACTACAGGAACAAAGCTCTCAGCATCCAGCACACATTCAACATCTTCTCATTGGAAGGCAGCACACAGGAAATCTCTAACCGAAATCATACATTCATTAATCAATTTTCAACATTCACCTCTACACTCCTACAACTACCACACAGAAGCAGCACCCTAAATTTCATCTACTATTCATCATCTTTATCGACGGGAATCGCACAACAACAATCAATTTCAACATTCATCAATCACCCAAAATATAATACAGAAGCACCTCCCCTTTATAGGGTTTTGAACAGAAAAAGAACCTACACATGAGCGGTCATGGACGAGCCGATCTTGGGCGTGGAGTGGAAACCGCCAAGAGGAGGGCTTGTGCAAGCAGTGGACGTGGGCGGACATCTCGCTGGAGCAGATCGTGGGAGGAGATGCCCGATGTCGGCGTCGTGCGGAAGTAGTCCAGCGTGCAGCGACAAAGTCGGGGAGGGAGCCGCTTGTAACCCTACTTGTGCGGGATTTGGCCTGCTGGACCGGCTAGGAAGAAAACTTTTGCACGGGATGACAGGGAGGCAATCTGAACTGGATGATTGATGTTAACACAATACTTAAATCTATATATATATATACTTATATCATATATATATATATATATATATATATATATATATATATATATATATATATATATATATATATATATATATATATATATATATATATATCCACACAAAAACCATAAAATTACACAATTGCAAAATTACAAAAATGTCAAAGTGACACAAATAAAAGATGCAAGACTTCGGGCCGATAGAGGTCCGGTCGGGCGCGGCGTCGAGTTATCAAAGGCGCAAGACGCACCGAGGCGCAAAGGGCCCCTGGAGCCTAGGCGCAGGCGCACGCCCGAGGCACGTGAGGCGCAAAAATGGCGGAAAAAAGAAATTGCGTGAATTGGGCGCACAATTCGCTGAAATTGTGCGAATTAGGCGCCCAATTCGCTGAATTTGAGCGAATTGGGCTGCCAATTCGCTGAAATTGAGCGGATTGAGGGAATTTCAGCGAATTGGGAGCCCAATTCGCTCAATTTCAGCGAATTGGGCGCCCAATTCGCACAATTTCAGCGAATTGGGCGCCCAATTCGCACAATTTCAGCGAATTGGGCGCCCAATTCGCACAATTTCAGCGAATTGGGCGCCCAATTCGCTCAATTTCAGCGAATTGGGCGCCCAAATGCGCCTAGGGGGTGCCTCGGGTGTGTCTAAGATCATGTTTTTGCTCATATCAAAAAACAAATTAAAAAAATACCTTGAAAGGCCCGGGCGCGCCTTTGGCGCTCCTGGGAGCTTGTAAGGCGCTCGCCTAGGCGCGCCTGGGCTCGCCTGAGGGGCGCCTGGGGCACATCGCCCGCCTCAGCTGTGCTGAGGCGCGACGAGCTGCGCCTGGTGCGCCTGGCGCCTCAGGCGCGCGCCTTGACAACTGTGGGCGTCGGGCATTTTTTTCGCCGACTTGATCTGAGCTGGTCTCCACCAGAAGAAGAGAGATGAATTTCGGCCCCTAGAGCTCCTTTTTCACTAGCATTCCAAGATGCCTCAAATGAATGATATGTGTGAGCTATATAGTACCTCATTCCAAAGTATGTGAGGGCAAATGATAAATAACCCACGATCCGAAATATACGTGTGATAAGAAAAGATAAGGCTGATGTCAGCGCTTCAACCGTGCGTCCTACTCGTGAACATCCATCATCAAGTTGGGATCTGCGCCTGTTGGAACCTTAGGTTCTGATTTGGGTTAGAATCACTATTAGGCTGATTAGTTTGACCCAAAATGTATAGTCTAAGGGTCATAGGGATTTCCAAGTATTCCTCAGAAAGAATCCCAGAAGAAGTGCAGAAGAATTCCAGAGAAAATCAATTTTGAAGTTCAGAAATTTTAGCTCTCAGAAATAGTCGAACGGAGTTCAACTATTGCAGCATAGAAATAGTCGAACGGAGTTCAACTATTGCAGTCCAGAGATAGTCGAATGGAGTTCAACTATTGCAGTCCAGAGATAGTCGAACGGAGTTCAACTATTGCAGTCCAGAGATAGTCGAACGGAGTTCAACTATTGCAGTCCAGAGATAGTCGAACGGAGTTCAACTATTGCAGTCCAGAAATAGTCGAACTGAGTTCAACTATAGTCGAACGGAGTTCAACTATTTCTGTGTTCAGCTCTAAGAGAACAGATAACTCAGATGCAGGTCAACTATAGTCGAACGGAGTTCAACTATAGTCGAACGCAGATTGGAGAAGCTTTTTAGATTAAATTTTGGTGATTTCCTGTGCAGTTATTGGAGACAGCTGGCTAGAGTTATTCAAGGCTTAAGTAAAGGAATTTACAGCTAATATATTTAATGCTAAATATTCTTATGAATATAGCCGTTGGGAGGCTGCATTAAATATGAATCAATTCAGAGGTTTATTGTCAGTTACCTTTCCAAGACAGTCTCCTTTCTTGAAAATGTCTCTGCCGCATCAGACAAGAATAAAAATGACTTTCCTCAGCCCAATGGATACATATATATTTTATATAGCAAGATAGAAAAGATATACAACAGAGAGGCTCAGAAATAACAATAAGAGACAGAGAGAGAAAAAGCTTTCAAGAGACAACATATTCAGATTTGTCTACAGAGCTTGCTGGAGATTTTCATCTAGTTGAAGGCCTACACCCTGAAGCAAAGCTTCCACTCCTGAACTATTCTACATCTCAGGGGGAGCTTTGACAACATCACTGAATCCACATACTCTTCTCAGTTGCTTGAAAAAGAGAAGACTTCCATCACTCTCTCATCCCCACCTCTGTAAAGGGTTTTTCAAACTCCCTTCAAAAGTTTGTGTTTGGTTTCTGAGACCTTATCAAAACTCAGTGGTGGCAAGACACCTGATCAAAAAATCTGGTTTGGTTTTTGAGCACCTTATCAAAAGCTCATTGGTGTCCAGGACACCTGATCAACTCATCCTGCAGTGGATTCCTACCAGGGTGGTAGAAGAGTGGATTACCCAGATTTGGGGAACCACTATAAATTTCCTTGTGTCGTCTGGTTTGCTTGCTCTGTTTTCTTCCTTATGTGCTGTGAATTTTATTTTGCATTTTAGTTTCTAAAAACTCTTAAGCATATCAGATCTATCACCTCACTTTCAATTGGTATCAGAGGGAGGTTGGTTAAACATACCACACCTTGGTGGTTGTACATGCTAACACCTGAATCAAAAGATCCTTGATAGATCTTATTGTTCTTAAGAGTTTTTCATGGCACAAAATGAAGAATGGTCAAGCATTGGACCTCCTAAGTGCAATCTGGACAAGCTTGCACTATGGAAGGCAAGGATTAGGCTTTTTATGAACTCTATTGATGAAGCCATTTATAATTCTATTTTGTCAGGTCCCTTTACACCATCTGCAGCTACAAAAGCTCAAAAACAGCTTAAGATGGCTGATGCACAAGCAATGAACATTCTTGCAGAATCAATGTCTGATGACATTTTTCAAGAGATTGCTGAATGTTCATCTGCAAAGGAAATTTGGGACTCTCTCACAGTAATGGCTGCTGGATCAGCAAAAGAAAGAACATCAAATGCTGATTCCTGGAGTAACTCTGAAGCTTCATCTTGCACAACTGAGGATGAAGAAGAAGCAAGAGCAAGAGAATTTTGTCTAATGGCAATAGATGCATCTTGCAAAAGGTATGATGAAGATAAAGAATCTGAATCAGATGATGATGAAGATCAGGTTATCTCTACCCTTGACTTTTCATCAGAAGAACTTAAAACAGATTTTAAATTATTATGTAAAGATCTGATTCAATCTAAGAAGGAAATAAAACTTCTTAGAGAGAAAGTAAATAAACTTTCTTCTAAAAACATAAAATTCAATGAAGATTTAGAAATTACTTTAAATCATATAGCCTCATTAAAATCAGTTAAAAATTTTCAGAAAATCTGTGTTCGACATAATTCGTCGAACTCAGGTCGACGAACTCTGAATAGAGGTCAACGAAATTGGAACAGAGAAAACAACCTATATTATTCTCTGAACCGAGATCGACGATCTCACTATAAATCGTCGAGCTCAGGTCGACGAAAATATTCTTCGTTGAGCTCAGATTTTCATAGCAAAGATTTTAAATCATTTCATAATCAAAAATTTAAAAATCCTTATACCCAGTGGTTCATCCCTTCTAGGAAACTTCATCCACTTGGCTATAAAGATTTCACTGGATATTACTTTACTTCAAATTATTATTGTGAAAGAAAAATAAGACCCAAGGCAAATCTGGGTCCAGAATTTCTAACATCTCCTTTCAGGAAAATTGTTCAGAAGACTACAACTATAGGGGGAGATTATCAGAATCTCAGAATGAAAATGAACAAAAGTGCAGCTGTTACTTTATTAGATTCTATGCAGCTGCCCCTTAGTTTCTGTTTGTATTTCTTTTATTTTGAATCCATTTTTAACAAAGCACCCATGTACATCTGTTATTATATTATAATTCAGGCAGATCTTTTTGCTTTGTATTTTGTTTTTATGTAAATAGTATCCTCACCCAAATAGGGGGAGATTGTTGGAACCTTAGGTTCTGATTTGGGTTAGGATCACTATTAGGCTGATTAGTTTGACCCAAAATGTATAATCTAAGGGTCATAGGGCTTTCCAAGTATTCCTCAGAAAGAATCCCAGAAGAAGTGCAGAAGAATTCAAGAGAAAATCAATTTTGAAGTTCAGAAATTTTAGCTCTCAGAAATAGTCGAACGGAGTTCAACTATTGCAGTCTAGAAATAGTCGAACGGAGTTCAACTATTGCAGTCCAGAGATAGTCGAACGGAGTTCAACTATTGCAGTCCAGAGATAGTCGAACGGAGTTCAACTATTGCAGTCCAGAGATAGTCGAACGGAGTTCAACTATTGCAGTCCAGAGATAGTCGAATGGAGTTCAACTATTGCAGTCCAGAAATAGTCGAACTGAGTTCAACTATAGTCGAACGGAGTTCAACTATAGTCGAACGGAGTTCAACTATTTCTGTGTTCAGCTCTAAGAGAACAGATAACTCAGATGCAGGTCAACTATAGTCGAACGGAGTTCAACGATAGTCGAACGGAGTTCAACTATAGTCGAACGCAGATTGGAGAAGCTTTTTAGATTAAATTTTGGTGATTTCCTGTGCAGTTATTGGAGACAGCTGGCTAGAGTTATTCAAGGCTTAAGTAAAGGAATTTACAGCTAATATATTTAATGCTAAATATTCTTATGAATATAGCCGTTGGGAGGCTGCATTAAATATGAATCAATTCAGAGGTTTATTGTCAGTTACCTTTCCAAGACAGTCTCCTTTCTTGAAAATGTCTCTGCCGCATCAGACAAGAATAAAAATGACTTTCCTCAGCCCAGTGGATACATATATATTTTATATAGCAAGATAGAAAAGATATACAACAGAGAGGCTCAGAAATAACAACAAGAGACAGAGAGAGAAAAAGCTTTCAAGAGACAACATATTCAGATTTGTCTACAGAGCTTGCTGGAGATTTTCATCTAGTTGAAGGCCTACACCCTGAAGCAAAGCTTCCACTCCTGAACTATTCTACATCTCAGGGGGAGCTTTGACAACATCACTGAATCCACATAGTCTTCTCAGTTGCTTGAGAAAGAGAAGACTTCCATCACTCTCTCATCCCCACCTCTGTAAAGGGTTTTTCAAACTCCCTTCAAAAGTTTGTGTTTGGTTTCTGAGACCTTATCAAAAGCTCATTGGTGCCCAGGACACCTGATCAACTCATCCTGCAGTGGATTCCTACCAGGGTGGTAGAAGAGTGGATTACCCAGATTTGGGGAACCACTATAAATTTCCTTTTGTCGTCTGGTTTGCTTGCTCTGTTTTCTTCCTTATGTGCTGTGAATTTTATTTTGCATTTTAGTTTCTAAAAACTCTTAAGCATATCAGATCTATCACCTCACTTTCAGCGCCCACGTGGCCTTGACCTCAACGTCGACTTATGTATCGTGCCCTTGCCTCCTCATCCCTCGCCCTTTTTCGTCTTCCTAACAATGTCTGCCTCTCAAAAAATTTCCTTGCCCTCAAGGCAGAAGTAACTACCGGGAAGCACTCGACGTCGTGCTAAAGGTATACTACAAAATCTACCAGTGCATGCTGCTAAGGATGGGGTGGCGCCGACAGATGGGAAAAGGACGCCTTCCTTGCCAAGTGGAAAAAAGTTCCTTGAGAAAAGTTCATCGTCATGCGGGTCCAGTTGATATACACATCCCCGAGTGTATGAAGCCATGCGATGAGTATGGCGTCAAAAGACTCAAAACCATCGATCTCAAAAAGTAGAAATCTGCATAGAGAGGGAAAATGGCCAACGGTCATGCGCAAGTCCGTACAAAGGCCCCAGTGGTGGTGTGGTGGCAATTGCCAAAGTAAACAACGAGAGGAGGTGAACGAGAAGAGTGAATGGCGAGTTGTAACGCTAGACGCGGGGAGATGAAACTATGGCTGGCCCCACTATCAATCAGCACTGTCAGGGGAGTGCAAGACAGGAAACCAGGGAGCATCATAGTGAGGGGGCCAGAGGTGCCGCCCACCGCAGAGAACAAAAGTTCGAGATGATGCAAACGTGCATGGGGGGCATGGCAGTAGGTGAGTCATCACCCTCTAGGACTTCAAAGTCCCCAAGAGTGATCTTCGGTTCCTCCTTGCAGATGGTGATGTGGAGCTTCTTCAGAGGATAATCATGAGTCGGTGAGTAGGGGTGTTTACAACAGAAATAGAGGCCCTGGGTACGAAGATAGTGGTACTCGCGGTTGGTCATCCGGGGTCTATTTGGTGGCTGGGGTGGTCAGGGAGGTGGTCTGAGACGCAGGGGAGTCGCGTCATGCACCTGGGTGGTGGTTGAAAGGGTGGGGGAGGGTAGGAAAGCAGTGAGGGCGTAACACTCCTTATATAGATGAAGACCCCACTACATGACAAAATACATTAAAGCACGAGCGTATCACATGACATTTCAGTGACAATGAACGTTTCCATTATACGAAACCCGGTCCATTGGATGGGGAAAACGACTATTGATGATACTTGGATGGGACCAAAAGAATTTGACTTGCTTAACCCTGGGCTTTATAAAGAGTATGATCATCTTCATTCATCGGAGATGAATGTGTGATGGGTTTTATTAGGACATTATTTATTTTTGAATATGCATTTATTATGTCATAAGAGCCGTGTGCCTATATGACGTTGTTATTTATGTCGCGTCTTTATATGGTGTCCTTTTTAGTCGCATGTCCAAGTTTATCATTGATTTCCTATTTATTTGCATTCCAAGTCCTTCATTTGTATTTTCATTAGAGTCAGTTGTAAGTCTATTTAAAAAACTCATTGGGTCTTGTATTGATATCAATAAAGAAAGTCTATTTTCCCACCTTAAAAGAGATCTTGGAATCTCTCTCTCGAGCACACCACGCATAGGCAACCACAGTCAAGGCTCCGTAGTATCTCTGTCACCGTCATCTCCACCTTCGGTCACTCCTTTGACAACCTCCGAGAGGGTCCTTAACAACTTGGTATCAGAGCTTTTGATCCACCTCGTCCGGCGCCGCTCTCCAAAGTCGTTGCAATTTTGATCCTTCCCCTTCATCACTTCGGCGCCAACAAACAACCCTCGACTCTTCTTTGCCTTCGACGACAGCGACCTTCAACTCCTTCCCCGTTACAGTGCCTCTATCGGTCGTCTGTCCTTCAAACACGATCATTTGTTTTTCTGATTCGACGAAGCCCATCATTGACCCCATCTGCCGCTGATTCTCCCACGATGACGCATCCTCAACCTCTGGTTGCGCCTCTGTTCTTCGTCGACTCGGTTGTTGCGGGACGCCAGTATCTCCCTCTAGCCTCTCTTGTTCAATGTCGCATGCGCTCGATCCTTCTGCATCTGTGCCTTTCTCTGCTCCGCACGCGCTGCTTTGTCTCAAGCCCCCACAAAACTGGGCTATTATCGCACGCGCTAGTTCCCAGAACTTGTGTTTGGGGAGCAATTTTCCTGATTAAGCAATGTTGACATTCCTGATTAAGCGCAGTTGTCGTTCCTGATTAAGTGTTGATGCCATTCCGTATTAAGCATGGTTGCCGCTCATTCCTATTGAATTTATTTTTAGTTGATTAATCAGTTTATTAAATGATTAATTATTAATAAATTAAATATTTATTGCTTAATAATTCTTAAATTGAATTAAGTAGTCAAATTTGTGTTGCCATCATTGGGAGACGACGCGGATCTTGCGGCAACTCCCAAATAGCTGACTCTGAACAATCTAGTCGTCCCGTCACCGGCTCCATATCCTGTGCTACCTCCATCCACTATATGGTACTCGCACGACTTCTTGGATATTATGAACAGTCTACAAGCAGTTATATTTGTCATGGAAGCACGCCTCCAAAACATAGAAGCATGCTCTAGGTATGTCAATGCACGTCATCAGGACGATATGGCAACCGTCACCACCAAGCTTAATGGACTAACAACAACACCTCCTGTGGTTACCACCCCAACCACGAATCACACCAGTAGCAATCAAGGTCTGCTACCACTACTCATCCATCATGAGCTGCCACCCTAGACCCTTATATGCCCTAAAGCTGCTATTTTGCTACACTATATGCCAATACGGCTATACCCGATTGGAATTCCCCACTTAAGATGGGAAAACTAATCCCTCTGGATGGCTCGCCATGTGCGGACAATTCTTTGGTCATTAACAAACTCCGACAGCTGAACGACTTCCTCTAACCTCCATCCACCTTCTTGACTCGACCTTGCTTTGGCCACTCATCTCCCTAGTGATCGACCAGGTCTGACGTGGGACAACTTCAAGTGCTTTTGCAACCTGCATTTTGACCCTCCCATCCGCAAAAACCCCCCACAGTGCCCTCACGACACTACGTCAGACGGGCTTTGTAGATGATTATCTGGACCAATTTCAACTTGCTTTCCTCAAAGATGCAGGCCGCCATTTTTACCGACGGACTTTGCGAAAGCCTGCGACTTGATGTCGAATTTGAGTCTCCTCTACACTTAATGACTGGCTGACTGCTATGAGTCTAGCTAGGCTATGTGACTGTCGCCTAAAATTGGCACAGGAAGTCTATTTGCCCACAAACATATGCATTCAACAAGGCCGTTCCGAGGGTCATCCGGCCCCACCAGTCCATAAACTATATCGGTACAAGATGATGAAACGACGCGCGCAAGGCTTATGATTCAACTGTGACGAGCAGTACAATTGTGTCCACAGGTGAAAACGGCTTTTCTATCTACACGTCAAAGATTATGATGATGATGGTGTCGAATAACGCGGACAACGTTGATCTCCCACGAGCTTGAGGACAAGCTCTTTTTGCAAGGCGGGTCAGATGTTATGAGTATTATTTGACAATATTTATCATTATTTACTTTTGAATGTGCATTTATTATGTCATAAGAGTCGTGTCCTTACATGACGTCGTGATTTATGACGCATATTTATATGGTGTCCTTTTTAGTCGTATGTCCAAGTTTGTCATGGATTTCCTATTTATTTGCATTTTAAGTCTGTCATTTGTATTTCCATTAGAGTTAGTTGTAAGTCTATTTAAAGGACTCATTGCGTCTTGTATTGGTATCAATAAAGAAAGACAATTTTCTCAAACCCTAAAAGAGATCTTGGAAGTTATCTCTCAGGCATGCCCCGCTTAGGAAGTCGTGGTCAAGACTTTGTAGTATCTCCGTCATCGTCATCTCCACCTTCGGCCACTCCTCTGGAAACCTCCGAGTAGACCCTTAACAGAATGCTCTAAAGCCGAGGGAAATTGATGGGGATCACAGATTCACGGCAAGCCAAAAATTATCGAAACCCACATAAATCTACATACAAAAAAGGTGGATAGCATCATCGACTTGACAATTTGAGCCGGTAGTCGCATTCAGAAAGAAGATGACAAATGTTTGTCTTACGCATTTTTATTCCATGCAAAATTAGTGGATTTATGTTCAAGATGATCTAGGTTGTTCGTAGTGACATGTTGGAGCGTTCAACTCATGCAGTGCAGCCACGGTTGTCAAGGAGCGCGCCTAGGCGCGCCTGAGGCGCCAGGCGCACCGGGCGCAGCCCGCCGCGCCTCAGCATGGCTGAGGCGGGCGATGTGTCCCAGGCGCGCCCAGGCGCGCCCAGGCGCGCGCCTTACAGGCTCCCAGGCGCGCCTGAGACTTTCAAGATGTTTTTTTCAACTTTTTTTTGGGGAGATGAGCAAAATTATGATCTTAGACTCACCCAAGGCACCCATAGGCACACTTGGGGGCCCAATTCGCTGAAAACTAGCGAATTGGGGGCCCAATTCGCTGAAAATCAGCGAATTGGGGGCCCAATTCGCTCAATTTCAGCGAATTGGGCGCCCAATTCGCTCAATTTCAGCGAATTGGGCGCCCAATTCGCTCAATTTCAGCGATTTGGGCGCCCAATTCGCACAGTTTCATTTTCCCCAATTTTTCGCCTCACGTGCCTCAGGCGCGCGCCTGCTCCTTGCGCCTCGCGCCTAGGCTCCAGTGCCCCTTTGCGCCTTTAACAACATAGAGTGCAGCGCATGGCCATCCAAGTAAATAGTCGTCAAAGGAACCTTTTGGTTGGTGAGGGTAGACTGGAGGTTAAAAAATTGTTTGGCGGGCGCGATCTAACCAAGGGGGTGGGTTCCATCAAACACCAGAATCCCAATTCGGCAGAGGTGGGTTGGGCGGATGTCCGCGGTGAAATGAAGGAATCTCATGTAGTTCATGGCAGTGCAAGTGAGGGCAGAGGTGGTACCGCAGGTGCCGGTGAGCATCTGTCAGAGGTGTTGGTGAGCGCCTGCCGAAGGTACCACAAGCTCACGAAGAAAGAGAGTAAGATTTTTCAATCGAGTTTCGAGATGATCCTAATGAGTGGAATCTGTCGAGGTCAAAGCGAGAGACATCCTCATCAGCATGTGGGGCCATGAAACGTGTCGTGGGCATGAAACGAAGATGGAGAAGACAATGGAGTGGCAAAAATGTCAGAGGAGGTAGACTGTGCCTGCCGTAGTGGAGGAGGCCTGGGGCTGGGCAAAGAAGATGCCCCAGACACTAGACGGTGCTAAGGGAAGCGTTAGAGGGGGCATGCTGACTGCTAGAAGGAGGCGTAGGGAGGATGAACTAAACGGTTGCACGAAAAAGACACATGAAGTAGCGTCGAGAACGTCCATGGGAGAGACTAGAAGCAAGCAGGAGATGGTATAGTCACGTCGGTTGATCGACTTGGAGCGCCAATCACAAAGGTGAGGGAGCGGGATCATCATGCAGGAGCCATAGTAGGTAGGATTGTGAGCGGCGTTGTTGGGGCCTGCAGTGGAACTGAAATCAAGAGGAATTGGCGTTCTAAAATAATATGGCAGGTCGGACCATATGATAAGCACACCCTATTGTCAAACCAATCATGATGTAGATTGATCGAAGTCGGAATATATATGTCGACGTATACTCGATATCCAACTCTTGAGAGTTGGATCCCTCTAAGAGCACCTCCCTCGAGTTTAAACAACTCAATGAACCAAGATCCCAAAATAACTCTTTTCCACTCCCTTGTATAGGAGGGAGTGGGTATATATGAAATGATTAAATGTCACTAAAGCTACATAGACTGTGAGGGAGACACGTAGGAGGCCCGAGGAATCCTCTTCGTATCAGAATCACTGCCCCAAAGATAATCCACAGCCTCATCGGACATCCCTTATCATATTCAGGATGTTACATTTGATGTTTGTGCTTCCCTTATTAAATCTTTCGAAGTACATTCAATGGGAAACCATGACATGTGAACAATTTTTAAATCCTCGACGGAAAATTCATCTTCTAGCAAGCAACCAATCCAAGTACATTCATCGCCTCGCTTAAGTCTTATGAATGGGGATAACTTCATTTATTAAACAAAAACAGAGCTTGTCACTGATTCTATCTTCATAATGATTGTTCGAATTTGTGATATTGGCAGACTGGCGGTTTAAGTTTGGCGGTCTGGCGGTCTGGCGGATTGAACTTGTCGGTCTGGCGGTTAGGCGGACTGGTCTGGGCGATCTGCATTGTGGTTTTGCCATCTGGCGAACTGTCTTGTGGGCAGATGACCTTGGTGGTTTGGTACTCTTCTAGTGGACTGGTTCTGAAGACTTGGCGGTCTGCATCTGGCAGTCTGTATAGACGACCTTGATGGACTGATCGCGGCAGTGTGGCGATCTACATTTGGCGGACTGGTCTGATAGTCTAGCTGACCTGAAAATCATTGAGTCAGCCTCCTTTATAGGACAAGGCATGTTCTATCCGCTGTTGTGGGTTAACGATCAGGAAGCTGAAACCGCTGCGGATAGAGGAAGCGTGATGGTCTAACCGCTATTGAGTTTTGACGGTCAGGTCGCTGGAGCTACTAAAGTCTGGAGGATATAGAGGACTGACCGCTTATGGAGCTTCAGGTGGTCAGCAACGGTCTGAAGAGTAGAGACTGGCAGGATCTTGATATGTAGCAGATAGCTTGTCTAACCAACTCAGTTCTTGCGGTCTGAAAATGTTTATCCGCTTAGTCCGCATGTTGTAATTTAGTTCCACATCGTATGTTATATTCTCTCTATCTCCTCTCCCCTATAAATAGAGGGTCATTTTCATGTAAATTAACTTTTTGGTGAATGAAAAACCTGTTATTTAGATTTTCTCACAATAATAAAGTAAACATAAAATTAACGACAAAGTTCAAGGGCTCTTTGAAAATAAAATTCATTTCTTTGTTAGAATTTGGAGGCATATTAAAACATACAAAATATTTGTGGCGAAGCAAATAATAACACATCTAACTAAATTTATATGGGGCTATTGCAGACCTAAATAGAGGGTAACCATTCTTTGAAACACAATGGTGGTGTTTAATAAAGCATAGGAACTGTGTCGATAGGCTCCAGTACCCATTACAGCGTTACTTGATATCAGAATGCAGTATTAATTAGGTCATTGTCACAATTACTTAAAAGAGCTAATCACAAATAATTGGGAAAAGTATGTTGCTGCTTCTGTTATATTATAGTAAATACATACTATATTAAAAGAGAACATAAGTTGGTCATTGTCATGAAATAGGACATCAAATGAATCTAAGCCCTTGAATATCAATCCCTTTGATCAAACAGAGCATGTGTCTTTTTAACAGACATAGTGAAATCAAAAATATTTAAATATATATTGTCTAAGGATACTAGCGGTCGTGCACATGGTCCATGTACCGTGGTCAATCTAGGACGTCAATCAAATATTGTCACCATTGCACACAATGGTGCATGGGGGGACCGCGCATAACAGCTGGTCAAAAAATAAGCAGAACACTTCCACTAACAGTGAGAAACATATTAGGAAGTTCTCAAGTACAATAACATTTTAGCATGACCTGAGACCTAATTGTCATTAAAATTTCCACATGCTAACATTAGCGAACTCCTTAATATTTGAATGAATAATCATCCCTACATATTATTTGTTCAGTAGCATTTTCATCAAGACACAATTGACAACTCATTTTAAATTTTTTCTTTTACAGTGGAAAGGTCAACATAAGCTCTTTCAAAAAGTGAAGAATACCTAGCAAACCATACCCCAGAGCAAAGTCTACTTCTTTACTCGTATCCCCATATATAAACGGTGAAATGCGGATTTAAAAATCAACTGGGAATGATGATAATAAAGGGCAACAAGCCCAATCGTCAAAACAGACAAACTTTCCAGTAATGCTCACTGCATCCATTTCATAAGAGAAAAAAATATTTTTCTATACAACAAAATGGCAAATTATTTAAAGTTATATAAAATGAGGTGCACAGACAACAGATAGATCCCACCTCAAGGCTTCAAACCTCCAACATAGAATTCATCAATCATGTCGAAAACCCGACTTGCATGTTGTGGCCTTCAAAATGGTACAAAAGATGGTAGTTTAGAAACTGAAAATTGTGATGGAGCATTTTAAGATCAAGAGGGAGTTCTTCAGGAACAACTTGAAATAAAGGTGATACAGATAGAATCATAGAACTTCCATAATTACATAGAAAACAATGCTACCTTCCAGCTAAATTTATTTTGGAAATCTGAGGGTAAAGTAAATGCATTTGGAAGGTATAACTTCATGTGGTACCCAAAACAATCAATGAGGATAAGAATTAGGGCCCGTTTGACGGGATGGATCCGCGCCGGTCACACGAACAACACCGCCCGGCCACGAAAACCGCGTGTTTGGTGGGGCCGCGGACGGGGGTGGGATCCACCTTATCCACCCCGCCGCTAAAAGCCTAAAACCGCGCGAATGAAATCCGCACCGCCCCACCTCTGCGCCAAACGAGGCCTTAGTCTCGAACCATCATTCGAGCTTGGAAATGTCAGAAAAGTCAATTAATCGGGCATGCTGTGAAACCAATCACAAATAGTTGAACTTAGTCGTATTTCGTATTTCTGGTTCAAGTCGTATTATAGTCTCTCTTTTATTTTTTGGCTTCTATATGAGCCTCGTAAGGTCTTGTTTTGGCTAATAATTTTTCAGGATCGTGATATTCAACTTGGTATCAGAGCAAAACCCTAGCCGCTGTCTACACACATTTTGATCCCGCCGTCTCTGCTTGCCTTCGACCCACGGTCTCTGCTTGCGCTCAATCGCCGCCGTCCCGTGCAGCTCCTCCCAAGGGGCCGTCAGGCGGCCATCTCGCCAATGATGGTTGCTTAGAAGGACACTGTCGTCGTCCTTCCGTGAAGCAGCCGGTCTGTCCCATCCCTCCCATCCCTGATCTGCTCCTGATATACTCTCGATCTGCTCTTGATATCTACCAAGCCGCCTGCTGGCTGCTGCCAATCGCTTGATCAATGCCTGATGCTTGCTCCTGTCGATCTGCTCTCGCTTGCTCCTGCTGCTACCGACCAATTGCCCCATGCGTGTTGCTAATCCTGTAGCCATTTCTTCTACTGTCCACTACAATATTCCTCTCCTCTCTTGATGGTGGATCATTCCTTTGCAACGCCGGATGCCCTCCTCCTTTTTTCTGTTGCAGTTGTTCGAGTTCTTGTAGATTCCCCTCGCTATTATGGGTGAGTGATCCAGATTCTTCTACAGCCTCTCTGGGTGTGATCCAGCAGCAGATGGGTGATCCTCAACGACCACATGGACACTCAGGCTCTTTGAAGATTACCACGGTTCCTTTAGATGACAAACTATCTCGAGTGGTCTCGCGCTACTCAACACGTCATTTGCAACCACCAGCTATTTGGTTACATCGATGGAACAATTACGGAACCCCTTAAGATCCACCCCTCACGGAAGCGTTGGGACTCTGACAACTCCCTAGTGGTATCTTGGCTCCTACATTTGATATCCCCAAGGTATATCAGAGTTATATGTTGATGGACTCAGCTCACGAGATCTAGACCCGAGCACGGGAAACATACTCCCAGATTGGTAGCTCTACTCAGGTTTATGAGCTTATCGGTCGCATTTTGGACTTGCGGCAAAACTCTATGACCGTGTCGTCGTTCTTCTCGAAGTTCGAGCGCTTAAATCAGGAATTGGACTACTTTGCTCATTTTTCTCAAGCTTGTATTGTGGATGTTGTTTAGCTGAAACAATGGGAGGACCGCTTTCATCTTCATGTATTCCTACTGGGTCTGAGCATGGAGGTTGATATGGTGTGGTTGCATATCCTTCACCGCTCGCCTCTCTCGTCACTTCGGTAGGCATTCAGTATGGTTCTTGCTGATGAATACCGCTGGAAGTCCCTTAGTGTTGTTACTCCTTCAGATCGTTTCGCCCTGACTAGTGTGAGTAGCAGTTATGTTCCCAGTTCAGGATCCTCGGTGTCTACATGTGATTATTGCAGTTGAAGGGGACATACTCGGGAAGTGTGCCCCTCCTAGTCATGGTCGGGGTCGTGGTCGCAGTCGTGGACCTGGACGTGGAGGTCACAGACAGGGTGGTTCTCAGTCTCATGATTTTGCGTACTCTATTTATGTTTATGATGAGACATCGCATTCCTCTCCTGGCCAGCTCAGTGCACACGAGTTGGATGTTTTTCACCGCCTACTTCACTCTCAGGCAGATTCGTCCTTCGGTGCTCCTACTTCTCTTGTCACTATTGCTATGTCAAGTACTCATGTTGTCCATGCATCCTCTTCAGAGTGGGTGCTCGATTCGGGTGTCACCCACCACATGACAGGATCTTCCTCAGATTTTCTTTCTTAACTCCCTTGTCTGATAAGGATAAGGTCATCTCTGCTAATGAGAGTTTGTCCCCCATAGCGGGCAAGGAACACATTTTTGGTTCTCTGACTATTTTTCTTCCCACTGTTCTTAATGTTCCCCATTTTCCTCGCAATTTACTTTCTATTAGCAATATTATTAGATCCCTCAATTGTTTTGTAACATTTTTTCCTGATACTTGTGTTTTTCAGAAACTAAGTACAAAGCTGAACAATGGCAGTGGTAGGTACCGTGACGGCCTGTACTACCTGGACTCTCAGATTCCCTCCCCGGCTCTTTCCTGCTCTGCTATCACTACTGATGATGTTCGCCGCTGGCACCTGCGTCTTGGACATCCATCTCCTGCGTATCTTCAAAAAATATATCTTGTTTTTATTCCCTATCTTAAAACTTTTGTCTACGATATCTGTGATATGTCTAAACATGTGCGTCATACGTCATCGCATCTATCGTTACCCAGTAGAATTCCTTTTGATGTAATACATTCGAATGTTTGGGGGCCTTCCCCTGTGTTATCATTATCTGACTTTCGTTATTTTGTTACTTTTATTAATTGCTTTTTTGACACCACATGGGTGTACCTGTTAAAAAGAAAAGTGATGTTTTTTCATGTTTTCAAGTTTTCCTTAAAATGGTGCAGATCCAATTTGATAGATCTATTAGAGTTCTTCAGAGTGATAATGGGGGGGGGGGGGGCGTATGATGATCGTGGTGCCTCTGGTTCTTACCTTACTAGTCATGACATCATCCATCAGACCACTTGCATTCACACCTCCACTAAAAACGGGGTTGCCGAACGAAAAAACTGGCACCTGCCTGATGTTGCTCAATGTCTCCTTGTCACTATGCATCTCTCTAAGTCCTATTGGGGCGATGTTGTCATCCCCGCCGCTCACCCGATCAACCGTCCATCCTCTCATGTCCTTAGCTATGTCACTCAAATTGCCCGTCTTTCCACCATGACTGTTGTCCATACCACCCATCTGGCCCCTCGTGTGTTCGACTGTGTCTGTTTTGTACACGTTTATCAACCGCATTGGGACAAACTTGATCTTCGGACCCACAAGTGTGTCTTCCTTGGCTCCTCCACCACGAAAGAGTATCAGTGTTATCATCCATCCTCCAAACATACGTTTTGTACTATGGATGTTACCTTCAGGGAGGAGGAATCCTATTTTTTGTCTTCAACTCTTCTTCGTCAGGGGGAGAAAACTGGTGATAATGAGTCCAATGTTGTCCCTCATCACATTCTTCCTTTTGCTCCACCATGTGCTAATGATTCCACTCCACCACCGTCCAATGTTGCCCCTCTTCATATTCTTCCTTCTGCTCCACCATGTGTTAATGATTCCACTCCACCATCGTCGTGGCTTCTCTTACTAAATCCTTTGCTCTCTCTTCTAATCTCCATGTTTCCTCATGTATACCACCGTCATTCCTCGGGTACACAAGCTACTAGAGTTCCACCTCTACCAGTGCTCTCTTCAGCTTCAGATTCTGATGATGCTCATCTTCATGTCCCGCTTGCGCTGCTAAAAAGTAAAGCTTCTTGTACTTAACACCCCATCTCGAATCATGTGGCTTACTCCCATCTCTCTCCGAGTTATCTGACCTTTGTCTCTTCTCTTTCCTTGGTTGTTATTCCTAAAATGTGGCAGAAAACTTTGTGTTTGCCGGTGTGGACCCGGGCGATAAAAGAGAAAATGTCTGTGTTGGATAAGAATCACACATGAAATATTTCTTCCCTTCCCCATGGTAAGAAAGTTAATGGTTCAAGGTGGGTTTTCTATGTTAAGCAGAACAAGGATGGTAAAGTTGAACGACACAAGACCCGTCTGGCTGCTCAGGGTTACACTCAAACCCAGGGAGCTGACTACCTGGATTTGATCCTGTGGCAAAGATGAACTTCATTCGAGTGTTGCATTCATGCACTGATTGCATGGGATGAGATCTCCACCAACTCGATGTGAAGAATGTGTTTCGCCACGGTAAACTTGATGAGGAGGTGCACATGAAATTATCTCCTGGATTTACAAAAAAAGGGGAGAAGACCTTGTGTGTCGCCTAAGGAGATCTATATACAGCCTAAAACAATCTCCTAGGGCATGGTTTGGAAGGTTACTCACGGCTATGCTCAAGTTTGATTACAAGCAATCTCAGTCTGATCACACTATGTTTGTCTGTCGTTTTGATCAAAGGGTTGTGGTCCTCACTGTCTACGTAGATGATATTGTGATCACTGGAAATGACACAAATGAGATTGCAAATCTCAAGTCCTTATCTGCTGAATTTGAGATGAAAGATTTGGGAAGGTTATGTTACTTTCTTGATATTGAGGTCGCTAGATCAACTCAAGGAATTTTCATATCTCATCGCAAGTATATTTTAAATCTCTTGAAGGAGACTGAGATGCTTTGTTGTGTTTCTGCAAACACCCATATAGAAGAAAATCATGGGATTGTAGAAGATGGTGATGGTGACCTAATCGATGTTTTGTGCAATCAGAGATTGGTTGAGAAACTCATATACATATCCCACACACGCCCTAATATCACCTATACAGTTGGTATTTTGAGTAGAAATATGCATGCTCCCAAGATCAGACATCAAGAGGCAACATATCGTGTGTTACAATGCTTGAAAAAAGCTCGGGGTCATGACCCTTTGTTCTCTAAAAATAACCACTTGAAGATCGAAGTATCCACGGATGCTGACTGGGCTGGATGTCGGGACGACCAAAAGTCCAGTACCGGATACTGCTCCTTTGTGTGTGGGGGGGGGAGGACTGGTGACCTGGCATAAAAAGAAGCGGAATGTGGTGGCCAGATCCACTGCTGAGGCAGAGTATCGTGCCATGTCACAAAGCCTTTGTGAGGGTCTATGGTTACGTAATGTATTATAGGATCTGGGCTTCTTCGGGAATAGTCTGTTTTCCTTATTGTGTGACAATAAAACAGTTTTTAGTATATCTCATAATCCAGTACAGCACGACAGGACAAAACATGTGGAGGTTGATCGACATTTTATCAAAGAACACCTGGATAAAAAGACTGTGGTCACACCTTACTATGCAGGACTGGTGACCTAACATAGTAAGAAGCAGAATGTGGTGGCCAGATCCAGTGCTGAGGCAGAGTACCGTGCTATGTCACAAAGCCATTGTGAGGGCTTATGGTTACGTAATGTATTATAGGATCTGGGTTTCTTCGAGAGTAGTCCGTTTTCCTTATTATGTGACAATAAAACAGTTTTTATTATATCTCATAATCCAGTACAGCATGACCGGACAAAGCATGCGGAGGTTGATCGACATTTTATCAAAAATCTTTTGGATAAAAAGACTGTGGTCACACCTTTTGTCCATTTCAAAGATCAATCAGTGGATGTGTTCACTAAAAGCTTGGGAAGTTATGTGTTTTCTGATGATATTCAAAAACTTGAGATGATTGACATCTTCCGTCCGACTTGAGGGGGAGAGTTGAACTTAAGTCATATTTTGTATTTTTGGTTCAAGTTGTATAATGGTTTCTCTTTTATTTTCCAGCTTCTATATAAATCTTGTAATAATTTTTTGGGATCGTGATATTCAACTAAAATCTCATGAAATCAATTAACAAATGGTTGACGAGAAGTTGTGCAGAATTGAGATTGAATTAAGAAAGATACAAACCCATAAAAGCCTTCAGTAGAATCGTTTCCGGCATGATTTAGGATAGCATCCCCGCCAGGATGCTCCTCCACATAAGGAGTGACATCATAAACCTGCATGGATAGAAAAGGTTACATCATAAATTCATACTATCAGTACCTCGGGTTTTAAGGGAAATTTTATAAAAATAATGTTAAAAGAACTTCTAACAAGACCTTGTTTTTAACAATGATCCAGCAGTCATCCCTCTTATTATGCAGGCAGACTTCATCCTTCGAATAAGTTCTCAATTGCTAAAAAAGAAAGGGCATCAAAAGGAAAGCCAATATAATAAAAAATATAGAGATTATATATATATATATATATATATATATATATATATATATATATATATATATATAGGATCGCATTCATATGCGAACTGATTTTGTGTGAACCCACGCTGCCCGGCGACTGCGGGCTCGCCGGCGACCGGCCACCCTAGGTTCACCGGCGAACATAGGGCGGCCGGTCGCCGGCGAGCCCGCAGTCGCCGGGCGGCTTGGAGTTCGCACGACGTTCTTTTTCTGCTTGTCGGCGGCCGACGGCACATGGATGTGCTCCCGGCAACCACGGATGCGGTCGCTAGCGAGAGGGCGACCTACTCCGAGAGTCGATTTCCGGCGAGGATGCCGGCAGGAGGCGCCGGAAACCCAAATCAGGCCGAAAAATTCCAAACATCGGTCAAGATCTACTGTAGCAATCAGGCGTTAACAGGCCTGATCTGGAGTTCGCACATTTGCACATTGCACTGTTCGCACCTGAACAGGGCTACACACACACACACACACACACACAACTCACACGAGCATCTTCACACGGGCTACGTCCGTGCTCGATGCTCTCCGCACCGACAGTACCCAGCAACATAGTTGTCAAGGCGCGGGCCTAGGCGCGCCTGAGGCGCCGGGCGCACCAGGCGCTGCCCGCCGCGCCTCAGCACAGCTGAGGCGGGCGATGTGCCCCAGGCGCGCCTCAGGCGCGCCCAGGCGCGCGCCTTACAGGCTCCCAGGCGCGCCAAAGGCGCGCCCGGGCCTTTCAAGGTATTTTTTTTAAAAATTGTTTTTTGATATGAGCAAAAACATGATCTTAGACGCACCCGAGGCTCCCCCTAGGCGCACTTGGGCGCCCAATTCGCTGAAATTGAGCGAATTGTGCGCCCAATTCGCTGAAATTGAGCGAATTGGGCGCCCAATTCGCTGAAATTGCGCGAATTGGGCGCCCAATTCGCTGAAATTCCGCGAATTGGGCGCCCAATTCGCTGAAATTCCGCGAATTGGGCGCCCAATTCGCTGAAATTCCGCGAATTGGGCGCCCAATTCGCTGAAATTCCGCGAATTGGGCGCCCAATTCACTGAAATTCTGCGAATTTGCTCAATTTCAGCGAATTGGGCGCTCAATTCGCTCAATTTCAGCGAATTGGGCGCCCAATTCGCTCAATTTCAGCGAATTGGGCGCCCAATTCCCTCAATTTCAGCGAATTGGGCGCCCAATTCCCTCAATTTCAGCGAATTGGGCGCCCAATTCGCTCAATTTCAGCGAATTGGGCGCCCAATTCGCTCAATTTCAGCGAATTGGGCGCCCAATTCGCTCAATTTCAGCGAATTGGGCGCCCAATTCGCTCAATTTCAGCGAATTGGGCGCCCAATTCGCTCAATTTCCTTTTTCCCTATTTTTGCGCCTCAAGTGCCTCAGGCGCGCGTCTGCGCCTTGCGTCTTGCGCCTAGGCTCCAGAGGCCCTTTGCGCCTCGGTGCGCCTTGCGCCTTTGATAACTTAGCCCAGCAATGACGGTACATTCGCCCAAACTCGCCCGCTTCTAGACGCTCGGACAATTGACAATGCACAGGGAGCCCCCGTGCCCGACGCGACAGTGCCCAGACCGCGACAATATCACGGCTCAACGGCGCTCCCTCCGCTCGCGAACCTCGTGCGCACTGTCAAAAGACCGAGCGTCTGAGAGCGGGCGAGTTTGGGCGAAGGTACCGTCGTTGTTGGGGTACTGTCGATGCAGAAAGCATCGAGCACGGGCGTAGCCCGTGCGAACATGCTCGTATTCTAGGGAAGATGCTTGTACCGAAATTTAATGTTAAAAATAGAATACAGAAAAAGAACGGTCAATGATATGTAAATACCAATTCAACATATAAAGGTAAATTCCGGAAGCATGCATGACATATTCAAAATAATATTAGAATATTATCAATCCTAGCTACATTAAATACAAAGTCCCCTTTCAATACTAATTTTAAAAGAAAAACAAAAATAATTTTAATAGTGAACCAACCAAATTGCACATTTGGCATCCATAACCCAATCTATTCACAAACAATCAATAATTGTTAATTT
This sequence comes from Platanthera guangdongensis, assembly GCA_039583875.1. Classification (NCBI taxonomy): domain Eukaryota; kingdom Viridiplantae; phylum Streptophyta; class Magnoliopsida; order Asparagales; family Orchidaceae; genus Platanthera; species Platanthera guangdongensis. The sequence goes on along the minus strand of CM077163.1, from coordinate 45,143,541 downwards.
TTTTATTATTTTTAATAAATAATAATTAAATTAGTAGCATGGGCTACTAATTTAATTATTATTTTTAATATTTTCAATAATTAGCACGGGCTACTACTAATTACTAAGCAGGTAATTTTTTTTATTATTATTTATTTATTATTATTATTATTTTAATAATTGTTTATTAAATTTTTGAAAGTAGTGAGTTTTTACCTCCTCCGCCACCTGCAGTGCTCCAATCCTCCTCCGCCACCTCCTCATCTTCCTTCACCTCCTCCGCCACCTTCAAAGCGCCCCCATCCTTCTCCGCCACCGGCCTGCAACGCCCACCACATCGTCCTCCGCCACCTCCAACGCCCGTGTCCTCCTCCGCCACCTCCGCAGCGCCCACCTCATCCCCCTCTGCCGCCTGTAGAGCCCCCATGATTCTTCAATGCCGGCTGGAAGGCCAGGGCCAGTCGATCTCTGTGTTGGATTTAGATCACCGGCAAACCCCCGCCCCTAATTGTTTTTATTAAAACGGCGAGAAGAAGCGGAGAAGAAGTTTTGGAAAACCAATCCCATGACGAACGACCTCCAGGCACTGTAGCAAACACCTGACTTCTTTATTAAGGCTCCGTTTGGGAGGACTTATTTTCACCGGTCAAGCGGTTACGACCGCATGAACCAGGCCTTAGTTATGGTCCGATTCATGCGGTTGTAACCGCTTGACCGGTGAAAATAAGTCCCCCCAAACGGAGCCTAAATGTAGATATAAAAAGAGAGAGATGCATGTGTGTGTGTGTGTATATATATATATATATATATATATATATATATATATATATATATATATATATATATATATATATATTATTTGCATATGGTATAGATCCACATCTGCTAGGAAGAGATATAAGCCTCTCCGCCATTCTATAAATATTGTAATAAGTTTTGGTAAATCAAGTGAATATAAATATTTTTCCACTTGACAAGAAAATCAAATATTAATAAGAAGCTCTGAATCTGTAATCACTAAAGATGGGTGACTGTAATATGTATTGCATGTGATAGAGAAGAGAACGAATCAAGCCCTTTTTAAAATAGTACCTCTCAAGAAAAGAAGCTACTGATGGATTTACAGTGCTGCATTTTGGTGTCACTCAATTACGGCCCAATAACAATTTAGCATTTAAGATGAGGGAAACAAAAGATTTCATAGCTGAACCATAAATTGATGAAGCATATGTAGGTTGAGGCTTGTTTGCAATTTGAGTACTAAAGGGAGAGCAAAACTCAATACCTTTTTTCTATATGCTAATGAAAAAAATTGATATTACTCATTTATGATTGATGAATTGTTTAGTTGTCCCACAAGCTAAATATTGTTGGATAAAGCTCTTTGCATAGTCAAAGAATTTGTTATCAACGTGTAGAATTTTTTATCAACGAGTTTTGAGGATGCACTTTTACAAAAAAAACTACTTTACAAGAACAAGCCAGAGAGAGTTGCAATTATATTTCTAAGTTCGTATGTTTTTAATTTCAGCATCTTTAAATTTTCAATTTCAGTTTGTTGAGGCCGTTCCTCTGAAAGTGCCTTTTCTTGGATTTAACATATTGAGAAGTGAACGAAAAATAAGCAAGCATTAATGTAATATTTATTTCCTCTCTTTTCTCTACCAGTCGGCTTCCCAATGGAACTCTGTGACCAAGAGTATTGAATCTCGCCACCTCCCACCACCCCCCCCCTCCCTCTCCAATCTGTGAAGAACAATTTGGAGAAGTTTTAGAGATTGTTTGTTCATGCCACCTCTATTAGAACGGATAGCATATTTCAATATTTACAGCATGGTTGCATGAACGTCTACGACTTGACAGGAGTTTCAAAATTGTAGAGTTGTGACAGAAGAAAGAGAAAATCAATAATTTATTAATTTCTCATATTTTTCATGAATATCACAAGTATTTGTATATATAGAGAGGAGGAGAGAGGAGAGTCTAAACTCTATCATAAGATGTGAGAGTAATCCCCAAGAGGGCTTTACATGGGCCTCCAAAATGGGCTTTCCTTTACAATTTCTTCAACACTCCCCCACAAATTAGAGCATACAAGTTGTAATAACCAAGTTTGAACAGGAACTGAAAATACAGAGGTTGTGGCAGAGCTTTGTGTTAGAAAGTAGAGACAAGAAGCGAAAAGACTAGAACAAGAGAATAAACTTTTGAATAATTCAAATTTGATTATCCAAAAAAGATATCATTTACAAAGGTATGGCCTCCCTTATATAGAATGGAGGAGATAAGAAAGAGAGTATACAAACAATGTGGGACTAAACATTTACAGGCTGAGCGGCTAGAATAATGGAGACCGATCAGGCCGCGCGGTTAGACAGATGGGATAACCGCTCGGCAACTCCAGCAGGATAGAACAAGCCGTAGAGTGAGACCGCCAGACCGCCCGGTCTACAAACCGCTGGATCAGACCGCTAAGCCGCTCGGTCTACAAACCGATGGATCAGACCGCTAAGCCGCCCGGTCTAATACTTCAACACTCCCCCTCAAGCTGGAGCATAGATATCAATCATGCCCAGCTTGTCACAAATGCGGAAGAAGGAAGTAGAAATCGGCTTGGTGAAGATATCTGCCAACTCCTTGTCAGAGGTGACAAAAGGAGTACAAATCTGTTTCTTCAAAATCTCCTCCCGAATGAAGTGACAGTCAACCTCTATATGCTTCGTTCTCTCATGGAAGACCGGATTTCTGGATATGTGTATAGCGGCCTTGTTGTCACAGAACATAGGGAGAGGACAATCATATACCTCGCCCAGGTCAAGCATGAGAGCCCGCAACCACTTTAACTCACACGTAGTTGACGCCATACTCCGGTATTCTGCTTCGGCACTGGATCTGGAAACAACAGACTGTTTCTTGCTTTTCCAACTCACGAGATTACCTCCAACAAAGGTACAGAAACCTGACGTGGATTTACGATCGCCTTTGTCATCCGCATAACTTGAGTCTGAGTAGGCCTCAACTCTCAGATGGTCATTCTTCTGGAAGAGTAACCCTCTGCCCGGTGCTGCTTTGATATACTCTAAAATCTTCAGGGCGGACTGAAGATGACACTCCCTGGGAGCTTGCATAAACTGACTGACCTTTCCTACAGCGTAGGCGATGTCGGGTCTAGTCACTGTGAGATAGATGAGTTTGCCTACCAAACGTCTGTACCGTGTGACATCAGATAGAGGAGGCGATTCATCCGTCCACGTTTTGTCTTCTCCAACAGCCATGGGAAGATGAGCTGGTTTGGCACCTGTCAAGCCTGCTTCTCGAAGAAGATCAAGGGCATACTTCCGTTGAGAGAGGACCAAGGAGTCAGGTTTCCGCGAGATTTCTATCCCCAAAAAGTATTTTGGGGGGCCCATATCCTTCGTGACCAAGTGCTGACGGAGGTGCTTCTTCGTCAAGTCCACCCCATCTCGGTCATCACCAGTAAGGAGAATATCATCCACATATACGGCCAAAACCACCAGTCCCGAGGCCGTTTTGCGAATGAATAAGGAGTGATCGGCCGAACTCCTTTGAAAACCGATGGTTGCCACAATACCACTAAACTTTTCGAACCATGCCCGAGGGCTCTGCTTGAGGCCATAAATGGCCTTCTTCAAATGACAGACACGTGTCTCCCCCTGAGCAACATACCCAGGAGGTTGCTCCATATAGACGTCCTCCTGAAGATCGCCATAAAGAAAGGCATTCTTCACATCCAGCTGAGAAATGGCCCAAGCCCGGTTAACAGCCACAGAAAAGAGAACCCGGATGGTGCTGAGGCGAGCAACTGGAGAGAAGGTATCGAAGTAATCAACGCCATAAGTCTGAGTAAAGCCCTTGGCCACCAGTGGAACGGGGGGAAAGCTTGTCGCGGGTAGCGGAGGGAGCGTGAACAAAGGCCGTACAGCCAAAGACACGGAGAGGAAGAGGAAAAGGTTCCTGGTGGGGGTAGAGAAGGGAGAAGGGAGTCCGGCCGTGGAGGACCGTGGAGGGAATGCGATTGATGAGATAGCAAGCGAGGAGCACAGCGTAGCCCCAGTAGGAGAGAGGGACGTGCATCTGCGTCATGAGAGTACGCGCAACATCAAGCAGGTGACGGTTTTTACGCTCCGCCACCCCATTCTGTTGGGAGGTGTAAACACAAGTCGTTTGATGAATGAGGCCGTGTTGGTGAAAGAACGCGGAGAACTCATGAGACAGGTATTCCTTGGCATTATCAGAACGTAAGACTTTAATCGAAATAGCAAACTGAGTCTTAATCATAAAGTAAAAAGATTGCCAAACAGAGAATAGTTCAGAGCGATCCTTTAAGAGATACACCCAGGTACAGCGAGTAAAATCATCGATAAAAGTTACAAAATAGGAACTGCCCCGACCAACAGTGAGGGTAGGAGCAGGACCCCATACATCAGAATGAACAATATCAAAAATGCGAGAGGAGCCACGGCCTTGCTTCGGTGGGAAGGAGGAGCGATGATGTTTGCCAAGCTGACACGCATCACAGTTGAGCGGAGAACTGGTGGGAGGTAAGTGGGGCAGAAGCTGACGAATAAGCCGGGGAGGAGGATGTCCAAGACGAAGATGCCACTGAAGGAGATCAGCAGAGGAGGAGTAGGCAGAAAGAGCAGAAACATCGTCGAGGAAGTAGAGGCCGCCGCTCTCAGTCCCAGTAGCAATCGTCCGCTGGGTCCTCGGGTCCTGAAAAGAACAAGTAGTGGGAGTGAATAAAACGGAGCACTGAAGTTGCCGGCATAAAGTGGTAACTGATAACAAATTGCACGGGAACTTCGGGACATAGAGGGTATCCTCCAAGCAAAGCGATGGAGTGAGTTGAACCATGCCCGTCCCATGAACCGGAGACGGGGAACCATCCGCCACACGAACTGGGGGTAAGCGGTCATGGGTCTCCAGACGGGAGAAGCAATGAGGGTTGCCCGTCATATGATTGGTGGCACCGGAGTCAATCAGCCATTTACCTTGGGTAACGACGTGGGCACTACCTGACGTCGTGGCCACAGAGGCAGACGGCCTAGAAGAGGCGGAGGCCGAAGGAGCATCACCGGAAGGGCGAAGATGAGGATGTTTCTGCCAGCAGCGATCAACAGTATGGCCAGTACGACCACAGTGAGAGCAGAAGAACCGGGAGGAACCCCGTCCGCCGGAGGAGCCACGGCCACTCGGGCCCCCCCGCTGAGCCTGGTGTGCAAAGGAGTCCTGCGAAGGGGGGAGGCCAGCAGAGGCCGCTGGAGGAGAGAAGTAACGGCGGCAATGCGGGCCGCAGTGGCATCCAAAGTAGGAGATTCCGCCTCACCCAAGATCTGCTGGCGGATCATATCATAAGAGTCCGGAAGACGAAGAAGGTAACAAACAACCAGGAGTTCCTGGAAGTGTTTGTGCTGGTCGGCCAAGTCCGCAGAGAAGGGGCGATTCTGGAGGATTTCAGCCCCAAGAGCCTGGACCTGCTGATAAGCCGCAGCGGGGGACATGGAAGGGCGGGCGAAGAGGTCCGCATAGAGAGTATAAATGCGGGACGTCTGGCCCCCCTTAGAATAGAGAGCAGCGAGGTGAAGCCATGCGGCCTTGACCGTCTCATCATGGCGAATGACGGGAAGGCACTCATCAGAAAGGCTGTTGGCCAGCCAGGTGCGAACAAGAGCATCACTCGCATCCCAGTCATCAAACTCAGGAGAGGTGCGAGGAGGAGGGTCATCGGTGAGGTGATGACGCTTGCGTTGAGAACGAAGGAGAAAGGTGAAAGAAACGCTCCAATCGGGATAGTTGGAGCCCACAAGCTTGGAAAGGGTGTCAAGGTTACCCGAAGGAGGAGGAGGAGAAGGAGCTGCAGGAGTAGTGGTGAGACCGGAGGTAGTCATAGAACCCGGAAGCAGAAGAAGCCGCACGAACAGAGGCGGTTAGAAAAACAGAGGAAGCTGCGCGAACAGGAGCGGCTAGAAAGAGGCACTGCGGGGAAGAGGTCGCGCGGACTGAAAAGGCCGAGCGAACAGAAGAGAGGAGAAGAGCAGGTGACCGCGACCAAGATGCGGGTAAGAAAGAGACAACCCGCACGGTCAGGCAGATCACAGCAGCGGCAAGAAGGCGGGCAAAGGCACGGCGGGGAAGAAGTCGCACGAACTGAGAAGCCCGAGCGAACAGAAAAGAGGAGAAGAGCTGGCGACCGCGACCAAGATGCGGGTGAGAAAGGAACAACCCGCACGGTCAGGCAGATCACAGCAGCAAACCGCGTGGAGAGAGACAACACACACGCGGACAGGGACAGACCGCAGCGACTAGGAAGTCGGAGAGGCAAGAAAGAACAAGAGGCGCGGCGACAACTAAACAGGGCGGCGCGACAAAGAGAAGAAGGAGAGGAGAACCAAGAAGGAGCAAGCCGCGCGAACAGGTCTGCGGACAAAAAAACAAGCCGCGCGGATAGAAACAAGCCGCGCGGATAGAAGAGAGGGCAAGCCGCGAACAACAGAGGGCGCACAGAATCAGGAGGAAATGACCGTGCCCTCTGATACCATGTTAGAAAGTAGAGACAAGAAGCGAAAAGACTAGAACAAGAGAATAAACTTTTGAATAATTGAAATTTTATTATCCAAAAAAGATATCATTTACAAAGGTATGGCCTCCCTTATATAGAATGGAGGAGATAAGAAAGAGAGTATACAAACAATGTGGGACTAAACATTTACAGGCTGAGCGGCTAGAATAATGGAGACCGATCAGGCCGCGCGGTTAGACAGATGGGATAACCGCTCGGCAACTCCAGCAGGATAGAACAAGCCGTAGAGTGAGACCGCCAGACCGCCCGGTCTACAAACCGCTGGATCAGACCGCTAAGCCGCTCGGTCTACAAACCGATGGATCAGACCGCTAAGCCGCCCGGTCTAATACTTCAACACTTTGGAAAGAATATCAGCAATTTGTACTGTAGCTGGAACATGTCTCAAGTCCAACTTCCTTAGTTGAATCTTTTCCCAAACAAAGTGACAAACAACCTCTATATGTTTGGTACATTCATGGAACACAAAATTTTTGACAATATAATTACCAACTTGACTATCGCAAAACAAGGTAGCAGGAGAGGAGAGTTTGACACTCAGATCTCCCAGAAGGCTTTCTAGCCATGTGAGTTAAGGAACAACATAGGTCATTGATCGATACTCAGCTTCTGCAGATGAGCGTGAGATAAAAGATTGCTTCTTGCTTCGTCATCTAACAAGATGCCCACCCAAGTATGCCAAAACAACTTGTGGAACGGCGATCGTCCAGGCATCCAACATAATCAGCATCAGAATAAACAATGGGAGATAGAGACGAGGACGGCTTATATACAAGCCCTTGTCCGAGAGCAGACTTCAGGTATCGGAGAATGTACTCAACTGTCTAGAGATGAGAGGTCCTTGGAGCATGCATAAACCTACTGACAACCCTAACAACAAACGATATATTGGGTCTTGTAACTGTCAAATAGATCAACTTTCTCATAAGACGATGATAGTATTTTGGGTTTGGTAGTAGTATCTCAGTCAGAGGAACAGACATAGAGCTTGTGGTTGACTCAGTACAAAGGTTTTAAAATGCACGACTCGTATACTTTTGCGCATTATCGGTCTGAAGAGGCTTAATAGTAGCAAAGAACTGAGTACGTATCTCAACATTAAAGGCTTGAAAGACACGAACTAATTCAAAGCGATCGCAAAGTAAGTACAACCAGGTCATGCGAGAGTAATCATTAATAAAAGTAAGAAAATAATGATACCCAAAAACACTTGTTATTTTATAGGGACCTCAAATGTCTGAATGAACTAAAACAAAAGGAGTATTGTTCCAAGTACAATGAGAAGAAAAAAAGTGATGTTGTTTGCCGAAGATGCATGATTCACAGGTGAAGCCAGTGAAGGAGACATCTAGAAGATCTTTCTTCGGAATGGTGTGAGGGGCATGCCCAAGACGTCGATGCCAGTCAACGGAGGTCACAGAAGAGAGAGCAGTGGGAAAACATCCAAGGTGTACAATCCATTAGACAATCGCCCTCTACCAATGATATTCCGCATTTGTCGATCCTGCATAACAAAAGAGGAGGAAGAAAAAGTTACAGAGCAGTCGAGGTCCTAAGTAAGAAGACTGGCAGAGAGAAGATTACAATGAGAGCCCGAAACATGAAAAATCGAGCGAAGAGAGAGAGAGAGTGGAAGTCTGGTCCATGTTGACAGAGCCATGATGGGCATAGTGTCACAATTTTCCATTGTAATGACCTTAGGGCTAGTATTGTCCATAATCCAAGTTGGACTATGGGATAAGCAGGAGATAGCTTCATCAGATATGGTCGTTGTATAACTCGTAATTCGTCGAGATCAGAAGTGACCGATGATGGCGTAGATGATCTCGCCCACCTAGGGCGAGTGCAGAAGAAGTCACCTCTTAGGGGTGAGTGCAACCCCCAGGGGCGAGTTCCAGGCTCCCTGGGCGAGTGTAGCCCCCTAGGGACGAGTTCCAGGCTCCCTGGGCGAGTGTAGCCTCCTAGGGGCGAGTTCCAGGCTCCCTGGGCGAGTGCAACCCCCCAGGGGCGAGTTCCAGGCTCCATGGGCGAGTGCAACCTCCTAGGGGGGAGATCCAGGCTCCCTGGGCGAGTGCAGCCCTTCAGGGGCGAATTCCAGGTTCGGGGCGAGTGCTGAGTCTCAGCTTCACCGGGCACTCACCAACCTCAGGACACCTCTTTAGGTCTGCTAATATCATGTCCAAACAACGGAGTTACGATGTTGGCAGACCGTTTTAGGCTGCATTTAGTAAAACCAAAATGCGGGATTCTGCTATTTGCAGACCAAACTTGGAAAAGTATAAATAGACCCCCATGAGCACCTTGGAAGGTGGACTGCTTCCTCTGGCTCCCCCCGCCCCCCCAAAGACTGTCTTCGGATGGCGAGTGCTCTCAAGGCCCACCAAGGTGCCCAGCTCGCATTGGTTAGTGAGGGGAAGCTCTCTTTGATCTTCCGGATGTGTGGCGGGACATCCTCGTTGTATATTGGGGTCTGTCTCTTAGTTCCAAGCAGCTGGTCAGGTGCTCTCGCATGAGAGAAGTAAGTGCAAGCTACCCCATTGGGTCTGAACTCTCGTTGAGACCAAATTTTGGCTTCAACAGTCGCAACAGAGCCTAAAAACCGACTGAGCAGACCCAGAAGACTCTGGAGCTGAGTACGTAAGGCGGTAATGTTAGGGTCAGTAGTGGTGGGAGTAGCATTTTCCATAGATGCAAGGTTTGCAGGAGGGGCACCATGCTTACGATAGCAAGTAGCCTCAATGTGACCTTCCCGACAACAGTAAGAGCACTTGGGATGTGACCTACCAGATCGACCTCTCCCCCGAGTGTCGGTGTAACCTACATGAGCTGGCGGAGGATGGAGGTGAGGAGTATGAGATTGTTGAAGAAGAGTTGAAGAGACAGTGTCAGAAGTATCAGGAGGCGGTGTCACCTTCAAGAGCATAGAGCACATATCAGAGAGAGGGCACTGTGGAGGATGAGAGGACATTTGCACGGACGCTGCGAAGATGTAGGGGAATATGAGTCATCATCATGCCTATGTCAACAACTTCTTTCTAGGCCCGTTGCACAGTGAGATCCGTCGTGGGAGGCTGATGTTGAATTCAAGCTTCAATAAGAGTATTGGACCGTGCAACAAGGGTTGTCAGCTCACCATCCATCCATGGATCAAGAGACTGACGGTCGGTGAAGATGTCAAACAAGTGTTGCAAATTGTCCTTGCCAGAATATAAGGAGTGAAGTTCATCCCACATAGCGTTTGTCATGTCATAATACATGGTCATACGGTAGGGTTCACTGTCCACAGAGTTCAGAAGCCATGTCCGAAGTTGTCCATCATCGCGAAGCCAGACCTCGATGGGGGTAGTTGGTTGTGCCTTGGTAAGGTAATCAAGAATCCCTTTTGTCTGGAGGACACGACGCACTGAGTGGACATTTTCCACAAAATTTTCCCGTCCACAAAGTGAGATAGTGGCGATCCAGAGCTCATCCCGGACTTTAGAAGAAGTGGTCACAACACGAGCTGGAAGAGGCGAGTCATCATTTAAGGACATGACCACGAAGATGAGATACCAAGAAGGGAAGCCACATGAATAGCATAGGAAACCGTGCGGAAAAAGAGGGCAGAAACGGCGAGAAGTGCATTAGTTTCACTGTGGAGAAAAAGGGAAACGCTCAGAAGAACTGAATCTGCCGAGGAGAACCTGCAGCAAGAGCATACAGAGACAGCGAGAAGTGCGACAAGTTCACTGTTGAGAAGGGAAACTGCCCAGAAGAACTGAATCTGTCGAGGAGCTCCTACGGCAAGAGCGGACATAACTGACTCTCCTGTGGCAAGAGCAGACAGAACTGAATCTGTCGAGAAGAATGGCGGTCCAGCGAACTGGCGATCAAGAGGAAGCAGTACAAGTGTCTGGCGAGAGTAGAGGAGCGATCCTACATTGCGAGAAACAGCGCTCGTGAGCAGAGCGGTCAAAGGCGCGAGCAGAGGAGCGTGATTAGACACGCGGGGCGCTCAGGAGACAGCAAAGGAGGGGAAGACCACAGAGGGAGGAGCGCGGGCCGAGCAGTTAGTGGAGGAGACCGCGGCAAGCACCGTTTAGGTGGAGCCCGGTTGGCAGCAGTGAAGGCTTACAAAACAGGAAGGAAAAGCTTAAAGGGAGTGACGAGAGGAAATCTGCAGGAGTTCTTGCGGTTAAACAAAAAGCTATCCACAGAGACGGAACAGAAACTCAGGCCACACATGATTTTGAGGACCAGGTGGCTCTGATACCATGTATAAAGTTGTGACAGAAGAGAGAAAATGAAAAATTTATTAATTTCTCATATTTTCAATGAATACATCACAAGTATTTGTGTATATATAGAAGAAGTGAGGAGGGTATAAACTCTATCCTAAAATGTGAGACTAATCCCCAAGAAAACTTTACACGGGCCCCAAAATGGGAATTTCTTTACAATTTCTTCAACAAAAATCTAGTTATGTGATCACCACAATGAGTTAGCATGAATTTGTCACCATTTTCTCCAAATGATTCATATGCCAAAAGTAAGGGATATTGGCATGCGGAATTCTCTAGTCCAACGAGGGTCGATTGCAAACCTATGGGAATCAACTGACGTGTGCACTATAAACTATGATGAACCATAAGCCAGGGGCCATCGATATAAAAAAAAAACTATTATAGTTGCAACTAGATGAGCAGGAGAATGTAAAGGAGCAGATTGACCCAAAGATCTCAATTTAACCCATATAAGGAGTATGAAACTCCCGAACTAGGCTGATCAAGATATTCATATATGATCAACAGTGCTAGCTCTTGTGGATTCGGAGAGTACATTCATGCAGCTAATGAATTAAGATAAAAATTTGTAGTTTACTTTGATGGCATACAAATCTACAACAAATATAGTGAGTTGCACTTGGTAATGCTGTAAATATTGGATATTGGCAACATATCCGATTGAGTTTTTAAATGTCGGATGTTGGAAGACGAAAATATGTAGGGAATATTTTAAAATATCGGATTTTCATGTCTTATAAATAAATTCTATGTATACTAATTATAATTATATGTTATAAAAATAAAATAATATAATAAATATATAAAAACCGAGTCATCTATATTACGAAATAAAATTAAATAGTATCTAAGATAAATATTATTAACAAATACAAATGATAAATTGCAAAATATATTTAATAGTATACAATAATTTTATTTTGATAACAATAAGTTTATATCAAATAAAGAAGATTTAAAAGTTAAAAAATCTTGATTGATTATAAGTCTTTATAAAGTTATAAATTTATATTAAAAACATTCAAATAATCAGCTAATAAATGTATTAAATATTTTTATATTTTTTGAAATATGAAACAATTTTACAAAATTAGTAGTAAGAACAAAATGTTACAAAATCGAAACAATAAGTTTAATCAATTTAAACATGCATAATATAATCTATATATGCGACTTAAGCATATATTGCTAGTCTGCTAATATAACAAAAAATAAAATCACGGACGATATATTTAAAAGTTGTATCCGACAGTATATCAGAAAAAATCAGGCATATCAGCCTATATTTTACAAAAGGACATAATCAATTTTTTTTAGAAAAACACATCATTTTGCCCTTAAAAATGACATGTGGGAGACATGTCGGAGGACATTTAAAACAATGGCACTTGGAGCATCTCAAGAAGGTGATTGAGAAATCGGAAAGAAACCAATTGTAGTCTATTTGAAGAAGTTTTACTTTCTGACATCAAATTTGTCCCCGGAGCTTATCATGCGTGTAACTGACATCAGGTGGACGAAAGAAGATTTGAGTAATCTAAGAGTGGACAATGCGTGAAAGGTGAGAAGTTTTCATGAACTGAGGACTCCTATTATTGGTTCATCAAGAACTTCAGTACAATCTGTGCAATTCACTGAATGACTGAAGCATGGAATGTTCTCGTGGAGGAAGCAAACTAAAGTAAGTTTTCCTAAGATAAGGAAAGTTTAGGCACTGCCTCAGTACTTGCCCTCCCTACTTTTGATAAGTATTTGAAGTAATTGTGATGTCAGTGGAGTAAGCATTGTGTCGTGTTATCGTCAGAGAGGTAACACAAAGTCTTCGTCAATAAGAAGTTTAGTAATCCTATGTAAAAGTGGTAGAAATATGAAAAAATTCTGACCAATAATTTGAGCACTCAAAACACTGACAGTATTAACCGATCAACAAAGAGCTCATGTTATAATTGGACAATAAATTTTTGAAGTTTCTGAATAGCCAAAGAAGCGTGTAACAACAACATACATGCAAATGGTGTCCCTTCTTGCATAAGTTTTCATACAAGCTCATATAAAAAGTTGGCGTCTATAACAAGGTCATTGATACACTAAGTAGGAGATCCAACAAATTAATCAAACCAAGTCAATAGGTGGTTGGGAAAAGTATCTAAACAAATTTTAAGAGAGAGACGAGGATATAAAGGAGGTTTGAAAGAAACTTCAACAAAAACAGGCAATGCATGACTATCATATTCAAGATGGATTTCGGATGAAGGATTACAAGTTCTGCTTGTCTCGAACTTCAGAGAAGTAATCTGACAACTGCATGACATGAAGTTGGAGGCACATCTTGAGCATGATAAAATTTACTTTATAATGTCCCAAGATACTATTGACTGCAACTTCAACAAGATGTGAAGATTGCATAAAAATGAAAGGTATGTGAATCAACCAAAAGAAGGGGCACAATAGAGTACTTTATACATACCTTCGTTGCTAGAATATATTTGGGAAGACTTATCAATGGATTTTTTCTTGGGTTATCGCGAACTCAAAAGTGTGTTGATTCAAATTTTGTACGAGTCCTTTAGCAGTCTGTCTAGCTACTTCCTAGAATTTAACAGCATAGCTCAACCACAAAAGGATAGCCCAACTGAAGCGGTCAACAAAACATTGAGAATATGATTCAACATATTTGTGGAGAGGAACCAAAACAACATAATTTTTCCTTGGCACAAGAGGAATTCAAGTCTAACAACGTGGTTCACTCCTCGAAGGGAAGGTGATGGGGGACCATCGGGCGCACTTCGGCGCAAGGAGGATCCCACCTTCGTATATTCGCGCCGACGGACTTGATCGAACCGGCGATCCGTTACCGTGGATGCGTCCGGCTCGTCGGTTAGATTCATTTTCATATATAGCACTTTGTATTTCGGATATTATTTTATATAGTTTTGGGGACGGAACCGCCGGACAATCATAGCCGTCGATTTCGGTTGCCCTAGCTTGGCTTTCTTATAAATAGAATAGGAGGGCTGCAGGAATTATCATTGCTGAAGTTTGGAGAAGGTCTTCTTCCTCGCTTCCGGTGATCATTCCGCGGTGCCGACGCCGTGGAGCCCCTTGGTGCCGACTCCTTGGGTAAGATTCTTTGCTACCTCCTTGTTCTTTCCCCTACCTAGCAGCCCCGTCACCCCCCCCCCTTCTCAGATCCAGCCGCCGCCCCAAACTTCCAGCCGCCAGCCACCAAACCGCCTCCTCCTTCCACACAGCAGCCCGCCGCCCCTCTTTCCCCTTGCAAACCCCACGCCGCCGGCCTCCCTCTCCTCCCAACAGCCCCTTCCGCCGCCCCCACCTCCCCACCGTCAGCCACCATCCACCTACCCCACCAGATCTGCCGCAACCCCCTCCCAGCCCCCCTTTCCTGCATCTATTCTGCCCGATCTGGGCAGATCCGGTCGGAATCAGTCCGGCAACCCCAAACAGCCCCTCCCCTTCCTTCAAACAGCAGCCCCTTCATCTCCCACGTGGATCCACCCTCCCCCTTGCCCGATCCAGTCTCACCACCACCCGAAACCCCCCCTTTAGCCCCGAAACTTCAGATCTCTACATATTTCCTGCAGTCCTAATTTTAATTCAGAATTTTGTACTTGTTTTTATGTGGATTGTATTGTCGTTGGTATTAAATATTATGCACGTTGTGGATCTTGTGATTGATGGAATTATAGCACGTTGTATTTGCCTGTGAATCTCTTGCTTTGCAGGACGCTTAATTCGCCGCGCGCTTAAATTAGCCCTCCGTGCGAAGGAACGTTATTGCCTAAATAGCTGAACAGAAATCGCTTCTCTTTTAGACTGAATGTGATGTTTAATATTTTGTCTTGTTGTTTAAAGTGATTCATCGCCTGATTAATATTATCTCGCATATAGTCATTGGTTAGGGTGAGTCCTCCCCCCCCCCCTCACGTCACTAGCAGGTGTCTTAGGAGTTCACTTCACAGCCTACCCTACATCAGTTGGTATCAAAGCGAGGTTGGGTCATTGTGCATGCTCCGTAGTGGTAGGGCATTTAGAAGCATGGTAGATCCTCCAGTCACCAATGACCGGGCAGCGGGCTCGAATTCGAGCACCGCTACCACAGACTTCCAGCGTCTTATTCTAGAACGTTTTGACGCAATGGGTACCCAGTTCGAGAATGTGCGTCACGATATCGCCGCGGTGACTCGAGCGACTCTCCCCGTCGCGGGCAACGGGTCAGAGATGATCTGCCACCGGCAGACCGCTACCACCGTGAGGTCCCCGTGAGAGTCCCCACCCCGCCTGCATGGCGGAATCCTGAGCCAGCACGTGGCCGACCCCCGCCCCTGCGGGAAGATTACCGCATGCCACGTCATCCTGGCCCGAGGGACCGTGTCCCTCCACACGGTCGCCGTGACCATCGTCGAGACGAGTATTACCCGCCGGGTCGACGTGAGCGCGGCCCCCGCCCGCTCGGCACGACGATGACCGGGACGACGATCCTGATGAGTATCCTGACCCGTGGAGAGGTGATCGCGGTTTTGACATCACCCGTAGGATTCGCCTCGATGCCCCGACATTCGATGGTCGCCTGGATCCAAAGACCTTTAGTGATTGGCTCCTGGACATGGATCATTATTTTGATTGGTACGATATGAGTGATGATCGTTGTGTCCGGTTCGCCAAGATGAAATTAGTCGGACAGGCTAAGGTGTATTGAATTAGTGTTGAGCGAGCCCTAGAGCGTGACGGTTACTACCCCATCACCAGATGGGATGACATGAAGGAGAGGCTTAAGGATAAGTACCTTCCTGCCTCCTACCGTGATCAGCTACTTGACCAGCTGCAGAGTTTACGCCAGGGGACGCTTTCCGTAGCCGAGTATATGGCTCGATTCGACGAGCTAGTCGTTAGGAGCGATATTTCGGAGGAGCCTATTGCCACTGCCTCTCGATTCAAGGCTGGCCTCCGATCGGATCTCCGGAGAGAGCTGATTCCCCATCGTCTGGATACTGTGGATCAGATATTCCAGCTCGCCCTCGAGTACGAGCAGTACCTTCGTACACCTGGTACGAGGCAGTTCCCCTCCCGGACGGAGTCATCGTCGTTTAGGAAGCCCGCTCCAGCCCAGACGGCTACAGCCGCCCCACCCGCACGGGTCGCTACTGACTTGAAGGGCAAAGCTGTCGCTACTGAGGGTCAGAGGCCTGGGGGTATCCAGTGTTTTAGATGCTCGGGCAGAGGACACGTGGCGGCCCACTGCGCCACGAGGAGTCTGTTGATCGAGGATGAGGAGCAAGGAGTAGAGGGAGAGGAAGAGGTTACCGAGGAGATCATTACCACCGTTGAGGAGGGATGGGAGAGCGACGTTGAGCGTTCATTAGAGGTGGGAGTGGTCAGACGCCTCCTACACACCCCCCGTGCCGATGAGGACTGGCGCCGCACCACCATATTCTACACGTATTTCCCGAGTGCAGGCGGACCCTGCAAGTTGGCTATTGATAGCGGGAGTTGCGTGAACATCGTGGCCCAGAAGGGTCTAGACCGTATGCAGGTGAAGGCGGAGCCTCACCCACATCCTTATCGTGTCATCTGGGTTGATAAGACAGCTATCCAGGTTACCAAGCGCTGTCTCGTTCCTATCACCATCGCATCCTTCGAGGACCAGGTTTGGTGTGATGTCATCTCTATGGACGTCGCCCACGTTCTGTTAGGCCGCCCTTGGCTCTTTGATCGCGATGTCACGTGCTTCGGTCGATCGAACACGTGTGTCTTTTATGACAAGGGGCGGAAGATCACTTTATCTCCCACCCAGCCCAGAGAGAGGCCTAAGGGCCGGGTCGAGCCGTCCACTAGCACGATTGCCTCGAGACCCGTGCATATCCTTCGATGTGGTGAGTTCCTGAGAGACAGCACTGATGCTGGCATCATGTATGTGGTGGCCGCCACTATGGCATCTGATGGCCCCACATCTGAGGCTCCTCCTGTCGTGCGACCTTTACTAGATGTGTTTGCAGACATTATGCCAGAGGAGCTCCCTGACGAGTTACCCCCTTTGCGGGACATCCAGCATGCTATAGATTTAGTCCCGGGGGCCTCGCTCCCCAATCTGCCGCATTATCGTATGAACCATGTTGAGCACGCTGAGCTCAAGAGGCAGGTTGATGAGCTTCTTCGGAAGCAGTTTATCCGTGAGAGCCTGAGTCCATGTCACGTACCCGCCCTTCTTACCCCTAAGAAGGACGGTAGCTGGCGTATGTGCATTGATAGTAGAGCTATCAACAAGATTACGGTGAAGTATCGTTTCCCGATCCCCCGTCTAGACGACCTATTAGACACGATGTCCGGGGCCCAGATCTTCTCGAAGATCGATCTCCGAAGCGGGTACCACCAGATTAGGGTTCGAGAGGGAGACGAGTGGAAGACGGCGTTTAAGACGAAGGACGGTCTGTATGAGTGGCTGGTCATGCCATTTGGGTTCTCGAACGCCCCGAGAACGTTTATGCGAGTCATGACCCAGGTCCTACGGCCCTACATGGGCAAATTCCTAGTTGTCTACTTCGACGACATTCTGATCTATAGCCACACCGAGCCAGACCACCTCGAGCACTTGAGGCTTCTATTTGATATTCTCCGAAAGGATAAATTGTTTATCAACTTGAAGAAGTGCTCCTTCCTAGCCGAGTCTGTCCATTTTCTGGGATTTATTATCTCCTCCTCAGGCGTGTCAGTTGACCCTGAGAAGGTCCAGTCCATCCGCGAGTGGCCCATACCATCGACCATTCATGAGGCCCGTAGCTTCCACGGACTTGCGACCTTTTACCGGAGATTTGTTAGGGGTTTTAGCTCGATTATGGCCTCATTCACTAGTTGTCTGCGCAAGGGAGATTTTCAGTGGACCGCCGCGGCCACTCGAGCATTTGAGGAGATTAAGGACAAGCTGACGTTCGCCCCCGTTTTGCGACTCCCCGATTTTAGCAGAGCCTTCGAGGTCGCGTGTGACGCGTCGGGCGTAGGTATTGGAGGAGTGTTGAGTCAGGAGGGACACCCGGTTTCTTACTTTAGTGAGAAACTGAATGAAGCCAAGCAAAAATACTCGAATTACGATCGAGAATTTTATGTTATTGTCCAGTCGTTGCGGTATTGGAGACACTACCTCCTTCCCCGGGAGTTTGTGCTATATTCGGATCACCAGGCCCTACGCTACCTCGACTCCCAGAGGAAGCTGAGTCATCGCCATGCGAAGTGGGTAGAGTATTTACAGGATTTCCACTACGTTCTCAAACATCGCGCCGGTGTTGAGAACAAACCCGCCGACGCACTCAGTCGTCGAGTCTCTCTACTGAACACATTGAGGGCCCAGGTGGATGGTTTCGAGAGGGTGATTTTGGACTACCCCACTTGTCCAGATTTTGCTGAGATTTACACCGCGTTATCGAGGGACCCTCCAGATCCTGTTGAGGGGTTTCGGATCATTGATAGGTATTTGTTCTGGGGCTCCTGCTTGTGTGTGCCCAATACCTCATATCGTGACTATTTAGTTTGGGAACTACACGCCGGGGGTGCCGCCGGCCATTTTGGGCGAGATAAGTCGATTGCTATAGTAGAAGATCGTTTCTATTGGCCGAGTCTGAAGAGAGATGTGGCTCGTATCGTTCGACACAGCCGTGTGTGCCAAACGGCCAAGGGAACAAAGCAGAACACGGGTGTATACACTCCTTTACCCGTTCCCCATCGTCCTTGGGAGGACATTAGTATGGACTTCGTGTTGGGACTTCCGCGCACCCTGCGGAAGCATGATTCTATTTTTGTTGTGGTCGACCGATTCTCTAAGATGGCGCACTTTATTGCGTGTAGTAAGACCGCCGATGCCCCCCGCGTCGCGGCCTTATTTATGAGCGAGGTCTTTAGATTACACGGTCTCCCAAAGTCCATTGTGTCCGATCGGGATGTGCGGTTCGTTAGTTACTTTGGGAAGACGTTATGGCGGAAGATGGAGACCACACTTAAGTTCTCTTCCGCATACCACCCTCAGACGGACGGTCAGACTGAGGTGATAAATAGAAGTTTAGGTAACCTGCTGAGGTGTCTGGTTGGTGAGCATGCGTCTAGCTGGGACTCCGTGCTCCCTATAGCTGAGTTTGCATACAATAGTTCCATCAATAGGTCGACCGGTCTGAGCCCGTTTCAGGTAGTGTCAGGTTATGACCCTAGGAAGCCTATTGATCTTATACCAGTCCCGACTGAGTCACGTCCTAGTGAGTCTGCTGAGTCCTTCACACGTCATTTGCATGAGTTGCATGAGTCTATCAGGCGTAAAATCAATTTAAGCAACGAACATTATAAAGAACTGGCAGACAGACATAGGCGGGAGAAACATTTTCTGGTTGGCGAACAGGTGATGGTGCGAGTTCGTGCGGAGCGGCTCCCTCAGGGGCCTGCTAAGAAACTGAGCGCCAGGCGAATTGGGCCCTACACTGTTTTGAGGCGGATCGGGTTGAATGCTTACGAGCTGGACATTCCTGCGAGCATGGGTATCCACCCTGTGTTCAATATTGAGGACCTGACACCTTACTTTCCACCCCACGAGTACCCCGATCCCTACCTTGGCGGCCCTCCCGAGCCTCTACCACCACCCCGTTCTCCCACCACCCAGCCTCCCCTTGACTCCCACTTCACCAGGAGTTCACCACCAGTGGCTTCACCTGTGGCACCACCACCATCACCGGACCACTTCTCCCGAGAGCTGAGGGTCGAGCAGATTACAGAGATCATTGCACATGAGTTCGTCCCTTCCACTGACGGACCCGTGTGCCGCTACTTGGTTCGCTGGCTTGGACATTCTTCATCCGACGATACTTGGGTTATTGCAGCTGAGCTTGATCGACTCGCCCCCGGGCTTCGACTACAGTACGACCATCTCCATTCATCGGAGATGAAGGCTTTTCAGTCGGGGGGAGTTGATGGGGGACCATCAGGCGCACTTCGGCGCAAGGCGGATCCCACCTTCGTATATTCGCGCCGACGGACTTGATCGAACCGGCGATCCGTTACCGTGGATGCGTCCGACTCGTCGTTTAGATTCATTTTCATATATAGCACTTTGTATTTCGGATATTATTTTATATAGTTTTGGGGACGGAACCGCCGGCCAATCATAGCCGTCGATTTCGGTTGCCCTAGCTTGGCTTTCTTATAAATAGAATAGGAGGGCTGCAGGAATTATCATTGCTGAAGTTTGGAGAATGTCTTCTTCCTCGCTTCCGGTGATCATTCCGCGGTGCCGACGTCGTGGAGCCCCTTGGTGCCGACTCCTTGGGTAAGATTCCTTGCTACCTCCTTGTTCTTTCCCCTACCTAGCAGCCCCGTCACCCCCCCCCCCTTCTCAGATCCAGCCGCCGCCCCAAACTTCCAGCCGCCAGCCACCAAACCGCCTCCTCCTTCCACACAGCAGCCCGCCGCCCCTCTTTCCCCTTGCAAACCCCACGCCGCCGGCCTCCCTCTCCTCCCAACAGCCCCCTTCCGCCGCCCCCACCTCCCCACCGTCAGCCACCATCCACCTACCCCACCAGATCTGCCGCAACCCCCTCCCAGCCCCCCTCTCCTGCATCTATTCTGCCCGATCTGGGCAAATCCGGTCGGAATCAGTCCGACAACCCCAAACAGCCCCTCCCCTTCCTTCAAACAGCAGCCCCTTCATCTCCCCACGTGGATCCACCCTCCCCCTTGCCCGATCCAGTCTCACCACCACCCGGAACCCCCCCTTTAGCCCCGAAACTTCAGATCTCTACATATTTCCTGCAGTCCTAATTTTAATTCAGAATTTTGTACTTGTTTTTATGTGGATTGTATTGTCGTTGGTATTAAATATTATGCACGTTGTGGATCTTGTGATTGATGGAATTATAGCACGTTGTATTTGCCTGTGAATCTCTTGCTTTGCAGGACGCTTAATTCGCCGCGCGCTTAAATTAGCCCTCCGTGCGAAGGAACGCTATTGCCTAAATAGCTGAACAGAAATCGCTTCTCTTTTAGACTGAATGTGATGTTTAATATTTTGTCTTGTTGTTTAAAGTGATTCATCGCCTGATTAATATTATCTCGCATATAGTCATTGGTTAGGGTGAGTCCTCCCCCCCCCTCACGTCACTAGCAGGTGTCTTAGGAGTCCACTTCACAGCCTACCCTACATCAGAAGGTCAACATTCAATGTAATATATTCCAAGTCATTGAGCAACGTTCAAGATTACAGGCTTATTAGGAACAAAAAATTACTAGCACAATTTGTTTACAGTTGGCAAGATTGTTACAGTCAACTCGAAGAGAGGGAGTTTCACGTGGACAAAATGTATGTTATAATTGATAAAGTTTGAACATTTTAAAATACTGAAGAAATTAGCGGGAGATTAAGATAACCGCTATAGCGCAGTAATCTAAGACGAAAGGACTTGCCGAGCTTTCTCCCTAATGGCCGGATGTTGCACTACTATTCAGAAACTTGTAATAAATATATTTTGTATCTATTATTTTCTTATGCTTGGCATTTATTATTTGTGGGTGCCATTATTATATGCTCATGCTTTGAATGTTGCACAATTGTTGTGGGCACCATTATGTAATATAATTAGGAATATTGCAAATGAATGAAGGGTAATTGTTATTTCAAAATCATGTTATTGAGACGGCTAGAGATGAAACCTCGCGTGTGTGTTGCTAGTTCATAATAATCAATATCTTTGAATCTGCGTCGAAAAGTCCTTTAAATTATCCCTTAAATCTAAGGTGTCTTTTTTCTTTCATACTACGTACTCCTCGTTAGAGCTGTCACGGTTCCGGTTCGGTTCCGGTTCCACTAAAACCGTGAACCGAACGGCTATGGTAATGGTTCTTCAAATTAGAACTGAACATTATTTGGTTTGTCCGGTTCCGGTTCTGGTTCCGGTTCCAACGTAATTTTTGGAACCGTCATGTTAACAGTTCCGGTTACGGTTCAACAAGAAAAAAAACCAAACCGTCCAGTAACGGTTCGGTCCGGTTCTATGCGGTTTGCTCCAGTTCCAATCGGTTCCAAGCAGAACCAAAATCAAAATTGTAGGAATGAATGAAGAAGGTCAAAAATAAAACACCGGAGAGGAAAAATAAACGTGGTTAGTTTTTTGCATGAGGAACTTCGAAGTCCTGGGACCTGACGCATGAATTTTGCGTTATACTAAGGAGGAGTACCTTTTGCATAGTATAGTAAGAACTTTGATTTGTTGCTCTTGAAATCTTATTTAATAATTAAAATTTTGTTTGAATAATATATTATTTAATTTAACTAATTTATCAGTTACAATTAAATTTGTTTTTTTATGATTAATATTAAATAATCGTTATATACCCTTTATATTTTTAAAACTAAATATTTCAAATAAATATGTGAGTAAATTAAAAATACATTATATAACTGTATAAAACTGAAATCGCACCGCAAAAACCGACTCTAAACCACACTGCACGTTTTTGGTGTGGTATGATTGTGTTCAATTCAAAATTGCCCCCATTTGGTGCGATTGCAGTCAGTTTCACATTTAATAGTAAGTATAGATATTATATATGAATTATAAAAAATAACAATGTTATAATAATATTTATAATAATAAAATATTATATACTAATAATAATAAATGAGTAGCGGTTCGGTTCTGCTTCGGTCCGGTTCGGATCGGATCTAAAAATTCTGAAATCGTTTGAGACTTGTATGTTGCGGTTCCGGTTCCGATTCCGGTCCGGATAATAAAATGAAAGAACCACATCTGAACCATTGTTATTCACGGTTCCAATATTCAAACCGGAACCCGAATAATTCACGAACGGTTCGGTTCGGTTCGGTTCTTTGAGGGCTCTGGTTTGGTTTACGGTTTTAAGTGACAGCTCAACTTCTCGTTGATAAAAATCATCACATTTGTTTAATGATGTGTCACATATGTGAAAGTTTGAAAATTAAACGTATTATTCTCTATTAATCTACATTATTACATGGAAGCCCCGCTCTTTATATAGAGTAGTAGAGGAAAAATAATCTTCATTACAAGAAGTGAGATTAAATACAAGAGATGTGAAGAATCTACAATGTGCCCTTATTTTGGGCTTTCACAATGGCCTTTAACACTCCCCCTCAAGCTGGAGCGTGTGTGTGTATGTGTGTATGTCATTCCTAGCTTGGAACACATCAAAAAAAAGATAAAGAAATAGGTTTGGTGAATTTGTCTGCAAACTCGGTTGCAAATGAGTGGATTTGGTAATTAATTATCCAAATCCCTCTTCACATCACCCTTAAACATCGCCATCAAATCATTGTCATAGATCTTAACGCACTATGACAACAGAACCTGAAAATTGAATCTACAGCCCGTTTAGCCCGATATTCGTTTCCCCTAACCTGTTAACCCGCTTCCCACAAGCACCATCAAAGATTCTCGGGTCACCTCCGATATAGCAATCTGATCAAGATACACATCTCGCCAGCATAGCAATCTATCTCAGTGCACTCTCTCGAAGAGTGTTGTGTGGTTGTTTCTCACTCTCCCCCTCGCTCCTCTTTCCTTGACGCCACACGACGCCCACCAAGATGCTACTGAGATATTTCCAACCTTACTGAGATGCGCTCTGTTTTATCGAGATGCTCAATAGCCCAATTAGAAGCCTCAACATTGTCGTTGAGAATCTCGCAACATAGTGAAATCTGTCTTAATACACTACTTCCACTCTTTCCATTATTGTTCTCCCTTTTCCAAAACCAAATGCCCAATCCTCGCCATTCAGAAAGGAAAATCTTCCACCTACCTAGGTAAATCAGTCTTTCTACCACACTACCTTTCTTCCACTCAATCTTTCATCGATCCACCCCTATCTATTGTGGGTCGCATGTCACTGTCAACTGACAATGTACGGGTTACCTTGGCCAACCGCGAGAGGACAGTTCCCTACATGAGACAATGATAATAGAAACCTCCACTACCCACTAATGAGAATCAGTGCACTCATCTATATATACCCCAGTTTGAGAACAATGAAAGAGGGACTACTACAAACTACTTTTGTTACTTTTCTTTGCCTTCTCTGGGCTCCCTTTCTTCCATCCCTAGAAACGGGAGCCTCCAAGCAAATTTTAGAGGGGGGCTCTGTCAACGAGCTCTCGAGCGTGTGGTGGGCGCTCAAGCATTTGTCGGCCACCTTCGTTGTGACTAGTAAAGGGGTTATTCATCTTTCTCTCACCACACGCTCGAGAGCATTCCTCGGCTTTTGTGACTAGTAAAGGGGTTATTCATCTTTCTCTCACTGTTTCTTTCAAATTTGTGGTTATTCTTCTCTCTTTTCTTGCAAATCTGTTATATGTAAGCAGTTTAACTAAACAACTTCACTGTTTTATCATTTTTTTCTCCTTCCATTGTGTTTTCACGATTGGTGGTGGACATGAGTCAGATGGTGTGTATGTCATGGACAACTGTCAAGCACTCAGTGCTCAAAAGTTCACCAATTATGATTGTAGCATAAGAGATTTAGGCATGCTAGTTTGAAGACCTTGAAAGCTATATTTCCGCATTTTCTTAATATTAAAAAAACTACTTTTGATTGTCAGTTTTGTGAATTAGCTAAGCACTGTAGGACCAACTATGCTCGTAGTCTGAGTCGAAGTTTGAAATATTTTGATTTGATACATTCTGATGTCTGGACATCTCCTATTTGTTCTATGAATGGTTTTCAGTATTTTGTTTCTTTTATTGATGATCACTCGCGCTTTACTTGAGTGTACCTCATGAAAAGGAAGAATGAAGTTTTGAAAATATTTCAGTTGTTTATTCATCATGTGCAGACTCAATTTGGAACTACAATTAAAATTCTTAAGAATGATAACGGAGGCGAATACACATGCAGTAATCTTCAGAGATTCCTGAGAGACCATAGCATTATCTTTCAAACGTCCTGTCCAGGGACTCCTCAGCAGAACAGGGTAGCCAAAAGAAAGAATCGTCATATCTTGGAGACCACTCGTTTCTTGTTGCAAGAGATGCACGTTCCTAAGGGACTATGAGATGAAGGTGTCCTCGCCTCCGTCTATCTAATTAATCGAATGACTACTGGTACGTTCGAGGGAAAGTACCCCTTAAAACTCCTTCGCCCAAATATGTCTCTATTCAATCTTCCTCCTAAGGTTTTTGGATGTGTTGACATTGTTCATATGGTGGGGCCTCAAAAGGACAAATTAGGCCCGCAAGCGATAAAATGTGTCTTTGTGGGATATGGTGCCAACCAAAAGAGGTATAAGTGTTATTCTCCTGCACTTTGGAGAAGGTTTATATCAAAAAATGTTATCTTTTTTGAAAACACTCTATTACTCTGGTGAGAACAAAATTGTCATACTTCGGGAGGAAAGCAAAGTAGAGAGTGACATGTTGCCACTCCTCCCTGTTCTTGTTGATGTGCTTACTCTGGGAAGTGTAGATATTTCTGTTAGCAAGGAAACTCCCACCAATGATCTTCGTGTGTGCAGGAGGAAGGATCTTCAAGTCTACCAGAGAAGACAAAACAGAACTATCGGTAAAGAATGTCACACTCATGCTCCACCGCCCACCACCACTCCGCCAGATCCGAACACCACTCAGGACACCACTTTTGCGCTTCAAATTTATAGTGGTCGGACTAGATATCCTATTGATAAGTATGTTGGATATCACTCTATCTCTCACTCGTTACAAGCATATCTTGCTTCTGTTTCCTCTTTTTCTATTCCTAACAGCTTTTCAGAATCTAGCTTGAATCCCCACTGGATAAAGGCTATGGAGGAGGAGATGGATGTTCTCCAACGTCAAAAGACTTGGGAAATTGTTTCTATCACACATGAGTGTCACTCAGTTGGATGCAAATGGATATATACTACTAAATTTCGTCAAGATGGAACTCTTGATCCATATAAAGCAAGATTGATGAAGTTGACTTCTAAGAGACATTTGCTCTAGTCATTAAACAGAACTCAATCAGACTTATTGTCTATTGCTGGTCAAAAGTCTTGTACTTCGCACCAGCTTGATGTCAAAAATGTCTTCCTCCACGGTGAATTAGAGGAAGAGATCTATATGACCCCTCCTCCCGGTATGGATGTTCCTAAAGGACATGGGTGTCACCTTAAGAATGTCTTGTATGGTCTCAAACAATCACCTCGTGTCTGGTTTGTCAAGCTAAGTGACAAACTTGTTCAGCTAAAGTTCACTCGTTGTAATT
Organism: Platanthera guangdongensis; assembly: GCA_039583875.1. Classification (NCBI taxonomy): domain Eukaryota; kingdom Viridiplantae; phylum Streptophyta; class Magnoliopsida; order Asparagales; family Orchidaceae; genus Platanthera; species Platanthera guangdongensis. Next base: position 45,117,420 of record CM077163.1, on the reverse strand, counting down.
CAGATCACTCAGTTTTTGTTTACAAAAAGGAGTGTACTACTATTCTAATAGTCTTTGTAGATAATATCATTATTACCGGAACTGATGACCACCACATTACTCTGGTTAAAAAGGAATTGGCTTCTGCCTTTGAAATCAAGGACTTGGGACTTCTTCGGTACTTCCTTGAAATTGAGATTGCTCGATCTGCAGGTAAGATTATGATCTCTCAGCGTAAATATGTCTTGGACCTTCTCAGCGACGTTGAATATTTGAGTGTCAAACCTGTGGATAGTCCAGTGAACCCTAATTATGACATTCACAAGGAGATTTTTCCTAATCTTGAGAGGAAGCCGAAATTTCAACGTATCGTAGGAAAGTTGATTTATCTAACAATTATCAGACCGGATATCTCATTCGATGTTGGCTTAGTTAGTCAATTCATGTACAACCCTAAAGTCCATTACTATCAAGCAGTTCTCCTGATTCTCAAATACTTAAAAAGGACCCTGGAAAAGGCATAATCTATCAAGATTATGGTCACCTTCAGGTCCACGTTTATTGTGATGCTGATTGGGCGGGTTCTTCTCTGGACAGAAGATCTACAAGTGGATATTCTATCTTTGTTGGTGACAACCTTATTTCCTGGAGAATTAAAAAACAAAATGTTGTTGCTCGATCCTCCACTGAAGCAGAGTATCATGTCATTGCTATTACTACTTACGAGCACATCTGAGTTAAATCTATCTTAGGGAAATGAGCTTCTCTGTTTTGAGGCTACGCACCTTTACTGTGATAACCAAGCTGCAATTTATATAGCTAACAACCCTGTTTTTCATGAGAGAACAAAGCATAGTGAAATCGATTGCCACTTTGTGCGGGACAAAATTCAGTATCAGATTATTACTACGATATTTATGTCATCTGATGATCAATTTGCTGACATTTTTACCAAAGCTGTACCTGGTAAATCTCTTCATTCTTTCTCCCTCAAGCTCGGGATGCTGGATGATTATGGTGTTAGCTTGATGTGGGGTGTTAAAAGACAAGCTAACTTATGTTCACCGGGTGGTGACCATATTCAATTATGTGGCTAATTATATTAAAGAGGGTTGGCTCGGCCGGAGGCAGGCATCAAGGAAGAGAAACCCTAAGGTTTGTTCCACATAAGACTTCGGGCAAATGAACGCGTAGTATTATTCTAAACATTTGTCATATTTATAGTCTATTCTATCTTAGAATGCAAAAGGACGTGTACCTGAACGTGCAATCGATTTTAGATCCAATGGCTGAGATGAATAAATCCAGTAAAATTGATTTGATGCTTATCGTAATCACAGCATCGTGTTGTCACGTCACCACAATAGTGAACACGACGCCACAGACTTGTTTTCTGTGTCTTTCTGCAACTTTCTCAGGTGCTTCCTGCATACATTGTTAGTGTTCTAGAACATGTTATTTGCAAAAATAAGCGCATAAAAAATAGATTATATTTATTTGTCTGCTACATTCTAGGTTAAGCATGTCTAGCTCAATCTTGAAGTAATTAAATTTAGCTTCAACTAGAGACTTAGTGAAAATATCTGCCACTCGATTGTTAGTGGGTACAAACTCAAGCCAGATGTCTTTCTTTTTAACATGCTCTATAATGAAGTGATACTTTATTTCAATGTGTTTAGTTCTGCTGTGTGGCACATGATTTTAGCAATTGAGATAGCACTTGATAAATTACAATACATAGGTGTTCTACTTAGCTGGATGTTATAAGCCTCCAGCAAATGTTGGATTCATAGCTGTCGAGCAAAGCAACTTCCGGCTGATATGTATTCTGATTCTGCTGTTGATATAGCCACACTAGTCAACTTCTTGTTGTTCTAAGAAATTAGCCTCTTTCCTATGAATTGACAAGTTTACTTTTCATAACTTCCTTATAGTCTGCAAAATCTGCATCTGAAAAACCTGTTAATTCAAATCATTATTCTTATGGTACTAAAGGCCAAAATTTGGTGTGCTCTTAAGGTATCTTAATATTCTTTTTACAGAGGAATAATGAGATTCTTTGGGGCATGCCTGATACCTAGCACATATACATGTAGCATACATTATATTAGGTCTGATGCCAGTCAAATATAGTAGGGAGCCAATAATGCACTTATACATGGTTTAATCAAAAGGTTTCTCTTTTTCATCCTTGCCCAAAAATGTATTTGACCTCATAAGAGTTTCACGGTGGAGGCACTCTTCATACCAAACTTTTTAATTAACTCCTTGGTAACTTAGTCTAGGAGATGAATATTCCATCTTCAGACTGTTTCACTTGAGACCTAAGAAATACTTAAGCTCTCTCATGATGCTCATTTCAAATTGATCTTGTATCAGGTTAGCAAACCTCATGCAGATGTTATCATCTGTAGACCCAAATATAATATTATCAGCATATATCTGAACAAGTAATATCTTGCCCTTAATTTCTCTCAGGAATAATGATTTATTTATCTTTACCCTTGAGAATTTATTCTCAATGAGAAAGCTAGATAGGGTTTTATACCAAACTCTAGGTCCTTGTTTTAACCCATATAAAGCTTTTTTAAAGTAATAAACATAATCAGGATGAGTATGATTGACCAAACATGATGGTTGTTCTACATAAACTTTTTACTTTAAGTTATCATTCAAGAAAGCTGACTTCACATCCATCTGGTAGACCTTGAATCCCTTGTGTGCAGCATATACCAAAAAAGTCTGATTGCTTCTAGCCTAGCAACTGATGCAAATATCTAATCAAAGTCAATGTTCTCTTCTTGTCTGTAGCCTTCTGTAACAAGCCTAGCTTTGTTCTTTTTATTACTTCATTCTCATCCATTTTGTTTCTGTAGACCCACTTGGTTTTTATTATATTGTGTCCTTGAGGTCTTGGCACTGCCTTCCACACCTTACACTTCTTAAATTGATATAATTCTTCTTGCATTGCCATAATTCATAATGGATTTGAATTGGCTTCTTCAAATTTCTTGAGCTCTACTTGAGAGAGGAAGCTCGGGAACATTACTTCATTCTGGACTGCTCCTTGTTCTGCCCCCCATGACTTACATCTCCAATGATTAAGTTTTTGAGATGGTCTCCCATATGTCTGATTGTAACATGTAGCCTTTCTTCAATTCGCTGAGCTTCAACTTCAGCTTGCTAAACTTCAGTAACATCTTCTTGCATTTTTTCTGTTGACTGATTTACATCACTGCCAATCTCATCAGGTGAGGTGGACAAGCTTGCTTCAGGCTTGTCTTCAATTGTCAACTCCTTTAGCTTTAATTCAGTGTCTGCAGTACTAGAAGAACTAGACCAGCCCTTGTATATTAAGTTAGTCTCATCAAATACAATATGAATTGACTCTTCTATAACCTGAGTTTTCTTGTTTAATACTCTATATGTTTTGTTGTGGGAGATGCATTTAACAAAAATACCCTCACAATTCTTTTCGGCAAACATTGTTAGACGGAATTATCCATTATTTAGTGTAAAGCATTTGCTCCCAAAGATTCTAAAGTAGGATAGAGTTGGTTTTTTGTCATTCACCAGTTCATAGGGAATCTTCTTGTGATTCTTGCTAATTGAGGCCCTATTCAATACATGACATGTTGTGTTGATACACTCAGCCCAAAAATATTCAGGTAATGAGGAGTTACTCAGTATAGTTCTACTGTCCTCAATACGGGTTCTATTCTTTTTTTCAGCCACCACATTCTTTTGTGGAGTTCTGGGAGAGGAGAATTCATGTGAAATATCTTGTCCTTGACAGAAATCTGTCATAGCGCCAGATTGGAATTCTGTTTCATGGTCACTTCTGATTTTAACTATAGTGCATTTCATCTCATTCTGGATTCTCTTGACAAATGTCATAAAGGTATCAAGAATATATGACTTCTTTAAGGAAGGATACCTATGTATATCTAGAATAATCATCAACAATCACAAGAGTATATGACTTCCCTCCTACACTATGAATTGACATAGGACCAAAGAGATCCATGTGCAATAAGTACAGGCACTGATATAATCTTTGTAAACTATGTCTTTAAAGGTGATCCAACTGACAAGCATGACATGGACCATCTTTAATTCACTTAAGATTAGGTCCATCTCTAACTAAGTTTTCAGAGAACAGTTTGCTGAGTGACTTGTAGTTTAGGCGTGTTAACCTCTTATGTCATTGAACACAGAGATTTTTTCTCATTAGATACAAGACAAATAGGCATAGAAGAATCTGAATAAATAAAATTTAGACAGTAAATATTTTCACTCCTAGTGCCTATGAGAATTATCTCCTGGTCAATTAACCTTTTTATTAGGCACTTATCCTTGTGAAATTCAATGACATAGCCTAAGTCAAATAGTTGACTTATACTTATGAGGTTGTGTTGCAACCACTCTACATAAGTAGTTTTTGCAATAGAGACTATATCATTGGTGATCATACCATAGTTTTTTGTTACTCCTTTATTTGATCCACCAAAGATGACTTTGAGTCCATTTTTTACTGGAGTATAATCTTTCAGATGGCTTCTTGTTCCAGTTATGTGCATAAAACATCTACTATTCAAGTACCATATTGGCATTTGATTGGTCTTTGGACATACCTACAAAAAGAAATTAATTTACCTTATAAACCCAATTAAACTTGGGTCATTGGTTCTCGTTAGTCTTAGCAGCTGAATGTTGTCTAAAAATATTATTAACAAATTTATTATTCTTTGTTTGGGGCAATGTTGGGTTGTACTAGCAGTCTAAAGCAAAGTGACTCACCTTGCCACAGCACCAACACTCATACTTGTTGTATCTCATCTTCTGAATCAATTTTTGTTTAGGATGGGTAAGCTTAGGTTCAGAAGAGCAAGCCTAAGTACTCTACTCATTTCTCTAGCAAATCTTGAGGTTGTGTGCATGATGAAAAATGGCATGCACAGCCACATAATTTTTCTTGGGGAAAGGCCTTTGAGGAATGGCCTTTTCATTGCCTTTAAGTGTTGGTGTTGTTGAGCCAAAATGGGTTGCACTTATACTGTTTGTGGCTTGGATAACCTAGCCACTAGCTTTCTTTTAGTGATGAGCTTCTCCTTAAGATCTTTGATGTTCTTGTTCTTCTGGCTGATAGATCCAATATGGATCAGGGATGTTCCCCTCAGCTTGCTTATTTCCTCAGTTATTTGAGTCAGTCTTTCAGCTTTCTCGATGAATTCAGAGTTAGTAACCCCGAGGGTTTCAATCTCCTCAGCTTGTTTCTTTTCTTAATTTTCTTCAGTGCTTCCAAGAGAGTACCATATTTTTCAATTAACTCATTAAGGCTTCATTTGTTTCGGCGGTGGCAAATCGATCCGGCGGGTGGAAACGGAGTGTTCGAAACGGAGGGGGGAGGTGGCTGCTCCAAACGAAGATTTTTGGGGCATTTCTCAAGGCGGGCGGGTGGAAACGGAGTAAACGCCGCCGGAGATTCATTTGTTTACCCTCCTTCCGGCGGCGTTTGCCCAAACGGAGCAGCGAAACCAGTTTTGAACATGCTTTTGACTCAAAACCAGTTTCATAATTAGAGTCAGATAAGGATAATGATGGTTTAATATTTACCTCATCAGGATGATTCTCATCTTGATCTTACTCTTCAGTCAAGGCAATGAGACCACATCAGTCTTCTTCTTCAGAGTCACCATCAAACATTATTAAGGGTGCCCTGATGCACACCCTTGTAAGAGGATAATCAGTCAGATCCTCTTCTTCTGACAGTGCAATAAGCCCAACGTAGACTTCTTCTTCAGGCTCAGATGAGTCTGAATCACTATCACTCAAGCTTGTCTATTTCTTTGTCATGAAGCTCTTCTCAGGCTTTTTGTCTTTGTGATATTTTCTTCTTTTCAGATTCTTCTTTTCTTTTCTCTTGACTAAACAATCAGCAATAACATGACTAGACATGTTGCAGCAATAACAAATGACATCAGTAATAAATTGGTTGTTCAGTTTTGAATCATACCTATCCCTATTGGAGTTGTTCTTTGATTTGTCAGTATTGTTGTAGTTTTTTTAGCAGGAGTATGGAAACCTATTTTTCCATTGTCTCCTCTTGCTCATAATCTTCTTGAGTTGTTTTGTGAACAAAGTGAGTTCACCATCAAAGAGTTCAGTATCAGAAGTGTTGTGTTCAGAATCTTTTGACTCAAATGGTCTTCTTGGAGGAGAAGAAGTCTTCTCTCTGCACTTCCTGAAGCTTTCTGCCTTGAAGGCCACAGTCTTCTCCCTACTGTTGGATTTGTTGTTTTCCTCCTCAGCTTTTCTTGTGTTCAAATGGAGCTCATGGGATAGTAATTTTCCAAATAGATTTTGGGGATGGATGTTGCCAAAATTCCCCATTTCTGTTATAACACAAATCTTGATATCTCATCCTTTATTGAGGAATCTCAAGAACTTATTATTCAGATCATAATTTGAGAATGTTCTTCCATAATCCTTCAAGTCATTCACAATTTTGAAGAACTTCTCACAGCAATCAGCAATGAAGCTCTTCCTTTGTTGTCAGAATACTTAATACTCCTACTTAAACAAGGACTTTCTATCATCCCTCATCTCCTCAGTGCCTTCCATATAAACAACCAGTGTATCTCACATTTCCTTGGCAGTTTGACAATGAATCAGATTTTGGAATGTAGAGTCATCTATGACACTCACAATAATGTTCTTGGCCCTCTTGTCCATGGTGGTCAAACTACCTCGTCCTTAGGGTCATCTCTAAGAACTTCTTTGGAAATCTGAGATTAGCATCAATAGTGGAGACTTTCATAGGAATGAAAGGTCTCTTTTCAGCAGTAGTGAATATTCTAGGGTCAGAGGTTTTCATGAATAGCCAGACACTTTGCTTCCAGATTTCAAATTTTTCTTTTCTACATATGGGTAATTTCATGGAACTTAACTCTATAATTTTTTTCAAAAGTCAAGGTGGATAAACTATAAATTCCCTACAGGATCCTTTTTTGAAGAATCTCCCTCTGGTATCATTTGTAAGATTTAGTATAATCTAATCACCTAGAGCGGGGGGGGGGAGGTGAATATGTGTTTTGCTTTATGTACCGTTTAAAATTTGTTAGCTATTCTAGCACAGAAAAGTAAATCAACGCAGAAAAGCATACAAGAATTTATAATAGTTCCTCGATTATGGGTACCTCCACTTTCCCACTCCGATATCTCAGATCAAAATGATCTTACACCTCAGAGTCTCAGACTTCTACAGCTCAGAGTGACAACACTCCTATAACTCAGATTCACAGATGAATCCTAACTCAGGTCCTCAACAGGAGCCCGACATCAGGCCTTCAACAAGAGCCCGACAACTAAGATTCACAGATGAATCCTACCTCAAGCCCTCAACAGGAACCCTACCTCAGATCTCCAAACAAAGGTTTGTTTAAGATGTTTTTACAGCAACAAATAGACTCAATAAAAATTTAACTTGAACAACTTAGTCTTCTTGGCTTGTAGAGAATAGCCATTTCTGAACAACAACAGTTCTTCAATAAGTTTTGCTTGGAAGTGTGAATTATGTTGTATCTTGAGATTTGAGGGCAACTATGATCTTGAATGATTGATAGTTGAAAGATCTTGAGTACTCTTGTGTGTATTTCTTTTTCTGGTGTTAGCATTCTTCTCAAGGAACTTTTTCGGCGCTTCTCGTTATTGCTCTATTGAAAAATTACAAAGTTAGGATTTACAGCACAACCTTTCTCCTTAAATGTGTCTGACATCAATAACGGTCGATAACAATAGAAAAATCAAGTCAGAGAACTTTCCAGATAAGACTGATTTGAATTTCCGCAATTTTGAAGTGTAATGGCGCTATTTTGTCTTAACACGGCGATATTTCAAATCTTCACGACACTACTTGTTTTTCTTTGATTTAGCACTTTCTTCTATCAAGATGAAGCTTAACACGACGCTATAGCAGTTTTCACGATGCTACTTGTTCTTCTTTGACTTAGCATTTTCTTCTGTCAAGATGAAGCTTAACACGACACTATAGTAGTCTTCACGACGCTATATAACTTAGAATATCTTTCTTTGACTTTTGTGATGTTGTGGCGTCGTGTGATGATCATTAACATGACGCTACTTAACTTAAAATCTTTTTTCTTCTTCTTTTGTGGAGAGCATGAACACGACGCTATTTCAACTTAACACGTTGATATTGAACTTAGACTAATTTTGTGAACTGGTTAAGTGTTCTCTTGTTCTCTATTGTTCTTCTGACTCATTCAAATTGATTTATATGAATTTAAACTATGCTTACAAAAGTCAAGTCAAAAAGACATTAAATACAAAATGAATTTATCATTGACTTGAGAACTTCTTCAAATCTGAAATATTGTGGTTCGGAGGAGTTATGGAGTTCGGCTGGGGATTTGGAGGAAAAACAAAGACTATGGATTGGGGATACGAATGGGACAAAGAAAATTACCTATGAGTCATCACTTAGGGCATCACAGAGTCATCACCACGAGATTATCGCCGAAATCCGGAAAGAAGGTTATCCAAATTCTGCAATAACTATGACGGCTGCCCCTACCCTTTTATTTATACTAAAAATAACTTAGGGCAGCCATTTTAGATGCCTATAATTGGTTGTACATGATGGTTATCTGATCTCACTAAATAAAACACAAATAAAATAAATACATAAAACGTCGAAAAGTCAATCCGAATACATCTGTGGGTTCAGACTATCGATCCGGAGATGCCATATATGGCAAGCGGTCAATCGGCCCCGAATGGATCCAAAAAACATTGTATGTTGTGATTCATTCTCCCAGACTTGAAAGAATTCATTTCCTGGGGAATGAAGATCGATATTCTCTTAATATGGGCTAGGCAAAATCGATGAGGAACATCAGGGTCGTCAAAGTATCGTTGATCATGGGGCATCCTTTCCAATGGTACTCTTATGTCTTGCGGTTAGGCGTGGCTATGCATGCGTGAACCACGATATCAATAATGCTCTCAAGAATCCATTAATGTGCTAGTAATCCCAGTACGATCTCTGGTGCAGACAGTGAATCCATAGGAGACTAGCCCAAAGTCAGGTTGAACTCATGAGTGGAATGGTGCGAGACTGAGGATGTGGAGATGTAGACTCAAAAGGATGTGGAAGTGCATGATCAAAATGAAGTGGAGGTGTAGGATTAAGAGGATCTCCATGAAATGGGTCCACATACTCGTGAGACTTGTAGTATAACATCAGGTGCTCAACATTTAATACGAGATGGATACTCATGCTCATAGGGATATCAAGATTATATGTATTTGCTCTAATCCTTCTTATGACTGTGTGGGGATCCATTCACCTAACACTCAAATTATTAGTAGGCCCCAAAGGAGCCACATAATGCGGATTCTCACTATCACTTGCTTGCTTTCATAAAATATCTGCTCTTGTCAGTGAACATCTATATATTATTTATAAGATTCATTACCAGTATTAATTCTCCGTCGAATCAACTCATGTAACACATGCAAATGATGAACAAATGACTCCACCAACTCGTGCAAATGATGAATGACAGACACAACATTCTCGCTAGGGGAAGTATGACAATGACCTGAATATCTCTAAAGAGAGGTGGCCTATCAGGAGGCTCTTTCAGTGGAGAGTAAAAAAACTCATTGAGTGTATGAAGAGTATCCAAATGACTGCATCAGACATTTACACTCAAATATGAGTTTATAAAGAGACAAATGTCTCTCAGGGAATGCGACACCTCAGGGGGCTCATCAATAGGTGTGTATGAAAATTCATCAAGAATATGATGACCAGTTGAGTGAAAACCATTAACATCGATAATAGGATGTGACTCTAGAGTGTGGAGAGTGCCCCTCAGAAAAAGAACTCATCTTGTGAATCAGCAGGCAGTGTGTCCCAAAATTCATTAAGAGAGCGAATGATCATATGGTAAACTATCGAATCATTGTAAGTATGCTCGAGCATTTTTAAGGAAAGTCCTACATTTACACCCAAGATACACTCGGCAGGATCGGGAGCGATAATTGAAGAGATGAACATGAGTCACTCACCTGAATCTCATCCTCATAAGCACGTAGTGGCTCATCAGAAGACTCAATGGGGGGGGGTGGGGGGGGGGGGCTCGTCAAAGAACCCGTCAACATGGTGACCATCGCAAGGGGTAGTGTCCCATAACGGGCGAGGTAGTCACAACGAGATCTCATCACACTGATTTGCAAGTGGTTGTCCTACAAATTTGTGGAGAATATGAGACACGAGCCAACTCTTCTAAAATACCTGAGCAAGGTAAAAGATCTCATCGACACGTTCAAACAATTCATTATCCAGCATTATCCCAGAGAGCAAAACACCTTCGTCGATGCGTTCCCACAGAAATTTGTGTCACTGGATTACCTTCTACCACCTTATCTGTCGGCCAATTGTCGCGATGGAAATTGTTATTGTTGACTTAAATGAAAGCTTGTTAAGCCCCATCTTCAATATCAGTCAAAAAGATTACATTCGATCACAAAGAAACACTGGCTATGACAAAAGATTGTTGATTGCAGGTTAATCAATGGGACGATTGATGATTTTTGGTAGTTTTGCTGACCGATATGTTGTAGGGAAAGAGATTCAGTAAATTGTCCAAGAAGTTCATAGTGACAAATATGGCAGTCATTCTGCGGGGCGCACTCTCTCCTGACGAATCACACTACAAGGGTATTATTGGCCCTCGATGGGAAAGGATGTCTATGCATATGTGTGAAAGTGCTTAGAATGTTAATAACATAACGCCTTACATCTAAGGCCAACCCAAATATTACATTGCATCGCAAGTCCTTAGCCCTTCGCTATCTGGGGAATGGACATTTTAGGCTCATTTCCTCCATCAGGACAAAGGAGATTCATACTAGTACTGATCGACTACTTCACTAAGTGGATTGAGGCTTGAGCGCTGGTCAAAATGGCTACACCTATCGAGCGCAATTTCAGTTGGGGTGAAATCATGTATTGACATAGGCTTCCTCAAATTATTATCACAGATAATGGCTTGCAGCTCACCAGTGTGTCGCTCGAGAATTTTTGTAGAGAATGGGGAGTTAATCTTTTGTTTCACATCCATCATCCCAAGAGCAACGGGCAAGTGGAGTATGTCAATAAACTGATCTTGAAGTTATTAAAGAAGAGGGTCGGTAAAGCCAAAGTTAATTGGGCGAGCAAACTTCCTGTTGTAGTTTGGGCCCTCTGAACTATTCTTAGCCAATGTTATCAAGGTGTCGCCTAGGCGACGCTCGCCTAGGCGTCGCCTAGGCGCCCGGGCGCCCACTAGAGCGCTATGCAATGCACGCCTAGCAGCACTTGTGTTAGGCGCCCGCTTAGAGGCGCCTAAGCGCCCAGGGTGACGCCTGGACGCCTAGGCGCAAAAACTTTCTCTCGAGTATGCTTGTTTTCTCTCAAGTATGTTTTATTTCTCTCGGATAGCGATTTTTTTTATTTCTTGCGTATGCTTTATTTCTCCCGACGCTAGGGCTGCTTCCCGTCTCCCGCAGGCTCGCTCCGGCTCTTCTTGTCTCCCGCAGGCTCGCTCCCTACGGCTTTTCCCGTCTCCCGCAGGCTCACTCCCTCCGGCTTCGCTCCCTCCGGCTTTTCCCGTCTCCCGCAGGCTCGCTCGCTCCGTCTTCTTCTTCTTCTTCTTCTTAATTTTCTGCTTTTTAATCTGTTTGTAGGAAATAAATTTTCTGCTTCTGAATGTAAGGCTATATTACTTAATAAATTTTTAATCTGCTGACTCGTTAATGTCTCATGTTCAATTAGCATTTTTGCTAATAAATGTAATTGTTCGATATGTTCAGTCAGGATATTTTTTGCAAAATTATATCCTTGTTCAATAATTCTTTTTACCTATTTATCAATTAACTCCGCGGTATGAGGAGACATGCACGTGTGTTTTTTCCCACATTCATGTTTTTCAAATGCATATATTTTTTACATTGTTTAAGTATAATTTTGTAATGTCATAGTTGGCTTATTTTTGTGACCACTAACATTGTAGTGGTTGTAGATGCTTTGTATGAAATTTAGAAATTTATTTAGGGAGTTCAATATTTACTGCTGAATGCTTATATTTTGTTGATAATGTAGAGAACTATTGACTATTTGAAGAGTGATTTTAGCTCAGTTACCCCATGTGAGTGAGAGTGAAAATAACCATTCCAATTATTTTGCATGTTGTGATTTAAAAGGGAGTTACACTTTACTGAGCATGTTAAACGCTTTGGTCGCCTAGGCGACGCCTAGGCGTCGCCTCGCCTTGGTACACCCTTTAAGGCCTTGGTCGTCTTGTCGCCTTGACAAACTTGTTCTTAGCGCTGCCACTTGTCACACTCCCTTCCATCTATCACATGGAGTCGAGTGTGTTGTCCCTGCCGAAATGAAGGTACTTAACGCACAAGTAACCTTGGCAAACCACTCAGAAGAATCCTCTGAAGACTTTTGAACATCGAATCAACAAGAGTTCCATGATATCCTTGACAAAGTTGAGGACCTTCGAGATCAATTGATGAGTTGTAAATATTCATGCGACATAAAGAAATTTGGTGGAGCACGACCCAATACTTCAATAGGCGTGTGAAAACACGAACCTTCGGTCGAAATGATCTAGTATTCAAGAAAGTTAACGTCGCCGCTCGACAAGCAATAATGAGAATGCTTAATGATAATTGGGTCAGACCCCACATCGTTCATCAAGCACTACTATATGGGGCTTATGTATTACGAACCTATGAAGGAGATGTCTTGGCGCATACCTGGCAATCATTCCACTTTTCTTTGACAACTAACGCCCCCTGGTTTTTTGTGAGTGGCTTCTCATCTCCTCCCATCACTTCACAAATATTACTGTCATATCATTATTGTAAGTCATATGCCAAGCCACAAGTAAGGATCTGACTTAGTCATCTAACACCATTTCTCCAGAACTTTCGTAATACTGGAACCAACCTTCCATCAGATTTTTCGCATAAACTACTATCCATCACTACGATCGAGAAAGAAAACAAGATTTGCATATGTTGTTTATCAATCTTGAGAAGACATATGATAGGGTTCCAAGAGAGAGCTTATAGAGAGCCTTAGAAAAGAAAGTTGTAAATGCATCATACATTCATATAATCAAAGATATATATACAAATTCAGTCACGACTCACGAGGGTGAGGACATCTAGAGGATTAACATAAGAATTCCCTATCACTGTTGGCTTACATCAAAATTAATCTTTGAGCCCTTATCTTTTTACCCTTATCTTAGAAGAGCTCACCAGACATATCCAGCAAGCAATACCTTGGTGTTCATTATTTACGGATGAAATCATTTTGGACGATGAGACATGCGAGGGTGTAAACGCGAAACTTGAATCTTGGCGAGACACTTTAGAAAAGAAGGGTTTTATGTTGAGCAAGACAAAGACGAAGTATATGGAACTCAAATTTAGTAGTTCTAAAAGGACGGATGACTTCATTATTAAGTTGGGCGAACAAGATATTTTTCGCAAATGGGTGCTTTAAATATCATGGATCGACACTTCAAAGAGATGGAGGTGTTGATAAAGATGTGATCAAGATTTTAAGAACCGGACCGGAGAACGAACCGGGGAGATCAAAGGTTCAAGGTCCGACCAGTTTGACTGGTCGGACTGGTGTTGAACCATCCTGTTAATAAAAAAAAATATGTATTTATATATGTATTATATTTATCATAACGTTTTATCGTAAAATTAAGTATCAGAGGTAAATGATGTTATAAAGAAAAAGAAAAATGGAAAGGCGTTTGGGCCAGACGATATATCCATCGAAATATGAAAATGTCTAGTGAATGAATGAATTTTGTGTCTTACATGTTTTTTCAATAAGATATTGAAGTCAAAGAGTATGTCAGACCAATGGAGAGAAAATATCTTGGTACCTTTGTATAAAAACAAATGAGATATACAAAATAGTGTTAATTACAGAGAAATTAAATTGATGAGTCATGTCATGAAACTATGAGAACGAGTAATCGAAAGAAAAGTAAGACGGGAGACTAACATCTCGGAAAATCAATTTGGATTCATGTCATGGCGGTCGACCATGGTAGCTATACATCTCTTGAGGAGACTCATTGACAACTACTGAGAGAAAAAACAAGATTTGCATATGTTGTTCATCGATCTTGAGAAGTCTTATGATAGAGTTCCAAGAGAGATCTTATGGAGAGCCTTAGAAAAGAAAGGTGTAAATGTATCATATATTGACCAAAACAAAGATACGTATACAAATTCAGTGGCAAGGGTGAGGACATCTGGAGGATTAACACAGGAATTCCCTATCACTGTTGGATTACATCAAGGTTCAGCTTTAAGCCTTTATCCTTTTACCCTTATCTTAGATGAGCTCACTATACATATCCAACAAGCAATACCTTGGTGTCCATTATTTGCGGATGAAATCATTTTGGACGATGAGACACGCGAGGGTGTAAATGCGAAACTTGAATCTTGGCGAGACACTTTAGAAAAGAACGGTTTTAGGTTGAGCGGAGCAAAGACAGAGTATATGAAGCTTAAATTTAGCAGTGCAAGAAGGACGGATGACTTCATTATTAAGTTGGGTGATCAAATATTTCCCGTAATGAGTGTTTTAAATATCTTGGATCGATAGTTCAAAAAGACGGAGGTATTGATAAAGATGTGACATATAATTCAAGAGGGTTGGTTGAAGTGTAGAGGCGCGTCAGGGATCTTATGTGATCGTAAAGTACCATTAAAACTTAAGAAGTTTTACCGTAATGCAATTAGACCAGCGATACTCTATGGTTCTGAGTGTTGGGAAGTGAATTATGTACTTGAGCAAAAAATGGGAATTGTGGAGCTGAGAATGCTTAGGTGGATGTGCGGACACACAAGCCTGGATAAAATTCGAAATGAATGTATCAGGGAAAAGACAGGAGTTAGCACCAATTGCAGAGAAGATGCAAGAAGCTCAACTAAGATGGTTTGGACACGTACAAAGGAGACCATTCGAGGTAGAGTTGTAATTCGGATCGGTTCGGTTCGGTTTCACCAAAAACCAAGAACCGACCCATATAGATTTCGTTCCAAAATTTGGGAACCAGAACAGACCCATCGTTCTAAACTATGGAACCGGATCCGCCCAATTCGGTTCAGTTTGATTCTAGTTTGGTTCCGGTTCGACTCTCGGTTCTACCCATATTTCATAATTATTGAAACTATGAAGCCAAATATGGTCGAGGTAATGAAAAAATGAAGCCTCAGATGTGGTATATCAATCAGATTAAGATTGGTCCTGATTTCCTATCACGGTATTAATTACTATTTATGGTTGTGCTATAAAATCTCTTAGCATTTTGCTGCTTTTAACTGAATATTAAAACAGTAAAATAGCATGTCCCTGGAATAAGGATGCATGTTGATATGCCAAAAACACAAGGTAGGCATATTGAAAAAAAAAATCAAGAAACACAGGAGTTTGAGTTGAAATCAAGTTTGTTTATGCATTTTTGTATTTTACCCATATAAGGGTGTTTTAGTCTTTGTATGCTTTTTCCATTACTCAATATATAAGAGTATAGGGTTAATTAATGCGATATATTTTTCATCTCTCAACTTGGTATCAGAGGAAACCGTGAGAAGACCTTATCCCGCGACTCGACTCGACTTCCGTCTTTCGCTCTCGTTTGACACTCGATTCTCGCCCGCCGCTGCTTCGTCTCCCTGCTCCTCTCTGTGTTTTTGTCTTTGTGTCCATGGTGAACCGCGGCTCACTCGCCGGCGAAGGTGCACGTTGAAGGAGTCGGCCACTCATGATGTGTGTTCTGTTCCGCCGTTTCTTGCTACTCCATTCCTGCTAATCCAGCGCCGGCTGATCCTGTGTCGGCCGTTCCCGTTGTTGATCAAGTGCCTCTTCTCGTATGCTCTTTCTGAAGACGGATCTTCCTGACGACGGCCCAGATCTGCAGCTATTCTCAGTTTCCTGCTGTTCCCGGCGTGCTCCTGATCTAGATCTAGTGACTAGATGGTGCTCTTTCCATTCTCTCCGTGCCAAGTACAGATCGAGATCCATTGTGATGGTGTTCTTCTGATCCAGTGATTTTCTGGTTTATTTTTTTTACATTTTTCTCATGGATGATTCTTCGGGTGCGATTGATTCTACATCGCCGAGTGTTTTGGCTCCCCTGATGGGTGACCCCCAGCGGCCCTCTGGCCATGCTGGCTCTTTGAAGATCACCACTATGCCCTTAGATGAGGCAAATTATCTGCAATGGTCACGTGCGGCTCAACATGTCTTTCGCAACCATCGGCTGTTTGGAAATATTTATGGGACTACGGTGGCACCCTTTTTGGATGATCCTACCTGGCAGTGTTGGGACTCGGAAAATTCCTTGGTGGTCTCCTGGCTTCTTCATTCCATGTCTCCAAAGGTGTACCAGAGTTATATATTAATGGACTGCCTATGAGATCTGAACTCGAGCACGTGAGACGTACTCTCAGATCGGCAATTCCACTCAGATTTATGAACTGACGCGTCGTATGCTGGACTTGCGACAGGGATCCATGACGGTGTCTAACTACTTCTCCGAGTTCAAGCGTATCTCTCAGAAATTGGATTATTTTGAACAGTTTACCCCCACCTGTATTTCCAATGCAGTCATGTTGCAGAAAATGGACGAATGATTTTGTCTACATGTGTTTCCGATGGTTTGAGCATGGAAATGGATATGGTTCGAACAAATATTCTACATCGATCTCCCCTTCCATCTCTTCAGGAGGCCTTTAGCATAGTTCTTGGCGACGAAGACCATCGAAGGTCCCTCAGCACGGCTGTCCCTCCTCCTTCTGATTGCTCTGTCTTTACTAGTGTTGGTCGAGGTGGCTCCAACCAAACCAACGATGTTCCTACTTGTGATTACTATGGTCGCAGGGGCCATACTCGGGACGTGTGCTTCAAGCTTCATCCTCACCTTGCTCCACCGGGATCCGCCTGTGGTCGAGGACGTGGTCGTGGCCCAGGACGAGGGGGATACCGTCTGGGTGGTTCTCGCCCTCACGATGCTGCTTACTCCAATGAGGTTCATAACGATCATCATGGTCAGCTCCCAGGACATTTTACCACGTCAGAATTTGATGCTCTCTGTCGCCTCCTGCACTCCCAGTCAGATTCTTCCCCGAGCGGTACTTCTACTTCCTTTGCTACTGCTATGCCCAGTGTCAATGCTGCTGCGACACCTCCGTTTGAGTGGATCATTGACTCGAGAGCTACCGATGACAAGACCGGCTCCTCCTCAGGTTTCTCTTCCGACACTCCCTTGTCTGGTAAGGACAAGGTTATCTCGCTAATGGTACTGTGTTCCCTATTGCGGGCAAGGGCAACATTTCATGTTCTTCCTCTCTATCTCTTTCTTCTGTCTTGCATGTTCCTTTTTTTATTCGTAGTCTTCTTTATATTAGCAATCTTACTCGATCACTTAACTGTTTTGTAACCTTCTTCCCTGATTCTTCTGTTTTTCAAGAACTGGGTACAAAGCGGATCATTGACAGTGGTAGGAAACGCGGCGGCCTGTACTATCTGGATGCTACTTCATCGTCCCATGCTCTCTCATCTTCGGTTGTTATTGTTGTAGACGCTCGATGCTGGCACTTGCGTCTTGGTCATCCGTCTCCAGTCTAGCTTTCAAAATTATTTCCTGCTTTATCGCCATTTGTTCCAACTTTAAAATGTGGTGCTTGTGAAACGTCAAAACATATTCGTCATTCATCGTCACATTTATCTTGTCCTAGTACAACTCCTTTTACTATTATACATTCTGATATTTGGGGCATTCCCCCGTTGTGTCTTTAACCGGTTATTGCTGGCTTGTTACCTTTAGGGTCCGTTCGGCGCGCAGGTATTGGCTTTCTGGAATTGGCTTTGGCCAGAAAACCAATATCTGCAGGAATTGGTTTTGTGCAGAAAACCAATTATGTTGTTCGGCTGCAGGATGGTTTTCAGTGAACAGAATTGACATTGATATGTAAAAGCTGTTCGGCTGCACACTGGAATTGGCTTTCTGGAATTGCAATTTTTAGGAACTATTTTTGTCATCCCTGAATCGCCACTACGGTTCAAGAAACTACTCAACCTCGACATCTTTTTTTTATCATTGCAGTGTATTCCACCTCTATGTATCCAGGATCAACGCACGTTGTGCTTGAGCACGCAAATTTAAAAAAAACGAGAGAGGAGGCGGCCATACTTAAGATTACCATCTCCCAGTGCCGCTTGGCCCGGGCGTTCTGCGCGAAGATGAATCTTAACACCAGAACCAATCTGACAGGAATGTCGAGTATCAAGGACCACAGAAATCCTATTCCATGAGAAGCAACAACACACAGATATAACATTTGGATAAATTTATAAGTTATTTTTGATGACAACAACACACAAGATAGAAAGATGAGGAATCAACTAACAAGTACGCACACTAAACACACATCACTATCCAATTTAGATCTGTATAACTGTCACAATCTCAAGAGGAAGAGGAAGAAGATTGGAGCATACATATATTCCAGCGGCACGGAGGAGGAGTCGGCGTCGGAGCGTACATATATTCCAGTGGCGTGGGAGGAGTCGGCGTCAGAGCGTCGATGTTGGAGCTTCGACGTCGTCGACGTCGCGCAGTCGACGTCGGAGCGTCGAGGTCGGGGCACGGGAGAGGGATCAGATTCGGGGCACGGGAGCGGGATCGGGGTCGGGTCGGGTCATGGGAGTGGGGGCGGGGTCGGGAGCGGGGTCGGGGTCGGGGTCGGGGCATGGTAGCGGTGAAAATCTGGAAAACCTGCAGCGGGAGGTAAGTTTTGGGGGACTGGATTTTTAGGTATATAGGAAAACCCATGGTTTTCAAGTGAAAACCAATGCCCGTCTAATTCTGACGCGCCGAACAAGAGAATTGGCTTTCTGGATGGCAAAGCCAATTCCAGAAAGCCAATACCTGCGCGCCGAACGGACCCTTATAGATTGTTTCTCCCGCACTGTTTGGGTTTACACCCAAGATCCACTCGGCAGAATCGGGAGCGATAATTGAAGAGATGAACATGAGTCACTCACCTGAATCTCATCCTCATAAGCACGTAGTGGCTCATCAGAAGACTCAATGGGGGGGCTCGTCAAAGAACCCGTCAACATGGTGACCATCGCAAGGGGTAGTGTCCCATAACGAGTGAGGTAGTCACAACGAGATCTCATCACACTGATTTGCAAGTGGTTGTCCTACAAATTTGTGGAGAATATGAGACACGAGCCAACTCTTCTAAAATACCTGAGCAAGGTAAAAGATCTCATCGACACGTTCAAACAATTCATTATCCAGCATAATCAAAGAGAGCAAAACACCTTCGTCGATGCGTTCCCACAGAAATGTGTGTCACTGGATTACCTTCTACCACCTTATCTGTCGGCCAATTGTCGCAATGGAAATTGTTATTGTTGACTTAAATGAAAGCTTGTTAAGCCCCATCTTCAATATCAGTCAAAAAGATTACATTCGATCACAAAGAAACACTGGCTATGACAAAAGATTGTTGATTGCAGGTTAATCAATGGGACGATTGATGATTTTTGGTAGTTTTGCTGACCCGATATGTTGTAGGGAAAGAGATTCAGTAAATTGTCCAAGAAGTTCATAGTGACAAATATGGCAGTCATTCTGCGGGGCGCTCTCTCTCCTGACGAATCACACTACAAGGGTATTATTGGCCCTCGATGGGAAAGGATGTCTATGCATATGTGTGAAAGTGCTTAGAATGTTAATAACATAACGCCTTACAGCTAAGGCCAACCCAAATATTACATTGCATCGCAAGTCCTTAGCCCTTCGCTATCTGGGGAATGGACATTTTAAGCTCATTTCCTCCATCAGGACAAAGGAGATTCATACTAGTACTGATCGACTACTTCACTAAGTGGATTGAGGCTTGAGCGCTGGTCAAAATGGCTACACCTATCGGGCGCAATTTCAGTTGGGGTGAAATCATGTATTGACATAGGCTTCCTCAAATTATTATCACAGATAATGGCTTGCAGTTCACCAGTGTGCCGCTCGAGATTTTTTGTTGAGAATGGGGAGTTAATCTTTCGTTTCATATCCATCATCCCAAGAGCAACGGGCAAGTGGAGTATGTCAATAAACTGATCTTGAAGTTATGAAAGAAGAGGGTCGGTAAAGCCAAAGTTAATTGGGCGAGCAAACTTCCTGTTGTAGTTTGGGCCCTCTGAACTATTCTTAGCCAATGTTATCAAGGCGTCGCCTAGGCGTCGCCTAGGCACCCGGGCGCCCACTAGAGCGCTATGCGATGCACGCCTAGCAGCACTTGTGTTAGGCGCCCGCCTAGAGGCGCCTAGGCGCCAAGGGTGACGCCTGGACGCCTAGGCGCAAAAACTTTCTCTCGAGTATGCTTGTTTTCTCTCAAGTATGTTTTATTTCACTCGGATAACGATTTTTTTTTATTTCTCGCGTATGCTTTATTTCTCCCGACGCTAGGGCTGCTTCCCGTCTCCTGCAGGCTCGCTCTGGCTCTTCTCGTCTCCCGCAGGCTCGCTCCCTCCGGCTTTTCCCGTCTCCCGCAGGCTCACTCCCTCCGGCTTCGCTCCCTCCGGCTTTTCCCGTCTCCCGCAGGCTCGCTCCCTCCGTCTTCTTCTTCTTCTTAATTTTTTGCTTTTAATATGTTTGTAGGAAATAAATTTTCTGTTTCTGAATTTAAGGCTCTATTACTTAATAAATTTTTAATCTGCTGACTCATTAATGTCTCATGTTCAATTAGCATTTTTGCTAATAAATGTAATTGTTCAATATGTTCAGTCGGGATATTTTTTGCAAAATTATATCCTTGTTCAATAATTCTTTTTACCTCTTTATCAATTAACTCCGCGGTATGAGGAGACATGCACGTGTGTTTTTTTCCCACATTCATGTTTTTCAAATGCATATATTTTTTACATTGTTTAAGTATCATTTTGTAATGTCATAGTTGGCTTATTTTTGTGACCACTAACATTGTAGTGATTGTGGATGCTTTGTATGAAATTTAGAAATTTATTTAGGGTGTTCAATATTTACTGTCGAATGCTTATATTTTGTCGATAATGTAGAGAACTATTGACTATTTGAAGAGTGATTTTAGCTCAGTTACCTCATGTGAGTGAGAGTGAAAATAACCATTCCAATTATTTTGCATGTTGTGATTTAAAAGGGAGTTACACTTTACTGAGCATGTTAAACGCTTTGGTCGCCTTGGCGACGCCTAGGCGTCGCCTCGCCTTGGTACACCCCTTAACGCCTTGGTCGCCTTGTCGCCTTGACAAGCTTGTTCTTAGCGCTGCCACTTGTCACACTCCCTTCCATCTATCACATGGAGTCGAGTGTGTTGTCCCTGCCGAAATGAAGGTACTTAACGCACAAGTAACCTTGGCAAACCACTCAGAAGAATCCTCCGAAGACTTTTAAACATCGAATCAACAAGAGTTCCATGATATCCTTGACAAAGTTGAGGACCTTCGAGATCAATTGATGAGTTGTAAATATTCATGCGACATAAAGAAATTTGGTGGAGCACGACCCAATACTTCAATAGGCGTGTGAAAACACGAACCTTCGGTGGAAATGATCTAGTATTCAAGAATGTTAACGTCTCCGCTCGACAAGCAATAATGAGAATGCTTAATGATAATTGGGTCAGACCCCACATCGTTCAACAAGCACTACTATATGGGGCTTATGTATTACGAACCTATGAAGGAGATGTCTTGGCGCATACCTGGCAATCATTCCACTTTTCTTTGACAACTAACGCCCCCTGGTTTTTTGTGAGTGGCTTCTCATCTCCTCCCATCACTTCACAAATATTACTGTCATATCATTATTGTAAGCCATATGCGAAGCCACAAGTAAGGATCTGACTTAGTCATCTAACACCATTTCTCCAGAACTTTCGTATTACTGGAACCAACCTTCCATCAGATTTTTCGCATAAACTATTATCCATCACTACGATCGAGAAAGAAAACAAGATTTGCATATGTTGTTTATCAATCTTGAGAAGACATGATAGGGTTCCAAGAGAGAGCTTATACAGAGCCTTAGAAAAGAAAGTTGTAAATGCATCATACATTCATATAATCAAAGATATATATACAAATTCAGTCACGACTCACGAGGGTGAGGACATCTAGAGGATTAACATAAGAATTCCCTATCACTGCTGGCTTACATCAAAATTAATCTTTGAGCCCTTATCTTTTTACCCTTATCTTAGAAGAGCTCACCAGACATATCCAGCAAGCAATACCTTGGTGTTCATTATTTGCGGATGAAATCATTTTGGACGATGAGACACGCGAGGGTGTAAACGCGAAACTTGAATCTTGGCGAGACACTTTAGAAAAGAAGGGTTTTATGTTGAGCAAGACAAAGACGAAGTATATGGAACTCAAATTTAGTAGTTCTAAAAGGACGGATGACTTCATTATTAAGTTGGGAGAACAAGATATTTTTCGCAATGGGTGCTTTAAATATCATGGATCGACACTTCAAAGAGATGGAGGTGTTGATAAAGATGTGATCAAGGTTTTAAGAACCGGACCGGAGAACGAACCGTGGAGATCAAAGGTTCAAGGTCCGACAGGTTTGACTGGTCGGACTGGTGTTGAACCATCCTGTTAATAAAAAAAATATTTATTTACATATGTATTTATATATGTATTCTATTTATCATAACATTTTATCGTAAAATTATGTATCAGAGGTAAATGATGTTATAAAAAAAAAAATGGAAAGGCGATTGGGTCAGACGATATATCCATCGAAATATGAAAATGTCTAGTGAATGAATGAATTTTGTGTCTTACATGTTTTTTCAATAAGATATTGAAGTCAAAGAGTATGTCAGACCAATGGAGAGAAAATATCTTGGTACTTTTGTATAAGAACAAATGAGATATACAAAATAGTGTTAATTACAGAGAAATTAAATTGATGAGTCATGCCATGAAACTATGGGAACGAGTAATCGGAAGAAAAGTAAGACGGGAGACTAACATCTCGGAAAATCAATTTGGATTCATGTCACGGCGGTCGACCATGGTAGCTATACATCTCTTGAGGAGACTCATTAGAGAAAAAACAAGATTTGCATATGTTGTTCATCGATCTTGAGAAGTCTTATGATAGAGTTCCATGAGAGATCTTATGGAGAGCCTTAGAAAAGAAAGGTGTAAATGTATCATACATTGACCAAAACAAAGATACGTATACAAATTCAGTGGCAAGGGTGAGGACATCTGGAGGATTAACACAGGAATTCTCTATCACTGTTGGATTACATCAAGGTTCAGCTTTAAGCCTTTATCCTTTTACCCTTATCTTAGATGAGATCACTAGACATATCCAACAAGCAATACCTTGGTATCCATTATTTGCGGATGAAATCATTTTGGACGATGAGACACGCGAGGGTGTAAATGCGAAACTTGAATCTTGGCGAGACACTTTAGAAAAGAACGGTTTTAGGTTGAGCGGAGCAAAGACAGAGTATATGAAGCTTAAATTTAGCAGTACAAGAAGGACGGATGACTTCATTATTAAGTTGGGTGATCAAATATTTCCCGTAATGAGTGTTTTAAATATCTTGGATCGATAGTTCAAAAAGACGGAGGTATTGATAAAGATGTGACATAAAATTCAAGAGGGTTGGTTGAAGTGTAGAGGCGTGTCAGGGATCTTATGTGATCGTAAAGTACCATTAAAACTTAAGAAGTTTTATCGTACTGCAATTAGACCAGCGATACTCTATGGTTCTGAGTGTTGGGAAGTGAATTATGTACTTGAGCAAAAAATGGGAGTTGTGGAGCTGAGAATGCTTAGGTGGATGTGCGGACACACAAGCCTGGATAAAATTCGAAATGAATGTATCAGGGAAAAGACAGGAGTAGCACCAATTGCAGAGAAGATGCAAGAAGCTCGACTAAGATGGTTTGGACACGTACAAAGGAGACCATTCGAGGTAGAGGTGTAATTCGGATCGGTTTGGTTCGGTTTCACCAAAAACCAAGAACCGACCCATATAGGTTTGGTTCCAAAATTTGGGAACCAGAACAGACCCATGGTTCTAAACTATGGAACCGGATCCGCCCAATTCGGTTCAGTTTGATTCTAGTTTGGTTCCGGTTCGACTCTCGGTTCTACCCATATTTCATAATTATTGAAACTATGAAGCCAAAGATGATCGAGGTAATGAAAAAATGAAGCCTCAGATGTGGTATATCAATCAGATTAAGATTGGTCCTGATTTCCTATCACGGTATTAATTACTATTTATGGTTGTGCTATAAAATCTCTTAGCATTTTGCTGCTTTTAACTGAATATTAAAACAGTAAAATAACATGTCCTGGGAATAAGGATGCATGTTGATATGCCAAAAACACAAGGTAGGCATATTGAAAAAAAAAATCAAGAAACACCGGAGTTTGAGTTGAAATCAAGTTTGTTTATGCATTTTTGTATTTTACCCATATAAGGGTGTTTTAGTCTTTGTATGATTTTTCCATTACTCAATATATAAGAGTATAAGGTTAATTAATGCGATATTCTGTTTTTCATCTCTCAACTTGGTATCAGAGGAAACCGTGAGAAGACCTTATCCCGCGACTCGACTCGACTTCCATCTTTCGCTCTCGTTTGACACTCGATTCTCGCCCTCCGCTGCTCCGTCTCCCTGCTCCTCTCTGTGTCCATGGTGAACCGCGGCTCACTCGCCGGCGAAGGTGCACGTTGAAGGAGTCGGCCACTCCTCATGATGTGTGTTCTATTCCTCTGCTTCTTGCTACTCCATTCCTGCTAATCCAGCGCCGGCTGATCCTGTTTCGGTCGTTCCCGTTGCTGATCAAGTGCCGCTTCTCGTCTGCTTTTTCTGAAGACGGATCTTCCTGACGACGGCCCAGAT
The DNA here is from genome assembly GCA_039583875.1 of Platanthera guangdongensis. NCBI lineage: Eukaryota > Viridiplantae > Streptophyta > Magnoliopsida > Asparagales > Orchidaceae > Platanthera > Platanthera guangdongensis. The sequence goes on along the minus strand of CM077163.1, from coordinate 45,092,381 downwards.
CTGCAGCTATTCTCAGTTTCCTGTTGTTCCCGGCGTGCTCCTGATCTAGATCTAGTGACTAGATGGTGCTCTTTCCATTCTCTCCGTGCCAAGTCCAGATCGAGATCCATTGTGATGGTGTTCTTCTGATCCAGTGATTTTCTGGTTTATTTTTTTTACGTTTTTCTCATGGATGATTCTTCGGGTGCGATCGATTCTACATCGCCGAGTGTTTTGGCTCCCCTGATGGGTGACCCCCAGCAGCCCTCTGGCCATGCTGGCTCTTTGAAGATCACCAATATGCCCTTAAATGAGGCAAATTATCTGCAATGGTCTCGTGCGGCTCAACATGTCTTTTGCAACCATCGGCTATTTGGATATATTTATGGGACTACGGTGGCACCCTTTTTGGATGATCCTACCTGGCAGTGTTGGGACTCGGAAAATTCCTTGGTGGTCTCCTGGCTTCTTCATTCCATGTCTCCAAAGGTGTACCAGAGTTATATATTAATGGACTCTGCCTATGAGATCTGAACTCGAGCACGTGAGACGTACTCTCAGATCGGCAATTCCACTCAGATTTATGAACTGGCGCGTAGTATGCTGGAGTTGCGATAGGGATCCATGACGGTGTCTAACTACTTCTCCGAGTTCAAGCGTATCTCTTAGAAATTGGATTATTTTGAACAGTTTACCCCCACCTGTATTTCCAATGCAGTCATGTTGCAGAAAATGGACGAATGATTTTGTCTACATGTGTTTCTGATGGTTTGAGAATGGAAATGGATATGGTTCGAACAAATATTCTACATCGATCTCCCCTTCCATCTCTTCAGGAGGCCTTTAGCATAGTTCTTGGTGACGAAGACCGTCGAAGGTCTCTCAGCACGGCTGTCCCTCCTCCTTCTGATTGCTCTGTCTTTACTAGTGTTGGTCGAGGTGGCTCCAACCAAACCAACGATGTTCCTACTTGTGATTACTATGGTCGCAGGGGCCATACTCGGGACGTGTGCTTCAAGCTTCATCGTCACCTTGCTCCACCGGGATCCGCCCGTGGTCGAGGACGTGGTCGTGGCCTAGGACGAGAGGGATACCGTCTGGGTGGTTCTCGCCCTCACGGTGCTGCTTACTCCAATGAGGTTCATAACGATCATCATGGTCAGCTCCCAGGACATTTTACCACGTCAGAATTTGATGCTCTCTGTCGCCTCCTGCACTCCCAGTCAGATTCTTCCCCAAGTGGTACTTCTACTTCCTTTGCTACTGCTATGCCCAATGTCAATGCTGCTGCGACACCTCCGTTTGAGTGGATCATTGACTCGGGAGCTACCGATGACAAGACCGGCTCCTCCTCAGGTTTCTCTTCCTACACTCCCTTGTCTGGTAAGGACAAGGTTATCTCCGCTAATGGTACTGTGCTCCCTATTGCGGGCAAGGGCAACATTTCATGTTCTTCCTCTTTATCTCTTTCTTCTGTCTTGCATGTTCCTTTTTTTATTCGCAGTCTTCTTTATATTAGCAATCTTACTCGGTCACTTAATTGTTTTGTAACCTTCTTCCCTGATTCTTCTGTTTTTCAAGAACTGGGTACAAAGCTGATCATTGACAGTGGTAGGAAACGCGGCGGCCTGTACTATCTGGATGCTACTTCATCGTCCCTTGCTCACTCATCTTCGGTTGTTATTGTTGTAGATGCTCGATGCTGGCACTTGCGTCTTGGTCATCCGTCTCCAGTCTAGCTTTCAAAATTATTTCCTGCTTTATCGCCATTTGTTCCAACTTTAAAATGTGGTGCTTGTGAAACGTCAAAACATGTTCGTCATTCATCGTCACATTTATCTTGTCCTAGTACTACTCCTTTTACTATTATACATTCTGATGTTTGGGGCATTCCCCCGTTGTGTCTTTAACCGGTTATCGCTGGCTTGTTACCTTTATAGATTGTTTCTCCCGCACTGTTTGGGGTTGCCTCTTAAAAAAATGAAGTGTTTCAGTATTTCAAACCTTTCAAAAAATGATGCAAGCCCAGTTCAATGGATCTATCAGTGTTCTTTGAAGTGATAATGGGGGAGAATACGATGATCGTAGAGCGTTTGGTGCATACCTCACTAGTCATGGAATTATTCACTAGACTACTTACGTCTACACCTCCACCCAAAACGGTGTAGCTAGACGAAAAAACTGGCATCTCCCGGATGTTGTCTAGTGCCTTCTCGCCACCATGCACCTCCCGAAATCATATTGGGGTAATGTTATTCTAACTGCAACTCATCTTATCAATCGTCTTCCTTCACGGGTTCTAGACTATACTACCTCTCTAACTCATCTCTCCTCTACTTCCGTTGTTCAAACCGCTCATCTTTCACCCCGCGTGTTTGGGTGTGTTTGTTTTGTTCACGTCCATCAGCCTCATCATGACAAGCTTGACCCTCGGGCTCTCCATTGTGTCTTTCTTGGCTATTCTGCCACGACTAAGGGGTATCGGTGTTATCACCTCCATTCTAGACATGTTTTTTGTACCATGGATGTGACTTTCCACGAGGAGGAATCTTACTACTTGGATTCGACTCACTCCACTCGTCAGGAGTAGAATGATGTCATCGATTCAATGTCACTCCCTCCGATTCCTCCTATGTCTATCATTCCTCCTACAACTACTCCTACACCTCCTTCACCAAAATTTCCTTCGTCACCCACACCTATGTCGTTTTCTCATATATATCAACATTCGTCCCCCCATCTCTCTGTTCCCTCATATATATCATTGTCGGCAAACGGGTAAACAATCCACTGTTGTTCCGTCACTGTCGGTGTCGTCTTTGGACTCAGATTCTGATGCTGATCTACATGTCCCCCTTGCTGTGCTCAGAGGTAAGGTTGTATGTATGGAACACCCTATCTCTAATCATGTTGCTTATGATCACCTTTCTCAGCTTCATCAGGGTTTTATATCTTCCTTGTCCGTGATCACTATTCCTAAGACGTGACAGGACGCGGTTTGCATTCCAGTATGGACTCAAGCAATGAAGGAGGAAATGTCTGTCTTGGATAAAAATCACACATGGGATGTCTCTTCCCTTCCTCCTGACAAGAAAGTCATCGGCTCTAGGTGGATCTTCTCTGTTAAGCAAAAAAAGGATGGTAATGTTGAGCAATATAAAGCCCGTCTGGTGGCTCGTGGTTATGCCAAGACTCAAGGAGTTGACTAGCAGAAGACCTTTTCCCCGGTAGCAAAGATGAACTCTGTTTGTGTGATTATATCTTGTGATGCGTCCTCGGGCTGGGATTTGCATCAACTGGACGTCCAAAATGCATTTCTGCACGGTGACCTCGATGAAGAGGTGTACATGACCTTTCTCCCAGATTTTGTGAAGAGGGGACAAGAAGGTTTGGTTTGTCGCTTAAGGAAGTCTTTGTACAAGCTGAAGCAGTCTCTCAGGGCTTGGTTTAGCAGATTCCACAAGGACATGATCAAGTTTGGTTACAAATGGGGACATTCTGATCATACCTTGTTTGTCAGAAAGAATGAGGAAAAAATTGTCGTTCATATTGTCTATGTTGATGACATTGTGATCACCTGAGATGACTCGAATGAAATCTCAAAACTGGAGGCTCTTTTGTCAGCTGAGTTTGAAGTAAAGAACTTGGAAAGGCTTCGTTACTTTCTAGGAATTGAAGTGACACGTTCTGATCAGGGTACTTTCATCTTGCAACGTAAGTATGTGTTAGATTTGTTAACAGAGACTGAGATGCTTGAGTGTGTCCCCGCTAACACTCCTATGGAGGAGAACCATAAGATCGATGAAGATAATGATGGTGATCGCACAGATGCTTCAAGTTATCAGAGATTGGTGGGAAAGCTTTTATACCACTCACACATTCATCTCGACATCACACATGCAGTTGGAATCTTGAGTAGGTATATGCATGCCCCGAGGATCAGACATCAGGATGCGGCATACCGCGTACTTCGGTACTTAAAGAAGGCTCTGGTCGGGGGCTGATGTTTTCAAAGAACAACAATTTAAAGATTGACGTTTTTACTAATGCGGATTGGGCCAGAAGCCGTGATGACAGAAAATCTACAACGGGGTATTGCACTTTCGTTGGTGGAAATTTGGTCACATGGCGTAGCAAGAAGCAAAATGTGGTGGTCAGATATAGTGCTGAAGCCGAGTATCAGTCAATGTCTCAAGGCCTCTATGAAGGTTTATGACTGCGCACCTTATTGCACGACCTTGAGTCCTTGACCTTCAGGAGGATGCTCTCATCTCTCTGTTCTGTGACAACAAAGTTGCTATCAGCATAGCCCATTGTACAACCCAGTGTTCGCCGAGTGGGACCGCCAAGTTCCCGGAGGGCCTGGAGAGTTCCGAGTTCGCAAAGAAGTGTTAAAGTGTCAGTTGTTCGCCCCTCTCCAGCTACTACCAGCCCAGAGACTCAGGAGCATCATCGCGCCCCGGCCCTTTGCTATTTGGGGAATGGATCTTGTGGGACCTTTCCCCCAGGCGAGTGGACAGAGGAGATTCCTGCTAGTCATGATCGATTACTTTTCTAAGTGGCTGGAGGTTAAGCCGCTAGCCAAGGTGACCTCTCAGGTAATCCGGAACTTCGTATGGGGGGAGATCATTTGCAGGCACGGATTGCCTCAGGCCATTGTCACGGACAATGGGACTCAGTTTGCCAGAACGGAGTTCATCAGCTTCTGCGGCCAGCTCGGGATTGATCTTCGGTTCACGTCGGTTCACCACCCCAGGAGCAACGGTCCAGGCACACTTGCTTCACCCCTCAGCATCTCCATCACTGTCGCCCATCTCGCAGACAGATAGCTGAGCGGGACGCTGGAGTTCTCACAAAGAGAAGGCGGGTCGGGAGTCGCAGGAAGTAGAGAAGGAGCGGAAGATCTTAAATGCGGTAGGTAGGAAGGAGCGTCAGGGGCTATTTATAGGAAATGAAAGGGCGGGAAAACGTCTCATCGGCAGGAAATGTGCGAATAGCAAAAATAGATTCTGACGCTTCGACTTCCCAGCCCGCCGCTAACTCCCGCCTACTCGCCACAGCCCTGTTGGAGTGACGCGGCGGCGAGCCGCGCTGACTCGTGTCCGCCCAAGTGGCGGGCGATCCGCGCTAACTCGCGTCCGCCCAAACGGCGGGCAAGCCGTGCTGACTCTCATCCACCAAAGTGGCGGGCGAGCCGCGCTGGCTCGAGTCCGGCAGAGAGGCGAGCAGGCCCAAAAGGCTCGCGCCCGCCTAAGGAGGGGGTAAGCGAGCAAGAGTAGCTCGCCCGCATCCGCCTAAAGGAAGCTAAGCAGTTACCAGCCATGAAAATAATATACAACAAACATAGGCCCGTCAGCGGGCGAGAAGTCTCAAATATTTACAAATAATAAAGAGTTCAATGCTCCTGAGAAAAAATAAATCAAGTTTGTGGTTATAACACGTGGGCTGATCCAAGAAGCAGATGCGACCAGGGACTGTCGGCCGACAGCGAGGAAGGGGTGGGTGGCTCGGTATTGAATCCACTTCCACCTACACCGCCCCCGCACCCCGGAACGGGGCGGCAGGCGAGGATAGAAGTACTCGCGGACCGCCAGCAGTTCCCGCAGGGCCAGGTCGACATGTTCCGTGGCATGCCGGAGTCGCTCCTCCGCTCGCATAATATGTGCTCCCGGGGAAGTAGTCCCGTATCCATCTTTTGGGCGCCTCATGCCCTCCAGGACCGCGAACCGCTCTTCTGCCTCAGTCGTGTCCTCGTCCACCATATCGCAAACCTCCTGCAGCATCAGGGAGTGTTTCTAGAACAGTCGGGTCACCCACCTCTTCATCTCCTCGGCATCCTGCGGGTCGCCCAAGTATTCTGAGATGTGGTCCGCAGAAGGGGGAGGATAATATCCCCCATTGATGTCGACGTCGGAGGATGAGATCGCATTGAAGTATGCAAAAAATAGGAAAGATCAGAAAAAGCAAGCGGTCATAAGCAAGCGAGCGCACACTCACCAGGGGTCGGCACATCCCCCGCATTGGTATGCGGGTGGGAGGTACCCGGCTGGCCCTGGAAGGGCTCGCCTTCAAGAGCCGCAAAAGAATTTCCTAGCCCGGGGCGGGTTAGCAACAGAGGAACCGCGAGAAGGGCAGGCCCCAGGATCGAGGGGCTGGCGGTCCGCTCAGTTATCCGTGGGGAGGAATGCCCCGGTTCCACTATCCCGCCTCCATCTTCGCAGGATGCCTGCTGCGGAAAAGGAAAAATTAGAATCGGAGTAACAGATTAGGCAAGAGGCCCACATACCTCATGGGTGGGCTCGGCATCGGCCGCCGAACTAAATGCGGGGGCGTCATTCTGGGAGGATCGCCGGATCATCTTCGCTTTCTTCGGCTTGAAGACGGGACCGGGTGCTCCGCGCGCCAGCCAAGGAGCACCATCGAGGACCTGCTCCCGCGTCCCCTCCCTCGCGGCTGCTAAGCGCGCTCGCATCTCTTCTGATATAGGCATCGCTCAGCTACAGTAGTTCGCAAGAGAAGAAAAGCAGAAGGACGGGGGTTTTTCCTCTTGGGCCTGGTGGTATATTTATTGCACGCTGGTGGGGCCCACTGAAAGATTCCCTCCAGCTCAGCAAACACTCACCGAACACGTAGGGTTGGATGATTCTTTCTGAGCTTTGTCAAACTCAAAAAAAGAGGGGATTGTGTACAACCCAGTGTTCGCCGAGTGGGGCCGCCAGGCGGGCGAGCGGGCCAGGACAGACTTTTGGTCACCATCTTCTATGGCGCTGAGTGAAGCTCACCCTCTCGACGCCATCTTCTATGGCGTTGAGTGAAACTCACCCTCTCTACGCCATCTCCTATGGCGTTGAGTGAAACTCACCCTCTCGACGCCATCTTCTAAGGTGCTGAGTGAAGCTCGCCCTCTCGACGCTTCCTGAACTTAGCCAGATTTCTTCTTAGTTTTTTTTTGACTTTTTGGAGAACAGGCCCGCCTCCGCGCGATGGGCAGGCGAGCCGCAGGAGCCCGACTCGCGCTCAACTAGAGAAAGGGCTGAGCTGCGAGAGCCGCGCGAGCCAGTGCAGCCAGCCCGCGCTCGCTTCCGCCAGGCAGGGTGAGCGAGCTGCACGAGCCAGCCTGCGCTCGCCTAAGCGGTCATCCGCCTCTCGCGTGAGCCAGCTCGCCCATAAGCGTCGCACCGCCTCCGCGCGAGGGGCAGGCGAGCTGCGAGAGCCAAGCCGCGTCCGCCCGGGCTAGTGGCGAGCTGGTCCCGATTTCCCCTATGAGTGGGGTGCAGGTATCATGTGGTTAAGCTAATCTGGTCTGCTAAAGGGTGATTAGGTCTGCATTTAGCTCTTCAGAACAACGGAATTTGGCTGTTGACAGACCACTTTTGGCTGCATATAACCATTCAGAGCAACGGAGGTACGCTGTTGGCAGACCAACTTCAAAAAAACTATAAATAGCCCCAAGGGGGTACCTCAGAAGAAAAGCTGAAACTTTCCAATTCTCTACTCTCCTGTCTTATAGCGCTTTATGAGGTGTCCTTAGCTCAACACAGGCTAAGGAGGGGAAGCGCTCTAAGATCTTCCGAGTGTGTGGTGGGACCTCCGTGCTGGAGCCTTGGGTTAGTTCTAAGTTCTAAGTCTTCGGTCAGCCAAGTTTGCTGGGAAAAGTAAGTGCGCGATCACCTTTTCCCCAAGGGTTCGGACTCCACGAGAATCCGGTTTCCGGTTTCAACACTCATAATCCGGTCCAACATGGCAGAACTAAGCATGTCGAGATTGATCATCATTTCATCAAAGACCATCTAGAAAAAGGAAATTTAGTCACTCTTTTGTTCACTCCATAGATCAGTTGGCCGATGCCTTCACCAAGAGCTTAGGGTGCAATGTTTTTATTGATGATATCCATAGACTCGGAATGACAGATATCTATCGTTCGACTTGAGGGGGAGAGTTGAAATCAAGTTTTTGTTTTTGCATTTTTGTATTTTCCCATTCATAAGGGTGTTTTAGTCTTTGTACGCTATTTCCCTTACTCTATATATATGAGTATAGGGTTAATTAATGCGATATTCTGTTTTTCATCCCTCAACTATTTGGAGGTCAAGTTGATCAAACAGTTACAACTCAAAAATTGACATTTACTGGCATGCAGCGAGCCTTGAAAATAATAACCATTAACAATGACCGATTCTAAAGGAAATTTCATGCCAGAAAAATTGCACTATGAAGGGAAAGCAAACAGATATAGGCATTCCCTACACAAAAGAAGTAAATTCTGAGGTTAAGCATTAATTCAGGCTGGGAAGAAATAAAGACAGTCGGAACTTGAGGGACTCGGGAGAAAATGAATTGGCGTACCGTTGAAGGCCGAGACTCGGAAGAACCATGGTTATAGGTTAAATGTTAATACTTTATATTATATTATATATTTAAATTTTAAACTATTAATTTGGGTCGGTTCTCGGGTGCCCGTGTATGAGAACCGAGAACCAACCTGAACCGTCAGTTCTATTAATAATGGATCCAGACCCAAACCGAACAAAACTGGAACCGACTCGAATCACCCAAATCGGTTCGGTTCTCGGTTCTTCGGTTTCTTTTGCACACCCCTAATTAGAGGAAATTGTTAGGCGTTGTGAGAGTCTAGTCACTAGGCATGTTAAACAAGGGAGGGGCAAACCAATAAAGCCTTGGAATGAAACTACAAGGAAAGACATAATGTACTTAGGAATTAGTGAGATTATGACAAAAGATAGGACACAATGACGACAAAGCATCCATATAGCCGACCCCACCATAGTGGGTTAAAGACTTGAGTGTTGTTGTATATATGTATTATATATACAAATATTATATTATTTATATATATATGTTATATATATATTTCTTTATATTTTTTTTCTTATGTACGGCAATATATTTATATATATATATTATATTATAATATATAATATATGTATATGTATTTATATAGATATGTTATATATATATATGTGTGTGTGTGTGTGTGTATTATATAGATATGTATAAAAGAAAGTTCAATCAGAATCAACGTGTTGTAGTTGGCCTAGTGGTTCGCCATATTAGTTAATTTATGGGTTGCTCGATTTCGAATATCACCTCCAGCATTTTGCTTTGAATAAAATCCGGCCCGCACGGCCAGTTTTTCCAATCCGTATCTAGTCCGCTGCAAGGACGGTTTTGGGCATTGACCTAACCGCCCGGGTGCCCGGTCGGCGGTCCGACCGGCCGGTCCGATCCGATTTTCAAAACCTGGGATGTGATACATAAAATCAAGCAGGTTGGTTGAAGTGGAGAGGCGCATCAGGGATCTTATGTGATTTTAAAGTAGCATAGAAACGTAGAGACAAGTTTTACCATACTACAATTAGACCAGCGATGCTCTACGGTTTTGAGTGTTGGGCAGTGAATTGTGTACATGAGAAAAAAATGGGAGTTGTGATTATGAGAATGCTTAGGTGGATGTGTGGATGCACAATATTGGATAAAATTAGGAATGAATGTATCAAGGATAAGACGGGAGTGGAACCAATTGCAGAGAAGATGAAATAAGCTTGACTAAGATGGTTAGGTCATGTACAAAGGAGACCATTAGAGGCACCTCTTAGGCGTTCTTAGAGTTTAGATACTAAGCATGCTAAACGGGGTAGGGGTAAACCAATAAAATCTTGGAATGAAACTATAAGGAAAGACGTGATGTACTTGGACATTAGTGAGATTATGACTAAAGATGAGGGAAAATGGATACAAAGGATCCATATAGCAGACCCCACTATAGTGGGATAAATGCTTGAGTGTTGTACTACTATCCATCACCCTCATAAGCCATGCGTCAAGCCGCGGGAAAGGGTATAACTTAGTCATCTCGGGTCATTTCTCCAAAATTCTCGTAAGCCCAAAATCAGCCTCCGGCCAGAGTGTTCGAAAATATTAATGTCACCTCACTCGTATAAGCCTTGAGCCAAGCCACAGGCAAAGGTGTAACTTAGTCATCTGGAGCCATTTCTCAAGAATTATGGTAAGCCCGGAGCCAGCCTCTCGCCAGAGTCTTCATAGATATTATTGCCACCTCACTCTCGTAAGCCATGTGTCAAGCCGCAACTATGTTGTTAAAGGGGCGCGCCTCAGATGCACCAAAAGATCAAAGCTCACATGGCTCAGATGTTTGCGCCTTATTTGTGCCTTTGTAACATAAAAGGCACGCATGAGTGAGATTTTTGTTGTAATTTTTTTTTCAAAAATAAAGAAAGAAATAATATAAGAACTCAATAATTTATTATTGATTTAGTATTTGTGGAAGATAATTGTATGTTAAGATTTAAATATGATGCAAGTGAGCACATTGACTTTATTTCTAATGAATGATTAGTTAGTATAATAGATGAAGTGATGTTTGATGTTGATTATTTAAAATAGATGTGGTTGCACCTTGCCTTCGTCAGGCGAGCGCTTGCGCATTGGGCCGTGCGTCGAGGCTAAAGACCCCTTTGCGCCTTGGTGTGTCTTGCACCTTTAATAACTAAGAGCTACATGTACAGTTATGACTTAATCATCTCACATCATTTCTCCAGAACTCTCGTAAGCCCGGAGCAAGCCTCCGACTAGAGTCGTTGTAGATACTATTGTCATCTCACTCTCGTAATCCATGTGCCAAGCAGCAGATAAGTGTGTGACTTAGTCATCTCGCGTCATTTCTCTTGAACTCTCATATTCGGAGCCAACCTCCGACCAAAGTCTTCGCAAATACTACCGTCACAACACTATCTTAAGCCCCGTGTCAAGCCGCGGGCAAGGGTATGACTTAGTCATCTTGCTCCTCATTAATACACTCTCAAAAGCCCAAAAACAATCTCTGAACGGAGTTATAACAGAGGTAAAAGTAAATGGTAATGAAAATTACATACTCCCCAATCATTAGACACATTAAAAACATTATATAATCATAGTGTACAGCGTACATATGATAACACCCTTCAAGAGGTTTCTTTCTCTTGTAAAAGCCAGGTCAGGACAAATTGTCTCAAACGGAATCTTCTTTGCGCAAAATCCTCGTCTGTGTAGTACCTCCATCATCAACTTCATGCACTCCAGACCAGCTTCCTTCACTTCGTTGAGTTATTGGACCTCTAACGCCAGCGCCTCAGCTTAGCTGGTCTTTAAGCACACTGCTCCCTCCTCTAGCGATTGGCGACTATCTTCCAACTGCTCCTACTTAACCTCAAAACTTTGGACGCTCCGTCGCAAGCTACAGCTGCAGTCCATTCGCATAGGCGACTTCATTAGCTCCAAAGGCAGAAGGACCTCAACCTCTCTCTTCTGAAAGACTTCAGTCTTCTTGACTGCTCCTCCCTCACAACCAGTATGATCACAAAAAAGGGGAGAATCTGTGAACAAGAAAGAGCTCTCATGAATAAATGAAGACATACAATAGCGACATGGCTTAACCTCAACACCATAAACCTCCCTTTGTACTTCCTCGTCTAGCGAGAGATCTACAAAAACTTGTTAATCAAGATATGTGTGCTCATTAGAGAGGAAGGCCACCCTGTTATTCTCCAGGACAAGCTGAGCCCTGTCGAAAGCATTGAGATCTTCCATATCCTCTATCAAGGTGGCAGCCATTCCTCGCTCATATGACGATGAATCCCCTATGTCCGACTTAAACGAAGGGAGCTCTCTGCTTAATCGCACCTCTGACCCATCGTCTGACCTCTTGAAAATAGGCTCTCCCCAGCCCCAACACATTAGATCTTCTTGCAAGAAGCTCATCTTCTTTCCCCCTCACGATAAGACATTCCTTTTCATCAATTACCATCCCTGCGCCGGGAGTAGCACCAGTCATCAGTGGTTTCGGCAAACCAGGTGTTATACCCTCCTTCTCAGTCCACTCAGGGCGTTCACGTTTTGAGGATGACTCGCCGTCAACCTACTCTCTCTTTTTACCCTCCCCTTGAGCGTGTGATGCCTTCTTGCTTGGAAAAAAGCCCTCTAGTTTCCTGGGCTAAATCATGAATGTCTCCTCTGGGAAGTGTTTCTCCTCTGTGCGATAAGACATAAAATCCATTATCAAACCAACGATATTTGGGTTAATTTGAGAAGGCACAAGTCCATAAACATTCAAAATCTCTACAACCTCTTTCCAGAGAGGAAGACAGCCCTAAATGAAATTGGTCAGCAAAAAAGATTAGCCTAGAGTTAAAAACAATGCATTGTTCACCCTTCACTTCAATCTTAATTTTGCAACAAATTAACAGAATTTTTTGTGATATTTATTGAACCTAGTACCCTACGTAAAGAGTATGTTTGATGATTGATTATATTGAGTTGCACTCGGCAATGACATTTCATCTTATATTCTTAATTCTTATAGTTTTATTGAATAATGAGTAATGACAAACGAGGAGACTTTTTGGAAAAAATGGATATTGGATTGATTAAATAATTGAAGAATGTTGATTATCTGATGAGTGTTCTATATTTGTTCATTTATTCACATGATGCATTATAATATTTCTAATGTTGCAGAATTAATGTTGAGACTTGGGTGATTAGACTGATGACATGAGTATATGACATTGCAGATGCTTGAGATATGTTCCCCTTTCTCAAAAGAATTGAAAAGGATATGTATGTTGCTCCTTAAAAGTTCTTCCCTGTGCATTATCCCTGATCATCATGAGAATTATTCTAACTATCAGGGATTATCTTCTGAATTCAAATTATTCATTAATTCGAGTGATGAGGTAGTTCCCTTTTCTGGAAGGATTTGAATAGGATATGAATGTTGCTTCTTTCAAGTTCTTCCGAGTGCACTATCCCTGATCATCATGAGGATTATTCCAACTATTTGGGATATATCTTCCGAATTCACATTATCCATTAATTCGAGTTTGAACATCACATGAGTTGTCAACATTATTTTATGCAAATCTTTTTAGCACAAGTTCTACCATGTTACATGTGCTTTATCCCTTCACTGCAGAATCCTTCCACTTGATATTTATCTCCTCGCCAAATATTGCATAATCCTACCTCCAGTGTGCATAGCTAAATCTAAACATCCCGAAGACTTCATAGTAAACTTTTGATAGGTGCCCATAGAGACCATATCTTCATCCATAGCTCTCTTAATTGATTGCAATAAAACTTGGCCTAATCGTTTCCATAAAATGATTATATATTAAGGAAATCCCCCTTAGTGGTGAGTTATTTCATGCCACTAAGGGGGCAATGCAAGACAAAATAATTTTAAATTTTTTCATTATATTTTAAAATAAAAAATAAAGTGAGGGAGACGAGGGGTGAATGCTAAAAAAATGCTCAGTTTTACCATTTTTATTATTTAAAAAAAAATAAAAATAGAGCCTAATATAAAAAGATTTAAGAAATACAATAAGCATAAACGAAAAAAATTTAAATAATCATACTAGTAAAATGAAAAAATTAAATATAATCATAGTAAAATAGGATAAAAATAAAAAATAGAGGAAAGAGAAATAAAATACAATAATAATAAGTAGACTCAATCAAAGTTGAGCTTTACTAAATAATAAAATAAATTAGTACATTTCACATATTCAGGACACTCTTTAGTTTTTTCCTCACAACCTTACCGGAGTGAGATATTTCTCAATGAAAGAGAATCATTCTTATTCTTTGCTCATTAAACAAACTTCATGACTTGAAATATACCTCTTTAGGAAAGGTCTTGAAGTCCTTGTTCTCTTTTCCTGCACCAAATGATTCTCCTCAATAATCATATAGCAACAGCACATTGACAACTAATTATAGAAATATTTGCACCTCTACCAAATGCAGATGGTATTTGGAAAATAAATAAAGCCCCTAGTAAAGCAGCCAAAAACAATGTCATATAAATCATCTCCATTTTAAATGAGCTCCCTTAATGATGAAGAATAAACTCCAATGGGCTATCTAATACATAAAAATAAAATAAGGTTACAAAAGAGTATAAACATAATGTTTAACAAACAATGGATTAGGATAGAAGACTTTTACCGGATGAGTTATGTACAATAAAGCTCGGGAACAGCAAATAATGCTTTGGAACCGCCTGATATACCTTGAGATAGAAATAACTTATCGCAGTCAAAATAGATTGTGGGATAACATGGTTGAAATTAATAAAATAACACACAATAAGACTTCCAAATAAAATGGAATGAACTCGCAAGAATAAATCCCATAAAAAAGGCAGCCCGATGCACAAAGCATCCCCGCGCAGCGAGGGTCCCGTGAAGGGTCCAACCACGATGGTGAAATATAGGTAGACTCTACCCTGCATTTTTGCAAGATGCTGCATTACTCTCATAAACAAGAAATAATGGTAAGGCTCAACTGGATGTAGTGATGTACCTCGAAAAAGAAGGAAAAAAAATTTTAATTTATTTTCAAGGCTCATTTCCTACCTCAAAATTAGACAGCATGTTTTGATTGAATGTAATTATTTAAAACATTGCCTTCAAAACTCCACAACTGTCCTCAAAACCCCCTCGAATTTGATGATTCCAACTTTACTCACAAGTGAGTGGAAGAAACAAATTCTAAACAAAATTTCTACTAATAAGAAACCCTAAGAAGAAAATTTACAAAAGAAAATATTCGTGTTGAAACCCGGATACCAGTTCAACAAAGTTCGGACCGAGGGGGTAGTTTGAGTAACTTCTATAGCTATCAAATCCCAAGGAATGAGTATTTCGAGCCTAGAACTGGTCCTCACTAACGGTGGATGAATGTCTATAGAAAAGACCCTCAAGCTGTAGCGAGTAGATCCCGCCGCTAACCCGGAATCCATTTGTCATCCCCCCCCCCACCCCACCCCACCCCAAAACCAGAAGCAGACTCAATCCCTAAGATAGCAAAGAAAGACAAGGGAGAGATCGAGCTCTTTAAGGGGAGGGAGGGGGAGGAATCTGTCTGATCTTAGAAACTGAGAGTCCTATTTATAGGCCAACCAGCCTGAGGGTAAAACGGTCTTTTTTGGTCTGCGGTAGCTACATTCGCCTTAACCAAACTATTATCCACATAACTAAATGACCTGCGGATAGCCCATCGCTCTTTCGGATCGTGCTATCCACATACCTAAATGACCTGCTCAGCCATTTTGTCACTCTTCAGGCGGTAAGTCACTAACAATCAGTCCCCTGCCATGGAGGACTCACTAACAATTGGTCCCCTGCCAGGGAGGACAGGCGTGGTGCTACAGCGACCTCGATTAGCCGAGGGTCTTCAGGGGAACTCGCCTCGCCGACGGGATGTAGGTGTCCCTCCTTTGACTGGTACGCACATACATCCTCCTGTCATGGCTTTCCCCTTGGATGATCTCATTCTGATCCTCGTTCCAGGTCGCCACACGCCGAATTCTCCTGATTATTCGGCGTCCTCATACTC
This sequence comes from Platanthera guangdongensis, assembly GCA_039583875.1. NCBI lineage: Eukaryota > Viridiplantae > Streptophyta > Magnoliopsida > Asparagales > Orchidaceae > Platanthera > Platanthera guangdongensis. The sequence continues at coordinate 45,076,982 of CM077163.1, read as the reverse complement.
AAATTCGGAAATACCTCCGGCGGTCATGACGACACCCATGAGGGAGCTTTTGGCGGGCCCACCAAGGTTTGACGAGGAATCCTAGGCCAAGTTGATCTCCGTCCTCCGTGCTCACGATAATTTTCTGATGATGACGCCACCTGCTGAGCTGAACCAGCGGTTGGATGATGTAAGAACTCTTCCTGCTGAGGTGGAACAATTTCAGTAAGAGATGGAGAGCGAGAACAGGCTACATGACTGGGTCTCTGACTTGGAGGACAGACTCTATGAAGTGGAGACTCGCCAACAGGCCACCGAGGATGATCTCCAGAGGTTCGCGCAGGTGGCGGATACTGTCGGTAAAGCTTCCTTACTGGAGGAGCACATTAGACGAGGCGAGGAGAACCTTAGGCGGAGTGAGGAGAATGTACGGAAGGTGCAAGAGGAACTATGAGCTGCTAGAGGAATCACCTGGAGGGCTCACCACCCACGCCGCACGCACCGCCGAGGTCACGGTCCAATGCCTCGCGACTAAAACTCATTTTTCATTTTTTGTCGCGCCACTTTTGAGCGCCAGATGTAACGCGCATTCGCAATATTTTTTGATATTGCTTCGCATGTGTTGTTTGAGTTATTTTTTGGGTGAGGTTTTTGTGTTCACAACATTTTGTAATAGCACTATATATTAATGAATTGAACCCTAGAATCTTTTCCCTGTTTATTATCATTATTATCTTTCCTTGATACTCGCCCATGTGTGCTCTTCTGGGGCCAGGTTTACTCGTGCGTGAGTAGGGTTGAGGTCTGGGGCTATAAATAGGGGGTTCCTGGTCGTAGCCGCCAGCTAGGCACGCCTCCTTTGCCCCCGATACTTCCCCTCCACCCTAGCTCCCGGATTCTTGACCTCTACACCTTCAATCATGGTTAAAGGGCCTACGAAGGACGAGCGTGCCCATTGCGTGCGCAATTTTAGGGACATAATTTTCTGCTCGCAAACCACGGGCGAGAAACTAAGCGAGTTTGAAACCCGCTATGTACAATCGGGATATACCGCAAGGAGGGTGGTCCCCAACGAGTACCGCAACTCGCTCTAAACTGCGGAACTCGTCTCCACTCCCCCCGGATCATTTCCAGGTGGGGCTCAGGTTGCCCATGTGGCCAGTGGCGGAACTAGGATTTTGAAGTCGCACGGGCACAATCTAAGTACTGTCAATTTGGGGGGTTCGGGGGGCAGCGCACCCTGAGCAAGGGTTCTGGGGCAGCGCCCCCGAAAGTTTTTTTTCAAAGTTATTTTTGTAAGGAAAATATTGAACACACTATTCCAATCAAAAATTGAACACAAAATTACAAAAAAAGTTTAGATCTGAAAAACTTTCAATTCAACAAAATACTTTCCGTTGGCACATGCTCTGAAAACGTGAAATAATACTTTTCGTTGACACAATCTAAGTACTGTCATTCGGTGTCGTGAAAGGCGGATCGCGTAACTGGCTTTGTGGTTCAGCATCCTGGGTTGCTTCGTCCGGCGAATGGAGGAAAAGGAGAGGTGCTTGCCTAAGGAGAGGTGGTTGTCATTCAATTGGGGAAATGGGGGCGAAAAGCAAGGGAGCCCTAGATCTTGAGATGCCCAAGAAGTGAAATTATTATTAAGTATGTTGGCCTCTAAGTGAACCCAGACATAAATACAAAGTTCAACAAAAACAAAGCACATGTGGTCGCATTTGCACCATTAGCTATGATAAGCTCGACATTATATAGTCAATAATGACAATATGTGCCTTCATAGGAAAACAAATGATAGCAGTAACAAGTAGAAGAAAGAAGTAGGAGAATCATATAGATTAAATTACCCAGAAAGGCAGAAAGGATCCACCAGTTAAACAATCCAAAGAAGATGCATTAATAGTGTAAGAAGGTTAGCAAACAAAGGCTAACAAATGTTACATAGCATACCTGAGTCAGCAACAGAGAGAGTAGTGATCCAAGCAAAAGTAGCACCAAATTGGTATGCAAGAATTCAGTCCAGCAACATAAGACAAATGCAACAGAAATCTGGACTGATTTCAAGAAGAAGAAGAAGCAGGCGGGATCGGGAGCTGCGAGCGACGGGATCGGGACGGGATCGGGACGAGATCGGGAGCTGCTAGGTTTAGCGACGGGATCGGTTTAGCAGTGACGATGATTTAGCGACGGGATGGGGACGAGATCCGGAGCTGCTAGTGACGGGATCGGGACGGGATCGGGAGCTGCTAGCGACGGGGCCTGCTAGGTTTAGCGATAAAAAATCGGTCGGGCACGTGCCCTACCGTGCCCAGACATAGTTCCGCCCGTGCCTGTGGCCTGAAGTGCGCAAAGTCTTTCGGTACTTCGGGATGATCTCGGCGCAGGTCAACCCAAATGCTATCAGCGCTCTTGTCGCTTATGCCTTCTACCTGCGCGCGGAACAAATGGAGTTCAGCTTGACTGCTTTTCGCAAAGTCCTAACCTTGAAGGAGACCGGCAACAGGGTCCTCTTCTTCGCCATCTCCTGTGAGAAGCTCGTCGAGACACTCAACAAGGTCCACCATTAGACCGACAAGTTCGTCATAGTGCGAGGCAAGTTCGACAATCTTCGTCATGCCCCCATGCAGAGGACCAAAAAGGAGTACAAGCCGCCTCGCCTGGAAGGGAGCGTACTTGAGCTCTACATGTTCTCGAGGGAGAAGCCCATGGATGTCGTCTATCTGCGGCGCCATGTTGACCAGGTCGCCATAGTGGCCCCCGGAACAGGCAAGCCTGGGAGAGTACTTGCTAATTGGTTTCTCGTCTTGACACCCTCATGTGGGCTGATCCAAACCGCGAGCCCTCTCTTTCTCTTGTAGGAAAGAGTTCTCTACCGCTACAACAGCATTTCGATAACTCGCGAGTACGCCCCCACGAGGACCTAACTGAGGACCCCCCAGCTAAGACTATTGACCTGGAGGAGGATGGGTCGACTCCTGCTCCTGATAAAGGCAAGAGTAAAGTCAATCCTCAAGCCTCTTCGGCCGACAAGCCGAGCCGGAACAAACAGAAGTCCGGGAGGGTTGGCGTCCCTCGAGCGACATGTCCTGTAAATCCCTCTGCGCACGCTAATTTTGGCCTGGGTATGAGAATCGTTGATAAGAAAGGGGACACTGTGTTGATTTGGGACGACTCGCGTAATAGGGTCCTGCTGAACTAGATGCTCCCCTCCTGGGAGGATTTCGAGGAGCTGAAAGACGATGCCTTCAACCTTTTATTCGAACTTTATGGGCGTGTTGACATCGAGGTACTTTCTGAGACCCCTATCTGTGAGCTTGCGGACCGCGGCTGCCGATCGGTCCTCTGCACCGAGGAACATCTTCACCAAACGGCGAGGCAAGGACTCCAATCGAACTGGCGACTTCGCAAGACGGGCCTAGCCCTCGGGGATACTGAAGAGAAGTTGGAGAAGGCCGAGGAGGAGTTGTACGCGCTTAAAGGGAAGCAAGCTCCTCGCGTGGAGGTATGACCTTGTGCTCGCACCTGCTACATTTGCCTGCTAGTTTCCCTGACTGACTCCCATTTCAACATGAAGTCAAGCTCACGCTAGTCGAGAAGGTTTCTTCCCTGGAGCAGGAATTGAGGGATACACGGCGCAAGTCGGAATATTACGCGACCCGACTCGTCGAGGCAGAGTCTGAGCTGGTGTAGGTCTGACATCAAAAGAGCGTTAAGTCGCCCATCTCTGCCCCCAATTGCATTTCACCCTCGTCCAGGTGGAGGAGACGCGCGGGAAACTGGCCATCACCACGGTCGGGCTCACGCTGGAGCGCCTTTGGTGACGCAACGCCCTGACAACGAAGAGAGCTCGACTTGACCCTGAGACCCTTCTCCCGGAGTTATACCCCAAACTGGCGAGTCCTCCCTCGGTGAGTGCTTCTAGTGAGGATCAGTCTGGCGAGTCCGAAGACGAAGGCCAGCAAATCTTGTGCGAGTACCTTTTAATATACCCTTGTTGTACCATTCTCAAACTCTTTCACGAATGCGCTCGGCGCTTATGCTAACTTTGATGTATATAATCGGCATACCGGGACTCTATTTTGTGTTATCTGGATTTTGCGTATTTTATTTTCTTTGTGTTGGCGTGGTAATTGTTTGCGCATGAGTGTCGTATTTGCCTAGTAATTATTCTCGTGTAAGCATCGTATTCGCATCAGTGTTGAACTCGCATATTCGCGATGCACGCATTAAGGGCACCTGACGCGAAAGCATTCTCAATTTTTGGTGGGTAAGGGACGGGAAGTACGCACTGGAGGGGCGAGGACGTCGTGTGTACTCTCCTCGCCCTAAATTCTCAGTACCTCGAACTCGCCTAAAGCAGGACCGTTTTCAAGCTTTTTGAGGGATGTGCCCTTCAGTCGCTCCACTTCTCTGTCTTTAAGACGGGCGATCATCTTCAAGGAGGCAAGTAGTCAGTATGCAGGGGAGGAGCTGAGCTCTTCCGCTCACGCAGAGGCCAAGTCTACTGCAACACTCTGCTTGAGGGAATCCAACTCATTCGAGGGGGTAAGTTGCCAACATGCAGGGGAGCCCGGTGCAGTTGTCTAGCCTACGACATCACTCTACTCGAGGAGCCCACTCGAGGGGGCAAGTGGCCAGCATGCGGAGGAGGAGCTTGGTACAGAGGTCTGGTCCACAACATCTCTCTGCTCGAGGACATACAACTTAGTCGAGGGGGCAATTAGTCAGCAAGCAGGGGAGGAGCCCGGTGCACTAGCCTAGCCAACGACATCACTCTGCTCGTAGGTCCACTCGAGGGGTCAAGTGGCCAACATGCATGGGAAGAGCCTGGTGCATGGGTCTGATCCACGACATCTCTCAGCTCGAGGAAATTTAATTTGAGGGGGCAAGCAACCAGCCTGAGGGAGGGGAGCTGAGCTCTTCCACTCGCACAGAGGCTTGGTCTATAGCAACACTCTGCTCGAGGAGTCCACCCGAGGGAGCAAGTGGCCAACATGTAGGGGAGGAGTCGAGAGGACATCCAACTCACTCGAGGGGGAAGTGGTAAGCATACAGGGGCGGAGCCCGGTGCAGAGGTTTGGTCCACGACATAACTCTACTCGAGGAGTCCACTTGAGGGGGCAAGTGTCCAGCATGCAGGAGAGGAGCCCGACTCAAATGTCTGGTCCACGATATCTCTCTACTCGAGGAAATTTTAATTTGAGGGAGCAAATAACCAGGTTGTGGGAGGGGAGCTGAGCTCTTCCGCTCACGCAGAAGCTTGGTCTATACGACATCACTCCGCTCCAGGAGCCCACTCGAGGGGCAAGTGGCCAGCATGTAGGGAGGAGCTAAGTGCAGAGGTCTGGTCCACAGAGTTCGAGATTTAAGAAGCCCGGGATAGAGAATATCCCTTCGCAGAACTATAGTCTAGGTGAGAGCTGAGTCTCGGTGAGAGCTGAGTGAATCATAGCGTCCACAACATCTCTCTGCTCGAGGACATTCAACTCACTCGAGGGCGCAAGTAGAGGAGAGGAGCCTAGTGGAGAGGTCTGGTCCACGACATCATTCTGCTCGAGAAGTCCACTTAAGGGGGCAAGTGGCCAGCATGCAGGGGAGGAACACGGTGCAAAGGTCTGATCCATGACATCTCTCTATAGTAATAACAACAACAACACAAGCCTTTATCCCATTATAGTGGGGTTGGCTATATGGATCTTATATCTGCATTGTGCCCTATCTTTAGTCATAGTCACACTAATGCCTAAGCACATCATGTCTTTCCTTATAGTTTCATTCCAAGTCTTTTTTGGTCTATCCCCTCCCTCGTTTAACATGTCTAGTGACTAGACTCTCACAACTCCTAACAGGTGCCTCTAATGGTCTCCATTGTACGTGTCCAAGCCATCTTATTAGAGCTTCTTGTATCTTCTCTACAATTGGTGCTACTCTTGTCTTATCTCTGATACATTCATTCCTCATTTAATTCTGTCTCGTAGGTCCACATATCCACCTAAGCATTCTCATCTCTGCAACTCTCATTTTTTGCTCATGTACACAATTCAGTGCCCAACACTTCGAACCATGGAGCACTGTTGGTCTAATTGCAGTACGGTAAAACTTGTCTTTAAGTTTTAATGGTAATTTACGATCACATAAGACCTCTGACGCGCCTCTCCACTTCAACCAATCTGCTTGGATTCTATTCGTCTCATCTTAATAAATACCTCTATCTTTTTGAACTACCGATCCAAGATATTAAAAACACTGACTGCGAAAAATATCTTTATCACCCAACTTAATAACAAAGTCATCAGTCCTTCTTGCATTGCTAAATTTAAGCTCCATATACTCTGTCTTTGCCTCACTCAAGCCAAAACTTTTCAATTCTAAAGTGTCTCGTCAAGATTCAAGTTCACTATGAGATCATCGACGTACACTTCTAGATTTCGCCTTTTTTCTCCCAGAACATTTTGTTCATCATTCTTTGGTACGTGGCACTTGCGTTTTTGAGCCCGAAAAGCATCATCGTATAGCAGTAGCATCCGTCGTTGATGATGGACACGTTTTTCACATCGGGAGGGTGCATTCGAATTTGATGGTAACCGAGAAAGCATCCAAAAAACTCAATACAGAAAATCCAGCGGCTGAGTCTACCAGCGCGTCGATCTGAGGCAAAGGGTAACAGTCCTTAGGGCAAGCTTTATTAAGAATTGAAAAGTCAATACACACCCTCCACTTCACGTCCCCCTTCTTAACCATTACAACATTAGACACTAAGTCTGGGTACTGGATCTCTGATACAAACCCCGCATATATCAGCTTCCTCACCTCCTGCCAAATGGGCTCGACTAAAGTAGTGGTTGTTTCCTTTTGTTGAACGGAATGGACTCCCTTGTCAAGGTTAAGGTGGTGGCAAGCAACGTCTACATCGGTCCCTAACATGTCGACGATGCTCCAAGTGAAAACGCCTGCGCTCTCCTAGATGCAGGATAGGAACTTTTCCTTATCTTCCTCCTTCATCCTTGTTGATCTTCACCTTCCCAGGCCCTCCGTCCTTGGTTCGAATCTCCTTATCCTTTAATTCATTGGCTGTCTCTAGCCTTGGTAACTCCTCTGTCGCCTCGTCTGCCTCCTTAGCCTCATTCTTCCGGCTGACGTTGTTGACAGTGTTGAGATAGCACTCTCTCGCCACCCTGGGGTCACTTTTGATCTTGATCTGCAACCCTCCCTGGTTATACTTCAAACACTGGCGGTAGGACGAGGGGGTGCATTTGTAGGCACTGATAAGGGGTCTGCCGAAGATGGCATTGTAGCTGCTCGGGGCGTTGACTATGACACACCTGCAGCTCTTTGTTGTTCCTCCCAGTATTATGACCAGCTTCACTCCTCCTTCCACCTCCTTTCTCTTGAACATCCGAAGAGCAATCCCTCTATGGTGATGACCCTCTTCTCCTCCACCTTCATCGTGTCGAATGCCTTCTTGAAGATCACAATGACGGAACTTCTGCTATCCACGAGGATGCGGGATACCGTATAGCTTTCTACTGCGGACAGTAACACCACTGCGTCGTGAAAGGGATTTTCGTTTCCTAGTATATCCTCCTCCGAAAAGGAGATCTCTCCCATCAAAGGTGAGTTCTGGGAAGTTGAAGCTACACTCTGACAATATACTGCGTGGAGGCTCCCCTTTCGGGTTGCCTCCAACTCCACTCCCTCGTGGATAACTCTGATTCCTTCGTAGCCACCCGGGTTCATCCGATCCTCGCAACTTCTAGGGGCAGGAGCTCCTCCCCCGCATTTCCCTCCACTTTTTCTCCTTGTCCCTCTTGCCTCTCACGGGCTCCTCTCCTCAACTCCAAGAACTCTGGACACGTTGTCGTGGCATAGCCCTCCACCTGGTGGAAGTCGCGGTAGGGCATTACTTGTCGTTCCTCCTCCCTCCTGGGCTGTCGATGTCTTGCCCTGTGACCTCGTCCCCGTCCTCGTCCGATCATGTTCGCCTCCCGAGGAAGTGCCTGGTATTGCCTCCACGAGCCTAGTCTCCTATCCGGGGAATTATGGCGAGCTCAGCGCTTGGGGGAGAAACTTCTCCCAAGCCTGCCCTGATAGCCTCATCCTACTGGCCTCCATGTCCACCTGTTTGGTGGGACCTAGAACCTCCTCTCTTGATCTCGTTGATCCTAATTCCCACGAGGTCTTCCTCCCTCCTATCTCCTCTGCACTTCCCTTCTCTTGACTTCCGCTCAGCTTCCTCTAGCCGCTTCCTTCTCTCCCTCCCTTGTCAACTTGGCTAACTTGGCCACAAATTCCTGGTTTGTCACCTCACTCTCTATGTATCACTCAACTCAATCGTCAGTTCTTCGAAAGACACGAGAGGATTTGAGCCAACTACATCTTGAAGAGTCCCTCTTGTAAGCCCGGATTGAACGCGAGCATGAGGGTATGTCCTGACACCCCCTGAACCACGAGGATTTCCTCTTGAAAACGAACGACATAGGCCCCCAACAACTCTTGAGGTCCCTGCTTGAAGAGGAAAAGGGTCTCTGGCCCCTTCTTCCTCTTCTTTGAGGTGGAGAAACGAAGCAGGAAACCCTCGCACAGGTCTTCGAAACTGTAAATCAAGTTGGCCGGTAGCTGTTAAAATCAATCCCCTAGCTTTCCCCCTGAAAGAGATGGCGAGCAATCGACACGTGAAGGAACTTGTCATCTTGCCTGATCGAGACCACGTCCTTGAACTATAGCAGATGTTGGACGGGATCATCCCTCCCAGGATAGTAATTCATCGCGGGTTACGTGAATGCTTCGATGACAGGGGCAATCAGCAATAAGTCGCAAAAGGGACTCGCTGGCGCAGCTTAGTGAGCTAGGAGAACTCGCTTGTACTCTCCCTCCGAGCAGCGAGTATTGGGTGGGCTTGTGATGAGAAACCACGTGTGGAGGGTCTGATCCTCTTCCGAGGCGATTTCCTTGTCAAGCCGCCTGCTTGGTCCCGCCTCGCTGGGCGAAGCGTCGACCAACAGGGACGAACTCCCCACCCCTGCGGGAGGTGCGAGAAGGTCCTTTAGAGTGTCCTCCATCGATTTCCCGAACTCTGTGAAGACGCTACTCGCCACGAACTTGCCTATTGGAAACGAGTTCCCCTCGCCTGTTTCGTTCTCGCCATGTTCAGACATGAGATTGTCGGGCGAGATTTTCTTCCTAAGCCACCGGTCCATGCTCACAACACCAAAATGTTAAAACTCGGATACCGATTCAACTGAGTTCGGACTGAGAGGGTAGCTTGAGTTACTTATATCGCCGACAAATCCAAAGGAATGAGTATTTCGAGCCTAAAACTGGTCCTCACTAACGGTGGATGAATATATATATAAGACCCTCAGGCTGCAACGACGAGATCCCTCCACTAACCCGGAAGTTGTTTGTCACGTTCCTGCCAAAAAGCAGGAGCTGAGCCAATCCCTCATACAACAAACAAAGACAAGGGAGAGCATGGGCTCTTCAAAGGGGGGAAAATCTGTCTGATCTGAGGTTTTGAGGATCTTATTTATAGGTCAACCAACATGGGGGTAAAACAGTCTTTTTTGGTCTATGGGTAGCTACCTCTGAATTAACCAAACTATTATTTGTAGACCTAAATGTCTTGCGGATAGCCCATCGCGCCTTCTAATTGTGTTATCAGCAGCCCCCGTGGCCCCCGAGTAACCTCTCATGCAGCCGAGTAGCAAGAAACAAAGGAGAACTCGCGAACTTGGGTGGCCCGAACTCGCCTAGCGCTATTCTAAAGGGGCGAGTACGGCTTATCTGTGTGGACTCGCCTTTCTTCCTCCTCGAGAGGTAGGCAAGTACAGCCAGGGACACTAGGTCTACCCTGCTCCGTCTCTGCCTACTTTTCCTATTCGCCTAATAGTGTTGTACAATTCACATAGTCAAATAAAAAAGCATGCACTATATTCATAAATGAATTTACCAAACTTTTTAAACAAACCACAAGATGATTTAGCAGCATGTGGTTCATCATGAACACTCAATCAATTGATCACAAAGAACAAAATGATACAAAAATTTTATAACTGGAATGAACTATGTACACTAGAAGCTCATAAACAACAACAAAATACTAAGGATCCACCTGATGTGCTTCGAGATAGAAAGAAATTAGCACCATCAAATCATATCAAGATCTCACTTGGTTCATTGAATTTAGAAAACATGTTTCATTAAACTGGTTAACTTACTAAATCTACAATTTGGTTGGATGTAATAAACCACAAAAACTGCCATCAAACTTCACAACCCAACTCAAAACTCCCTCGAAATTGTTGTTTCAATATAACACGTAAAATAATCAAAACAAGACCATCTAAATCACAATTATCAACAAGCAACAAATATGACCTGAGAACAAAAAATTTATAATAAAACATATTCGCACTATATCCAGACAGTAATAGTTCATGCACACTATTTGTAAATGAATCTTTTCTAATTTTTTTAAACATGGGGAGACTGGAGTAATTGGCTGCTTATTGTCGATTTGTGGAACTCCGTATGAAATATTTACACTATATCCAGTCAATAATATTTCAATTCATCATGCATAAATGGACTCTATTGGGGATGCAACTCATGGATTGATAGGATGCAAATTCCAGGAGGAATCTGGCAAGAGGGAGGGCCGACGGAGGTGAGGGAGAGACGAAACCCTAGGAGAAAGGAGTGGGGATTAGAAAGAGAGAAAGGAAAGTAGAGATAAAGAAAACATCAAATTCATTCTTCCATAACCATTACAAGACCCCAAAGGCCCTATATATAAGCGTCGATGACATAATTGTAAATAACACAAACATAAAACAAATATTAAAACATGTAAACGCTACGATACGACTCAATACAGCCGACTCGATATAGCCCGACTCCACATTTAAATAATAATAATACTACAAGATAACGGATGGCAGATAGGATGCAAGATGACTGGTAGTGGATCTGTAACACTTCATCCATCCTTCAAAACGAGCTTGCCCTCAAGCTCGTGTACCAAGAGAGTGGCTGGATCATCTGGTACCTTGACCTCTCGCCAGAATAGGGTCAGGTAGCGCATAGCAGCGGTGGCAGTGTTGGCGGGTGTGGCGGCGCCATCGGAAAGACGGGCGGCGGAAGCAGTGGCTTCCGCAAGGTTGGTGGGATGGTGGTGTGAGCAGCAGCCACAACGATGTCAGAGACGTGACGGCCGGCAGTAGGAACGGATCCGTCGGAAATAGCGGGGCACAGGGCGGCATAAGAGGCGGCGATGCGGCCGATGGAAGCGGCAAGGCAGGGGTCGGGGGAGTAATAGTCGAGGGAGGGGGCGGTGAGATGGCTGGAGGCAGCAGAGCGGGTGACCGAAGAGGGGGTGGAAGCAGTGGAGGTACGACCACCGTGAAGAAATGTGGTACATCAGCGACCGGTGCTCTTTCGACGAGGGGATCGACTGCGGCGCAGAGGGGGTTGGTGTCGTAGAGGAGTGTTGGAGGTGGCATGGCAGGGAAGCTCTTGCAAGGTGTAAGTTGCAGTCGTGGTGGAGACGGCTTAGGGCAGGGAACCTCGTGGGGATTTGCAGAAATTCGTCCGTCAATTGCGAGGAGACAATCAACTTTGGCGTGAAGAGAGGCGCATGTGCCCAGGATTTGTGCATCTAAGGAGGAGAAATCCAATCGGGGGCTGGTGTCCGGCGACAGCAAGAACTGCCCGGGAGCGACCGATTGAGCGGCGTCCATGGTGTTAAGGATGTAGGCTGGAGATGATGTCAGCCGATTGGTGTGTAGAAAGTGCAGATTTGGATGGGGTTGGCCCTGGTAGAGGGTTGGAAGCAGCGAAATAGCGCGGGACTTGTCGGAGAGGGGCCAAGAGCAGCCGAATCTGGTGAAGGTTGGTGGAAGAGGGGCCAGGAGCAGCCAAATCTGGAGAGGGGCCAGGGAATCTGGGCCAGGTGCAGCCGAATCCGACGTTTTTGCGGCCGAATGGTGCTGCCAGAACCGGATCGGCGGACAGTTTGCGGAAGGGGCAGGGCACACACGGATGTTGTGGCTGGGGGGGATCGGGGGTTCCTTGATGCGTGTCAGCAGTGGCAGGATGCCAGTAGTCGGACGTGGAAACGCGTGTTGACAGCGGCAGGAGACGGAAGCGGAAACGTCGTCGGTGCACGACGTGATTAAGGGAGGAAGTGGCGAATCGGAGGAAAAGGAGGTTGCGACCTGTTCGAACGCGTGGTAGTAGGTAGATTGACCAGCGGGAAGGAACAACAGGCTGCCGGAAGGCGTTGCGGAAGCGTATGCGGGCGAATCATGAGGAACCCGGGCGGGAATGATCGATACAGCGCGATAGAAATTGTTTTGGGCAGTTTTTGGCAAGCATCGGAGGAGTTCTGGCAGGCGGTGCGGCAGATCGGACTAATTGATAGGATCTCAGGCAAATTCCAGGAGGAATCCGACAAGGGGGAGGGCCGGCGAAGGTGAGGGAGAGACGAAACCCTAGGAGGGAGGAGGGAGGATTAGAGAGAGAGAAAGGAAATTATAGAGATAAAGAAAACATCAAATTCATTCTTCCATAACCATTTCAAGACCCCAAAGGCCCTATATATAGGCATTGATGTCGTAATTGTAAATAACACAAACATAAAACAAACATCAAAACACTTAAATGCTACGAAACGACTCAATACAACTGACTCGATACAACCCGACTGAACATTTAAATAATAATAATACTGCAAGATAACAGATGGCGGATTCGATGCAAGATGACTAGTGGCGGATCCATAACATGGATTGAATACATAAATATATGTCATTTGCATACATATTTTCTTCTGTGATATCATTTAAAGCAGAAACATCAATATTGATAAAGCTTAATACTATTAGACCTACTTAGATCTGAATTGATGAACAACTCATCATTACTTCTTTACACGGGGCTGGAAGCTCGCCATTAATGAGGATGAAATGGAAGAAATCATAGGGTCCTTTCATTTGGACGAAAAAGAAATTTGACCTCCAATTTCAATTCTAAAGCCCCAATATTTTTATTTTTTTAAAATTGTGCATAAAACTAATAAGGAGATCAATTGCAACATGACAATCATTATGACTATAAATGCTTGTTCAATACTTAATATACTATTTCACATTTCTTTTACCATTATAAAGTATACTAGTTAATGTGCATTCTCCATTCTGATTTTCACAAAAAAAATAGAATTACAAGTTCAATGAGATTGCATGTCATGTTTGTTGTGAACTGTTTTGGCAGGGACGTTTCAGCGGAGGGTAGTTTTGTAATTAGCCCATAATATATAAATATATATATATATATATATTCGGGCTTAACTCTAAAGTATCATCAAAGACCTATTTGTTGGTGCAAAATTTATCACCTAGTTCTTCCACACTAAGCCACCAACTGGGGAGTTCGGCGGAGCGATCGGAGACAGCAACGCCCTGCGGGCTCGGCGAACAAGAGAACGAGTACAAAAAAGAGGGTGACTCCGCCCCTTTACCATGACACCGCTGAGGCCTAGATTCAACCCGCCCAAAGGAGGACTAAGGCTAACTTCAGACGAGATGGAGGACAACCGCAATTGAGGCCTATGTTTTTGGTGTGATGAATAGTATACCCCGGGACACCAATGTGAAGGGCGCAAGCTATCGTATGCTATCTAACTCATTTTGGACGACGACAGGGACGTGTCGAACAACTCGGAAGAGGAGGGTGAGGTTGAATTGTTGCCTGAAGGGGGGATCTACAAGAGATTCCGCAAGTATTTATGAACGCAGTGATGGGGACCATGCATTTCTACACTATTGGAGTGACCACCTCGCGCCAAGGACAACCCATCCATATTTTGATTGACTCGAGAAGTACAGACAACTTCTTAGATAGCCAGACTGCCACCCAGTTACAATGTAAATTACTAGTGATTCCTACCTTCAATGTGGTCATCGCCAACGGAGAGTACACCGCAAGCTTTCATAAAGTGGAGGATTTAAATGGAGGATGCAAGGCATTTTTTTTACTTCGGACATGCTAATCTTGCCGCTAGGCGGTTCTGAAATGGTACTTGGGGTACAATGGCTCATCACCTTGGGAGTCCTCCAATAGGATTTCCGGAATTTGAAGATGGATTTTACGTCCCAAGACAAGCGAATCTCCTTGCGGGGCTCCAGAAGTTTGGCGGGGGCATGGTTGAAACAAAGACGTCACGCAGCAGCACAAGAAAACAACGGTCAGCTACACATGTTAGTCGTGTGAGGGGTTCAAGCAAACAACACAATTGGTGAACTCTAGATGTTAGCTCACGGAAACACCTCGACAGTTCGAGGGAAGTTGTTGGCCAACTGGAATCGAAGTCCGACTTGGATTCTTGTCTGCATCCGAATGGGTTCGCTAGGGCATCGATAGAAATCCCGTCTCGCGCGAGGTACCCTTACTCTTACCATCATCGACATGCTTCCCCTTCCTTGCTATCAGGTTTTTCACTTCCATCTTTCGGGTTTTCAATTTGTAAAATCCATTTCATCTTACTGGATTCTGTAAGTTCATGATTCTGCTAAGTTTATGCTCTCAGTTTTCATCAAATCATTTCATATAGCTTCCAAATTTCTTGGAGGATCATGACATATTATTCATCCATCCATGATTAAATATCACTAACAATAAGTTTAGACATACACAACTGAATAACCACAAGATGAGTAGAAGTTAAGTGGGGAAGTTGTCTAGGTTAACATGGTTATGAACTAACAGGCTGCATTATATGATCTCAGTAAAATCAATGTACAACCTCCATAAGAAGTATTCAATTTACTGCCATGTCAGGATAGTATATTGATAATAATAATCACAAAGTGTAACAACATAAATTTAATTAACATCACTAATTCAAGCTTAAAAAGCTATTAAATTATCATGAAATGACTTAATTAAACCTTGACCAGACCTCAACGTACAAAAATCCATAAAATTATTACTGTAATATGTCAATATATATAGCATATTTGTTATGAAAACTATTGGCACAATTAGGTTTATAACTTGAATTAATCAATCCCTAAAGTTGCCCCTGACGAATGTCCATTCCCCCGACGAATGTCCTTGCCCCCGACGAATGTCCTTTCCCACGACAAATGTCCTATACCCCGGAAAATGTCACCGCCCCCGACGAATATCGCCGCCCCCAAAGAATGTCGCTGCCTGGGAAAATTTGTGGTCAGGGTACAGTCACGGTCAGGGTACAGTCACGCAGGGCACGGGGGGGGCGGGGGGCGTGCACCGTCACTTGTGTGTGTGTGTGTGAGTATGCAGCAGAATCAGGAGTTCCTCCCCTCGCTGGAAGATCAAACTGTTCAGGACTGTTGCCCTTAGGTGAGATCCACTTTTGTATGCTGCTGTATTTGCCTTCCAACTCCAATGTTCTAGTGGTGATTGTATCCCAAAAGTTGCTATGTATGAGATTTAGTGCCTTTTATTGTTTTACTGAAACAATCTTAATAATGTTATTAATATAATTTACTGATTATCAAGCACTATCACACAGTACATAAATTGCTATGAACACTAAGAACAAATAAAAGCATCAAACAGGTGATGAGAACTTCCCTGAAGCCAGAAAAACATGCAGGAATCGAAAACATAGAGAAAATCAAGAAATCTCGGAAATCATTAATGAAAATCAGCATTTACAAACCGTGAAAAAAAATTTAAGAGTGGAACTACAAAGAGCAAAAAAACACCCCGAGCCTCTACTTCGAGAAATGAGAACTGAAAAGAAAGAATCTTCGGCGGCGAAGAGCAAATAAAATAGCCGGAATTACGAAACCTAGAAGAGGCGGCGCCGGTAGGGAGGGGATGAGATCAGTGAGCGCAAGAAAGTAGCGGGCGAAATGGCGCAGATGGATTGTCGAAACCAAGGTTTTTAACTTCAAGAAACCAAGGTTTTTAGCTGTGATCAGTTTGGTTTTTATCTCAGGCGGTTTCATTTAGGTGATATTATTACAATACATATGGCTATTAGCACTTATTTAATTACGGCTCTAAGGCTTCATTTGGTTTAGCGATTTCCGGTGGCGTTTGGAGCAAACGCCATCGGACGAAGGGTAACCAAACGAAACTCCGTCTCCGTTTGTTCCGTTTGCAGCCGCAGCAAGGAGGAAACGCCCCCGCACCCCTCCGTTTCGACCTCCACCTCCCCCCCCCCCCCACCAGTTCGAAAGCTCTGTTTGGACATGCTTGCTCCTCCCGCCACCGCTAAACCAAATGAAGTCTAAGAATGTGTTTGGCCCGGCTTATCGCGACTTATTTGTTCCAGTGAGGTTGGAAAAAATGTCATTGTCATACCAAAATCTTATGTCTCAAACTAGTTTCTTTTTTGTAACATTTGTGATGTCAAGCATACATTTTATGACAATGACGTTCTTGTCCAACCTCACCGGAGCAAATAAGCTACGATAAGCCGCGCCAAACACATCCTAAGTTTTAGGGCTTTTGTTGAAAATGTTGAAGTGTGAAGATGAGGGAAGTCGGGCAGTTGGGGAGGTCTAACCGCACAAATCGCAGAGATTGAGCGGACTAGGCGGATAGCCTTGGCGGGTCACCTAGTCGGACAGCTGGCTTGGCTGTGATTTTCTGGCGGTCTAGACCTGCAAGATCTCTGGTGGAGTAACCGGGCGGATATGATGTTTATCCGCGGGTTGTTGGCAGGTTTTCTGATTCGCTAAAGGGCAGCTAGATTAGCGAACTGGGGGGGTTTGTCGTTAGGTCGCTGGTGCCTTCTCGGAGTAGGATGGATCAGAGTTCGCTGGTTGTTACGCGGACTCTATGGAGCTCGCAGGTGTTCGACATGGTTCAAAGTTTGCGGTCTGGATGTTAAATCGTGGAGTGAGCTTTCTTGCGAGACAGGTTGCCTGGAGGTCGCGCAGTCTGATGGGGCAGTCCGCTTGGATAGTTGCGGACTGGGATGTTCAGTAGGGCGTGATATCGGTTTCAGGTGGCGCGGTTAACTTTGTTAACTGCGGGTTTTCGTGGACTTGGTCTGGGGGAGACAAGTTTAGCTTGTTGCCTAGCTCGCCGAGCTCGCCTTGTGCGGACTGTTTGGTTACTCGCCAAGCTCGCTTTGGCGGTCTGATCGCCTATCGGGAAGGAGCGGTCTGGCGCGACCTGGCGAGCAGAGTTTGTATCTGCACTGTGCGGATATGGGTGTTAGTCGGCAGGGTCAGATGGGCGGTTATCATATCGATTTAGGTGGTGACGACACTCCTTCCCACATCTATAAATAGGACCCTGGCTCATCAGTATACACCAGTGAATAATAAGAACGAGCTCGCGCTTAAACTTGCAGTTAAGGCTTTCTAATCGTTGTGACTAAGGAAGTTGATCTGTGTAGGCTGTGTGGAACAGTTCACGGATACAATCAGCGGTTTAGCAGCAGGTCGCAGTCCTTACGTCTTGGTCTCTTCCTCGGAGTTGTGGATAAGCGGAGCAATTCGCTCGGTCTATCAGCGGGTTCTGTTCAGTCTCAGCATTTACAATAACAGCAGTCCGCACGGTTAGCTGCGGGTAAGCGGCTTCTGCAATTTTGGCAGACAAGGCTGGCGAGTAGGCGGATTGTGCAGTTACTAGAAACAGTTTGCTTGGTTTCTTCTTTGCTGTAATTTTAGATTGTTCCCAGTTTATATTGTAATCATGTATTGCAATGTATACCTCGACATGTAATAGAAGTTGATTTCATTTGGAAACTCTTGTGTCTCTATTGCTGCTATCTTTTATTTGACTTCAGTTGTGGTTGAGTGTTCCTACGACCTCATAAGCTCCCGTTAAGAAATTTTTACATTGTATCAGAGGGGTGTTGAAGAGTAGCACTTCACCTTCATTGAAGTTCAAGTGATTCAGTGATAGCATGGAAGCCGGTTACGCGAGAGGGATTGGAATTGAGCTCTTAACGCGGACCAACTTCAAGCATTGGAAGTCCTGCATGGAGAGCTACCTTCTAGGCGAGGATTTGTGGGAAGTTGTCGGTGGAGATAATCAGCAAGAAGTGGTCGCTACTGGAGGCAATGCTAA
This sequence comes from Platanthera guangdongensis, assembly GCA_039583875.1. Lineage (NCBI taxonomy): Eukaryota > Viridiplantae > Streptophyta > Magnoliopsida > Asparagales > Orchidaceae > Platanthera > Platanthera guangdongensis. The sequence continues at coordinate 45,058,922 of CM077163.1, read as the reverse complement.
GGCGTGGAAGAGTATAGATGTTAAGGCTGCATTCGCTATTAAGCACGCTGTTTCACCGGAGGTGTTTGATCACATTATTTATTGTCGATCGGCCGCTGAGATCTGGATGGCCTTCGATGGCCTGCTCAACAAGAATAATGTAGCTCGGTTACAATTCTTGGAGAATGAGTTGGCTAAGGCCACTCGGGGTGTAACACCCCAGTTTTGGAGAAAGGGTCGATTTGCGTTTCTGGACAATTTTGGTTTCTGGCAGGGGGCACACGGCCCGGGACACGGGCGTGTCCCAGGCCGTGTCAGGCTGGAGTCGACGACTTGGCTGCGTAGTCGACACTTTGCGCTCAACGAAGTGTCGAGGCAGGGCACACGGCCTGCGACACGGGCGTGTCGCAGGGCGTGTCGAGGCCGTGTCGACACTCGGCCCAGGGTGTCGACATTTTTGCTCGACAATGTGTCTAGACAGGGCACACGGCCTACGACACGGGCGTGTCGCAGGGCGTGTCGAGCCCGTGTCGACACTCGGCCCGGGGTGTCGACATGTTCGCTCGACAATGTGTCGAGACAAGGCACACGGCCTAGGACACGGGCGTGTCCAAGGCCGTGTGGGTCAGTCGACGATGTTCACTCGACGAGTGTCGAGTGTCGAGTGTCGAGTGTCGAGACTGGGGCACACGGTCCGTGACACGGGCGTGTCACCGGGCGTGTCCCGCTTGGTCGACGATCTTCGCTTGACGTTTTTCCACGGTGTCGACACAAAGGCTGTTGACGAGTGTCGAGACTTGGCACACGGCTTGGGACACGGGCGTGTCCCAGGGCGTGTCCCTTCTCGGGATGTTTTAGGGGCCGTGTCGATGGCGGCACACGGCCGGCCACACGGCCGTGTCAGTGGGGACACGGGCGTGTCGAGTCGAACACGGGCGTGTCGGATGCCCGTGTGTTGTTCCAGCCGTGCCGATTTGAGACGGAAAATGGGGGACACGGCCCTGGACACGGGCGTGTGCCAGGCCGTGTTCGGCCCAGGTATTCTATTTTTCAGGCGGATCGTGGCCATTCTTTCCCTGATTTTAGGATCTGATGGTTCAGGACTGTTCTTGGGGAGTTAAGTCCGAGAATAGGGTTGGAAACCCTCATTCTTCTTCAAACTTTTCTCTTACTAATTTCTAGAGAGAAGGGAGAGCAAGGAAGAAGGTGAAGGAGGGTTTGGGCTGTAGGAGAGGTTTCGGTGCTCCAAATCGCAAGCCGAGTCCAGATCCGTGGAGGCTAGATCTTTGCGAAGGTTCTTATCCGGCTATTTTGCCATACAAGGAAGAGGAGTCGGAAGGTAACGACACTTCTCCTCTCGGTTTTTAGGATGCATGTCTTTAGCATCTTTTCTTTCTAGTTTTTGGGCACCAAACTCTCAAATGAGAGGGGTTTTGGGTTGCCAAGGTTCAAGAGGAACCTCCGGGTTGATTGAGTCCGTCCCCGACATATTTTGCATTAGAGATCCGCTCCGTTAGTGGATTAGGCATGGTGGGTGAAGTCGTAGTCGCGACCGTTAGTCCGACTCGGTGATGTTGTATACGAACGTTAAGGATTCGTAGAGATTCCGTCACGGCAAGATGTCGTTTGTGATGCGGTGATGTTTCCCCCTTTTTCTCCAGTGAGTACGTGTAGTCGGAACCGGACAAGGTTAGCTCCTCGTTGCGGTAGATGGTTTCCTTGGTGAACAAGGTTAGCTCCGCATGAGTTGTAGATGTTTCCTTGGTGCGCGGGAACGCCGCAGTACAAATGAGGGACAAGGGTGGAATTGTCTTGGTTTGTGATGTGTCAAGGCGTGGCTATGTCTCCGTGGTCGGCTGCCTATCCCGTGACGTTCACGTCATGTGTGGAGAGTGTCCCGGCGAGACTAGTCCACTTCTGTGAGACTGACGAGAATGCCAAGCATGGGGGCAAGCCCGGGCAATGAGGCCATGAGCGGGTGGGGTCCGGCAAGGCTTCTTAGAATCGGTCAGTTTTGTGTTTGTTGGAATCCTGACATGAGACGTCAGAGCTTGTAGGCAAGCCCGGGTCTAAGACCTTGAGCGGGTGGGGCCTTTGCAAGAGTTCCATGTGGCGGCCTGTGTGCCGATGGGGAGAATGGTTTTACCCCTTTGTTTGTGGCTTTATGCCAATGGGGAATCGATGAGTACCCATATGATGTGATGATGTACTAGATGCATACGCGATAGGGTGCCTTGGGTGAAACCCGGGTTGTTGCATACATGTTGCATAAGTAGGCCCCTTTTTATTATATGCTCAACCAGTAGAGAACATGTATGATGTGTGCGACATCCAAGCCTGTTTCTGTAGTTATTTTTCTTGCTTGTGACTATTGCATACGAAGTGCTAACTTGCAGGTTGGAGGAGTACCCCGGGGTCCGTTAGGGGCGGTCGGGAGGAGATGTGTTTGTTACACAGTTTGAGGTCAGCCTTTGCTGACCCACGTTACTAATAAATTTTACAGGGCAAGGATCGCATACAGGAGCTAGCTCGCCGGCCAGAAAGGCCTAAGCTTCATGAAGTGCTTCTCTCTTTTGTAGTTCTACTTATATGATGTTATGTTTGAGATTCATGTTGTCCAGCTTGCATGCCGAGGTAGACTAGGAGTATTATGCACTTTCTTGACTGATGTATTATTTGAGTTTTGACACTTGTTGTAAGACCATAAGGCCATTTGTTTTACTCTTGTAGTAGTGGATAACTTCTAGTCTTGCTTATGTTTTCGCTGTGTTGTGCAAAGTGTTTTGAGTGTGGATAGCTATATCAACTTATAATATTAAAGCTGTGGCATCCGTATGTTGTGGGGCCCCGGCCGGACCCATATTATACGGTCATTACAGGGGAGGTGTTATAATTTGGTATCAAAGCGAGGTTAGATTCAAGGTTAATGCGTAGAGAAGTTATCCACATAAGAGTAACATGGGACCATGAGTGTCCTTATGTTTAAGTCTTGAGTTTAGAGACTGATCCCTTGTTTCTTGTTTTCTTGAAGAGTGCAAGTAACGAGGCGGGAACGTCGAGAGCAAGAGAAGAGCTTTCGGCGAGCAGTGCTACTGCTCCAGGTCTTTTGGGCACGGGTGTAAACCTGGCCGACTTCTGTCGCATGTTTGCAGAAGCGATGGTGGCAGCCCAAGCTGCAGCGGCAGCTCAGGTAGCAACCCCTGCTACACCGGATACGGCGACGGCCGTGCCAGGAGGAGAAGCCAGACGAGTGGAGCCTTTGGCGGAAAGGGTGGTTGTCGTACATGGAGACCGACACATGAAGTATTTCCTGAGTTTCCATCCCCCGTCATTCAAGGGAGTTGGTACACCAACGGATGAGGAGGACTGGTGGGTTCGAATTCAAGAGCTTTTGAGGGCGGCAGAGACGCCAGAAGAAAAGAAAGCTGAGTTTGCGGCATTCATGTTGGAAGGAGACGCCAAGTTGTGGTGGGTGAGCCATAGCGGCCGCCAGTTCCCAGGACGCACCCCGTCGGTGGAGGAGTTTGGGGATGCTTTTCTTAAGAGGTACATTCCCGTTTCTACACGGTTGGCACTTCAGAGGCAGTTTCTGCACTTAATGCAGCGGGACAAGACGGTGGACGAGTATGTGCAGGAGTTCACCCGTTTGGGTCGTTACGCGGGAACGACGTTGGCAGGTGATGTAGAGAGGGATAACCTCTTCTACCAGGGGCTGAGGGAGAATCTGAGGCAACCCCTCATCTCCATGAAGAGAGCGGGATTTAATGAACTAGTTGAGGCTGCCAGGATTTTGGAAAGTGATTTGGAGCGAACCCAACATCGTAAGGGTTTCACTCCCAAGCAAGGGGAAGGGAAGACTTCCCAATCCCAGGGAAAGCCTGAAGGGAGTAGGTGGAGGAAGAAGCCTCACACTTCCATATCTGGTGAGAAGAGCAATTGGACGCCCGGAGGTTCTCACTCTAGGGTACCGCCGACGTGTTACAACTGCGGTAAGGTGGGGCATATAGCTCGTGTTTGTCCCCAAGGAGGAGCGGGGCAAGAGGCAAGGCAGGAGCAGACTGTGCGCTCCGGCCCCAGTGCTGCAGAGAAAGGGAAGATGGCGGAGTCGAGCGCTTCTCGGTTCCAACTGGTGCAACCAAGGGCTTACAACCTTGGACAGCAAGAAGCGATCCGCCAAACCGATGTGGTGACAGGTATGAAGAAAATTTAAGTTTAAATTTTGTGCTTCATACTTTTAGACTTTTTGTGTGTTGTCTATGTTGTAGGCTTCGTTTTAGTTTCCGGATACCCCGCTAGGGTATTCTTTGATACGGGAGCATCGCACTCCTTTCTAGCGGAGAGCTTCATCCGGAGAATAGGAGTTGAGTCTTTCTCGGCGGACGCAGAGTTGAAAGTGCGCATGCCCAATGGGTCATCCATGACCACCGGGGCCAAAGGGCACATCTGTTGGGAGTTGGACGGAGTTGACTTCGTTTTGGTAGTAGCGATTTTACCATTGGTTGAGTTCGATGTCATTTTGGGCATAGACTGGCTTGCAGAGCAGCGCACCAGTATTGACTGCCTATCTAAGGTAGTGACCCTAAGGAGCAAAGGGCAGGCGGAGGTCAAACTTGAGGGCCTTTGTGGAGTGGCCTGCTCCCTGATTTCGGTCATGCAGTTGATGCGGGCGGTTAACCAGGGTGGTGTAGCGCTTATAGCGTTATTGGAGGTTCGTCTCTCCCAGTTGTCTATTGAGGAAGTGCCCGTAGTGGTAGAGTTCAAGGATGTGTTTCCGGATGAACTTCCTGGAGCGCCTCCTCGGAGGGAGATCGACTTCTCGATCGAGTTAGTGCCAGAGGTTAGGCCGGTGTCACGTCCTCCGTTTAGGATGGCACCAAAGGAGCTGGCTGAACTTAAAGTACAGTTACAGGAATTGTTGGAGCAAGGGTATATCAGACCCAGTTCTTCGCCGTGGAGTGCGCCGGTGTTGTTTGTAAAGAAGAAAGACGGTAGCATGCGGCTATGCATAGACTACCGAGAGCTGAATAAATTGACCGTCAAGAATAAGTATCTGATTACTCGGATAGATGACTTGTTCGACCAATTGGTAGGGTCAGTGGTGTATTCAAAATTGGACTTGAAGTCAGGCTATTATCAGTTGCGAATTCGGGACGAGGACATCACCAAGACTGCCTTTGGTGCAAGGTATGGACACTTTGAGTTTACGGTGATGCCGTTCGGGCTGACGAACGCACCATCTGTGTTCATGGATCTTATGAATCGAGTATTTCGGGAATACTTGGATTCTTTTGTGGTTGTCTTCATTGATGACATCTTAGTGTATTCCAAATCGGAAGTGGAGCATGAGACCCACTTGAGAGTGGTCTTGCAAGTGTTGAGGGAGAATCAGTTGTATGCAAAGTTCTCCAAGTGTGAGTTCTGGTTAGAGAAGGTGACATTTTTGGGCCACGTGATTAGTGGGGATGGGGTGGCAGTGGATCCAACAAAAGTGGAAGCCATCAGAGATTGGCTGCTTTTGAGGACCGTGGCGGAGGTCCGAAGTTTTCTTGGACTAGCCGGGTATTACAGGAGGTTCGTGGAGAATTTTTCGCGGATAGCTCTACCCCTCACCTCACTCACTCGTAAAGATCATAAGTTTGTGTGGACTCAAGAGTGCAGCCAAGCATTTGAGGCACTGAAAGAGAGACTGATGATGGCTCCAATCCTAAGTCTACCGCAAGGGACCGAGGGATTTCCGATCTTCAGTGACGCATCGGGATGCGGTTTGGGTTGCGTTTTGGTGCAACATGACAAGGTGATAGCTTTTGGGTCTAGACAGCTGAAGCCTCATGAGAGGAATTACCCCGTCCATGACTTGGAGTTGGCGGCGGTAATTTTCGCGTTGAAAATATGGCGGCATTATGTATATGGTGCAAAGGTGGAGATCTTCACGAATCATAAAAGCCTGAAGTATCTCTTGGATCAAAAGGACTTGAACATGCGGCAACGCAGGTGGGTTGAGTTTTTTGGAGACTACGAGGTGGCGATTCAGTATACGCCAGGTAAAGCCAATGTGGTGGCGGATGCTTTGAGTAGAAAGTACTCAGGGCAAGGGAATTGGATCGAAGCTCATGATGAGCGGTTGGTACGGGAATGAGAGTCCCTTGGTTTGGAATGTGTTGCGAGAGGCGAGTCCAGCATGGCTCGGTTGAACTGGATTGAAGTGCAGAACGACTTGACCGATCGCATTCGGGAAGCGACTCGGTTGGATGTGGAGTTTCAACCATTTGTGTTGGAGACTCAAACAGGCGAGAGCAGCGTCTGGGAGATTATTGATGGGATTCTGAAGAAGGACGGAAGGGTTTGTATACCGCAGTTCGGCAAACTCTGTGAGGAGTTGATGTTTGAGGCTCACTTCACAAAGTACTCCATTCACCGGGGCAGTACAAAGATGTACTTGGATATGAAGAAATCCTTTTGGTGGTCGGGGCTGAAGAGGGACGTAGCTTTGTATGTGAATCGTTGCCAGACTTGCGCCTTGGTGAAGGCCGAATGTCAGAAGTCGGGCGGGTTCCTGAAGCCCCTTCCAATCCCTGAATGGAAATTTGATGACATCTCCATGGAATTCGTTCATGGTTTACCTAGATCGCAGCAGGGGAATGATGCTATTTGGGTGATCGTGGACCGCTTAACCAAGGTGGCCCACTTCATCCCAAATCGGAAAGAGGACAGCGTGGAGAAGCTGGTGAAGTTGTATGTTCGCAACATTATGCGACTGCATGGGTTTCCAAAGAGTATAGTCAGCGATCGAGATGGACGGTTTACGTCCAAGGACTGGAGACTGGTTCAAAAGAGTTTGGGCACGAAGCTAAAGTTCAGTACGACGTTCCATCCTCAAACTGATGGGCAAACTGAAAGAACGAACCGTACTATGGAGGATATGTTGAGAATGTGCGTTCTTGACTTCGGCAAGAAGTGGGAGGATCACCTCTTCATGGTGGAATTCGCGTACAATAACAGTTTTCAAGCAAGTATAAAAATGACGCCATACGAAGCTTTGTATGGGAGGCGGTGTCGAACACCAATGTCTTGGGCAGAGACGGGAGACACCAAAATTTTGGGAAAGGAGGTGGTAGTTGACGCTTGTGAGTTGGTACGGACCATTCAAGAGCGTATGAAGGTGGCGCAAGACCGGCAAGCAAAATACTTTAATGCTCGCCATCGGAAGTTGGAGTTTGCGGTAGGTGATTGGGTCTATTTGAAGATCAAACCGTTCACAGGCGTCTCACGGATTCGCCGACTCAAAAAGTTGAGTCCGAGGTTTTTGGGGCCTTTTGAAGTTGTTAAACGGGTGAGAGAAGCAGCCTATCGGTTGGCGTTGTCCGCGGAGCTGAGTGGATTGCATGACGTCTTCCATGTCTTCGTCTTGAGGAAAGCCTTGGTGGAGGCTAGTGTGGTGATCGAGCCGGCATCGGTACCAATTGAGGAAGACTTGAGGACGCGAGTCCTTCCAATTGCTATAGAGGATTCGGAGACTCGGCAGTTGCGGAATAAAGAGGTTAAACTCGTGAAAGTCCGATGGGACAACTGCGGCCGAGAGGAGTTCTCTTGGGAGCGAGAACAGGCCATGCTAGGAGAGTATCCAAAACTCTTCATTTAAGGTACAAGTTAAGTTTTTGTTCCCTTTTGTTTTGTAATTTCGGGACGAAATTCTGTTAAGGGGGGGGGGGGGAGTTGTAACACCCCAGTTTTGGAGAAAGGGTCGATTTGCATTTCTGGCAGGGGGCACACGGCCCGGGACACGGGGGTGTCCCAGGCCGTGTCAGGCTGGAGTCGACGACTTGGCTGCGTAGTCAACACTTTGCGCTCGACGAAGTGTCGAGGCAGGGCACATGGCCTGCGACACGGGTGTGTCGCAGGGCGTGTCGAGGCCGTGTCGACACTCGGCCCGGGGTGTCGACATTTTCGCTCGACAATGTGTCGAGACAAGGCACACGGCCTGCGACACGGGGGTGTCGCAAGGCGTGTCGAGCCTGTGTCGACACTCGGCCCGGGGTGTCGACATGTTCGCTCGACAATGTGTCGAGACAAGGCACACGGCCTAGGACACGGGCATGTCCAAGGCCGTTTTGGTCAGTCGACGATGTTCACTCGACGAGTGTCGAGTGTCGAGACTGGGGAACACGGCCTGTGACACGGGCGTGTCCCGCTAGGTCGACGATCTTCGCTCGACATTTTTCTGCGGTGTCGACACAAAGGCTGTCGACGAGTGTCGAGACTTGGCACACGGCTTGGGACACGGGCGTGTCCCAGGCCGTGTCCCTTCTCGGGATGTTTTCGGGGCCGTGTCGATGGAGGCACACGACCGGCCACACGACCGGCCACACGGCCGTATCAGTGGGGACACAGGCGTGTCGGGTCGAACACGGGCGTGTCGGGTCGAACACGGGCGTGTCGGGTCGAACACGGGCGTGTAGGGTCGAACACGGGCGTGTCGGGTCGAACACGGGCGTGTCGGATGCCCGTGTGCTGTTCCAGGCGTGTCGATTTTAGACGGCGAATGGAGGACACGGCCCTGAACACGGGCGTGTGTCAGGCCGTGTTTGGCCCAGGTATTTTATTTTTCAGGAGAATTGTGGCCATTCTTTCCCTGATTTTATGATCTGATGGTTCAGGACTGTTCTTGGGGAGTTAAGTCCGAGAATAGGGTTGGAAACCCTCATTCTTCTTCAAGCTTTTCTCTTACTAATTTCTAGAGAGAAGAGAGAGCAAGGAAGAAGGTGAAGGAGGGTTTGGGCTGTAGGAGAGGTTTCGGTGCTCCAAATCACGAGCCGAGTCCAGATCCGTGGAGGCTAGATCTTTGCGAAGGTTCTTATCCGGCTATTTTGCCATGACAACGAAGAGGAGTCAGAAGGTAACGACACTTCTCCTCTCGGTTTTTAGGATGCATGTCTTTAGCATCTTTTCTTTCTAGTTTTTGGGCACCAAACTCTCAAATGAGAGGGGTTTTGGGTTGCCAAGGTTTAAGAGGAACCTCCGGGTTGATTGAGTCCGTCCCCGACATATTTTTCATTAGAGATCCGCTCTGTTAGTGGATTAGGCATGGTGGGTGAAGCCGTAGTCGCGATCGTTAGTCCGACTCGGTGATGTTGCATACGAACATTAAGGATTCGTAGTGATTCCATCGCGGCAAGATGTCGTTTGTGATGTGGTGATGTTTCCCCCTTTTTCTCGAGTGAGTACGTGTAGTCGGAACCAGACAAGGTTAGCTCCTCGTGGCGGTAGATGGTTTCTTTGGTGGACAAGGTTAGCTCCGCATAAGTTGTAGATGTTTCCTTGGTGCGCGGGAACGCCGCAGTACAAATGAGGGATAAGGGTGGAATTGTCTTGGTTTGTGATGTGCCAAGGCGTGGCTATGTCTCCGTGGTCGGCTGGCTATCCCGTGACGTTCACGTCATGTGTGGAGAGTGTCCCGGCGAGACTAGTCCCCTTCTGTGAGACTGACGAGAATGCCAAGCATGGGGGCAAGCCCGGGCAAATGAGGCCATGAGCGGGTGGGGTCCGACAAGACTTCTTAGAATCGGTCAGTTTTGTGTTTGTTGGAATCCTGACATGAGACGTCAGAGCTTGTAGGCAAGCCCGGGTCTAAGACCTTGAGCGGGTGGGGCCTTTGCAAGAGTTCCATGTGGCGGCCTGTGTGCCGATGGGGGGAATGGTTTTACCCCTTTGTTTGCGGCTTTATGCCAATGGGGAATCGATGAGTACCCATATGATGTGATGATGTGCTAGATGCATACGCGATAGGGTGCCTTGGGTGAAGCCCGGGTTGTTGCATACATGTTGCATAAGTAGACCCCTTTTTATTATATGCTCAACCAGTAGAGAACATGTATGATGTGTGCGACATCCAAGCCTGTTTCTGTAGTTATTTTTCTTGCTTGTGACTATTGCATACGAAGTGCTAACTTGCAGGTTGGAGGAGTACCCCGGGGTCCGTTAGGGGCGGCCGGGAGGAGATATGTTTGTTACACAGTTTGAGGTCAGCCTTTGCTGACCCACGTCACTAATGAATTTTACAGGGCAAGGATCGCATGCAGGAGCTAGCTCGCCGGCCAGAAAGGCCTAAGCTTCATGAAGTGCTTCTCTCTTTTGTAGTTCTACTTATATGATGTTATGTTTGAGATTCATGTTGTCTGGCTTGCATGCCGAGGTAGACTAGGAGTGCTATGCACTTTCTTGACTGATGTATTATTTCAGTTTGGACACTTGTTGTAAGGCCATAAGGCCAATTGTTTTACTCTTGTAGTAATGGATAACTTCTAGTCTTGCTTATGTTTCCGCTGTGTTGTGCAAAGTGTTTTGAGTGTGGGTAGTTATATCAACTTATAATACTAAAGCTGCGACGTCCGTATATTGTGGGGCCCCGGCCGGACCCATATTATACGGTCATTACAGGGGAGGTGTTACACGGGGAGACCTGTCGGTATCATCTTTCTTCTTAAAGATGAAGAACATATGCGCTGAGATTTCGGCACTGGACCCGGATGAGCCCATCTCAAAGGCGAAGCTGAAAAGGCACATCATCCATGGCTTGCGGAAGGAATATGTGGCTTTTGTTACCTCTGTTCAGGGCTGGCTAATCAGCCATTTTTGCTGGAGCTGGAGAATCTGTTTGCTTCGCATGAGAGATTCGTAAAGCAGATGGCTGGAGTGTCGGTCTCTAAGGGAGATGAAGATGTTCTCTTCTTGGTGAAGAAGAAGAAATTGGATAGGAAGAAGAAGACATATGTTGGGTACATTGGAAAATGTGTACCAGATTTGGAGAAGCCTCACCTAACTCAATGATATTCATCAAGGTGTATTTGATGTTGTGTTGAGTTTCCATATGCAGGTTAAGGAAATGAAAGAAAATTTTCTAAGTACAAGTGTCGACACTTGAGAAGAATTGTGTCGACACATGGGAAAGTCTGTGTCGACACTAGGAGCCAGCTTGTGTCGACACACAGAACTTGTGTCGACACACAGAGATTCTGTCGATAAAGACTGTGTCGACACCAGGAGCCAGCTTCTGTCGACACACAGAACTTGTGTCGACACACAGAGATTCTGTCGATAAAGACTGTGTCGATATCAGGAGCCAGTTTGTGTCGACACACAGGACTTGTGTCGACACACATAGATTCTGTCGACACACAAGACTTGTGTCGACACACAGAAAGCTTAGTCAACAACAACTGTGTCGACACACATTACTTGTGTCGACACACACCAGAATTTTTGTTGAAGTCAACTATGTCAAGACAAGAAGTGATTGTGTCGACACAAAGGACTTGTGTCGACACATTCTGCAGAAGCTATGTCATTAAGATAGAGAAGTGCTGTGTCGACATTATGCAACCTGTGTTGACATCACCATGGATTGTGTCGACACATGAACTATTTGTGTCGACACATTTGCAGTATTGTCTCGACACTTTGCTGCTGAGCTGAAGTTCATTGAAGTATCAGATATAATGACTGGAGACTTGACAGCTGTCATGATCAACACAGCTGTTGTTTCTGTCAGAGTTGTAAGAAGGTCGTTATGAACCGGATCAGCCGGTAACCTCAGATGAAGCCTATATAAAGATGTGTTCTGTCATCAGATACAAGAAGTCTAGTGCTGGAAGAATCCAAGGAGAGAAAAAGCCGACAATAAGGAGAGAAGTCTTCATCCAGAGAGGGCAGATCCTGAACAATCTGCAAGAAGAAATCAGAACCACATATGATTAAGAAGAAGCTGGATTGAGGATCATCTCCAACTTCAAGAAGATCAACCTTACTTTGTTCAGATTCAAGAAGCTTTGAAGAAGCTAAGAACAGGTTGATTCTAGGGTGGTCAGATCTATCAAGAACTGATCAAGAAGCCTTCACCCCTTCTCTCTCTATCTAGGTGAAGGAATTATTCTCTTTATTTTCAATTTTTGTAGGATCTTTTACAGATCTAAGTGTAGGAGGATTATTCCTCTGAGTTGAAAGCCTAAATTTATAAAGGCTGAGGTAGGGCTGAGTGCCTGAGGTAGGAGATTAAGTTCTTTGAGTTGTAGGCCTGGGAAGAGGCTGAGGTAAGGCTTAATTGCCTGAGCTGTAGGAGTGTGGACTCACTCTGACGTAGGATTCTCTGGGAGGATCTGAGTTGTAGGACTTGCTGAAGTCTGAGCTGTAGGGACCTTTCAAGGTTCTAAGTTGTAAGATCTGCGGATCTGAGAAGGAAGAAGGAAGTAAAGCTGAATCTAGTACACTGCTAGATATGTGAAGGGGGAAAGTGGATGTACTCATCACTTGGGGAACCACTATAAAACTGTGTGTCTTTTGTGTTGCTGTGATGTTTATTTTATGCTGTGAACTGTGCTGTGCTAAATAATCTGTGATCTAACTGTAAAAATATTATCTGCCTTAAGAAAAAGAATTGAACCTATTCACCCCCCCCCCCTTCTAGGTGTTTAGAACATCTTGAAACCAATTCTTTCAAGTGGTATCAGAGGGAGGTTACTTAAGATTTGACTTAATAGTCTGAGTTGATCTAAAAGGCAGTTAACATTTAGACACAATGGGTTTCTCCAAGGAACTTGGATACATGAAATTACTTATCTGTAGGAAAGAGATTTTTGGTATTTGGAAAGAGAGAGTCGGGTTGTTTATGGAAGCATCTGACCCAAGAATCTATATCTCAGTTCTTGATGCAAATCTTAGGACTCCAAAAGATTATTCTGAAATGATAAAGGATGAGATCATTTTGGCTACTATGGATAAGAGAGTATAGAATATCATAGTTAGTGCTGTAGATGACTCAACATTCCAAAACTTGATTCACTGCAAAACCTCCAAGGAGATATGAGACACCTTGATTGTCTACATGGAGGGATTAGAAGAAGTGAGAGAGGATAGGGAGTCTATGCTTAATCAGGAATATGAAAGTTTTAGACAAGCCAAAACAGACAGTATAACTGAGTGCTACAAGAAGTTTTTCAGAATAGTCAATGAGCTAATGTGAAAGTGAGCTGTTAGATCAGAAATACTCTAGAGGGGGGGGGGGGGGGGTGAATAAAGTATTCTTAATTCCTAAAAATCTTTACAGCATTTGCTGCAATTTAAGAAGTACAGAATAAAACTAACTAAATATAAACTGCAGTCCTAATAATCACAGCCACAATAAGAACACAAAAGAAATGGGCATCCAGACAACACAAGAATTTATAGTGGTTCCCCAACCTGGGTACATCCACTCTTCTACCACCCTGGTAGGAATCCACTCAGATTTTTGATCAGGTGCCTGACACCAATGAGCTTTTGAACATGTGCTCAAAAACCAACCCAAGTCTTTTGGAAGGAGACTTGTGAACCAGAATAATTTTGAAGGGAATTAAAACCCTGTACAGAGGTGGGGATGAGAGAGTGATGAAAGTCTTCTTTTCTCAATCACAATGAGAAGACTATGTGGATTCAGTGATGTTGTCAAAGCTCCCCCTGAGATGTAAAAGGGTTCAGGCTGTGAAGCTTTGCACAGGGTGAGTAGGCCTTCAATCTGTAGCCTTGACCAGAGAAATCTCCAGGAACTTCTTTGACAGATGGATTTCTTATTGTCCTTTGAAGTGTCTTGCAAAGATGAAGAAGGAAGACTCTTGATATTTGATTGATTGTTCTTCTTCTTCAGGAAGCAGATGTTCTTCTGGTCCGGGGCTTGTTTTTTGTAAGCAGAGTTCTTTGTAAGAAGGAGCAGAGACAGAGAGATCCTTATTTTTCAGACTGATTGTATTTTTGGGTGTGTCTATCTCTCTTATTCTTCTGTATTCTGTCTACAGAAAAAAAGAAAATCTCTTTTATGTTTTCTGTCAAAATTATCTTTCGAAATTTGAAATCCTCTACAATTAATGCTGACGGTCTTGAGAATAAACGACATTGAATTATTTCCTCAACTGTCCCATGGAAAAACGGCAAGCAATAATCCTTGAGAAGACCATGATCAATGCTCTATCTAACAGTTATATTACAAAGAATATTTGAGCATTAATTACTCAGGAATTATTGTAGTAAGAAGGGGACAAAAGGATGGAAAATAACTAAGTCTGGATTCGTCGAACTGATAACAGAAATCGTCAAGCTGAGTTCACAGTTCGTCGAGCTGAGTTGCTGAGTTCGTCGACCAGATGACTTCTGTTCGTCGAGCTGAGTTGCAAGATCATCGAGCTGAGGTTGTAACTTCGTCGACTGGAGATGATTCTGGACATGGAATAATTTCAGATGCTTCTAGATGAAGATGTTGAAGTGAAGTATCCAGAATTCGTCAACCTAAGAATTGGTTTCGTCGAGCTGGGAACCACTAATTGCTGCTGGATAACTCTAGCTATTGTGATCAAAGTTTGGCGAGCTGAGAATCCTGAGTTCATCGACTAGAGATGATTCTGGACTTAGAAAAATTGAGAAGCTTCTGGTTGAAGTAAAGAATCCAGAAATCGTCGACCAGAGAACTAAGTTCGTCGACCTGAGTCTAGAGAACAACTAAACTTGGAATGCTGAAGGTTGAGTCCAAAGATTGTCGACCTGAGAATGAAGTCCGTCGAGCTCAGCTCAGAGAATTTTTCTCTGTGATCGTCAAGATGAGCATGACTATCGTCGATCTGAGTTCGACGAACGTCGAACTCATTTTACTTGGTCTCTGGAAATTCTCTAAGTCTTGAGTCTCTGACAGTCTTATTGATAGCTGGTCCATGTGATGTTGATTCTAAGGACTTGGCCTAGACTCTAGGACACAACCATGATCATGACTATACATTGTGGGTCATAAGATCCTAAGTTAGTGAACCTAGACCAAATCTTACTAGGGATCCAACAATCTCCCCCTATTTGGGTGAGGTCACTAATTACAGACTCAAATCAAAATTAAAAATAAACAAAGCAGAAAAAGCATATATCTGGCAGTGATCAATAACACATGCAGCAGATCTATATATACATAAGCTTTGTTCAGAATATAAAGCAGTTATAGATAATTGTAGAAAATAAAAGAGTTCAAAATTTACTTCTTCTGTTTCTTTTCCTTTGGCATTTCTTCCTTGCTATTCTCTCTAGGCTTTGTAAACACAATCTCTCTGTTTGGATCTGAAGCTTGCACTTTTGTCATGGTCATATCAGCAGCCCCTATAATCTTCAAAGATGTGGCTCTGGGGATAACTGCTTCTGGGTGTAACTTCATGTAGTCATCTACATTGAAAAATTTGTTTGCTTTCTCAAATCTGTTAAGTTCCTCTTTCCTGTACTTTGACATTGTTGAATATTCAGAAGGATCCTTTCCTTCAGCTTTAGCTTTGTTAATCATAAAAAGGCCTACTAGTTCCTGGAACCTGGCCATTCTAGCAGTAGTAGCTGTTTCTGGATCTTCAAAAGGAACAGGAGGAGAAGATGGTCTTTTAGAACTTTCAGCTTTCTGATCTGTAGAGAATGTTTGTTGCTGTGGTTGATATTGTTGCTGTTGTTGATGCTGAAATTGATGATGCTTGCCTGAAGAGTAATGCCTATGCTGGCTGCTTTCAGAAGAAGATCTCCCTTGATGTCTCTGATATGTTTGGAATTGGGTAGATCTTTAAGAAGTTGTGCCTGAAGCACCAGCAGTTGGAGGAGGAGGAGGAGGTGGATCTTTTCTGTATTTCTGAGATGGAGGAGGAGAGTATTTTCTGCTTCTCTTCCTTTCTTTCTGTTGATTTTTAGATAACCACATCCAAGCGGGCATCCCTTTATATGGCGTTATCTTCTGGAGAATATAGTAGGGAGTGTCATTGGCTGAATTTGGCTTAGGAGCAGCAGGAGGAGGAGTTTTTATCTTTTTAGATACTGGCTTCTTCTTTTTCTTAGCATCCTCATCAGAATCCTCATCATCCTCATCATCATCATCATCACTGCTATCCTGTAGATTATCATATAAAGCATCTAGCTTTTTCAGTGTTTCATCAGATATAATGTGTTTCTCAACTTAGGATGGATCTGGAGCTGGAGCTGGAAGATAAATTTCAAGAGGGGCTGGAGAACTAACTGTGATAGTGCTTTCAGCAGCTGCCTTATTTTCTTCTTCAATGTAAGCCCTGATTAACTCATCCAGATCAAGCAAGGGTGAGTCATCCATTACAAAAGTTGGGACTGAAGGGGAAGAGACAATTGGGGAAATAACTTTAGGAGGAGGTGAAGTAGGAACCTCTTGAGAAGCAAAGGTGTCCTTAAGCTGCTTAACCACTTTAGGGCTTATTAGAGAGGTATATGGGATAATAGCCAATGATGGCTTAGTGTACTCTGTTGGAAAGAATCTCAAGTATGCAGTATCAAAAATGCTTAACAAATTAACCAAATCTATTGTGGGATTTAATATGAAATCACCAGTAGTAATTAACTCTTCTGGGACTGCATCTTCCATATCCATGTCAGTCTTAATAAACTGAATTAAATCAATTAAATCTGTATCTGTAAGCTCTGTATCTACTGATGTTGCTACTGCCTCTGCATCTGCTGGAGCTGGAGCTGCTGAAACTGAAACTGAGACTGCTGCTACTTGAGCTGCTATAGCTTCTTCATCAAGCATCTCCCCCTACCTGGTTTCAGTAAGAACTGGAGCCAGGCCCCTAAATGAAGAGGGGGCAGCAAAAAGGGCATAAATCTGGGCAGATAGAGAGGAAATGGAAGTAGCAAGAGGTGTAATAGCCTCTGCTATTAGAGTTTTGAGGAGGGGTGTGATGGGAGTAATGACAGATGAGATGGTGGAGGGATCCAGTAATGGAGTGGCAGATGGAGTTATAGATGGTGGTTGAGGGGAAACAACTGGAGGGATGGTAGTGGTTAGTGAGGATGGTAGGATGGCATCTTGCATGTGGTCATCTTGGATGGATTGATTTAGATGAGGAGGAGTATTGGGAGGAGATGTCAGGAGATTGAAGGATGGTATGGAGGATATGTGTGGTGGAAGAGGAGATGAAGGTGGTGTTGGAGAAGGGGAGGGTTGATGATAGTCCTGAATAGGAGATGAGGGGATGTTGGTAAGATCTATGTATGGAGTGGGGGCAGAAGATGTAACTGTAGTAGGAACATGAACTTGTTGGAGTTGTTATTGGAGTTGTTATTGGAGTTGTGGATGTGGTTGAAGAGAGGGAGTATGAACTGTGGAAGGTGATTGTTGTTGAGTTGCTGGAAGGGATGGAGGTGTGGATATGATCTCTTCAGCAGGGTGGGGAGTGGCTATAACAGCCCTTGTGCTTTCAGAAGCTGGGGTGGAAGAGATTGAAGCCTTGGATGGCTTAGTGATGGTCCTCTTCCACCTGCCAAACAAGGCACAAGTGAGCCTTTTACTGGCATTTATGAATATGGTCTGTGAGACCAGGGATTCAACAGCCTTCTCATTCAGGAAGATCCCTAGGATCCTTCCAAGGCAAACTTCTTTCTTATTATTCTTTTTCCTTATCAGATCAAAGATGATCTGTGCCCAATCCACTTTCTTCTTATTGACCACTACACACATGACCAAGAATTGATGTCTGGTGATGAAGTCATGGGCAGTGTGCTTGCCCAGCAAGACGTTTCCCACTATATCTGCCAGAAACTTATATTCTGCAGATAGGTGCTTCTTCAACAGCTTATTTGGGTTATCTCCAGCATAACCCATCAGACTTAACATCATATCATATTCTACAGTATCTATATCCAGTTCTTCTTCTCCATTTATCAAATCAAAAATTTCAGTCAAAACTGCGGGAGTTAAAGAAATGACATTACCCGCGATTGTTCCTGTCATGGTGTTTTCCTCTGATGTAGATGAAGTATAGACCCATTCTTTAATTTCTGTTCGAACCAACTTTATTCTTGTTATCATCAGGTTTTTCAAATTCTGTTCTTCCAGTAGAGTAAGAATGTTCAGAAAAATTGGATCAGAGTGTTGAAATGAGTCGAAGTCGACATCAAATCCCGTGTCAAACTTCATAGCGGCTAGGGTTCCTGCATGAATAGTCATGAAATCACCTACAAAAGAGAGAGAAACGACGATCAAGTGCAAAGGGAATAAAAAACGCGGGACGGAGGTCGAAGAAAACCTAGTTATAAGAGTTTTTGGAATATGAATCGACAAACTCCGTTCCACGAAAAAAATAAGAAATTCTTCGACCCGAGATCAACGAAATAATTGATAGTGAAATGATTCGTCGAGCTCAGCTGGAAGAGTTGAAGACATTTCGTCGAGCTCCGTTCGATGAAAGTCTTCTGAAGCGGATTCGTCGATCTCCGTTCGATGAAAACAACTTCACTCACAGAGAGGTCGTCGACCTTCGGTCGACGAATATCTCCCGAACTTTCCCTAGTTCGTCGAGCTCCGTTCGACGAACTCTGGATAATTCGTCGAGTGCAGACAAAAACTAAACTAAGTCTTCTCCATTGATCATTCCAAGCTGATTTATAAAGAATAAGTGATTTCTCTTATCCAGAGGTTTGGTGAACATATCAGCTCTTTATAAACCAGTGTAGATATAGACAAGATTAATTTTGTTTTTGTCTACACACTCTCTAATGAAGTGATGCCTAATGTCTATATGCTTAGTCCTACTGTGATGGACTGGATTGTGTGCTATTGCTATAGCACTTGTGTTATCACAAAAGAGAGTTGAATTATTTAAGTTGAGACCATAGTCTAGTAATTGATTTTGAATCCACAGCATCTGGGAACAACAGCTGCCAGCTGCAATATACTCAACCTCAGCCGTTGAGGTAGACAGAGATGACTGTTGCTTACAAAACCAGGATACCAACCTCATACTAAGGAACTGACAAGTCCCTGAGGTGCTTTTCCTATCAACCCTGCATCCAGCAAAGTCAGCATATGAAAATCCAGTTAAATCAAATTCTGACTCAGCAGGATACCATAGGCCTAGACTAGGACAACCCTTTATATATCTCAAAATTCTTTTTAAGAAAATTAGATGGGATTCTTTAGGGTTCACTTGTAACCTAGCACAAAGGCATGTGACAAACATGATATCAGGTCTGCTTGCTGTAAGATATAGTAGGGATCCAATAATGCCCCTATATAATTTCTGATCCACAGGTTTCCCATATGCATCAGAGTCAATCACAACATTAGTAGCCATAGGTGTTTTCTTTGTTGAAGCATCAGCCATCCCAAACTTCTTTATAAGCTCTTTAACATATTTAGCTTGAGATATGAAGATGCCATCAGGCAACTGCTTCACTTGGATACCAAGGAAGTAGGAAAGCTCACACATGCTACTCATTTCAAATTTTGAATGCATGAGGTCAGAGAACCTCTTGCATAATTTGGAATCAGTAGACCCAAATATGATGTCATCCACATATATTTGCACTAACAATATTTGATCCTTATGATGTCCAGTGAAAAGTGTTCTATCTACTATGCCTCTAATGAATTTATGCTCTATCAAAAAGCTGGCTAGGGTCTCATACCAAGCTCTTGGAGCTTGCTTGAGACCATAAAAAGCTTTATGCAATTTGAAAACATGATAAGGGTGTGTTTGAGAGACAAAACCTGGAGGTTGTTCAACATAAACCTCTTCTTTAAGTACTCCGTTCAGGAATGCACTCTTCACATCCATCTGATACACCTTGAATCTCTTGTAGGCTGCATAGGCCAGAAATATTCTGATTACCTCTAACCTTGCCACAGGTGTAAAGGTTCGGTCATAATTTATTCCTTCCTCTTGCCTATATCCTTGAGCAACAAGCCTAGCCTTGTTCCTCACTATTGTACCTTGGCCATCTAATTTATTTCTGTATACCCATTTGGTTCCAATGACTGGATAGTCTTGGGGTCTTGGAACCAAATCCCAAGCTCTACATCTCTCAAATTGGTTTAGTTCCTCCTACATTGCAATGATCTAGTGGGGATCTTGCTCTACATCATGGATGGATAGAGGTTCAACCAGAGAGAGAAAACAAGCATGTATCAAATCTTGGTTGAGTTGATTCCTGGTCTATAAACCTGCTGATATGTCTCCAATCACTTGAGATATGGGGTGATCCCTTAGTGTGACAAAATCAGTGGGTGGAGTTGGTTCTGCAATAGCATTAGGAACTAATTCCTCTTGTGGAATTATGTTTACTGTTGAGGGAAGATCAATTCCTTCAGTTCCTTCATCTTCACTTTCTTCAATTACTTTTAGAGAAGGATGTGTTGGAACCTCTTGGGTGAGGTTTACTCCATCCAAACTCTCACACAAGTGAGGTACCTGCAAAATACTATTGGTATAAATCTCTTTCTCCTTGCAAGACATGCTAGCTTCATCAAATGTAACATGGATAGACTCTTCAATTTTAGAGATGATTTATTAAAAATCCTATAGGCTTTGCTTACTTGGAAATATCCTAGAAAGATTCCCTCTTCAGCCTTAGCCTCAAACTTTCTAATATATCTTTTGTTGTTATTGTGAATATAACATATACATTCAAATACTTTAAAATAGTTGATTTTAGGTTTCTTCCCTTTAAGTAATTCATAGGGAGTCCTATTTTTTAGTCTGTGAATTAAACTCATGTTCAGGACATAATTTGCTGTGCTTACAGCCTCTGCCCAAAAGGTTAGGGGCATGTAAGCATCTGCAAGCAATGTACCTGCAGCTTTAATGAGTGTCCTATTTTTCCTTTCAGCTACTCCATTTTGTTGAGGAGTTCTAGGAGCTGAGAAACAGTGTATGATACCTTCCTTCTCACAGAACTCATGCATAAGAAGAGACTCAAACTCTGTGCCATGATCACTTCTGATCAATGCAATATGAGTAGAGAACTCAATCTGTATGGTCCTAAGGAAATCTATAAGAACCTTGAAGGTATCTGACTTAGATCTCAGAAAGGATACCCAAGTGAACCTGGAGAAATCATCCATAATAACTAAGGTATAGGATTTCTCTCCTAGGCTTTGTACATCAATGAGTCCAAAGAGATCCATATGTAGCAAGTACAAAATCCTAGGTGAATCACTTTTATTAACATATTTAAAACTAGATTTAGTTTGCTTGTCTAGTTGACAAGCCCTGCAAATGCCTTCCTTCTTGTAGGGACCAGAAGGTAAACCTCTAACAAGGTTGTCTTTTGATAGCCTAGCAATGTTCTTTAAGTTTACATGACCTAGCCTTTTGTGCCATAAATCATTCTGATTACTAGTTATATTAAGTAAGCAGATATCAGAAGTGGTAGAAAGAAAATTAACTAAGTATATGTTACCTTATCTATTCTCAATTAAAATAGTTTGGTTTTATTTATTAGAGATAATGCAAGAAGATGAGTTGAAGTGTACCTGATAACCTTCATCACATAACTGACTTATAGAGATGAGGTTATGCTTGAGTCCTCTGACATAAGTTACTTTCTTGAAAGTAACAGCTCCAATCTTCACTTCTCCAAAGCCTTCTGACTGGCCACATTTGGAATCACCAAAGATTACCTTTGGTCCTAGCTTGGACTTGTAGTTGGTTAAGATGTCCTTGCTGCCAGTCATATGTTTGGAGCACGTACTGTCCAAGTACCAAGTCTGATTCACACTTGGACAGTTCTTCACCTGCAATGGAAACACTTAATTATTATTAACCCAGGTTACCTTGGGTCCTTTATTTTGCTGGTATGAAAAGCTAGAAATGACAGAAAATTCTGGTTGGGATTTGTATCCTAAAGGGTGATATCTCCTAGGTAGTATAACCCAATCAGCTACAAGATTAAATGGTTTTCTAGAATTATTAGAGTTCCTGTTAAAATTACAGTTTTGGTTAAGTCTTTCTGGGTTCGACGAATTTCTGTGAGTTCGTCGACCAGAGTTCAACGAATAGGGATGAGATCGTCGATCTTTGCCCAGAGAATGAACATATTCATTCTCTGTGCCCCACGTTCATCGACCTCTGCTCGACGAACCATACAGAGTTCGTCGATCGCAGTTAGACGAATAATTATAACTATAGTTTTTGTTCAGAGTTCGTCGATCTGGGTTCGACGAACTAGCTGCATTTCGTCGATCTAAGTTCGACGAATTCTGCTGAACCTTGTTTTTTACTTAAGGTTTTCTGATTTTTGGTTTTCAGACCTATTGATTTGGGAACATTTTCTATTGTTTGTTTATGATTTATTTTCTCTTTTCCCTTAGCAGAAACAAATTTGATTGGGGTTGTCAGTATTTTTTTCTTGAGGATGGGGGGCAAACTTGATGAAGCACTCAAGCCTGGCTTGCCATTGAGTCTGACATTTACAGTACTTGTGATGTCCATCAGCTTGAGGCTTCTTCCATTAAGAGTTTTCTCAAGTTGTTTAGCCTCACAAAGCTCAGCCTTTAACATTATTATTTGCTCATTAGCTAAGGTTAATTCATCTTTTAACCTATTGTTTTCAGAGTTGACATTTTCTAAAATTCCTAGTTTCTCCCTAAGAGTTTTAATGTTCTTTTCTGAATTAATCAAATCTATACACATTGTTTTAAATTCAAATTTAAAGGAATCAAAACTGTAATCAAAAGAAGACAATACCTCGTCAGCTTCAGAATCTGAAGCTGCTTCATTGTCTGAATCATCTACTTTTGAATGGCTCCTAGAAGCATCAATTGCCATGAGTCAAACCTCCTTGGCCCTTGCCTCTTCCTCATCTTCACTGGAGCTAGAAGATGTTGATTCTTCTTCAGTCTCACTCCAGGTTTCAGCCACAAAACCCTTCTCCTTCTTCTTGTATTTGCTGGAAGAAGGCCTGTTGTTGTGCTGTCTCCTGGTATCTTTCTCTCTTCTCTTGTCTTTTTTCTGATTCTCTGAACACTCAGAGATGAAGTGCCCAGGCTTCCTGCATCCAAAACACAACTTCTTTGGTTAGTGCCTTATCATATCTAGGCTTGTCATCCTGCCTTGATGACTTCCTCCTGAAATCTTTTCTTGTCATTTTGTAGAATCTTTTGGCAAATAAACTCATCAGTTCTTTATTTGTTGAGGGAGTCTCTGTCTCATCAGCAACTTTGAATGTTATGCTTTGTTCTTTTTTAGCTGGAGGAGGTGTTCTTTGCTCAGCTACCTCCCTGGACTTGATCAGCTGTTCATAGGACTTTAACTTGCCTAAAAGAGATTCAGTGGAGATCTCATTCAGGCTTCTGGCTTCTTTGATAGGCCAGATCCTTGAATCCCATGAGCTTAGGAAGCACATTAGGATCTTATCATTCACCTAAGTGAGGGTGATGTCCTTGTCCAAGGTTTTTAGCTCATTGATGATTGAGCTTAACCTATTATACATGTCAGCTACTGACTCAGCTTCCTCTTTCTTGAAATTCTCATATAAGGATATGAGGTTGGATCTCCTATCCTTTCTTTCATCTATTGATCCAGCCACCATTTGGTTTAGGGAATCCCAGATGGCTTTTGTTGAAGTGCATTCAACAACCTTTTGGAAGATATCATCTGACATAGTCTGTGCCAGTATGTTCATTGCCTTGGCATCAACAACCTTGGCTTTCTTCTGGGCCTCAGTCCACTCAGGTGGTGGAACTGCAGTTGTGCTTGAAGATGTTGCTGTAGAGGTAGATGCAGTGGCTTGAGGAGGACCTATCAAGATGGAATTGTAAATATCTTCATCAATAGAGTTCATGTACAATTTGATTCTTGCCTTCCAGATGGCAAACCTATTTAGGTTGAAAACTGGAGGTATGGTGCTTGCATAGTCCTTGTTCTATGCCATAGCTGTGTATATAAATCTAAATGGAAATAAAAATAAAATTTAGATCTAACAAAGGATCTTTGGTTCAAGGGTTAGCTTATACAACCAAAGGAACCCCCTCTGATACCAATTGAAAGTGAGCTGTTAGATCAGAAATACTCTAGAGGGGGGGGGGGTGAATAGAGTATTCTTAATTCCTAAAAATCTTTACAACATTTGCTGTAATTTAAGAAGTGCAGAATAAAACTAACTAAATAT
The DNA here is from genome assembly GCA_039583875.1 of Platanthera guangdongensis. NCBI lineage: Eukaryota > Viridiplantae > Streptophyta > Magnoliopsida > Asparagales > Orchidaceae > Platanthera > Platanthera guangdongensis. The sequence goes on along the minus strand of CM077163.1, from coordinate 45,034,997 downwards.
AAAATGCAGTCCTAATAATCACAGCCACAGCAAGAACACAAAAGAAATGGGCATCCAGACAATACAAGAATTTATAGTGGTTCCCCAACATGGGCATCCACTCTTCTACCACCCTGGTAGGAATCCACTCATATTTTTGATCAGGTGTCTGACACCAATGAGCTTTTGATCAGGTGCTCAAAAACCAATCCAAGTCTTTTGGAAGGAGACTTGTGAACCAGAATAATTTTGAAGGGAATTAAAACAGTGTACAGAGGTGGGGATGAGAGAGTGATGAAAGTCTTCTTTTCTCAATCACAATGAGAAGACTATGTGGATTCAGTGATGTTGTCAAAGCTCCCCCTGAGATGTAAAAGGGTTCAGGCTGAGAAGCTTTGCACAGGGTGAGTAGGCCTTCAATCTGCAACCTTGACCAGAGAAATCTCTAGGAACTTCTTTGACAGATGGATTTATTGTTGTCCTTTGAAGTGTCCTGTAGAGATGAAGAAGGAAGACTCTTGATATTTAATTGATTGTTCTTCTTCTTTAGGAAGCAGATGTTCTTCTGGTCTGGGGCTTGTTTCTGTAAGCAGAGTTCTTTGTAAGAAGGAGCAGAGATAGAGAGATCCTTATTTTTCAGACTGATTGTATTTTTCTGTGTCTATCTCTCTTGTTCTTCAGTATTCTATCTATAGGAAAAAAAAGAAAATCTCTTTTATATTTTCTGTCAAAATTGTCTTTCGAAATTTGAAATCCTCTACAATTAATGCTGACGGCCTTGAGAATAAACAACATTGAATTATTTCCCCAACTGTCCCATGGAAAAATGGCAAGCAATAATCCTGGAGAAGACCATGATCAATGCTCTGTCTAACGGTTATATTCCAGAGAATATTTGAGCATTAATTACTCAGGAATTATTGCAGTAAGAAGGGGACAAAAGGATGGAAAATAACTAAGTCTGGATTCATCAAACTGATAACAGAAATCGTCGAGCTGAGTTCACAGTTCGTCGAGCTGAGTTGCTGAGTTCGCCGACCAGTTGACTTCTGTTCGTCGAGCTGAGTTGCAAGATTGTCGAGCTGAGGTTGTAACTTCGTCGACTGGAGATGATTCCGGACTTGGAATAATTTCAGATGCTTCTGGATGAAGATGTTGAAGTGAAGTATCCAGAATTTGTCGACCTAAGAATTGGTTTCGTCGAGCTGAGAACCACTAACTGCTGCTGGATAACTCTAGCTATTGTGATCAAAGTTCTTCGAGCTGAGAATCCTGAGTTCGACGACTGGAGATGATTCTGGACTTAAAAAAATTGAGAAGCTTCTGGTTGAAGTAAAGAATCCAGAAATCGTCGACCAGAGAACTAAGTTCGTCGACCTGAGTCTAGAGAACAACTAAACTTGGAATGTTGAAGGTTGAGTCCAAAGATCGTCGACCTGAGAATGAAGTTCGTCGAGCTCAGCTCAGAGAATTTTTCTCTGTGATCGTCGAGCTGAGCATGACTATCGTCGATCTGAGTTCGACGAAAGTCAAACTTATTTTTCTTGGTCTCTGAAAAATCTCTAAGTCTTGAGTCTCTGGCAGTCTTGTTGATAGCTTGTCCATATAATATTGATTCTAAGGACTTGGCCTAGACTCTAGGACACAACCATGACCCTGGCTATACATTGTGGGTCATAAGATCCTAAGTTAGTGAACCTAGACCAAATCTTACTAGGGATCCAACATAATGTCATATGGAAGGGTTTTTAGCACATATGAGCTCAATGATAAGTTTCTTAGATCTCTAACCAAGGACTGGGATACTAAAATAAGTGCCATCAGAGAGGTGGCCAGGCTTGCAGATACACCTCCACCAACTCTATTTGTAAAACTATTATCCTATGAGATGCAGCTCACTGCTAGAAAAGAGGAGGAGAAAAGCAATAAGTCTGAATACAGAGAGAAGTCAGTTGCCTTCAAGGTTGAAGCCACAAAGAAGGATAGGAGGATGTCTCCATCTCCTCCTAAGAAAGCAGTTGAAGTCATCTCAGAAGATTCTGACAATCACACATCAGACAGCCTTAATTCTGATGAACACTTTGCTGCTTTCACAAGGTAATTTCAAAGATTCTTAAAGAAAAAAATAGTGGAGATACAAGCCATCCTCCTCACAGTCCAAGGATGATTATTATCAGAAAAGGAAATCTTCAAGAAAGGACAAGTATGACACTAAACCTAATAAATTTTCTTATACTAAGATTGTTTGCTATTGTTGCAACAGGCCTGAACATGTAGTTGTTGACTGTCCTGACAAAAGAAAGGAATCAAATGACAAGAAGAAACTGCAAAATAAGGGCAAGAAGGAGAGATCCTTTGTTGTAAAGAAGGAGAAAAGCTGGACTGATTCCTCATCATCAGATTCTGGAGCTGAGACTGAAGCTGAAGCCTACATTGGATTATTTACAACTGAAGAGGATTCAGAGGAGACAGAATTCTTGCAAATGCTGGATTCTATCAATGGGATTGATCTTCATTGCAAAGGACTGATGAATATATCTGAAGAAGATCAGTGCCAGGATCAGCCTGGTCCCAGTAAGGTAAACAACCTTTCATCAGTTTCTGACTATTATACTGGATCAGAATCAAAAGCATCTGCATCAAGAGATGTGGATGGTTCAGAATCTGAAGGGGATGTACATCAACTTATTGATGAATATGGTGATCTGTTGCATGCACTTAAGAGAAGCAGAAATCTTGTCAAAAACCAGGCTAAGGAAATTGCTACTCTTAAGTTGGCTGCATCTGATTCAGAAAAATTGCTAGATCAGAAGATGAATGAGGTTGCCAAGCTGAAAAATATAACTTTTATTAAGATGGGAACAATTACATTCAAAAATGATCAGATTAAAGGTCTGGAAGTCAGACTACAAAGAGAAAGGAACTTGTGGCTAAATTCTCAAAGCCAAAGTCTGTCTTACCTCTAATTGATAACTTCATTGCACAAAAGGGTAAGACAAGTCTAGGTTTTAAGAGAAGAACCAGGGCAGCAAATTCTAAAAGAAAAGGCAAAGCTCCAGTTCAGTCACAAGCCTTCAAACCCTTTATTGCTTTTAGGAAAGTGGTGCAGCCTACTAACAGGTTTGACCATGACATTACGCATGACCACTGTAAGGCCGGTATTCTGAATGATAAGGGTGCAACTGTCAATAGGGCAACCCATGTACACACTCACCATGTTCTTCAGGAATCATTGGTATTTGATGCACCAACCCCAGTACTAAACAAAAGAACAATTGACAGCAAGGATGTTAAGACTGTATCTAAAAGAAGATACAATAGATATGAGTGCTGGTACTGTGGCAAGGTTGGGCATTATGCCATAGATTGTTGGCTTAACACCAGTGTCAGGAAAAATGTCATCTTACCTGTTAGAAAGACTGTAGGGAAATCAGTCAAGTTTCAGACTAACCTGAACCTAGAACCCAATACTTATTGGGCTTCTAAGGTTAAGTAATTATATTTGATGCAGGTGAGTCCAAGTGGCCATACCCCAATATGGTACTTGGACAGTGGTTGTTCCAGACACATGACTAGAACAAGAAGGATGTTGAAGGATTACACTCCAATAGTGAATGGACCCAAAGTGATCTTTGGTGGATCTGAAAAGGGGATCATCAAAGAGTTTGGTAACATTTCTAATGGCTTAACTACTATCACCCAAGTGGATTATGTGAAAGGTTTGAAACACAACCTAATAAGCATAAGCCAACCGAGTGATCTTGGTTATGCACTTCATTTATTAAGAATGGGTGTCAGATTAGAAGGACAAGTGATCAAGAGGTCATCTTGTCAGGTTATAGAAAGGGGAATGTTTACTGTCTCAGTTTTGATTGTGAGAATAAGAACTCTCCTATATGTTTAGTTACAGATGAGAAAGCATCTGAATGTGTCAAATGACACAAAAGGCTAGCTCATCTTAACTATAAGACTATAAGCCAACTCTATAGCATGGAGTTAGTGAGGAATGGTCCTCAGTTCAAGTGCATAAAAGAGGATGTATGTTCAGCTTGCCAAAAGGGCAAACAGACCAAGACCTCTTTTCATGGATATGATACCAAAGATTCTGTGAGGTGTTTGTACGTCCTGCATATGGATCTATTTGGTCCTATGCCAGTTCATAGTCTAGGTAGGAAAGTCTATACACTTGTAGTTGTGGATGACTATTCTAGATTTACTTGGGTTTTCTTCCCGAGGAAGAAATCTGAAACCCCTATTGTCTTCCACAATTTTGTTAGGCAAATTCAGAATGAACTTAACAGTTCAGTGGTCAAAATCAGAAGTGACCATGAGACTGATTTCAGTCTGAATGCATGATAACATTTTGTGAAGAACTAGGGATTCATCAAGAGTTCTCCTCACCTATAACTCCTCAGCAAAATGGTATTGCTGAAAGAAAGAATAGGACTCTTATTGAGGCTGGTAGAACACTACTAAGTGACACTTCTCTCCGAGAATATTTCTGGGCTGAGGCAGTAAACACTGCATGTCATGTTCTCAATAGAGCATCCATCACTAAAAGTCATAAAAAGAAACCCTATGAGATTATGAAAGGCAGAAAACCAAACATATCCTATTTTAGGATCTTTGGTAGCAAGTGTTATGTACTTAATAATGACAAGTCTTATTTAACTAAGTTTGCTACCAAATACCAAGAATGAATATTTGTTGGGTACAACAACAATAGTAGAGCTTACAGGATCTTTAACTTGACTACTCAAGTTGTAGAAGAATATGTTTATATAGTCTTTGATGAAACTGAACTAATCAACTGTGAGCAGTCTAGTGTATCATGTAGCTCTACAGGTTTGAAAGAAAAGTTGGACAAGCTTACCATTAATGAAGACCAACCTGCAAGGCAGGATGAAGAAACTGATGGGTATTGTCCAGGGGGAGTATAAGACCCTCAAGCTGATGAAGAGGACAATGAAGTACAGTATGTTGAAGAGATTGGAGAAAATCAAGGTGTAGATGGATTGCCTCCAGTAACAAGGCATCTAAAGGATCATCCAGCACACCAAATTATTGGTGATCTAAGACATGGTGTCTAGACAAGGAGCAGGAACATGAACACAGTTCTTTGCTCAAGTTTCCTGTCCCAAATGGAACCCAAGAAATTTGAAGAAGCCATACAAGAACCAAACTGGATTGATGCAATATAGGAGGAGCTGAATCAATTCAGAAGATGTAAAGTATGGGAGATGGTTTCTAAACCAAAGGATCATATATAATGTCATAGGGACTAAGTGTATCTACATGAACAAGCTAGATGAAAATGGCATCACAGTCAAAAACAAAGCAAGACTGGTAGCAAAAGGCTACAGGCAGGAAGAGGGAATAGACTTTGATCAGACATTTGCTCTAGTGGCAAGGTTGGAAGCAATAAGGCTATTCCTTGCCTATGCAGCATACCAAGGGTTCAAGGTATTCCAGATGAATGTCAAGTCAGCATTTTTAAATGGTGACTTAAAAGAGGAAGTCTATGTTGAACAACCCTCAGGTTTTGTCGATTCTCTCTATCCTAAGTATGTCTATAGGCTTAAAAAAGCACTATATAGTTTGAAACAAGCCCCTAGGGCTTGGTATAAAACCCTGTCTACATTCCTCATTGAGAACAAATTCTCAAGGAGGAAAATAGACACAAATCTATTCCTTAGGGAATCAAAAGGCAAGATGATCCTAGTCCAGATATATGTTGATGACATTATCTTTGAATCAACAGAAAACAACATTTGTAGAAAGTTTGCCAAACTTATGCAAGGGAAGTTTGAGATGAGCAGTATGGGTGAACTGAAATTCTTCTTGGGACTCCATGTTAGACAAACTGATGATGGCTTGTCCATATCTCAGTCTAAGTTCACCAAGGAGTTGATTAAGAAATATGGTATGGAGTCAGCCTCCACCATGAGAACTCCAATGGGATCAAGTATGCCTATAGGCAAAGATGATGCAGGAAAACCTGTAGATGAGTCTTTGTATAGAGGGATAATTGGCTCCCTTTTATACTTAACTGCTAGTAGACCAGACATTATGTATGCTACATGTGTCTATGCTGGGTATCAAGCCTGCCCTAAAGAGTCTCATTATATTGCAGTCAAAAGAATATTGAGATATCTTAAGAGAACACCAAATCTTGGCCTTTGGTACCCTAGGAATAGAGATTTTCTACTGACTGGGTATTCGGATGCATACTTTGTAGGATGCAAAGAAGACATGAATAGTACTACTGACACATGTCAGTTTTTAGGTGGAAGATTGGTGTCTTGGAGCAGTAAAAAGCAGACAAGTGTGGCTATTTCCACTGCTGAGTCTGAATATGTTACTGCAGGTAGCTGCCGTGCTCAACTATTATGGATTCAACATCAACTTGAAGATTATGGAATCCAGGTAAGTAGAACTCCACTATTTTGCGATTCTACTAGTGCCATTTCTATTGCTAGAAATCCTGTTTCACATAGCATAACTAAGCACATAGAAATAAGATTTCATTTCCTTAGAGATCATGTTGAAAAGGAAGATATAAGTTTAGAATTTGTCAATACAAATTTTCAAATTGCTGACATGTTCACCAAACCATTGGATGAAACTAAATTCAATTATTTTAAAATTGAATTAGGCATCCTGAACACAGAATAAGAATGACAAATTTGACTAAGTAAATGTATGTCGACGCTTAATAGATGGTGTCGACTCATAAGACAATTTTGTCGACATATCCAGAAGATTGTGTCAACACTCAGAATTTGGTGTCGACACATAGCTATCCTGATACTTAAATGTTAGTGTTGACACATACAGTCGTCTATGTCGACACGCAGAGAGTAGTGTAAGATCTTAAGATTATTTGTGTCGACACATCGCAATTGGTGTCGACACATAGAATAGTAATTCTCTGTCGAGACTTTAGTAGTCTGTGTCGACACAATCCCAACAATGTCGACACAATAGGTTTATTTCAACCCTCCTGTTGACCTTCCTTGTTTAGAAACATATAAATAGGTGAAAGTAAAACCCTGTCGATTACGCTCTCAACATTCTCGAGACCTAATCCTTTGTGTCGACAGACCTTCATCTCTCTTCTTCTCTCTCTCTCATCCCTCATGGCACCAAAGCTGGAAGACAACATCAACGAAGGCTACGAACTAGTTCGTGATGCCTTTGCGAGTGGATCTAAAGACATCAAAGCCGTGATTACCCTAATCATAGAAAATGGCTTAGAATACTTAGTCTCAGAACCTACCAAGATTTGGAAGAAGGAGGTTCTTGAATTCTACACAGCAGCAACACTGGATTCGACGGGCCTAAAAATTAAGTCATCCGTTCAAGGAACCAAGGTCAAACTCACCCTGAAGAGTTTGAGGAAGACACTACACTTGCTAAGGGTTCAAGAAGACGATGCAATAGTATCTTCCATGACGAGAGAAGCTCTCCAATGGTATGGACTGGATCCCACCACCAAGATTGGATCTTCTATGCTCAGAAAGGGAATGAACTCCCATGGAAAATTTCTTTCTGAAATTATAGGAAAAGTAATTTTGTGCAAACCAAGAGGACATGAAAGGATATCTGCCTACATGTTCAATCTAATGACCAGAGTCATCTTCAAGGTCAAAACCAACTGGTCTGTTGTGATCTTTGAAAAGATCTAGGAAAGTTTAATAAAACCTAATCTAGGCAGAATACTAAGCCTATATTTGGCTGAGAATATTCCTGAAGTAATGAATCAAATTGCAGGATCTAAGATCAATCATATAAGAAGAATGGATTTGAGAATACTATCCAGATGGGAAAGGGTCCTGACCAAGGATGTTTCTACACCACAGAAACAAACAAAACAGATACAACCAAAAAGAAACCAACCCATAAGACAGCTGAATCTTCCAGTGATTCAGAAGAAGAAGTGGTCTTCAGCTCAGATGAAGAAAGACCAGAGAATGCTATGAAATCACCTGCTCTAGAGACTGTAGATGATGTCAGGTGAAGGGGGAGCAGATTCCAGAAAGCAACATCCAACTGGATCAAGTACAAGAAGAGCCTCATCTAGAGGGAGCCAATGAGCTTTCTCCAGCATCAGCTCAATAAGAGGCATTACCTTCAGGAGTTGCTCATGAGAAAGAGAAAGCTGCATTAGAGAGTGAAATAGCCACTCAAACTATCCTTGAGGTAATACATGATATTAATCAAGCTACACTAGATACTGAGCCAGATACACTAATTGTGCATCTGCTTGATGTTGAACAGACTAACCAAGATAATGTCCCAGCACAAGACATTACAATGGAGGACACATCTGCATTTGATGACACTCCATCTACTGCACAAGAGCAAGATATTCCTCCTGTTCAAATGCAGCAAGAGTTCACTATAAAAGAATTATTTCCTGACTTACAAGAAGCAAGGACTAAGGGGGAGCTACCAAGGACTAAGGGGGAGCTGCTAAGCACTGAGAAGAATCAACCAATCATTGACCCTACTCCAAAAGACACTGTGGATATAGCAAGTTCCTCATAAACTTCAGAAGATGAAGTAGCCTCTAGGGCCAAGAAGAGAAAGCTTGTGGAACTCAGGAAGAGGAGCTCTGGCTATAAGAAAGCCTTGCAAGCTATTCCACAAACTCCAACACCTGTAGTTGACTTCAGCTCACTGTTGGTGGCACTGCAAATTAAGATAGATGAGCAAAGAGCATCTCTTGAGAAATATGTAGATGAAAGTTATAAGGAACTCCAATTTTCTTTGGCTCAAGATGTCAAATCTATCAGATTTGAGGTAAATCAACATAAAAAGGAGATGGCAGATTGCTTCCATAAGGGAGGTAATGCTGTAGTTTATTTAGCCAAACAACAAGTGGAAGCCAAAACACAGATAGATGATATAGCAGTCAAACAAGGCTATGTTTTGGAAAATCAAATAAGAATGAATGACAATCTTACTGAATCTCATAATGTGATTGTCAGAGAACTTAAGAATACAACAATTGCTTTAACTGCAAACATTACTAAAGAAAAGGTTGAGTTTGATAAAAAACTCCAAGCAAAATTGACATATGTTAGCACTGCTATTCAAGACTCTCAAAAGGTCATTTCTGATCAGTTGCTGAAGTTCAAAGCATTCTACAAGGAAGGAACCAATTATCTAGCTAATCAGATAAGGTTCCAAAAGGATGATCTAAGAGACCATGTTGAACAAGAAGTCATAAAGGGGGAGAGATTGTTAGTCAATGCAGACTCTGAACATGCTAAATGGATAACTAATACTATCAGAGTCACTCTTGGATATCCAAACCTGTGTGATGATGATAACACAGCTGAGTCAGACATTCAAGCTGCTTACAATGAAGGGGCTCAGCAGGAAGTGGCTCAAATCATTTATCCACCTGCTGAATTTGAAGGAATTCAAGCTGTTGTTCAACAAATGTACAGTCCTCCACAGGAGGTTCAGAATGTGGTTATTGAGAAAGTTGAGATGTCTGAAGCAGCCTTGAAAAGAGAGCAAAAAGCTCAACTTTCTAAGAAAAGATTTAGAGAGCAGGCTGAGTTAAAACATGATTTTGAAAAATGGAGTCCCACTTCCAAGAATATAATTCTCACTGCCTGGCAAGCAGTTAAAGATAAAATACATGATAGAGGCAAGTGGTACTCAGATTAAGAATGGAGTAAGTATCAGAAGAGGCAAGATGCCATATTTCAGTTTAAAAGGGATCTCAAAGCTGGAAAAATACCTACTACTGCTGTGGATCCAAGCAAATACTTTCCAAAGCCTTATCATTATTTTGAAAGGAAAAAGAGTAAGGCTGAAGAACTCAAGAAGAAAGATCTTAAAGGAAAGAAGCCAGCTGAAGACACTGAAGCTAGTGTACAAGCAAGGATTCAGTCTGGCAAAGGCATTGTAATCAAGGAGCCTGATCAGCCCTAGAATAGATTGACTAGATTTTAGAACTTTGTAATCTTTAGTTTTAAAATCTATGTAATCTGTGTTCAGAAACTTTTTGTAGTTAAACAAAACATTAATTCATTTTCTCTATATGTTATCATATTTTGTGATGATATTATGCTGATTTTGTTTATATATTAATCTGTCTGAATAATGCTCTTATACATCATAATCTTTGTTTTATTATAAAGTGATGTATATCATTGACTAAGGGTTATGACTTCTCCAAATAGGGGGAGATTGTTGGGCACATTGGAAAATGTGTAACAGATTTGGAGAAGCTTCACCTAACTCAATGATATTCATCAATGTGTATTTGATGTGGTGTTGAGTTTCCATGTGCAGGTTAAGGAAATGAAAGAAAATATTCTAAGTACAAGTGTCGACACTTGAGAAGAATTGTGTCGACACATGGGAAAGACTGTGTCGACACCAGGAGCCAGCTTGTGTCGACACACAGAGCTTGTGTCGACACACAGAGATTCTGTCGACAAATACTGTGTCGACACCAGGATCCAGCTTATGTCGACACACAGAAATTGTGTCGACACACAGAGATTCTGTCGATAAAGACTGTGTCGACATCAGGAGCCAATTTGTGTCGACACACAGAACTTGTGTCGACACATAGAGATTCTATCGACAAATACTGTGTCGACATACAGGAATTGTGTCGACACACAGCAGAATTTTTGTTGAAGTCAACTATGTCAAGACAAGAAGTGATTGTGCCGACACACAGGACTTATGTCGACACATTCTGCAGAAGCTATATCAAGAAGATAGAGAAGTGCTGTGTCGACATTATGCAAGCTGTGTCGACATCACCATGGATTGTGTCGACACATGAACTATTTGTGTCGACACATTTGCAGTATTGTCTCGACACTTTGCTGCTGAGCTGAAGTTCATTGAAGTATCAGTTATAATGACTGGAGACTTGACAGCTGTCATGATCAACACAGCTGTTGTTTCTGTCAGAGCTGTCAGAAGGTCGTTATGAACCGGATCAACCGGTAACCTCAGATGAAGCCTATGTAAAGATGTGTTCTGTCATCAGATACAAGGAGTTTAGTGCTGTAAGAATCCAATGAGAGAAAAATCCAACAACAAGGAGAGAAGTCTTCATCCAGAGAGGGCAGATCTTGAACAATCTGCAAGAAGAAATCAGAACCACATCTGATTAAGAAGAAGATGGATTGAGGATCATCTCCAACTTCAAGAAGAACAAACTTACTTTGTTCAGATTCAAGAAGCTTTGAAGAAGCTAAGAACAGGTTGATTCTAGAGTGGTCAGATCTATCAAGAACTGATCAAGAAGCCTTCACCCTTTCTCTCTCTATCTGGGTGAAGGAATTATTCTCATTATTTTCAATTTTTGTAGGATCTTTTATAGATCTGAGTGTAGGAGGATTATTCCTCTGAGTTATAAGCCTAAATTTATAAAGGCTGAGGTAGGGCTGAGTGCCTGAGGTAGGAGATTAAGTTCTCTGAGTTGTAGGCCTGGGAAGAGGCTGAGGTAGGGCTTAATTGTCTGAGCTGTAGGAGTGTGGACTCACTCTGAGGTAGGATTCTCTAGAAGGATCTGAGTTGTAGGACTTACTAAAGTCTGAGCTGTAGGGACCTTTCAAGGTTCAGAGTTATAAGATCTGCAGATCTGAGAAGGAAGAAGGAAGTAAGGCCGAATCTAGTACACTGCTATATAGGCGAAAGGGGAAAGTGGATGTACCATCACTTGGGGAACCACTATAAAACTGTGTGTCTTCTGTGTTGCTGTGTTGTTTATTCTATGATGTGAACTGTGCTATGCTGAATAATCCGTGATCTAACAGTAAAAAGATTATCTACCTTAAGAAAAAGAATTGAACCTATTCACCCCCTCTAGGTGTTTAGGACATCTTGAAACCAATTCTTTCAACACCTGTTGGCGATGGTCCATCTTCTTCATCACAGTAGGAGAGGAGCAAACCTCCTAAGGCTGATGACAGGATGAAGCAGGCGAACCCCAATGCTACAGATGTAACCAGCTTGGTCACATCCGCAAAGATTGTAGGGTTAAAATTCAGCCATGACATGCAGCAAAGAAGGAGGCTGAGTTCAAGCCTGAGGATGGAGGGTGGGGAAGTGCCTTCGTGACGGGCACTTGTGTCCAAGCACTTTCCTCCATTAATTATTAGGAGGACTGGATTGTAGACTCTGGGTGCGGTCATCACCTCATGGGGGACGTCTACAAGTTCTCATCTTTGCAGGAGTTCAAAGGTAATGTCTCAATTGTTATTGTTGATAATACTATGCATGTTGTAGAGAAGAAGAGATCAGTTTCTTTGGGTAGTGATCAGGGGCCACTCACGTTGCGGAGTGTGTATCACGTACTTGGGATGAAGAAAAATCTCTTCTCGGTGACCAATGCGGTGGTTGCTGGATATCACGTTCTGTTCGGCCCGACGGAAGTGAAGTTTCTCCGAAACGTTTTAGCTGTGAAAGCTGGCGTTACTCATATTGGGAGAAGGGTGAAAGACTTGTTCGTTTTATCAAGAAGTACTTATGTTGACAAGATGCGGGCAAATAATAGCATTGCTATCTAGCACAAGAGGTTGGAGCATGTAGGAATGGAAAAGCTAAAGGCTATGGCCGTGAAAGGCCTGGTACATGGCCTGCCTAGTCTTTCCTCCTACGGAGACGATCATGTTTGTGTTGGTTGTCAGTATGGAAAGGCACATCACCTTCCATTTGACATATCACAAACTAGGTGTATAACACTGTTGGAGTGTATTCACGGTGATCTAACTAGGCCTACCATCACGCCCAGTTTTGGCGGAAGCAGGTACATGCTTGTTCTTGTTGATGACTTTTCAGGATATACCCAGGTATATTTATTTAAGGAGAAGGCAGAAGCGTTCGAGAAGTTTGTGGAGTTCAAGGAGCTTGTGGAGGCTCGGCTCAGTCTGCAGATTAAGAAGTTGAGAACGGATAACGACAGAGAGTTCACTTCGGTAGATTTCTCCAACTTCTGCAGAAAGATTGACATCCAACATGAGCTTACTTGTGCTCACACTCCACAGCAGAACGGAATTGTAGAGCGGAAGTGTACAACCTCATATTTGTTGAGTGATACCCAAAGGCCTGGGACCCCGGGTTTGAGTAAGTTTTAAGCTAATCGGGTCAGGCGAGTCGTGCAGGTGGAAGGGTTCCCGCTTAGGGCTTGTGGGAAGGTTTGCGCCCGGGTCAGCGGGAGGCCCTCGAGGTTGGCGTCGAGTGATGCTTCTACACGCAACGCCCTAGTCTCCGGCATTGAGTGATACTTCTCCACTCAATGCCTTAGCCCTCAGAGTTGGCGTTGAGTGATGCTTCTCCACTCAACATCTTAGTCCTTGGCGTTGAGTGATGCTTCTCCACTCAACGCCTTAGCCCTCAAAGTTGGCGTTGAGTGATGCTTCTCCACTCAATGCCTTAGTCCTTGGCGTTGAGTGATGCTTCTCCACTCAATGCCTTAGCCCTCAGCGTTGGCGTTGAGTGATGTTTCTCCATTCAACGCCTTAGTCCTCAGAGTTGGCATTGAGTGATTCTTCTACACTCAACGCTTTAGTCCTTGGCATTGAGTGATGCTTCTCCACTCAACGCCCTAGTCCTCAGAAGAGGAAGGTTTCCCGCCCAGGGCTTGGGGGAAGATTTGCACCCGGGTCATCGGGAGGCCCTCAGAGTTGGCGTTGAGTGATGTTTCTCCACTCAACGCCCTAGTCCCTAGCGTTGAGTGATGCTTCTCCACTCAACGCCTTAGTCCGTGGCATTGAGTGATGCTTATCCGCTCAGCGCCCTAGTCCCTGGCATTGAGTGATGCTTCTCCACTCAACGCCCCTAGTAGGGTCCAAAGGTAAAATTACTTGGATGCCCTTGGAGGTCTGCTTTTAGCTTGTCAGAACAGCGAAGTTTGGCTGTTAGCAGACCATTTTGTGCTGCATATAACCTTTTCGAACAACGAAATTATGTTGTTAGCAGATAAGATACTAGAAATCTATAAATAGACCCACATGGTACCTTAGAAGGCAAGATTTTTCATTTTCTGAAGTCTTGCAGTGCTTTCTGAGGTATCCTTAGCTCAGCACTTGGCCAAGGAGGGGAAGTGCTCTGAGATCTTTTGGGTTAGTGGAGGTACCTCCGTGCTGTAGCTCAGGGTCAGTTTCTTTTGTTCCTTGTGTCTGGTCAGTGGTCTGGTCTTGGGAGAAGTAGGTATCAGCTACACCTTAGGGTCCGAACTCTTGTTGGGGCCATTTTTTGGTTCCAACATTTCTGGTGTGGTGAGCGTGGACCGTATCTGATTTAAGAAAATCTCAGGCTTAGTCTCATCGCCAAAGGTGAGGAGAAAGGAGCAGGCTCAGGGGGTTCTCCACCCCTAGCGAGTGGGGTGACGTTGGGGATGCTGGAAGACTTCAGACGGTAAGTCTTGCAGACCATCCATTTCGCATTCTCGGCAAGGAGAGAATGTGAGATGCCTCAGGTTCCAGTGGTTGTAGCTCCGTCATTGGGCGAGAATGCTCCCGGACAGCGTCCCTGGAAGGAGGTCTCGATAGAGGTTGGCGAGAGGGATGTCGTCGGGCGGGAGCTCTTCCCCGGGCAGGCTAGTGCTGACAGGCTCAGCGAGCCGAGATCTCGAGATGTGCCTTCTCACTAGGTGGTGGGCGGAAGCCCTTTTAGAGAGCAGATCATCTCAACCCCGGTTCCAAATGGGTTTTGAGAGCCCGACATGTCCTACTATACGGGCAGAGATGACCTTACGCAGCATGTGCAATGGTTTGAGGATGTCATTTCCATAAGGCAGATGTCAGATGCCTTCAAGTGTGGGCTCTTTGCCATCACTTTGAATTAGAAGGCGAGGGACTGGTTCCATCAGCAACCTGCAAGCTCTATCTACTGCTTTGAAGATCTGCGATGTGGGTTCCTGTTGAGGTTCTCCACATCAAATAAGAGTAAGAAGTCGGCGGAGTGCTTGTTTGCCATCAAGCAGAAGCCAGAGGAGACGCTGGGATGCTATTTGGATAGGTTCCAGGAGGAGATTCTATAGGTCCAGGAGATGTCGGGGTACACCGTGATGCTTGCCTTCACCCTCATGTCGAGGTTAGCATGAAGCTGAAGAGAGTACCCCCGTATCTTTCGAGGAGCTGATGGAGAGGGCGGCGAAGGAGATAGAAATCGAGGCGGCCAACCTGGCATTCGTGAAGAAGTTGGCCAAGTTGGAGGAGGAGGATGTGAAGGAGCCAGAAGCATGGAGACAAAGAGCAGAGAGAGGACATGAGGAGAGAGGAGACCAGAGGTCAGGGGCATCAAGGGAAGCACCCGGGTTGGAGGCAGTGGGAGCCGAACAACCGGTTGGGCTGAAGGCCCCAAGAAGGACATTCTCAGGGGAAGGGGGACGCTATCAAGGTAGGGATATCTTCCGTGAGCAGGGAAAGTTCAATCAGGCGGCGTGGAGACAGGGGCAGTGGCCCCCCTCCTGCGGTAGCAGGAGGCAATGGAGATCACCTGAGGTAGAGGAGGAGAGAGGAGCCCAGAGGTCAGGGGCATCAAGGACAGCACCCAGGTTGGATGCAGTGGGAGCCGAACAACTAGTTGGGATGGAGGCCCCAAGAAGGACATCCTCAAGGGCAGGGGGAGGCTATCAAGGCAGGGATAACTTTTGTGAGCAGGGAAGGTTCAATCAGTCGACGTGGAGACAGGGGAAGAGTGCCCCCTACCGCGATAACAGGAGGTAATGGAGATCTCCCGAAGTAGAGTAGGAAGGAGAGGACCTCGAGGAGGAGCGAGGAGAAGGGAAGGCAGGGTTACGTTACCTTTCTTTGACTTCCATCAAGAGGAAGGTCATGCAACAGACACTTGACCAGAGTTTCTGGACATAAGGGAGGCCAGGGGGTAGGTGCGGCAACAACCGCCCGTGAGGATTGAAGAAGTTCTGACAGGAGGAGACGATAGGTATGAGGACCGATAGATGAGGGGGCCCGAGGAGGGATCAAAGTGATCCATGAGGGAGTTGGGATTGAACCCACCCATAAGGGGAGTTTCCAGACTATGTATCGAAGGATCATCACCTCAACCTCCCAGGCTCCCCCCGGAGGAAAAAATCACTTTTTCATCGAAGGACATTCCCGACTACGAAGACCCATTCTGTGACACCTTGGTGATTCAGATGGCCGTGGAGAATTTCACGGTCTCCAGGATTCTGGTGGACAACGGGAGCTCTGTGAACATGATCTTCAAGAAGGCCTTCAATGAAATGAAGGTGGAGGCCCAGAGGATTTTGGCCTCAGATGGACCGTTGTTCGGGTTCTCGGGGGAGAGGAAGGAAGTTGAGGGGGGAGTGGGACTGCACGTGAAGTTGAGGGGAGTTTCAAGGAACTGTCGGTTCGTCATCGTTGACGCTTCGAGCAGATACAACACCATTTTTGTGCGCCCCCTCACCAGTTCTTTCAGGTGCGTCCCCTCCACATTTCATCAATGTCTCAAGTTTAGCAGTGGAGGAGTCGAGGTCAGGGTCAAGGGGGATCTGAAGGTAGCGAGGCAGTGCTATGTGACTACCGTCAACACCATATCCTGGATGGCAGAGGCAGAGAAGTTGGAGAAGGATATGGAGGCGCAGGGGGAAGTTATATAGGAGGGGAAGGTGAGCCTAGGTGAGTTTGGAGAGAAGGTTGTGGAGGAGCAGGGAGAGGGAGAAGCTGGGATTGAGGCCCAGGGTGGCGGAGAAGTGGAGCCGTGGGAGAGTCTGTTGGATGTGATGGAGGTTGAAGAAGTTGGAGGTGAGGAAGAGTTCGGGCAGGAGGAGGAGCCGAGGAGCGGCGAAGAGTAGTCCAGGTTGGAGCCAGTGGAGGAGGTCGTGGAGATGGAAGTCTTTACCAGGGCAGGGAAGGAGAAGAGGGTGAAGATCAGCTGTGGCTTGAGCCCTGAAGATCGGGAGAGGATGTGAGAGTGCATCCAAAGGAATATCGACATCTTTTCTTGGAGCACGATAGATATGTCGGGTATCGATGCAGACGTGGCATGCCACCGTCTGAATCTAGATCCCACAACACGTACCATTCGCCAGAAGATGAGGACCATCACCACCAAGCTGGAGGAGCCCATCCTCGAGGAGGTCAAAAAACTTCTTAACGCAGGTTTCATCTCGGAGATCCAGTATCCAGGTTGGGTCTCGAATGTGGTAATGGTAAAGAAAGGGGAAGGAAAGTGGCGTATGTGTATAGAATTTTCTCTATTAAATAAATTATGCCCTAAGGATTGCTACCCCCTGCCTCAGATCGACGCGCTGGTTGATTCAGCCGTCGATTTTCTATTATGAGTTTTTGTATGCTTTTTCAAATTACCAACAGATTCACATGCATTCCCCCGACGTCAAGGATGTCTCATTCATCATGAGGGAGATATGCTTCAGTTATAAGATGATGCCCTTCGGGCTAAAGAATGTGGGGGCTACGTACTAACACATGATGGACCGGGTCTTCCAAAGCCATAGGGGTAGAAATATGGAGATTTGTGTAGATGATCTCATGGTGAAGAGTAAGGATGTGGGGTCACATCTACTCGACCTGGAAGAAACATTCGTCACCCTGAGAAAGTTCAAGATGAGGCTCAACCCCCAAAAGTGTGTCTTTGGGGCAAGCTGTGAGAAGTTCCTTGGTCACCTCCTCACCCCAACAGGGGTGGAGCCTAACCCCGATAAGATGAAGGCTATCATGGAGCTAGAGTCACCGCGCAATGCTAAGGAGGTTCAACGTATAACAGGTAAGCTCATTGGGCTAAGTAGGTTCCTCTCCCTCGTTCAACATGTCCAGTGACTTGACTCTCACAACTCCTAACAGGTGCCTCTAATGGTCTCCATTGTATGTGTCCAAGCCATCTTATTAGAGCTTCTCGTATCTTCTCTACCATTGGTGCCACTCTTGTCTTATCTCTAATACATTCATTCCTCATTTAATTCAGCCCGGACATGCTGCAGAGAAGGAGGCTGAGTTCAAGCCTGAGGATGGAGAGTGGGGAAGTGCCATCGTGACGGGCACTTGTGTCCAAGCACTTTCCTCCATTAATTATCAGGAGGACTGGATTGTAGACTCTGGGTGCAGTCATCACCTCATGGGGGATGTCTCCAAGTTCTCATCTTTGCAGAAGTTCAAAGGTAATGTCTCAATTGTTACTACTGATAATACTATGCATGTTGTAGAGAAGAAGAGATCAGTTTCTTTGGGTAGTGATCAGGGGCCACTCATGTTGCGGAGTGTGTATCACGTACTTGGGATGAAGAAAAATCTCTTCACGGTGACCAATGCAGTTGTTGCTGGATATCACGTTCTGTTCGGCCCGACGGAAGTGAAGTTTCTCCGAAACATTTTAGCTGTGAAAGCTGCCGTTACTCAAATTGGGAGAAGGGTGAAAGACTTGTTCGTTTTATCGACAAGTACTTATGTTGACAAGATGCGGGCAAATGATAGCGTTGCTATCTAACACAAGAGGTTGGGGCATGTAGGAATGGAAAAGCTAAAGGCTATGGCGGTGAAAGGCCTGGTACATGGTGTCACAACCCGCATTTCCTCAACGAGTACATCGTATCAGAGCAAGAGGAACTACGGGTTATGATGCCACGTCGTGCAGGGGATAACTGCACACGCTCAGGCAACCCTTGACGCTTACTTTATGAGTTGAAATCCATCAGTTAAATGCAAGAAAACCTTTGAGTTTAATGGCCGTATCCCTCGGCCTTAGGCATCAAAATGTGTGTTTGTACGCTGCGGAAATACTTTGTTTATTGATGATGATCTCCTATATGCAGTCTATATTTATAATAATATCAGAAATCATCTTTGTTTACGTTCTTTGGAAAATACTTGTTCGGTGACCAAAACATGTTATGCATGTTATACAATAATAGATTTTGTTTAGCTTAAAAAAATACCTAAAGCAACCTACCATAAATCCTTCCCAAGAGCAAGAAGACATCATCTCATCCAAATGAGTCACATTAGCAGTCTAGTTTTCATATATCACAAGTAAAGAAAACCATCAATGGGCGCCAACAAGCTGACACGAACCCATTGGGGTGCATGTATGTCTGTACAACAGAGGAAAGAACTACCTCGCTCGTAAGCTCGGCTAGCTCCAAAGAAACTCGACCCAAGCACTAGCTGCTCAACCGGCTACAACCTGCCCCTGAGGCATTCAAGAAAGAACACCTCAGCAATCATCAAAGCTATACAACAAAGTATGAAGTTCAGAAAATATAACGAAGGGGCATACCGACCCCGTAGCAATGCTTCATGTAAGTACACTGAGTAAACAAAACAAGTGGAAAACAAGTGTAAAATGCACCAAGTGCGTGCCATTCTCCTCAAGCCCTGCTCAACCCGCAGGAGCAAAAAGGCAAAACACATGCCCATTCCATCATCCTTAGTACAAGAAACAACTATACGAGTGAAACATAAGCAGCGGTTAAATGCGATTCCGCAAGGGTCTTTTGGTGGCAGCCCTAAAGTGGAATGCACCAATAAAAGCCAGCCCAAATCGGGGCCAAAATGGTGCTCTACACCACAAATCCAAACCCGGTGGCCACAAAGGCTTAAACCACACCACCCCTTACCGAATCCTCACACAAACGCTCCTGCCATGATTCACAATTCGCCTCGCAAAACTCACCATAAACGAACCCAAGCTTAACACCATAAGCAAGTCTCACCATAACCCAAGTACACACGTTCCCTTCCTTTATCCTCACTCATGACGACAAATTGCCAAAGTTATGTCAACTTCATAGAGTTTGATTAACGTAGTTACATGAATCACAAGATTAGGAACAAGAAAGAATCACATGCTTCTGATATGAACAATGAAGAATCACATGAATAAGAAAATTAAGCATAAACTTGATAATTAATCAAAACTAAGCATGGAAAATCGAATTCATTAAGCATAGGGACATTCAAGAGCATAATCAGGCTAGTGAGGGATAACACAAAACAAGAAGAACAAGTTAGGAAAATTGAAAGAGGAAAACTAGCTATTTTGCACAATCAAAGAACAAGAAATAAGATTGGCAAGGGTGAAGAACACCGCTTGCCTGAACCGAGACGACGCCGCGACGGCTGCTCCTCTCTTTCCTTGCCTTGCTTTAGCTTTGCTCCCTTGATGTTCTTTTGGAATGAGGAAGAAGATGAAGATGAAGGTGAAATGAGGAGGAGAAATCTCTGTTTCGGCCTTATCTCCTCCAGAACAGAGCTGGACCGTTAGATGCAGAATCAGGGAAATGATCGGCACAAAAACTGGAAAAACTCGATTTTCGGCCCTGTCACGCCCTGTGTCACGCCCGTGTCACAGGGCGTGTACCTTAAGCGGCGCAGAAAGTCGGCATATCCAGGTTTATCCACACAGTACACGGCCGGGTACACGCCCGTGACGGGTCGGTCACGCCCGTGACCTAGGGCGTGTAGCCCGTGTCTCGACACTTCGTCGACCAAAAGTGTCGACACTCGACAAAGCTTGACACGCCCTGTGACACGCCCGTGTCATAGGCCATGTCCCCTCTCTCGACACCCGACACTCGACACTCGACACTCGACACTCGACACTGCGGGACACGGCCCATGACACGCCCGTGTCACGGGGCGTGTACCCCATTCTTCGATCTCAACTCGATGCAAGAAAATTCGTCGAGTCAAGGAGGTCACGCCCAGGTCACGCCCTGGGTCACGCCCCGACACGCCCGTGTCGGGGGGCGTGTCATGCACAAAAACGACCATTTTTCCCTGTTTTGAAAAGTGTTTCTGTGTCGTCCTAGACCATTTTTGCCTGAAGAACTTTTTACCCTTTTTTGTTTTCTGTACAAGCACCCCGTTTTGAGCAACATTACCTGGGCGCGAAAAAGTGCAAACATTCCCTAAGAGGCCTCACCGAGTCCCCAATTTGGACTCCGGTTTGCTGGGGAATCGTGCAACTCGGCTACCAAAACAGCCACTCGCAAGCCCGTGGGAAAAACCATGCTCGAACAACGGTCAAAGCCAACGTAACGCCCATCATTCAACGAGAAAAAAAAATACGGGGCGTTACAGTCACTCCCCCTAACAAAAAGTTTCGCCTTAAAACTTTTCAATCATTTTGATATCACTCAAATGAGTAACCAAACAGAAACACGCATTTACGTACCAGCTTTGTTTACGAGAATAAATGAGGGTGAGCCGCCCTCATCGTTGACTCGAGCTCCCACGTCGCGCTTTCCACATTCTGATTTTTCCATAGCACTTTGACCATAGGAATCTTCTTTTTCCGCAACACGCGATCTTGGGAGTCCAATATCCGGATGAGCATCTCCACATAAGAAAGGTTTGGCTCCAATTGCGACACCACGTCCAACACTTGCTTGTCATTTCGTACACACTTGCGAAGTTGGCTGACATGAAACACGTCGTGAACACCAGGAAAGTTCACGGGTAATTCGATTTTGTAAGCGGATGCACCAACTCGCGCAAGAATCTTGAAGGGACCCACAAACCTTGGGTCTAATTTGCGCTCTTTTCCAAACCTTTTAATTCCAACCATTGGGGAGACTTTCAAGAAGACGTAATCCCCCACTGCAAACTCTAACTCCGACCTTCGTCGGTTGACGTACTTTTCATATCGCTCTTGGGCGATTCGAAGCTTCTCCCGAATAAGTCGTACGGCAACTTCCATGTCCTCGAGCGCCTCTGGGCCCAACAAAGGCCGCTCGCCAACCTCAGCCCAAAAGAGGGGAGTCCGACATCGACGCCCATATAAAGCTTCGAACGGAGCCATTTGCAAGCTTTCTTGATAATTGTTATTATATGTGAATTCCATAAGCCGCAAACGTTCATCCCATGCTCCGCCATACTCAAGAATATAGCATCGAATCATATCTTCCACGATTTGATTTACTCGTTCCGTTTGGCCATTCGTCTGAGGGTGGTAAGTAGTGGAATACCGCAAATCCGTTCCCAAACCCTCCTGGAGACTCTTCCAGAAACGAGAAGTAAATCGGGAATCCCGGTCTGAAATGATATTGATTGGCACACCATGCAGTCGGATGATCTCGTTCAAATATAGCTCCGCTATTGTCTTCATCGGGTAGTTGACCTTAAATGGTATGAAATGAGCACACTTGGTCAACCTATCCACGATCACCCACACAGAGTCATGTCCTCGTGGAGATCTTGGTAGGCCTGTAATAAAATCCATTGAGATGCTTTCCCACTTCCATTTTGGAATCTCCAATGGCGTCAACTTGCCACCAGGCCTCCCATGATCAGCTTTCACCCGCTTGCAGGTATGACATTCAGATACAAATTGCGCTATATCTCTTTTCATTCCATACCACCAGACAATTTGTTTCAAATCACGGTACATTTTTGTTGAGCCTGGATGGTAGGCCATACTTGAGCCATGTGCTTCCCGACACACCATCTCGCGAATGTCTCCAACTGCGGGAATACAAAATTGACCACGATACTTTAACGTGCCCCCATTAGCAATAGAAAAATCCGGTAATTCACCCTTTTCAGTTTGAAGAAATAAATGTAAAAGATCAGGATCATCCTTTTGATGTTGTCTTGCAAGCACCAGCCATGAAGGTTCTTCTACCATCGAATGACTTTGCGGGTCATAGTTGCCCACGGAAATATCCATCAATAGAAATTCCTCCACAAGACGGTCGACTGAAAGATGAAATAATTTCCCCGTCTTCCGACTCAAAGCATCGGCCACAACATTCGCTTTCCCCGGATGATACTGAATTTCCACATCATAATCAGCTACATATTCAAGCCATCGCCGTTGGCGCAGATTAAGTTCCTTTTGCGTGAAGACATACTTTAAACTTTTATGATCCGTAAAGATTTTACACTGCGCACCATAAAGTAAGTGTCTCCACAACTTCAATGCAAATATCACCGCTGCGAACTCCAAATCATGCGTTGGGTAGTTCTTTTCATGACTTTTCAACTGCCGAGACCCATACGCAATCACCTTTTTGTCTTGCATTAAAACACATCCAAGTCCAACGTGCGACGCATCCACAAAAACGTCATAATCTATTCCTTCTGTCGGCAAGATCAACATAGGAGCGGTACATAACCTGTTCTTGAGTTCAAGGAATGAGGCCTCACACTTGTCATTCCACTCAAACACCACATTATTCTGGATTAAGCGAGTCAAAGGTGCAGCCAACGTAGCAAAACCTTCTACAAATTTGCGATAATAGCCGGCCAAGCCCAAGAAGCTCCGAATCTCCTTGGGTGTCTCCGGTCTTCTCCATTCCATGACTGCAGCAATCTTTTTGGGATCCACTGAAATTCCATGGTGATTAATGACATGACCCAGAAAGGCAACTTGAGGCAACCAAAACTCGCATTTGCTTAGCTTGGCGAATAACCGTTGGTCTCGCAGAGTGGCCAATACCAATCGCAGATGCTGTTCATGCTCCTCAGCACTACGGGAGTAGACAAGAACGTCATCAATAAAAACTACCACAAACTTATCCAAGTAGTCCTTGAACACCCGGTTCATCATATCCATGAAGGCTGATGGTGCGTTGGTCAAACCAAACGACATCACCAGAAATTCAAAATGGCCATGTCTTGATCGAAATGCAGTCCGCGGAATATCAGACTCCCGGATCTTGAGCTGATGATAGCCCGAGCGGAGATCAATCTTCGAGAATACTGAACTGCCACGCAGTTGATCAAACAAATCATCAATTCTTGGCAGTGGGTACTTGTTTTTAATCGTCACCTTGTTCAACTCCCGGTAATCGATGCAAAGCCGCATCGACCCATCTTTCTTCTTCACAAATAACACCGGTGCACCCTAAGGTGATGAACTCGGCCTGATAAACCCTTTTGCCAATAAGTCATCCAGCTGTGTATGCAATTCTACTAGCTCACGCGGGGCCATTCTGTACGGCGCTTTCGCAATAGGCCGCGTACCCGGCTCCAAATCAATGACAAACTCGACATCACGATCAGGGGGAAGACCAGGAAGATCAGTAGGAAAAACGTCTGGAAATTCACGCACAACAGGAATCGCCTCCAAACGCGGCAAAACAACACTAGTCCCCACAACTGAGACTAGACAAGCAAAACAGTCGGAAACAAACAACGTCCGAACACATACCGCCGAAATCCCTGGAGCATCCTGGTATGAATCACCATAAACACTTCCCGGCTGACCATTGTCCTTGATAAAATCCAGGCGCTTTCCTTTGCACTGGATGATAGCGTCATAGCGGGATAACCAGTCCATGCCCAGAATGACGTCAAAATCCTCCAAATCGATCACCTTGAAATCAGCCTTCGCTAAGAAATCCCCCAACAAAATAGGACAATCAAGAAGACCCCAGTCTGCCACCACAGAAGCACCGGAAGGAAACTTCACCAAAAAGGCATTCCCCACTCGATCTGGTGTCAAATGATACCGATCCAGAAAGGTTCGAGCCACAAATGAATGGGTCGCACCAGAATTGAAGAGAACACGCGCCCAACGGTTCTTTACCTTAAAGTGTCCTATAAGGGTACATATGTCACTAAGCACTACGCAAAAGAAGCATAAACAAAACGTGAACTAGAGGAAGGAATCGAACCTGAGATAACCTGAGGTGACAACTGAGCTTCCTCTGACGAGATCACATTTAACTTCCCTTTTCCTTTGTCCAAACGCGAAGGCGGAGGCAAAGCCTGGAGTGGCATTGGCTGCAGCACGGGCTGGTTTTGTGGGCACCTTGCCTTCAGATGTCCCTGTTTGCCACACTGGAAGCACACCTTGTCTTTGACCCAGCAGCGGCTCACATCATGCCCTCTTCCCCCACAAGCTGTACACTCCAAGTCTCTGGTTGGCGCACCCTGGATGGCGTGCACCTGCTCCTTCTTCTGCAACCCCAACCGCTTGAAACATTTCTCAAATGGGTGGCCTGACCGCCCACAGAAGCTACACGTCTCCTTGTTCTTCTTCCTTACGTCTGATTCTTGGGAGCTTTTCCCTCCCACCAGCTTCCTCTTATCCTTCCTCATCAGCTGTCCTCTTTGTTTTGCATTTTCTATCGCTTCAACCTTCAAAGCAGCCTCAACCACAGTAGTGTAACTCATCCCTCCATAAGCACTTGCGAACTGCTGCACGTCGCTGCGGAGTCCGCCAAGAAATCTCTTTACTCGGTCAGCTTCCGTAGTCACCAATCTCGGAGCGAACCGACTTAACTTGCTAAACTCAATTTCATACTCACTAACTGTGAGTTTCCTCTGCTTCAGGTACAAGAAGTCATTCATCAGACGGTCCCTTTCCACTGACGGCAGAAACTTGCGCCGTAACATTTCTTTGAAGGCTTCCCATGAACATCCCGACCCTAGGCTCTCCTTTTCTCGCAACCACCAACCTTTAGCCAACCCTTTAAGTTGATAGGCGGCAAGCATCACCTTCTGGTCCTCGGTAACGCCAGAATAAACAAACATTTCTTCCAACGTGATTACCCAATCATCCAAGATCACAAAGTCCGCTTTTCCATCATAAGTCGGTGGTCCAAGTCGCTGAAACTGCGAGATGAAAGTCATCGCAGGAGGAACCACAACTGGGGGTATCACTGCCACAGAAGGAGTAGAAATAGTGGGGCCTCTGACAGTCTCTTGCACTCTTGGTGCCAGCCCAGACATCGCTGATGACATAGCTTGGAGCTGGGACTGCACTTCCTGCACCTGCCTCGTCAAAGCCTCATTACTTTGGCGTAGACTATCCATCAGGGCATTATTCTGCGCGCCCGAAGACTCGCCCTCGGATTGGGGAGTTTGCCTTGTCACTGGACGCTTCGACATCCTATAAACACGTTCACTCTTGTCAAGCTCAAACCCAACAAAACACACAACGGCTATGTACAGACCATACATATATAAATATGAACATCAACTGCTAACTTGCTCTGGGAGTTTGAGAATGATGGTATGCCTAGCCTACAGATGACTCACCGTCATCCCACTAACTTGTGCCTAACCGATGAATGCATGACTTTATTTGACCCAAAACCATGAGTGTACAGGTGTCATCATGTAAATCTTAGCTTGGCACGTTGTGCTCATGCAATGTTATGTTATGCGTGCTGTGCTATGCATTCTAGAAAAGGCCTTAATGCATGCCATGAGCGGTCGTACGCATCACAATGCTATGCATCCCATACTATATAGCATTGCATGCAACGAAGAAAAGAAAACGTGCTAGTCGCATCCATGTGGTAAGGTTATGCATCCCATACTACATAACCCGCACATGTTGCCCCTATGGTGGATCCATATACAAACACATATTATGCATCCCATACTACATAATATGCACCGTATACTTCTGGTCATGCCATGAGTAGAGTGTGCGTGCTTCGGCCAAGACATACTGATGGCACCTCGGTGTGTGTATGATATGATGCTTATGACAAGGACAAAAAGGAAAGTTTGCCCGACCAATTGTCAAGCAAACCGCCCTCTGATACCAACTGTCACAACCCACATTTCCTCAACGAGTACATCGTATCAGAGCAAGAGGAACTACGGGTTATGATGCCACGTCGTGCAGGGGATAACTTCACACGCTCAGGCAACCCTTGACGCCTACTTTATGAGTTGAAATCCATCAGTTAAATGCAAGAAAACCTTTGAGTTTAATGGCCGTATCCCTCAGCCTTAGGCATCAAAATGTGTGTTTGTACGCGGCGGAAATACTTTGTTTATTGATTACGATCTGCTATATGCAGTCTATATTTATAATAATATCAGAAATCATCTTTGTTTACGTTCTTTGGAAAATACTTGTTCGGTGACCAAAACATGTTATGCATGTTATACAATAATAGATTTTGTTTAGCTTAAAAAAATACCTAAAGCAACCTACCATAAATCCTTCCCAAGAGCAAGAAGACATCATCTCATCCAAATGAGTCACATTAGCAGTCTAGTTTTCATATATCACAAGTAAAGAAAACCACCAATGGGTGCCAACAAGCTGACACGAACCCATTGGGGTGCAAGTATGTCTGTACAACAGAGGAAGGAACTACCTCGCTCGTAAGCTCGGCTAGCTCCAAATAAACTCGACCCAAGCACTAGCTGCTCAACCGGCTACAACCTGCACCTGAGGCATTCAAGAAAGAACACCTCAGCAATCATCAAAGCTATACAACAGAGTATGAAGTTCAAAAAATATAACGAAGGGGCTTACCGACCCCGTAGCAATGCTTCATGTAAGTACACTGAGTAAACAAAACAGGTGGAAAACAAGTGTAAAACGCACCAAGTGCGTGCCATTCTCCTCAAGCCCTGCTCAACCCGCAGGAGCAAAAAGGCAAAACACATGCCCATTCCATCATCCTTAGTACAAGAAACAACTATACGAGTGAAACATAAGCAACGGTTAAATGCAATTCCGCAAGGGTCTTTTGGTGGCAGCCCTAAAGTGGAACGCACAATTAAAAGCCAGCCCAAATCGGGGCCAAAATGGTGCTCTACACCACAAATCCAAACCCGGTGGCCACAAAGGCTTAAACCACACCACCCCTTACCGAATCCTCACACAAACGCTCCTGCCATGGTTCACAATTCGCCACGCAAAACTCACCATAAACGAACCCAAGCTTAACACCATAAGCAAGTCTCACCATAACCCAAGTACACACGTTCCCTTCCTTCATCCTCACTCATGACGACAAATTGCCAAAGTTATGTCAACTTCATAGAGTTTGATTAACGTAGTTACATGAATCACAAGATTAGGAACAAGAAAGAATCACATGCTTCTGATATGAACAATGAAGAATCACATGAATAAGAAAACTAAGCATAAACTTGATAATTAATCAAAACTAAGCATGGAAAATCGAATTCATTGAGCATAGGGACATTCAAGAGCATAATCAGGCTAGTGAGGGATAACACAAAACAAGAAGAATAAGTTAGGAAAATTGAAAGAGGAAAACTAGCTATTTTGCACAATCAAAGAACAAGAAATAAGATTGGCAAGGGTGAAGAACACCGCTTGCCTGAACCGCGACGACGCCGCGACGGCTGCTCCTCTCTTTCCTTGCCTTGCTTTAGCTTTGCTCCCTTGATGTTCTTTTGTAATGAGGAAAAAGATGAAGAAGAAGGTGAAATGAGGAGGAGAAATCTCTGTTTCGGCCTTATCTCCTCAAGAACAGAGCTGGACCGTTTGATGCAGAATCAGGGAAATGATCGGCACAAAAACTGGAAAAAGTCGATTTTCGCCCCTGTCACGCCCTGTGTCACGCCCATGTCACAGGGCGTGTACCTTAAGCGGCACAGAAAGTCGGCAAATCCAGGTTTATCCATATGGTACACGGCCGGGTACACGCCCGTGACGGGTCGGTCATGCCCGTGACCTAGGGCGTGTAGCCCGTGTATCGACACTTCGTCGACCAAAAGTGTCGACACTCGACAAAGCTTGACACGCCCTGTGACACGCCCGTGTCACAGGCCGTGTCCCCTCTCTCGACACCCGACACTCGACACTCGTCACTCGACACTCGACACTCGACACTGCGGGACACGACCCGTGACACGCCCGTGTCACGGGCCGTGTACCCCATTCGTCGAGCTCAACTCGACGCAAGAAAATTCATCGAGTCAAGGAGGTCACGCCCTGGGTCACGCCCCGACACGCCCGTGTCGGGGGGCGTGTCACGCACAAAAACGACCTTTTTTCCCTGTTTTGAAAAGTGTTTCTGTGTCGTCCTAGACCATTTTTGCCTGAAGAACTTTTTACCCTTTTTTGTTTTCTGTACAAGCACCCCGTTTTGAGCAACATTACCCGGGCGCAAAAAAGTGCAAACATTCCCTAAGAGGCCTCACCGAGTCCCCAATTTGGACTCCGGTTTGCTGGGGAATCGTGCAACTCAGCTACCAAAACAGCCACTCGCAAGCCCGCGGGAAAAACCGCTCGAACAACGGTCAAAGCCAACGTAACGCCCATCATTCAACGAGAAAAAAAAATACGGGGCGTTACACATGGCCTGCCTTGTCTTTCCTCCAATGGAGACGATCATGTTTGTGTTGGTTGTCAGTATGGAAAGGCACATCACCTTCCATTTGACATATCACAAACTAGGTGTATAACACTGTTGGAGTGTATTCACTGTGATCTAACTAGGCCTACCATCACGTCCAGTCTCGGCGGAAGCAGGTACATGCTTGTTCTTGTTGATGACTTTTCAAGATATACCAAGGTATATTTCTTTAATGAGAAGGCAGAAGCATTCGAGAAGTTTGTGGAGTTCAAGGAGCTTGTGGAGGCTCGTCTCAGTCTGCAGATTAAGAAGTTAAGAACGGATAACGACAGAGAGTTCACTTTGGTAGATTTCTCCAACTTCTACAGAAAGATTGACATCCAACGGGAGCTTACTTGTGCTCACACTCCACAGCAGAACAGAATTTTAGAGCGGAAGTGTACAACCCCATATTTGTTGAGTGATACCCAAAGGCCTGGGACCCTGGGTTTGAGTAAGTTTTAAGCTAATCGAGTCAGGCGAGTAGTGTAGGCGGAAGGGTTTCCGCCTAGGGATTGTGGGAAGGTTTGCGCCCGGGTCAGCGGGAGGCCCTCGGGGTTGGCGTCGAGTGATGCTTCTCCACTCAACGCCCTAGTCTCCAGCATTGAGTGATGCTTCTCCACTCAACGCCTTAGCCCTCAGAGTTGGCGTTAAGTGATGCTTCTCCACTCAACATCTTAGTCCTTGGCGTTGAGTGATGCTTCTCCACTCAACGCCTTAGCCCTCAGAGTTGGCGTTGAGTGATGCTTCTCCACTCAACGCCTTAGTCCTTGGCGTTGAGTGATGCTTCTCCACTCAATACCTTAGCCCTCAGAGTTGGCGTTGAGTGATGTTTCTCCATTCAACGCCTTAGTCCTCAGAGTTGGCATTGAGTGATGCTTCTACACTCAACGCCTTAGTCCTTGGCGTTGAGTGATGCTTCTCCACTTAACGCCCTAGTCCTCAGAAGCGGAAGGGTTCCCGCCCAGGGCTTGTGGGAAGATTTGCACCCGGGTCAGCGGGAGGCCCTCAGAGTTGGCATTGAGTGATGCTTCTCCACTCAACGCCCTAGTCCCTAGCGTTGAGTGATGCTTCTCCACTCAACTCCTTAGTCTGTGGCATTGAGTGATGCTTATCCGCTCAGCGCCCTAGTCCCTGGCATTGAGTGATGCTTCTCCACTCAACGCCCCTAGTAGGGTCCAAAGGTAAAATTACTTGGATGCCCTTGGAGGTCTGCTTTTAGCTTGTCAGAACAACGGAGTTTGACTGTTAGCAGACCATTTTGTGATGCATATAACCTTTTCAAACAGCGGAATTACGTTGTTAGCAGACAAGATACTAGAAATCTATAAATAGACCCACATGATACCTCAGAAGGCAATATTTTTCATTTTCTGAAGTCTTGCAGTGCTTTCTGAGGTATCCTTAGCTCATCACTTGGCCAAGGAGGGGAAGTGCTCTAAGATTTTCCGGGTTAGTGGAGGGACCTTCGTGCTGTAGCTCAGGGTTAGTTTCTTTTATTCCTTGTGTCTGGTTAGTGGTTTGGTCTTGGGAGAAGTAGGTGTCAGCTACACCTTAGGGTCCGAACTCTTGTTGGGGCCAATTTTTGGTTCCAATATTTCTGGTGTGATGAGCGTGGACCATAGCTGATTTAATAAAATCTTAGGCTTAGTCTCATCGCCAAATGTGAGGAGAAAGGAGCAGGCTCAGGAGGTTCTCCACCCCCGGCGAGTGGGGTGATGTTGGGGATGCTAGAAGACTTCAGACGGTAAGTCTTGCAGACCATCCATTTGGCATTCTCGGCAAGGAGAGAATGGGAGATGCCTCAGGTTCCAGTGGTTGCAGCTCCATCATTGGGCAAGAATGCTACCGAACAACGTCCCTGGAAGGAGGTCTTGATAGAGGTTGGCGTGAGGGATGTCGCCGGGCGGGAGCTCTTCCCCGGGCAGGCTAGTGCTGACAGGCTCAGCGAGCCGAGATCTCGAGACGTGCCTTCTCACCAGGTGGTGGGCGGAAGCCCTTTTAGAGAGCAGATCATCTCAACCCCAGTTCCAAATGTGTTTCGAGAGCCCGACATGTCCTACTACATGGGCAAAGATGACCCCGTACAGTATGTGCAATGGTTTGAGGATGTCGTTTCCATAAGGCAGATGTCAAATGCCTTCAAGTGTCGGCTCTTTGCCATCACTTTGAAGTAGAAGGCGAGGGACTGGTTCCATTAACTCCCTGCAAGCTCTATCTACTGCTTTGAAGATCTGCAATGTGAGTTCCTGTTGAGGTTCTCCACATCAAATAAGAGGAAGAAGTCGGCAGAGTGCTTGTTTGCCATTAAGCAGAAGCCAGAGGAGACGCTGGGACGCTATGTGGATAGGTTCCAGGAGGAGATTCTGCAGGTCCAGGAGATGCCAGGGTACACTGTGATGCTTGCCTTCACCCTTAGGTCGAGGTTAGCATGAAGCTGAAAAGAGTACCCCCGTCTCTTTCAAGGAGCTGATGGAGAGGGCGGAGAAGGAGATAGAGATCGAGGCGGCCAACCTGGCGTTCGTGAAGAAGTTGGCCAAGTTGGAGGAGGAGGATGTGAAGGAGCCAGGAGCATGGAGACAGAGAGCAGAGAGAGGACATGAGGAGAGAGGAGACCAGAGGTCAGGGGCATCAAGGGAAGCACCCGGGTTGGAGGCAGTGGGAGCCGAACAACCGGTTGGGCTGAAGGCCCCAAGAAGGACATTCTTGGGGGAAGGGGGGGCTATCAAGGTAGGGATATCTTCTGTGAGCAGGGAAGGTTCAATCAGCCGGCGTGGAGACAGGAGCAGTGGCCCCCTCCTGCGGTAGCAGGAGGCAATGGAGATCGCCCGAGGTAGAGGAGGAGAGAGGAGCCCCGAGGTCAGGGGCATCAAGGACAGCACCCAGGTTGGATGCAGTGGGAGCCGAACAACTAGTTGGGCTGGAGGCCCCAAGAAGGACATCCTCAAGGGCAGGGGGAGGCTGTCAAGGCAGGGATAACTTTCGTGAGCAGGGAAGGTTCAATAAGTCGACATGGAGACAGGGGAAGAGTGCCCCCCTCCCGCGATAACAGGAGGTAATGGAGATCGCCCGAAGTAGAGGAGGAAGGAGAGGACCTCGAGGAGGAGCGAGGAGAAGGGAAGGCAGGGTGACGTTACCTTTCTGTGACTTACATCAAGAGGAAGGTCATGTAACAGCCACTTGACCAGAGTTTCTGGACATAAGGGAGGCCAGGGGGCAGGGGCAGCAACAACCGCCCGTGAGGATTGAAGAAGTTCTGCCAGGAGGAGAGGATAGGTATGAGGACCGGGGAGATAAGGGGGCCCGAGGAGGGATCAAAGTGATCCATGAGGGAGTTGGGATTGAAGCCACCCCTAAGGGGAGTTTCCAGACCATGTACCGAAGGATCATCACCTCAACCTCCTAGGCTCCCCCCCAGAGTAAAAAATCACTTTTTCATCAGACATTCCCGACTACGAAGACCCATTCTGTGACACCTTGGTGATTCAGATAGCCGTGGAGAATTTCACGATCTCCAGGATTCTGGTGGACAACGGGAGCTCTGTGAACATGATCTTCAAGAAGGCCTTCAATGAAATGAAGGTGGAGGCCCAGAGGATTTTGGCCTCAGATGGACCGTTGTTCGGGTTCTCGGGGGAGAGGGAGGAATTTGAGGGGGGAGTGGGACTGCACGTGAAGTTGGGGGGCATGTCGGTTCGTCATCATTGACTCTTCGAGCAGATACAACGCCATTTTTGTGCGCCCCCTCATCAGTTCTTTCAGTTGCATCCCCTCCACATTTCATCAATGTCTCAAGTTTAGTAGTGGAGGAGTCGAGGTCAGGGTCAAGGGGGATCTGAAGGTAGCGAGGCAGTGCTATATGACTGCCGTCAATACCATATCCTGGATGGCAGAGGCAGAGAAGTTGGAGAAGGTTATGGTGGCGCAGGGGGAAGTTATATAGGAGGGGGAGGTGAGCCTAGGTGAGGCTGGAGAGAAGGTTGTGGAGGAGTAGGGAGAGGGAGAAGCTGGGTTTGAGGCCCAGGGTGGCGGAGAAGTGGAGCCGTGGGAGAGTCTGTTGGATGTGATGGAGGTTGAAGAAGTTGGAGGTGAGGAAGAGTTCGGGCAGGAGGAGGAGCCGAGGAGCGGCAAAGATTAGTCCAGGTTGGAGCCAGCGGAGGATGTCGTGGAGATGGAAGTCTTCACCAGGGCAGGGAAGGAGAAGAGGGTGAAGATCAGCTGTGGCTTGAGCCCTGAAGATCGGGAGAGGATGCGGGAGTGCATCCAAAGGAACGTCGACATCTTTTCTTGGAGCATGACAGATATGTCGGACATTGATGCAGACGTGACATGCCACCGTCTGAATATAGATCCCGCAACGCGTACCATCCGCCAGAAGATGAGGACCATCGCCACCAAGCTGGAGGAGCCCATCCGCGAGGAGGTCAAAAAACTTCTTGACGCAGGTTTCATCTCAGAGATCCAATGTCCAGGTTGGGTCTCGAATGTGGTAATAGTAAATAAAGGGGAAGGGAAGTGGCGTATATGTGTAGAATTTTCTCTATTAAATAAATTATGCCCTAAGGAATGCTAACCCCTGCCTCGGATCGACGCGCTGGTTGATTCAGCCGCCTGTTTTCTATTATGAGTTTTTGTATGCTTTTCAGATTACCAACAGATTCACATGCATCCCCCCGACGTCAAGGATGTCTCCTTCATCATGAGGGAGATATGCTTCAGTTATAAGATAATGCCCTTCGGGCTAAAGAACGTGGGGGCTACGTACTAACACATGATGGACCGGGTCTTCCAAAGCCAGAGGGGTAGAAATCTGGAGGTTTATGTAGATGATCTCATGGTGAAGAGTAAGGATGTGGGGTCACATCTACTCGACCTGGAAGAAACATTCGTCAGCCTGAGAAAGTTCAAGATGAGGCTCAACCCTCAAAAGTGTGTCTTTGGAGCAAGCCGTGAGAAGTTCCTTGGTCACCTCCTCACCCCAACAGGGGTGGAGCCTAACCCCGATAAGGTGAAGGCTATCATGGAGCTAGAGTCGCCGCGTAATGCTAAGGAGGTTCAATGTATAACAGGTAAGCTCGTTGGGCTAAGTAGGTTCCTCTCCCGAGCCGGTGAGAAATGCTCATCTTTCTTCAGGGCACTGCGGGGAAACCAGAAGTTCGAGTGGACAAAGGAATGCGAGGAGGCTTTCCGGGAATTGAAGGGTCAGCTCTCCCAAGCACCGCTTCTTCAGAGCCCGAGAGAGGGGGAGGATTTAGCTGTATACCTTGGGGTAGGTTGAGCCCGTAAGCTCTGTCCTGATCAAGGAAGAGGGGAAGAAGCAGTTACCCGTCTACTACGTCAACGAAATCTTAAAGAAGGCTGAGCTTCATTATCCTATCCTGGAGAAGCTGGCCTTCTCCTTGGTCATCT
The DNA here is from genome assembly GCA_039583875.1 of Platanthera guangdongensis. NCBI lineage: Eukaryota > Viridiplantae > Streptophyta > Magnoliopsida > Asparagales > Orchidaceae > Platanthera > Platanthera guangdongensis. Next base: position 45,000,574 of record CM077163.1, on the reverse strand, counting down.
CGGCTAAGAAACTTAGGCCACACTTTCAGGCCCATTCAATCAAGGTAGTGACGGACCATCCCCTACACAAGATTTTGGAAGGAGTGGAGCACTCGGGGCGGTTGGACAAGTGATCCATCGAGTTAAGCGAATTTGATATCAGTTTTGTGCCACAACTCTCCATTAAGGCACAAGTAGTGGCCGATTTCTTAGCCGACTACGTCATCGAGGTAGAGGATGAGAAGCCGCCACCGCGGGAGGCTTGGAAGATGTTGGTGGATGGAGCCTTAGGGAAGCATTCTCTGGGGGGAGGGGTAGTGTTGGTAAGCCCTCAAGGGGTCATCATAATGCAAGTCCTGGTCTTGCGCTTCCCCGTCACCAACAATCCGACGGAGAATGAGGACATCATAGCAGGGCTGCGACTGGCCAAGGAACTCGGGATACATGATGTGGAAGTGTTCACGGGCTCGCTGATTGTGGCGTCGCAGATCAGGGGTGAGTATGAGGCTAGGGAGCCTACCCTCATGAAGTACTTGTCCAAGGTAAGGGTGATGGTTGGTGGGTTCCGAACATTCTCCATCTAGCATGTCCCAGGGAGGAGAGCGCAGCGACCGATTGGTTTGCTAAATTTGGGCCCCGGGGTGGAGGAACTTTGACCGAGCTATTCCACCCAGCGATCGCAGAGGGAGAGTTGATGGAAGTGGATCATGGGCCCTCGTGGGTGGATCCCTTTGTAACTTTCCGAACTAAGGGTAAACTTCCCGAAGGGATCAAAGATGCGAAGGGCTTCAGGCACAAATCAACACATTACCTAATGCACGAAGGAGGGTTGCATCGGAAGATGTTGTCAGGGCTTCTAGCACGATGCGTGGCGGAGGAGAAAATCTCGCGGATTCTAGAAGAAGTGCACTTGGGTGAATATGATAGTCATTCAGGAGGCAGGACTTTAGAGACAAGAGTGGTCAGGCAGGGGTACTATTGGACATCCCTGAGGAAGGATACAACATAGTTTGCAAGGAGGTGCCAAAAATGTCAGCTCTACGCCCCCTCCAACTCTTGCCCGCCCAAAGGCTTCGAAGCATCATGACACCATGACCTTTCACCATCTGGGGGATGGATTTGGTTGAGCCTTTTCCCCGTGCAAGCAGGCAGAGAAGGATTTTCTAGTGATGATTGATTATTTCTCAAAATGGTTGGAGGTCAAGGCGTTCGCCAAGGTAACCTCCCAGGTCATCAGAAATTTTATATGGGGGGGGGAGATCATCTGCCGACATGGGTTGCCTCAAGCCATTTTCACGGACAATGGACCCCAAATTGCAAGCGAAGAGTTCATTAGTTTCTGCACCTAGTTGGGGATTGACCTCAAGTTTGACTCCGTTCACCATCCTAGGAGCAACGACCCAGTTGAGGCGGCAAACAAAATTATAGTGAATATGCTTGAGAAGAAGGTGGAGAACCTAAGGGGGTGTTGGGTGGAGCAACTCCCCTCAGTATAGTGGGCTTTGCGGACAACCCCCAATACAGCCACCAGAGAAATCCCCTTCAAGCTTTCACATGGGTGTGAGGCGGTCTTGCTCGTAAAATTTGAGGTTTGGCCATCACGAGTCGCAACCGCCATTGGCGGGGATGAAGAATGGAGGGAAGAAAATGAAGGGGAGCTACGACTCTTGCTAGATATGGTGGAATAGCTTCGAGACGTGGCTGCCATCAGGCAGGATGAGATCAAGCGACGAATGACCAAGTATTTTGACAAACATGTCAGGATCAAGCAATTCAAATAGGGAGATCTATTCCTGAAGAAAGTCGATGCCGCAAGAAGGTCAGCAACAGTTGGGAAGCTCAATCCTAATTGGGAGAGTCCCTACACAGTTGAAAAGACCCTGGGGTCGAGAGGCTACCACCTTCAGAATGTGGAGGGGGTGACCATGAGCCATACTTGGAGTAGCGACGATCTAAAGCGTTTCTACCCTTAGTTGGAGGTAAGATTGTAAATCCTATTATAATGAATTCATTGAATTTACTCATGTTTGTTTCCTTTAAAGATTGCAAAGAGATTGTGGTTTGCAAGACCACGAGTAGACCCCCTGTCCAGGCTCTCACTACCTATGTAACACCCGCTATTCGTCACATAGCATATATCAGTAGGTCCGGCTGGGGCCCGACGCCATATACCACAAACAGACCGAAGGGTTACGCAATGAAACCATCCTTCCAATAACTAACATCCTACACAGAGCACATTCTAGAGGAAACATTTTAAAAGTTGTAAAGAAAGAACCCAGCCACAGCATGAATGTCCACTAAAACAGTAACCCAAAAGGAATGAACATACAAAATACACAAAGTACATAGCTTTATGGCCTTACAAGAGTTTACTTATACAAATAGTGTCTTCCATACATCAGCACGCAGACCGGTCACACATGAAAATAGAAGTAAACAATAGCATATGCCTTCGAGGGCCGGCTCAGCAATAAGGGCTATTTCCCGCTATTTGCCACTAGGCTCCGCAGCACCTGCAAGCAATAATCCACTGCAGCGATGATAAACAAAAGCAACGGTCAGCTAAAGCAGACCAAAATATAACGACCCCGCCCCTAAACTCAGGGCGGCGATGCTCCTTCCCAGCACTTTATTAGCATAGCAAAACAAGATAGTGAAAGTATAATTTAAGCACACTTCACCACAGGCGTAGGCACACACAGCCACACACCTCGTGCTCTTAGGGCACTTATTCGGTGAACTCGGTCCACCACTGCCACTTGGACGGCAAACTCGTGAGCATTTTAGTCTGTTTCAGCCGACGCCTAAGACTCTCTCCATCTATGCCAACGGCAAGTCCCATGTACTTTAGGTCGCTTGTACCGAATGACATAGAGCGGGTACAGTTCCACCTAACCCGTTTCTCACACCGCAACGTCAATTTAAGTCATATGCGTGAGTCAAGCTTTCTCGAGTCCCAAATCGATCACACACTTTACATAACCTGATTATGTGCAAGTTGGCTCCCAAGCCACCAAGATGGCAGAATCATGCATCTGCCCAGTTTTCTGGGTGCACCTTATAGTTAGTCCCCAAGGTTCCCTGTCGCAATCTACCGCGTAGAAAACCCGAAAAACAACCATCAGCATGGAGTCTTCTCCGGACATTCATGCATAATGAAACATCACCGATCCAGACCAACTTGTCCGGGCAGGCTTCACACACCATGCCTATGTTCGTACTTCGATTCCGGACTCTACAAGCAAAATAACGGGAACTATTCATGTCTACCCGAAGGAATACCTCACACTTACCGCATACTCACGAGAGCGGTTTCCTATGCAAAAAGGAAAGAGGACTTCACATGTACAAGATGAGAATCGTTACCCTAGTGTTTCTTTTTGGTGCCATGAAGATCTAGACGGATGAAAAGCACCGTAACGGCCTCGCCTCCATAGATCTGAACACGGCTTGCGATTTGGGGCTCCGAAGCTCCACCGGCGGCCAGAACTCTCCTTCTCCTTCTTCTTTGCTCTCCCCTCTCTCTAAAGCTTTAGAAAGAGAAAGCTTGAAGTGCAATGAGGATTTCAAACCCTATTCCCGGATTTAACACTGCCAGGACCAACAAGGGCCCTTGGATCCACAAAGAAGGAAACAGACGACCACGATTCGCACTTAAAATCAATTTCCTGGGCCGAACACGGCTTGTAACACATCCGTGTCCAAGGCCGTGTGCCTCAATCGACGTTGAAACCGTTGCATCCAGACCAGGATATGGGCTCTCGACATGCCCGTGTCACACTTAACAACCCCGTGTCAATCAGTATACGCCAGTGTTGCGGGGCGTGTTCCTCCATCGGCACAGGACCAAAACCATCCCGAAGTGGACACGGGTTCTCGACACGCCCGTATCAAATTTGACACGGCCGTGTCAACCCGAACACGCCTGGTCTCCAGGCCGTGTTCCTCCCCCGACACAGCTCGGCTAACATCCCGAGCAGGACACGGCCTGGGACACGCTCGTGTCTTAGGCCGTGTTCCCTGTCTCGACGATCGTTGACTGCATTTTCGTCGACCACTTGGAAAATTCGTCGAACCCGAGCACGACACGGCCCTGGACACGCCCGTGTCCCAGGCTGTGTGACCCCTACCAAGCACCAAACTTGGTACAAAATGCTGCCCGTCCCTCTTTTGAATTTCGGGGCGTTATAGCTCCCTCTTAAAATAATTTCGTCCCGAAATTTACAGAAAGGAAAAGATACACAAAACTTAAACAGTACCTGAGTGGAATAATTCCAGGTACTCCTCAAGTACGGTCTGCTCTCGCTCCCACGAGAGCTCCTCCCGACCGCAGTTGTCCCAACGGACCTTGACCATCCTGATGTCCTTGTTACACAGCCGCTTGACTTCCGAGTCCTCAATGCGAACTGGCTTAACCTTCATTGTCAACCCATTATCAACCGGTACTTGATCGACCGCAATCACTTGCGAAGGCTCTTGCACTGCCTTCCGCAACACCGATATGTGGAATACGTCATGTAGACCACCCAGCTCCACTGATAGCTTTAATCGATAAGCTGCTTCGCTAATCCGCTCCAGAACCTCAAACGGTCCAAGGTACCTTGGGCTTAGCTTTTTCAAGCGTCGAACCCGTGAGACACCCTTGAACGGCTTAATCTTCAAATACACTCAGTCGCCAACAACGAACTCCACGTTCCTATGCTTGACATTATAGTACTTAGCTTGTCGGTCCTGAGCGATTAGCAATAGTTCTCGAATAGTTCGTACCAACGAAGTTGCATCTTCCACTTCTTGCCGCTTGTACAGCTTCGACTCACCCGTTTCCAACCATGACAACGACGTGCGACATTTCCTACCATAAAGGGCCTCGAAGGGCGCCATTTGAATGCTCGCTTGGTAGCTATTATTATAAGCAAATTCCACCAAGTACAGATGATCTTCCCACTGCTTCTCGAAATCCAAGACGCACATGCGAAGCATGTCTTCCATCGTTCTGTTGACTCTCTCGGTCTAACCATCTGTCTGTGGATTAAAGGCCGTACTGAAACTCAGCTTGGTTCCCAACATCCGTTGCACCAACCTCCAGTCATTGGACGTGAATCGCCCATCTCGGTAACTCACGATACTGCGGGGCACACCGGGAAGTCGAAAAATATTATCCACATACAAATTTGCCAATTTCTCCACCGAATCATCCTTCCTATTCGGAATGAAGTGTGACACTTTCGTCAATCGATCTACGATCACCCAGATGGCGTTGTTTCCCTTCTGCGGCCTCGGTAACCCATGCACAAAGTCCATTATAATATCGTCGAACTTCCACTCTGGGATAGACAAAGACTTCAAGAAACCTCCAGGCTTCTGGCACTCCGCCTTCACTAAGACGCATGTTTGACACTTCACCACATAAAGTGCAATGTCCTTCTTAAGTCCTGGCCACCAGAACAACTTCTTCATATCACGGTACATCTTCGTGCTCCATGGGTGAATCTAGTACTTGGTATGATGAGCCTCATACATCAATTCCACCCGCAATTTGCCCACATTTGGGACACACAGATGACCGTCCTTCCACAACAATCCATCCACAATATCAAATTGGTAATTTAAACCATCCAAAGCCTCAACCATTAATTGCTTCATGTTGTTATCCAAATCCAGAGCCTGCCGAATCCAATCAGCCAGGTCATGCTGAACTTCTGTCGAGTTCAATTGCGCTTCAACACTAGTCTGCTTGTCAACACAAGAGATCTCTAATGCCTCCAACTCCCGAACCAAACGCTCGTCATGAATCGTCAACCAGTTGGCTTGCACAGGGGCTCTGCGACTCAACGCATCCGCAACTGCATTGCCTTTCCCAGGCACATAATGAATCTTCAATGTGTAGTCCCCCAGGAACTCCATCCATCTCCGATGTCGCATGTTTAGATCTTTTTGATCCAACAAGTACTTCAGGCTCTTGTGATCGGTATAGATATCGACCTTCACTCCGTACAAGTAATGCCTCCACAGCTTTAAGGCAAATATCATGACCGCTAACTCCAAGTCATGGACCGGATAATTCCTCTCATGTACCTTCAGCTAACGCGAGCCATAAGCTATCACACTTCCATGCTGTAGTAGAACACAACCCAATCCACTGCCCGAAGCATCGCTATAGATATCAAAGCCTTCAGTCCCACTTGGCGAACTTAGAACGTGTGTCTTGGTCAACCGACTTTTCAACTCTTCGAAAGCTTGTGCGCACTCTGGCATCCAAACAAACTTCTGCTCTTTCCTCGTCAGAGTCGTTAGGGGTAACGCTATCCGCGAGAAGTTATCCACAAAGTGCCGGTAATAGCCGGCAAGCCCCAGAAAACTCCGGACTTCCGCTACCGTAGGTAGCACAAGCCACTCCCGTATAACAACATTTTTTGTCGGATCCATCACAATTCCCTCTCCACTAACTATGTGACCAAGGAATGCTACTGAGGATAACCAAAACTCGCATTTGGCAAACTTGGCGTACAGTTGATTCCTCCTCAACGTCTCCAACACCAAATGCAGATTCTTAAAGTGATCCTCCTCACTCTGCGAGTACACCAATATATCGTCGATAAAGACGATCACGAAGTGGTCCAGGTACTCTTTGAAAGTTTTGTTCATCAGATCCATGAACACGGATGGCGTATTAGTCTGCCCAAACAGCATGATGGTAAACTCATAATGCCCGTATCTCGTACTAAAAGCTGTCTTGGGGATATCACTTTATCTTATCCTCAGCTGATAATACCTGGACTTAAGATCCAATTTCGAGTACGCCGATGACCCGACTAACTGACCGAACAAATCATCAATCCTTGGGATCGGGTACTTGTTCTTCTCCGTTAACTTGTTCAGCTCTCGATAATCAATACAGAGTCGCAAGCTTTCATCCTTCTTCTTAACAAAAAGGACTGGTGCGCTCCAGGGCGACGAATATGGACGCACATAACCCTGTTCCAGCATCTCTTGAAGTTGAACCTTCAGCTCTGCCATCTCCTTAGGCACTAACCGATACAGAGAGCGTGACACAGGTTTGGCACCTGGTACTAGCTCAATAGTGAAGTCTATCTCCCACTAAGGTGGGGCTCCAGGGAGATCTCCAGGGAACACATCAGGGTACTCGGATACCACTGGAATGTTGTCTAAAGCAGGCTTAGGCTTCGAAGCCTCCACTAGTATGAAGAACAGCTCTGCACCAGAACGAACTGCCTTAACCACCTAAAGAGCAGACATTAAAGTCTTGCTCGACCCTTTCAAGCCTGCAAATGTCGTCTCATGACCAGTTCCCAATTTGACCTCCTTACGATTGCAATCAATGTATGTCTGCTGCTCCGAGAGCCAGTCCATACCAAAAATCACGTCGAACTCCACTAGCGGCAGTAACGACGCTTGCAAGTCGAACTCCTGACTCCTAATTCGTATCTTTACGCCATAGACTCTATCCGCGCGCATTGAACACCCATTTGGCAACAACACATCTAGTTTGTCCATTACCATCAAAGAAGGTACTCCGATGCGCGATATAAATCCTTCAGACAAAAAGAAGTGTGAAGCTCCCGTATCAAAGAGTGCTCTCGCCGGATTATCGCAAATCAAAACAAAGCCTATACAAGCAGTAATAAGCTAACATACGCAAGGTAACAAGTATTTAAAGCTAACTTGCTATAAATTTAAACTGTACCTGTCACCACATCTGCTTGCTTTATGGCCTCCTGCTGGCCAAGGTTATAGACTCTACGTTGAGCTGGAGCATAATGGGATGCGGTTGACTCCACCGCCTTGCCCTTCTCCACATAGGTTGATCCCGGCTTCCTCTCGGACTTTGGACGTCCGCTCCAATAGTCTCAGGCAAAGTGTCTCGGCTTTCCACAATTATAGCATGTGCCCGGGGTTCGGCTTGTAGTTACCCCCGAAGCATCGGAAGAAGGGGCTGGACCCGAAGTCCTAGCCTTCTTATGGAACTTACGAAACCCAGACTTTGAGTTAGTCGACACCTTGAACTCCGTCTTCTTAACACCAGAGTCTTTCTTCGCTTGCACATTCCTCAGATCCTTCTCGAACGACCGAGCCGTATTGACCAGGGTCAAGAAGCCCTGCGTCATAGGCCCCAAGAGTAGTAGCCTTAGGTCATCCCTCAGACCCTCATAGAATCGGTTTGTCTTACGCTCCTCATCAGCAAATGTAGAGCTAGCGCACTGACCCAAACGTGTAAATTTGTGGAGATACTCGTCCACGCTACTCTCTCTTGCGTCAACTTCTGGAATTCATTCTCTATCGCGATCCTCTGAGCCGAGGGAAGGTACCTTGCCAAGAATAGTCTCGAAAATTCTTCTATCGAGATGTCCGTGAGTTGCCTTACCCTCAGGTGATGTATCTCTAAACCTTCCCACCACAGCCTTGCATCTCAGTCCAACAGGAAAGTAGCTATGGTGGTCATCTGCCACTCCTCCATTTCTATAGCTGTCAAGACTCTCTTTACTCGGGAGAGCCAATCCTCCTGTAGGATTGAAGCCCATAACATGCTTGAGCTTCTTTTCAGTTGCTCTCCTAGGTATCAACGGCTCCACCACCGCTTGCTCCACCCTTCTCGGTTCTGCCGCTTGAAGCGGTACCTGCTCCACCGTAGGGGCGGCTGCTGCATTTGACTTGCAGGCTGGGCATTTATCATAGCGAACATCGCTTCAGCCACCAATCTTATGGTTTTTGCCGAGGGACGTGTTGCGGGCACATCATTCGGTGCGCTACTTGCCTCAGAACCGGGCGTTCTGACGGCCCTGCACCACTCATGGTCACCTATAGTCGTACAAAACACCATTAAGTGACCGAACAACATTGCAAAAAGCAATTATAGGAACATGCATGTTCCTCAAACATGTGTATTTTCATTCCTAAGTGGACATTCATGAGTTCTTTTTATGTTATAATGATGATGCACACACATGTGTTCACCACCCCTTAAAAGAATTCGTCCACGAATTCATTAAGTTGACCGAACCAGTAGTTTGATACCAAATTATAACACCCCTATCCGTCACATAGCATATAGCAGTAGGTCCGGCCGAGGACTGACGCCATATACTACAGACAGACCAAAGGGTTACGCAATGAAACCATCCTTCCAATAACCAACATCCTACATAGAGCACATTCTAGCTGAAGCATTTTAAAAGTTGTAAAGAAAGAACCTAGCCACAACATGAATGTCCACTAAAACAGTAACCCAAAAGGAATGAACATACAAAATACACAAAGTAAATGACCTTATGGCCTTACAAAAGTTTACTTATACAAATAGTGTCTTCCATACATCGACACGTAGGCCGGTCACACATGAAAATAGAAGTAAACAATAACATAGGCCTTCGAGGGCCGGCTCAGCAACAAGGGCTTCTGTCGGCTATTTGCCACTAGGCTCCGCAGCACCTGCAAGCAACAATCCACCGCAGCGGTGGTAAATAAAAGCAACAGTCAGCTAAAGCTGACCAAAATATAACGACCCCGCCCCTAAACTCGGGGCGGCGATGCTCCTTCCCTGCACTTTATTAGCATAGCAAAACAAGATAGTGAAAGTATAATTTAAGCACACTTCACCACAGGCGTAGGCACACACGACCACACACCCCGTGCTCTCAGGGCACTTATTTGGTGAACTCGGTCCACCACCGCCACTTGGACGGCAAACTCGTGAGCATTTTAGTCTTTTTCAGCTGAAGCCTAAGACTCTCTGCATCTATGCCAATGACAAGTACCACGTACTTTAGGTCGCTTGTACCGAACGACATAAAGCGGGTACGGTTCCACCTAACCCGTTGCTCACACCACAACGTAAATTTAAGCCATATGCGCGGGTCAAGCTTTCCCGAGTCCCAAATTGATCACCCACTTTACATAACCCGGTTATGTGCAAGTTGGCTCCCAAGCCACCAAGATGGCAGAATCACGCATCTGCCCAGTTTTCTGGGTGCACCTTAGAGTTAGTCCCCAAGGTTCCATGTCGCAATCTACCGCGTATAAAACCCGAAAAACAACCATCGGCGCAGAGTCTTCTCCAGCCATTCATGCATAATGAAACATCACCGATCCAAACCAACTTGTCCGGGCAGGCTTCACACACCATGCCTATGTCCGTACTTCGATTCCGGACTCTACATGCAAAACAACGGGAACTATTCATGTCTACCCAAAGGAATACCTCACACTCACCGCATACTCGCGAGAGCGAGTTTCCTATGCAAAAAGGAAAGAGGACTTCACATGTCCAAGATGAGAATCGTTACCCTAGTGTTTCTTTTTGGCTCCATAAAGATCTAGACAGATGAAAAGCACAGCAGTGGCCTCAACTCCATAGATCTGAACTGGTCTTGCAAATTGGGGATCCGAAGCTCCACCAACGGCTGGAACTCTCCTTCTCCTTCTTCCTTGCTCTCACCTCTCTCTAAAGCTTTAGAAAGAGAAAGCTTGAAGTGAAATGAGGGTTTCAAACCCTATTCCCGGATTTAACACTGCCAGGACCAGCCAGGGCCCTTGGATCCCAAAGAAGGAAACAGACGACCACGATTCACACTTAAAATCAATTTCCTGGGCCAAACACGGCTTGTGAAATGCCTGTGTCCAAGGCCGTGTGCCTCAATCGACGCCGAAACCGTCGCATCCAGACCAGGATACGGGCTCTCGACACGCCCGTGTCACACTTGACATGCCCGTGTCAATCAGTATACGCCCGTGTTACGGGGCGTATTCCTCCATCGACACAGGACCAAAACCATCCCGAAGAGAACATGGGTTATCGACACGCCCGTGTCAACCCGAACATGCCTGGGCTCCAGGCCGTGTTCCTCCCCGATACAGCTCGGCTAACAGCCCGAGCAGGACACGGCCTGGAACACGCCCGTGTCTCAGGTCGTGTTCGCTGTCTCGACGATCGTCGACTGCATTTTCATCGACCACTCGAAAAATTCGTCGAACCTGAGCATGACACGGCCCTGGACACGCCCGTGTCCTAGGCCGTGTGACCCTTACCAAGCACCAAACTTGGTACAAAATGCTGCCCGTCCCTCTTTTGAGTTTCGGGGCTTTACAACCTGGCAGGGTCGTTGGCTCGCTTGGGGGGGGGGGGGGGAGGAAAAAGGTTACAGATTTTGAAAGACCCCGAGTAGATCTCGATGTCCACGCTCCCATTAGCTGGTAGGGATGGAAGGCACACATTTCCCCGAGTAGACCCGCTGTCCACGCTCTCACTAGCTGGCAGGGTCGTAGGCCTGTTGTTTTGGGGGGGGGGGGGGGGGGGTAAGGGAAGACCCCGAGAGAATCCTGTTGTCCAGGCTTCCATTAGCTGGTAGGGCTGGAAGGCGCACTCGTCCCCGAATAGACCCGTTGTCCAGGCTCTCACTACCTGATAGGGTCGTAGGCTCGCTTGGGGGGAAAGGAAAAAGGTTGATGATTTTGAAAGACCCCGAGTAGATCTCGCTGTCCAGGCTCTCATCAGCTGGCTGGGCTAGAAGGCGCACTCGCCTCCGAGTAGACCCGCTGTCCAGGCTTTCACTAGCTGGCATGGTCGTAGGCGCGCTTGGGGGGTATGGGAAGACCCCGAGAGGATCCCACTGTCCAGACTGCCATTAGCTGGCATGGCTAGAAGGAGCACTCGACCCCAAGTAGACTCGCTGTCCAGACTCTCACTAGCTGGCAGGGCTGTAGGCTCGCTTGGGGGCGGGGAGGAAAAGGTTTATGATTTTGAAAGACCCAGAGTATTTCCCGCTGTCCAGGCTCCCATCAGCTAGCAGGGCTGGAAGGTGCACTCGGCCTCGAGTAGACCCGCTGTCCAGGCTCTCACTAGCTGGCAGGGCCGTAGGCTCGCTTGGGGATGAGGGAAGACCCCGAGAGGATCCTACTATCCAGGCTTTCATCAGCTGGCAGGGCTGGAAGGCGCACTCGGCCCCGAGTAGACCTGATGTCCAGGCTCTCACTAGCTGGAAGGGTCGTAGGATCGCTTGTGGGGAGGGAAAAAAGGTTTGCAAGTTCGAAGGCCCGCTCGGTGGCAAGAAACAAAATGTTTGGAATAATCAGATCTGGAGCTGCTCCCGTTATCAGGCTCTCACCTAGTAGATGGGGGAGTCATACCCATGACGAGCATTACAAAGTTCCTCGCCAATAGGTTTTCAAATGGTTGGCACCTATCCTAAGTAGAGATGAGGAAAGGTAGACCCATCTCGGCATGTCTATCTCAACTGTGATCTCAGCATGTCCTTCTCGGCAGGGCTGTCGGCATGTCTCTCTTGGCATAACTTACTTAGGATCCATTTGGTTTGGCGGTGGCGGGTCGATCCGGCGAGTGTAAACGGAGAGTTCGAACCGGAGGGGGGAGGTGGCTGCTCTAAACAGAGCTTTTTTGTGCATTTCTCAAGGTGGGCGGGTGGAAATGGAGCAAACGCCGTTGGAGGTTCATTTGTTTACCCTCCTTCCGGTGGCGTTTGTTCAAAATGGAGAAGCGAAACATCCAAACAAATAGAGCCTTAGTCTATTCTTCGAACGAGTGGCAGTCATCACATAAGAGCCTAAGGCTTACTCAAAAGAGCGGATTCATACGCAGATAATAAAATGCGAGTTGCAGAGAAAAACATGAAAAACAATAGTCATTTCGACAAAAAGACAGATCTTTTCATATCATATCAAAGTCGTTGCATTGGCCTGGGGGATCTCGCCCCTTACATAAATTTGCAAAAGAAAAAAAAAAGGTATTACAAGTTGAAAACAAAAATGCGAAAGCTCTTCAGGGGGATTCGCCAGACGTCTCGCTGGTTGATTCGTTAATGGACCCATTGCTCTCGCCGAGGATTATCTCATCATCCTCACCTGGAGAGTCGTCCTCTCCCGGAGGCTTCAAGATGGGATCAAACAGCCATGAGAGGATTTCGTGCGGCGTGAGCGTCTCGCCACCCTCATTCAGAAAGTCGGACTCCCGCAACACCTGTATCACACACTTAGCCGCCTCCTAGGCATTTTCCTGCATCATCACCTCAATCTAATAATTTTAGTATTGATGATGCATGACCTTCTCGACGGGCGGCGGTGGAACCGACACGTTGGCTTCCTGCGCTTTTTTGAGTTCGGCCTTCAGCAAAGCGATCTCGTACTAGAGAGAAGCCTCCCCCACGTGCGATAGTTGTGCCTGGGTGGGATCCTGCGAGAAATTTGGGGTTAGAACTAACATGAAATTGCAACAAGGTGAGAGGCTTTTGAAGATTTATATACCTCAATCAAAGGGCAGAGGGTGAGAAGTTATCACGAGGCCTCCTGGTCGGCCTTCAGGGTGACACCCTCAACAACGATGAGATCCCTTGATTTGAGCGCCTCGATAAGGTTGTACTCGATAATGATACAACGACACACATTCATGTGCATGAGCTCGAACACGCTCATCTGGGCCCGAACTGAGTCATAGGCGAGAGACAGGGTAGTCTCCTGGTCAAACGTACTGGCGTCCACCCGACTGTAAAGCCCGAAGCCTAACAAGAAGGGTTGTCCAGTGATCGTGTCTCGCTCCATCCAGGAGCGGAGGAGCAATGAGATCGAGATCTGGTTGGCTTTGGGGTCCCACCGGAGCAGGGGCTGGCCCTCTTCATCTACAAACTTCTTGCCGAGGCCAAAGTTCTGATGCCCTCTAGGCACTGACTTGGTGGAGGTCTCAGCGGGTGTCTTGGACACCAGCCCAACGACACCCGTTGTGCCTACGATAAGTGGGGTTTTAGCGGGGGTCTTGGCGGGGGTCTCAGCAACGGACTTACCCTTATCCATCTGGGATGGTTTTGATTTCTTGGAAGGGGCCGGTGGTGCATCGGGCTTCTGTTTTCGGGCACCAGCCTGGGAGGAGGAGCCCGACTCTTTTTGGCAGGCGAGATGTAGTACCCCCCAACCTTTGCCTGGGTCAGGCTGGAGGGTATACTACTTGCCCAAGAGGTACTCCCAGTGCTCCTTAGGGGTAATGATCCACCCTATCTAAGCACTAGTTGGCTGCCTTGCTCGGCTAGAATCACAACATTCCCAACAAATCAGAGATTTGTGGAAGCATTGACAGGAAAACACTATCAAATATATATAACATCATATATATTTACATGAGTACTAGGGTTATAGCCTAAGTTCTTATATAAGCTTGCAGGCTATACAAGTTCTACATATAACTCCTCACTCTCTCTCCATATCCTGCTAGCTGGTACTCACATCTCGAAACTCGAAAGATGTCAGTGGTGCTTCTGCTCGAGTAGTCCTAACTGCTGGCGCATTCTACTACGGCAGGGGGTCACTACGGTGCTCCGTTTCCTGTAAATGGTTATTTAAATAACCGTTAATCACATGGATAAGTGGAAACAAATCTCCTTCCTGGATCCATATCCTGGGGACGAGCACGCACCCACCCAACAATAGCCGAAGCAAGAAAGAGTTAATACAACATTTCATATTTTTAAGCTAGGAGCAACGATAAAGGAAGGACATCATAATATAACTGAAATGATAGCAACAATAACATCAGTTATAATAAGGGCACCACTAGCACATCAGCACATCAGGTATTCACAACCTGTATCCTATCGCAGGCATTCACAGCCACGCACACATATCCTATGTCGACTGTACAGCCCCAGACCCCAACGTACAACCCCGTGTACTATTGGATGTGAGCGAATTCCGGCGATATAACATTTTGGCCGACCAATGGAGGAAAACCCAACGGGGGAAAACATAATGATCGGTCACCCGTGGTACCCATCTCCCTGTCGTCTTGAGTCATCGACCTTCTCACACCGGTACAAACGGTTTGCCGAAGGGACTGACCCAGCATAGTTCACTGCAAGCAATTTACAAGCAATCAAACAGTCAATTTTGCTAGCATGCATTGGGTCTGAGGCGGCCTGCCCTACTATGATTCAATCTTCGGGCAGTAACGCTCATGTTGAAACTGAGAAATCGGTCTCTGTGGAGTTCACCCTTGGGCAAGGGGTGATCGCACACTTACTTCTCTCCCGTGAGCCGAACGACTAAGGAAATGGAACAAGGAATGGACCCAAGGGCTCGGCATGGAGGTCCCACCATATACCTTGAAGATCTTAGAGCGCTTCCCCTACTTAGCCAAAAGCCGAGCTAAGGCTACCTCAGAAAGCGCCAGAAGACCAGAGTACAAGTAAAACATATCTTCTAAGGTACACCCTTGGGTCTATTTATAGTTTTATGAAGATGGCCCGCAAATAGCCAACCTCCGCTGGTCTAAACAGTTATGCGCAGCCAAAAGTGGGTCTGCCAACAACGTAACTCCACTATTCTAATAGGATATTTGCACCCCTAGTATGGGCATCCAGGTAATTTTGCCCCTGGACCCCACTAGGCAGGTTCCAGGCTCGAGGTCAGCTCGCCATAAGTTCGCCACCTTGCTGGGCGGACGCGACCTGGCTCCCACAGCTCTCTTGTCAACCTTAGGCGAGCGCGAGCCAGGCCACCAGAGTCCGCGAGCCCCTTGTTCTGAGGAGGGCTGGCGACTCGGTCGCCTATGGGAGAGCGGGTTGGATGGACCGGCTCGCGCAGGTCGCCCGCCTAGCTTTGGCGAGAGCGAGCTGGCCTTTCTAGGGTTGTTACTAAAGAAGGAATTCTAGATAAATTGAGTTCGACGAACGTCGAGCTTAGTTCGACGAACTCAGGTTTCTAACTCCTGAGTTTAGCTCGATAAACGCTGATCTTCGTTCGACGAATGCCAAGCTCCGTTCGACGAACTCTGATCTCAACTCAGAAGCTTAGTTCGACAAAAGCCAAGCTCAGTTCGATGAACTCCAGGCGGGCGCGAGCTGGGTTGGCTGGCTCGCACAGCTTGCCTGCCCAGCTTTGGCGCGAGCGAGCTGGTCGTTCTGAGTTCTCCCGCATGCTTTTCTGGTGCGGGCTGGTTTCCCGGGTCCGTTCTCCTGACCTAGCGGACCTACTCGACGAACACGAGGTTGTACACAATCCTCGCTCTTTTTGAGCTTGGCAAAGCTCGGAAAGAATCTTCCAACCCACTTGTTCGGTGAGTGCTTTGCTGAGCTGGAGAGAATCTTTTGGTGGGTCCCATTATCATGCTATAAATATGCCATCGGGCCTCTGAGAAAAATCCTATCTTCCTTTATCCTCCCTTGTGAGCTATATCTGAACGATGCCGGTGTCCGAGGATATGCGAGCGCGCCTGGCGGGCACGAGGGAGGGGACTAGGGAGCAAGTTCTTGACACCGCCCCATGGTTGGCACGCGGATTGCCCGGTCCCCTCTTTAGGCCGGTAAAAGGGAAGATGATCAGGCGGTCTCCTGTAAATGACCTCCCGGGGCCCATCTCGACGTCTGGTGCCGAGGTCGCCCATGTGGTATGCGAGCTTTTTTCCTGATTCGTCATTTTGCCTCTGATTCCCTTTTTCTACAGGAGACACCTCGTGAGGATGGAGACGATGGGGGGAGCGGAGTCATTCCCTCCCACTGATAACCGAGCGGGCCGCCAGCACTTCGGCCTAGGGGTATCCCCCTCCGACGATTTCCTAGTCGCCAATTTCCCCTGGGCTGGGGAAATCCTTCGCAGTTCTTAAAGGCGGGCTCTTTCAGGGTCGGTCGGGTTCCTCCCAGCCACCTGCTGGTGCGGGCGACGTGTCGACACCTGGTGAGCAAGTACTTTTGCCTGTTCATTATTGCTCGTTTTTTCTGATCTCCTTTTGTAGGATTTAATGTGGTCTCTTCCTCCGACGTCGACATGAGCGAGGGGTATTCTCCTCCCCCTGATACAGATCATATCTCGGAGTACCTGGGCGACCCGTTGGATGTTGAGGGGATGAAGAAGCGGATGATGCTTCTATTCCAAAAACAGTCCCTGCTGCTACAGGAGGTCTGCAACTGGGTAGACGAGGGCAAGGCCAAGGCAGAGGAGCAGTTCGCAGTTCTGGAGGGAATGAGGCATCCAGCTGACGGGGATGGAGTTACTTCTTCGGGGGTGCATATCACGCAGGCGGAGGAGCGGCATAGACACGCCACAGAACAGGTTGACCTGGCACAACGGGAATTAACGGCGGTTCGTGAGTACTTCTATCCTCACGTGCCGCCTCGATCCGGGACGCGTGGGCGGGGCAAGTGGAAGTGGATCCAATATTGAGCCACCTGTCCTCTCCCTGCTATTGATTGTTAGGCCCAGGTCCCAACCGCAGCCCAGACCAACATGCGCAGTAGGGTCTCACTTTCTTTCCTTGGGACACTTAATCTATTTGTAATATTTTGACTCTTCGCCCGTCCATGGGCTCATTTTCGCCGCATATTGCCTTTATAATCTTGCTGAATTTCTCATGATGAGTGAGGATGAGGCGTTATTGCTCGCCCACCCCTTCTTTAAGCGGGCGTAAGATCATTAAATTAGCTCGCCCAGCCCGCCTATCTAGTCCTGGTGGGGGCGAGCCGGGTGCCTGCGGATCGTGAGCTTATGGAGCTCGCCTATTATTTCTGGCGGGTACGAATTGCAGCTCGCTCGTCTCTTGGGCGGACGCGGGGAGCGTGGCTCACTGCTGAATGGTCTCGCGACACAAAGGCGAGCTGGGAGGAGCCTGCGACGGGCTCAGAATTCGAAGCGTCAGGGCGCATTTTGCTATCCGCACTTTTCCCGCCGGCGGTACATTTTCCCGTCTTTTTTATTTCTATAAATAGGCCCTGCCGACCCTTTATTACATACCGTATTTATGATTTCCCCTTCTTCTCTACTTCCTGCGATTCCCGGCTCGCCTCCTTTTTGCGAGAACTTCGACGTCCTGCTTAGCAATCTTCCTGCGAGATGGGCAGTGGTGGCGGTGATGCGGATGGGCGGAGCAAGTGCGCCTGTACTTTCTCCAAGCACGACTTCCCTCATGCTGCCATTTCTGAAGGCGAGTACTTTGATGCTATAGGCGACTATATACCACCGGGATTCGTGGCGAGGAGACCCGGGGAGGGGGAAAAGAGCAACGACCTCTCAGGAGAGGAGATCGTCATCCCCACGGTGCATTTCGAGGCAGGTCTCCGGCTCCCCCTATGGCCGGAGGTTTGCCAAATACTGAAATACTTCGGGGTCGTCCCCGACTAGATGACCTCTAACTCTATTGTGGTGGTGGTCACGCTCTCCTGCTTCCCGCGGTACGAGCGAATCGAGTTCAGCTTCACGGTCTTTCACAAGCTTTTCTCCTTCCAGACAAACAAAGACAGGACCGCCTACTTTTCCAGCGACCACATCAAGGTGTGGGAGACCGTCAACAAGAGCCACAACTGGCTGAAGAAGTTTGTTTTTGTCAAGGGGGACTTCTACAATGTCCCGTTCTCGCCAGTCCAGCTCAGCGAGGGGAGCTACCTCCCCCTTAGCCCGGGGGCCATGAAGCAGGGCTGTGCGGGTTCTTCGTAGGGAAGAACTTTGAAGTCGCATTTCTGCGCAGGAACTTGAACAACCTCGCCCCCGTCCCACCCGGGGGAGGTAAGCTACTCACACTTCTATCTTTTTTAACTTTATTATTTTCCTGTCATAATTCCATTTCTACAGGCGAGCGAGACATTTCATTACACCCTCCTTATGAGAGTGTGCGAGTCGCTTCCGATGGGCTCGCCCGCACCAAGGTCGCTGCTATCGCGCATCGTGAGATCCCAACCTCCGCCGTCCAAAACTGGCCTAGCCGCGAACAACCTCTACCGCCACCACTGCCCAAGAAGCCAAAGATTGCGGGCGATGCACCTACCGTGGCCCAGAGGAAAGGCAAGGCCCCAGCGGTCCAACCAGCTGAAGATCCCGCCCTCGTGGCAACCTCCGTTAGCTGCTCCCCTGGTAAGGAGGTCGGGACATCCGGGTCTCAAGGAGAGTATCCCGTTGTAAAGCCGATGCCGAGAGGGCACCAGAACTTTGGCTATAGCGAGCGGCCCTTGGACAAGCTCGATGAAAGAATTAGTGCCTAACCACCTAGAGGGGGGGGGGGGTGTGTGAATAAGTGTAATTCCTTTTTCTTCAAAGGCAGAATATCTTTTCAGCTAATTACTTAGAATCAGTTAATTCTACATCTAACACAGCACAGAATTCACAGAATCATTCAATCACATAGTGCACACAGTTTTTATAGTGGTTCCCCAAGGTCTGGGTACATCCACTTTCCCCCTTCACCTATCTAGCAGTGTGCTATATTCGGCCTAACTTCTTCTCTTCACCTCAGATCCTCAGATCTTACAGCAGCTCAGAACCTAACAAGGCTCCTACAACTCAGAGTGAGTCCACACTCCTACAACTCAGGCAATATGCCCTACCTCAGCCTTCAACAAGGCCTACACTCAGAGATCACAATCTCCTACAACTCAGGCTCACAGCCCTACCTCAGCCTTCAACAAGGTCTACCACTCAGAGAAAATAAACTCCTACAACTCAGCCTTTATAACACAGGCTTACAACTCAGATCTTATAAAGATCATACAGAAAATAGATTTAACAATGTATTTTACCACCACCATGGTAGAGAGAGAAAGGATGGATGGCTTCTTAATCAGTTCTTGGAAGAATCTGATGGCAGAGAACAACCACTCTTAGCTTTCTTCAAAGCTTCTTGAATCTGAACTCAGTAGGGTTGAACTCCTTTGAAGTTGATCTTCAATCAGCTTCTTTCTTGAAATTCAGATCACAATCTGAATCCTTCTTAGCAGACTGGTTCAGGAGCTGCACTTCAATAGATGGAGCTCTCTCTCTGCAACTTCTTCTTTTATTTTGTATCAGTGTTTTTCTTCTATCATCAATCTCTTTTTTTTTCAATCAGTTTCTGTCCAAGGAAAAATGCCTTTATATAGACTTTCTTCATGGTAACCGGCTGATCCGATTTCAAACAAACTTCTGACAGCTCTGACAGTTGCAGTAGACCGGTTGGTAATGACAGCTGTCAAGTCATCCAGTCACTTCTTGAAACTCTATCTTTGTCAGCAAAGTGTCGAGACTGAACTTCATCATGTGTCGACACAAGTAGACTAAGTGTCGACACAAGCCTTGCTGATGTCGACACAGCTCCCTTAGTGTTGACACTGCTTCTCGACACAGCTTCTGTAGAAGGTGTCGACACTAGTTCTGTGGTGTCGACACAGTCACTTCTTTTCTTCATATGAGTTGATTTTGTTGAAATTCTGCCATGTGTCGACACAAGTCCTGTGTGTCGACACAGTTGATGTCGACAAGGTCTTCTGTGTGTCGACACTGCCTCTGTGTGTCGACACAATTGATGTCAACAAAGCTTTTCTGTGTGTCGACACTGCCTCTGTGTGTCGACATAGTTGATGTCGACTAAGCTTCACTATGTGTCGACACAGCTTTTGTATGTCGACACAGTTTCTTCTGGTGTCGACACAGCCTTCCCAAGTGTCGACACAATTAACTCCAAGTGTCGACACAGCTTTTATCCAGTGTCGATGCAAGCCTTCATAAGTGTCGACACAACTTCTTCTGTTGTCGACATATGGACTTAGAAACTTTTTCCTGCATTCTTGCATTTTCTTAACCTGCACATATAAACTAAAAACAACATCAAATACACCTTGATGCATATCATTGAGTAAGGTGAGGATTCTTCAAATCTGGTACATATTTTACAATGTACCCAATAATCTCCCCCTATTTGGAGAAGTTATAACCCTTAGTCAATGATATACACCATTCATAACAAATACACATTATGATGTATAACAACATTATATGACAGGGTAATTTCTAAAACAAAACAAATATAACAAGTCATCACAGAATAATAATGCAACCAGAATGAGCACTAATTATTGTTTTGTTTCAACTTACAAAAGTTTATAATCAAAAGTTTACATAGATTTCAACACTAAGGATTACAAAGTTGTAAAATCAAGTAAATCTAATCTAAAGATGATCTGGCTCCTTGATAACTATGCCTTTGCCTGATTGGATCTTGGCTTGTACTGGAGCATCTATATCTTCAGCTGGCTTCTTAACCTTTAGATTTTTCTTCTTTTGCTCTTCAGCCCTTATTCTTTGCCTTTCAAAGTAGTGAAAGGGCTTAGGGAAATATTTGCTAGGCTCCTGAGCATTAGGAGGTAGCTTCCCAGTTTTTGCCTTTCTTCTATATTGAACAATGGCTTCCTGCCTGGCTTCATACTTTTGTCATTCTTGTGCAGAGTACCATTTGCCCCTATCATGGGGTTACCCTTTACAGCTTTCCAAGCAGTCAGTATAATGTTCCTGGATGTTGGACTCCACTGCTCAAAATCAGGCTTAAACTTTGCCTGTTCTTTGAATCTTTTCTTAGACAATAGAGCTTCTTGCTCTTTGTTCAAAATTACCTCTGACACCGACATGTCTACTTTCTCAAGGATAATATTTTGAGCACCTTCTGGAGGGCTGTACATTGACTGTACTTCTTAGTGAATCATTTAAAAATTAGCTGGAGGATAAATAACTTGAGCAACTTCAGGTTGGTCACCTCCAAAATAAGCAGGGTGTATACCTGACTCAGCCACATTATCATCATCACAGAGGGGTGGATATCTAAGGGTGGCTCTGATGCTATTAGAGATCCATTTAGCATGATCAGAGCCAGCTTTGACTAACACTCTCTCCCCCTTTATGACTTCTCTTGCAACATGATCCCTGAGGTCATCTTTTTGAAATCTGATTTGTTCATCAAGAAAATTTACACCATCTTTATAAAGAGACTTTAACTTCAGTAGCTGTGCAGAAATAGCCTTTTGAGAATCCTTAAGAGCTGTTTGGACAACAGCTAGTCCTTCTTGTAATTGCTTGTCAAAATCTACTTTAGCATTAGTCCTTGCTTCAGTCTGGGCAGTTGCAACATTCTTCAGTTTTGTAAAAATCATATTATATGATTCAGTCAGATTATCATTCATTCTAAGTTGATTCTCTAGGACATAGCCTTGTTTAAGAGCTATATCATCAACTTGAGTCTTGATTTTCTCTTGATGTGTTACTAGGAAAACCACAGCATTGCCTCCTTTGTGAATGCAATCTGTCATCTCCTTCTTATTATGATTAACTTCAAATCTTATTGATTTAATATCTGTAGCCAAGGAGAATTGCAGATCTTTATGGGTCTCATCCATATATTTCTCCATAGCAATCCTTTGTTCATCTAGCTTTACTTGCAATGAGACTAATAAGGAGCTATAATCATTTGTTGGGGTAGATTGTGGAGCAGTCTGTAATGCCCTCTTATAGCTCTGGCTCCTTCTTTTGAAAACCATTAGCTTCCTCTTCTTTGCATGTATTGTTGTTTCATCTTCAGAAGCTGAGGTACTGGCTATATCAACTCTATCCTTTGGACTAGGAGGTAATTCTTATGCAGTCCTAGGTAGCTCCCCCTGAGTCCCTTGCTCCTCCCTCACAGTACGCACTTGCTCCTCCTTAATGTGAACTTGCTCCCCCTCAAAGTCTGCATTCTCCCCCTCAAACTCAGGTTGCTCTCCCTCAATTCTTGGTTGTACTAAATCAGGAAACAACTCTTCAAGGGTGAATTCTTATTGAGTAGGGACTGGAGATTCTCTTATCTCTGGAGCATCAGCAGTAGCAGATGTATCCTCCATGATAACATCTTGTGCTTGACTTTGTAGATGTGTTGGCTGGTCAACATCAATCAAAGATTCAGTTAGTGTTTCATCCTTATCAATGAGAATTGATTGATTAACCTCTTGAATTACCTCAAGAATAGTCTGTGTAGCCATTTCACTTTCCAAGTGGGTTGGCTCTTCCTCAAGATGAGGCTCCCCCTGCACTTGAGCACCATCTGTAGGGTCTTGTGCAGGAATGTCTTGTGCTGGAGATTTTTCAGGAATCTCTTGCCTCTCCTCATCAGGCATGTCCTTTGTTAGGACTCTATCCCATCTGGAGATAATCCTTATGTCCATTCTCCTCATGATTCTTTCCAGATTTGGCTTCTTCATACTTTCCTTAATCTTTTGAAAAATTACTGCTGACCAATCTGTGTTTGGTCTGTAGATAATCCTGGTCATCAGGCAGAACATGTAGGCTGAAATCCTATCATGCCCCCCGGGCTTGTAAAGAATGACTTTGCCAACCACTTCTGAGAGGAATTTACCTTGCTGATTCATCCATTTTCTATTCATTGCAGACCCAATCTTCATGGTGGGATCCAATCCACACCATTGAAGTGCTTCTCTTGTCTTGGATGGGGTAACTTCTACTTCTTGAATTCTTGGTAGTTGAAGAGTTTTCCTCAAGCTCTTCAAGGATAGTTTAACTTTAGCACCATGAACTATTGATTTGATCTTGAGTCCAGTTGAATCTAAAGTGGCAGCGCCAAAGAATTCTTGTATTTCCTTCTTCCAAATTTTTGGTGGTTCAGAGACCAGAAATGCCAACCCATTTTCTGCAATTAGGGTTACTACTGCTTGAATTTCGGGTTCCGCGTGATCAAAGGCGTTGCGTACCAGCTCGTAGCCTTCATTGACGTTCTCTTCAAGCTTATGCGCCATTAGGGTTGAGAGAAAGCTTGGATTAAGAAGAGAGAATTTGTCGACACAAAGTGTTGGTCTTGAAACTATGGAGAGTGTGTAGACAGACTATGTTGTTGACCTATTTATACCTTTCTAAGTAATGAAGGTGAAAAGGCACGTCAACATTCTCTAAATATGGCGACACTGTTGAAAAGTGTCGACACAGACTTCTAATGACTCGACATCAATTCTATTTGACTTTGTCGAGTTCGACGATCTTAGGTCGACGAATTTGTGTGTTTACTCTAAGTGTCGACACCACTTATGGATGTGTCGACACCACTTCTCTGAAGTGTCGACACAGATTCTCTAGATGTGTCGACACCACTTTCCTGGAATGTCGACACCAACTACTATGTGTCGACACAGACAACTTCTTGTGTCGACACAATTTTACTTAGCCAAATTTTATAAACTAATTTATGTTCAACATACGTATTTCAATTTTGAAATTTTTGAATTTAGTTTTATCTAAAGGCTTAGTAAACATGTCAGCTAATTGTAAATAAGTACTAACAAATTCTAAAGAGATATCTTTTTTCTCTACATGGTCTCTAAGAAAATGGTATCTTATTTTTATATGCTTTGTTCTACTATGAGAAACAAAATTATGAGCAATAGAAATAACACTAGTACAATCACATAATAATGGAGTTCTACTTACCTGAATACCATAGTCTTCTAACTGATGCTGTATCCACAATAGTTGTGCACAGTAACTTCCAGCAGCAACATACTCAGACTCAGCTATGGATATTGCCACACTGGTCTGCTTCTTATAGCTCCAAGACACCAATCTTCCTCCTAGAAATTGACAGGTGCCTGTTGTGCTTTTTCTATCTACTTTTCAACCTGCAAAGTCTGCATCTGAATAACCCATTAGTAAAAAATCTCTATTACTAGGATACCAACGGACTAGATTAGG
The DNA here is from genome assembly GCA_039583875.1 of Platanthera guangdongensis. NCBI lineage: Eukaryota > Viridiplantae > Streptophyta > Magnoliopsida > Asparagales > Orchidaceae > Platanthera > Platanthera guangdongensis. The sequence goes on along the minus strand of CM077163.1, from coordinate 44,976,121 downwards.
GGTGCCCTTAAGATATCTCAAAATCCTTTTAACTGCAGTAAGATGAGATTATTTAGGGCAGGATTGGTACCTAGCACAGACACATGTAGCATACATGATATCTGGTCTACTAGCAGTCAGATATAGGAGGGAGCCAACTATTCCTCTATACAAAGTTTCATCTACAGGTTTCCCTGCATCATCTTTGCTAAGAGATACACTTGTCCCCATGGGAGTTCTCATGGTAGTGGATGACTCCATACCATACTTCTTAATTAACTCCAGGGTGAACTTAGACTGAGATATGGACAGGCCATCATCAGTCTGTCTTACTTGGAGACCCAAGAAGAACTTAAGTTCTCCCATACTGCTTATTTCAAATTTCCCTTGCATAAGTTTTGCAAACTTTCTACAAAGGTTACTTTCAGTAGACCCAAATATTATGTCATCAACATATATTTGGATTAGGATAATCTTTCCTTTGGATTCCCTAAGGAATAGAGTCTTATCTATTTTCCCCCTTAAGAATTTGTTCTCAATGAGGAAAGTAGATAGGGTTTCATACCAAGCCCTTGGGGCTTGTTTCAACCCATACAAAGCTTTCCTAAGTCTATAGACATAAGTAGGATTGAGTGGATCAACAAAACCTGAGGGCTGCTCTACATAGACCTCCTCTTTTAAGTCTCCATTTAAGAAGGCAGACTTAACATCCATCTGGAACACTTTAAAGCCTTGATATGCTACATAGGCTAGAAATAGCCTGATAGCTTCCAGTCTTGCCACAGGGGCAAAAGTATGATTAAAGTCTATGCCCTCCTCCTGTCTGTATCCTTTGGTAACTAATCCTACCTTGTTCTTCACTATGATCCCACTCTCATCAAGCTTGTTTCTATATATCCACTTTGTCCCAATGACATTATGACCCTTTGGTTTTGGAACCAAATCCCAGACCTTGCACCTTCTAAATTGATTTAACTCCTCTTGCATGACATCAATCCAGTGTGGGTCCTTAACAACTTCTTCAAATCTTTTGGGTTCCACTTGAGATAAGAAGCTAGAGCAAAGAACTGTGTTCAAGTTCCTGCTCCTTGTCTGTACTCCTTGTCTTGGATCACCAATGATCTGGTGTGCAGGATGATCCTTCAACTGTCTAACTGTTGGAGGTAATCTATCAGCAGTTTGTCCTTCTCCAATCTCTCCATTATGCTGCACCTCATGTTCTTCATCAGCATCCTGAGTTTCTTGTACTCCCCCTGGACAGCAACTACCATTTTCCTTATCCAGCTTTGCAGTTGGATCTTCTCTGATAGTAAGCTGGTCTATCTTCTGCTGAATACCTGTGGAGCTACAAGAACTACTTGGCAACTCACTGTTAATACGTCTAGTTTCATCAAAGATGACATGAACTGACTCTTCTACAACTTGAGTAGCCAAGTTGTAGACCCTATAAGCCTTACTATTGTTGCTGTACCCAACAAATATCCCATCTTGGGATTTGACAGCAAACTTAGAAAGGTGAGATTTGCCATTGTTAAGTACATAGCACTTGCAACCAAAAATCCTAAAATAGGATAAGTTTGGTTTTCTGCCTTTCACAACCTCATAGGGTGTCTTTTTGTGGCTTTTGGTGATGGAAGCCCTATTGAGCATATGACAGGCAGTGTTAACTGCCTCAGCCCAGAAATATTCTGGGAGAGAAGTATCACTCAATAGTGTTCTTCCAGCCTCAATCAATGTCCTATTCTTTCTCTCAACAATGCTATTTTGCTGAGGTGTTCTAGGTGAGGAGAATTCCTAATGAATCTCAAACTCTTCACACAGCCTTATCATACTTTCAGATTGGAATTCAGTTCCATGGTCACTTCTGATTTTGACCACTAAACTATCTAATTCATTATGAATTTGTTTGACAAAATTGCAGAAGACCTTTGGGGTTTCAGATTTCTGTCTCAGAAAGAATACTCATGAGAATCTAAAATAGTCATCGACAACCACAAAAGTGTAGACCTTCCTACCTAGGCTCTGAACTGGCATAGGACCAAACAAATCCATATGCAAGAGGTATAAGCACCTCACTGAATCCTTAGTTTCAAGGCTATGAAAGGAGGATCTAATCTGCTTGCCTTTTTGACAAGCTGAGCATATTCCATCCTTAACATACTTAACTTGAGGACCATTCCTCACTAACTCTTTACTAAAGAGTTGGAAAATTGTCTTGTAGTTAAGATGGGCTAGCCTCTTGTGCCATTGAACACAATGAGAGACTTTCTCATCAGCCACAAGACAGATAGGAGAATTTTTATTCTCACACACAAAGTCTAGGCAATATACATTTCATTTTCTATATCCAGTCAATATGACCTCTTGATCACTTGACCTCTTGATATGACAACCATTCTTGACAAATGAAATGTCATAACCTAAATCACTCAGCTGACTTATGCTAATTAGGTTATGTTTCAAACCCTTTACATAGACAACTTGAGTGATTGTAATTGCGTTATTAGAAATGTTACCAAAACCTTTGATGACTCCCTTTTTAGAACCACCAAAGATTACTTTAGGCCCATTCAGCATAGGTGAGTAGTCCTTCAGTAATCCCCTTATTCCAGTCATATGACTGGAACATCTACTGTCCAAGTACCATATAGGGGCATGACAACTTGGACTCACCTGCAACACAGATTACTTAACCTTAGAAACTAAATAACTTTTGGGTCCTTGGTGCAAGTTAGTCTGAAACTTAACAAATCTGACTGCAGCTCTACTAACAGACAGATTGCTACTCTCCTTGACACTGGTATTGTGCCAACAGTCTAAGGCATAGTGGCCTATCTTGCTATAGCACCAACACTCAAACTTATTGTACCTCTTTTTAGGTGCAATCTTAGCTGTAATATTTGCAGCAGGTCTATTGTTTTGTGCTGGGGATTTGCCTCTAGAATTGGACTTAGCAGTCCATGCAGTTCTCTTAAATCCTATTCCAGCCTTATCCATTTGTGACACAAAGTCATCTATTAAGGGTAGGATAGATTTTAGCTTAGAGAAACTAACCACAATCTCCTTCTCTTTCTAAAGTATAGTTTCCAGATTTTTAATCTGATCATTTTTGAATGTGATAGTACTCATCTGAATAACAATAATGTTTTTCAGTCTGGCTATCTCATTCATCTTCTGATCCAGCAACTTCTCTGAATTAGATGCAGCCAACTTAAGAGCTGCAATTTCCTTAGCCTGACTTTTGACCAGGTTTTTATAAGTGCATGCAATAAATCCCCATATTCATCTATCAGCTGATGAATATCTCCTTCAGAATCAGACCCATCTTCATCTCTTGATAGAGATGCATCTGATTCTGTCCCAGTGAAGTAATCAGAATCTACAGATACACATTTTACCTTACTGGGGCCAGGCTGATCCTGACACTTGTCTTCTTCTGACACAGCCATCAGTCCTTTGCACTGATGGTCTTCCTACTCATAGATAAAATCCAGTAATTGCATGAACTCATTCTCTTCTTCTGCAAACAGACCAATATATGCCTCAGCCTCAGATTCAGATTCTGAAGTTGATTGATCTGTCAAACTTTTCTCTTTCTCAACAACCAAGGATTTCTCCTTTTTGCTCTTGTGCTGAGACTTCTTTCTATTAGCAAACTCCTTCCTTTTATCTGGACAGTCAGCAACAGCATGTCCAGCTTTGTTGCAGCAATAGCATATAATCTTAGATGAAGTTGACTTGCCAGGCTTTGTCCCATTCCTGTCCTTCCTGGATGATTTCCTCTTCTGATAGTAGTCATCCTTGGACTGAGATGAAGATGGCTTTGATTTCCACTGCTTATTATTTAAGAACCTCTGGAACTGCCTTGTGAATGCTGCAAAGTCTTCATCTGAGTCACTACTATCTGTACTGGGATTATCTGAATTCTCTGAGATCATTTCTGCATCTCTCTTAGGAAAAGATGGAGACATTCTCCTATTCTTCCTGGTGGCTTCAACCTTGAAGGCCACTGACTTTTATTTAGAGTCAACCTTTGTATGTTTCTCTTCCTCTTTTCTGGATAACAGCTGCATCTCATATGACAGTAATTTTCCAAATAGTGTTGGAGGAGAAATCTCAGCCAGACTGGCCACTTCCCTTATGACACAGATTTTTGTATCCCAATCCTTAGTCAAAGACCTAAGAAATTTATCATTTAACACATAAGTACTGAAAACTCTTCCATAAGACATAAGTTCATTGACAATCCTATAGAACTTCTTATAACATTCAGTAATACTTTCAGACTTAGCTTGTCTGAAACTCTCATATTCTTGATTAAGCATATATTTTCTATCTTGCCTAACCTCTTCAGAACCCTCCATGTAGACTATCAATGTGTCCCACATTTCCTTGGAGGTTTTGCAGTGAATTAGATTCTGGAATGTTGAATCATCAATGACACTTACTATAATGTTCTGAGCTCTTTTATCCATTGTTGCCAAGATGATCTCATCTTTAGTCATCTCTGAAAAATCCTTTGGAATTCTTTGATTGGCATCAAGAACAGAAATCTTCATAGGAACATACGGTCCTTCCTTAACTGTTATATAGATTCTAGGATCTGATGCCTCCATGAATAATCTGACCCTTTCCTTCCATATGCCAAATATCTCTTTCCTGCAGATGGGCAATTTCATTGAACCCAGTTCTTTATGATTTTCTCCGGAACCCATCTTCTTGATCTTTCTTCTGCCATACAAATCTCACTCAGACTGTTAAGTCTACCTTTCAGTAACCTCGCTTTGATACCACTTGAAAGAATTAGTGCCTAACCACCTAGAGGGGGGGGGGGGGTGAATAGGTGTAATTCCTTTTTCTTCAAAGGCAGAATATCATTTCTGCAAATTACTTAGAACCAGTTAATTATACATCTAACACAGCATGGAATTCACAGAATCATTCAATCACAGAGTGCACACAGTTTTTATAGTGGTTCCCCAAGGTCTGGGTACATCCACTTTCCCCCTTCGCCTATCAAGCAGTGTGCTAGATTCGGCCTAACTTCTTCTCTTCACCTCAGATCCTCAGATCTTACAGCAGCTCAGAACCTAACAAGGCTCCTACAACTCAGAGTGAGTCCACACTCCTACAACTCAGGCAATCTGCCCTACCTCAGCCTTCAACAAGGCCTACACTCAGAGATCACAATCTCCTACAACTCAAGCTCACAGCCCTACCTCAGCCTTCAACAAGGCCTACCACTCAGAGAAAATAAACTCCTATAACTCAGCCTTTATAACACAGACTTACAACTCAGATCTTATAAAGATCCTACAGAAAATAGATTTAACAATGTATTTTACCACCACCCTGGTAGAGAGAGAAAGGATGGATGACTTCTTGATCAGTTCTTGGAAGAATCTGATGGCAGAGAACAACCACTCTTAGCTTTCTTCAAAGTTTCTTGAATCTGAACTCAGTAGGGTTGAACTCCTTTGAAGTTGATCTTCAATCAGCTTCTTTCTTGAAATTCAGATCACAATCTGAATCCTTCTTAGTAGACTGGTTCAGGATCTGCACTTCAATAGATGGAGCTCTCTCTCTCCAACTTATTCTTTTATTTTGTATCAGTGTTTTTCTTCTATCATCAATCTCTTTTTTTTTCAATCAGTTTCTGTCCAAGGAAAAATGCCTTTATATAGACTTTCTCCATGTTAACCGGCTGATTCGGTTTCTAACAAACTTCTGACAGCTCTGACAGTTGCAGTAGACTGGTTGGTAATGACAGCTGTCAAGTCATCCAGTCACTTCTTGAAACTCTGTCTCTGTCAGCAAAGTGTCGAGACTGAACTTCATCATGTGTCGACACAAGTAGACTAAGTGTCGACACAAGCCTTGGTGATGTCGACACAGCTTCCTTGGTGTTGACACTGCTTCTCGACACAGCTTCTGTAGAAGGTGTCGACACTAGTTCTGTGGTGTCGACACAGTCACTTCTTTTCTTCATACGAATTTACTTTGTTGAAATTCTGCCATGTGTCGACACAAGTCCTGTGTGTCGACACAGTTGATGTCGACAAGGTCTTCTGTGTGTCGACGCTGCCTCTGTGTGTCGACAAAATTGATGTCGACAAAGCTTTTCTGTGTGTCGACACTGCCTCTGGGTGTCGACACAGTTGATGTCGACTAAGCTTCACTATGTGTCGACACAGCTTCTATATGTCCACACAGTTTCTTCTGGTGTCGACACAGCCTTCCCAAGTGTCGACACAATTAACTCCAAGTATCGACACAACCTTTCTCCAGTGTCGACACAAGCCTTCATAAGTGTCGACACAGCTTCTTCTGGTGTCGACATATGGACTTAGAAACTTTTTCCTGCATTCTTGCATTTTCTTAACCTGCACATATAAACTCAAAACAACATCAAATACACCTTGATGCATATCATTGAGTAAGGTGAGGCTTCTTCAAATCTGGTACACATTTTCTAATGTACCCAACACTCGAGATCCCCCTCCTCCAGTGGGACAAGGAGACGAACCAGGCCATCATCTCCACCCTGCTGCCGAGCTGGTTGGAGCAGGAGACCATCAGCGGGGAGGCCTATAACTTCTTGTTAGGCCTCTGTGCGTGAGAAAATACTACTATCTATGATGAGGAGGCCACGTGGGTGCTCGTCCACGAGAGAACGCGGGCCCAGCTCCGCAGCCTTGAGCTGGCCCACATGGTAGGCCGACGATGCACCCATATATAGAAGAACACTCCCTCACTCAAGAAGCTGATCGACGAGAAGGAAGAAGCCCTCCGTCTCGCTCAGGAGGAGGCGAAGCACCAGAAGAAGAGGGCGGACGCGGCCGATGCCGTCCTCGCCACCTACATGGGTGGGGTGGTATGTCCCGTGGCTCACGCTCTTTGCTGTAAGATTGTTCACTTTTCCCAAGTTCATTCTACCCGTCTTGGCAGGATGTGGCGACGGCCAAGCACATGGGCTTCCATATCGCTGCCCTTGAGAAGGAAAAGGAGGGATTGCAAGCACGGGTGCAGGAGCTGGAGGCCGCAGTAGCTGCTCCGCCGCCCTCCAGTAGCAACTGCCAGCTCACGCACTACATTGAGTACGAGCTGGAGGAAATGATGCAGAAGAATGCCGCTAAGGCTGCCAAGTATACCCTCCAGACGCTGCAGAGAGCCGACCTCATCACAAGCGAGGGTGTGGGCCTTTCCACGAGCGAGGTGGTACCAGAACTATTCCTTCTGGTACCAAAGCCTGGCGACGAGTCCTACCAGTCTCTCTATGGGGCTCGCCGCTTGAGGGCTCACCTCGCTGAATTCCCACGTCGCGTCTCTTGTATTTTTATTGTCATGTAAACGCGGGCTTAGTCCCAAAACTTTGTAATTTTGTTAATCAATGAAATGTGCTTTTTGAAAATGTTGCTTGTAATGTCGCTTCTCTGTAATGTGGATCCCTTCGCTTTTTCTCTTTTGTATTCACGACCTGTTTCCATCCTCCTGCCCGCTGCCTCTGAACCCGTGTCCGGTCGGCGAGGTAGCGCGTCTGTTCCAGACTTAGCTCAGGAAATATATGGGTATTAGTTAGCCGACCCGCGAGTGGCGACCCGCCTCCTTAGTCCAGATTCTCCAGGCTACTCGCGAGATATAGAGAGTGAGCTGACTCGGCTTGCACCTGAGTCGCCTGGATTCACGCGAGTTGCCCCCATGAGGTCTCGATGCGGATTGAGTTCTCACGTCCTTGGTAGCTTTTTGGGTGCTGGGCGCTTAGGTTGGGTCTTGATAGCTCTCCTCGTTGACCTGCCAGAGTCTCGACTCGCCGACCTGCCGAGCCCATTCTATTAACCCTGTGATTGCTTCCTATGATGCTTGGATGCTTGGGCCCCAACTTCTGACATCATTTTGTTCATCAAGACCTATCCTGCTAGACAGTTGGGGGCCTAAGAGGGCCTTCTTGAGTGACATCAAGCCCTGTCAGCTAGGTGAGAGCCTGACAGCGGGATCTGCTCGGGGTCTGGGTAGACGCTCTCGAGTGACATCCAGCCCTGCCAGCTAGGTGAGAGCCTGACACCGAGATCTGCTTGGGGTCTGGGTAGACGCTCTCGAGTGACATCCAGCCCTGCTAGCTAGGTTAGAGCCTGACAGCAGGATCTGCTCTGGGTCTCGGTAGATGCTCTCGAGTGACATCCAGCCCTGCCAACTAGGTGAGAGCCTGGTAGCGAGATCTGCTTGGGGTCTGCTAAGTGAACTATTCACTTACTCGCATGGATCATTGCAGGAAAATTGACACATAAAGGAACTTTATTAGAAAAAGGACATAACTTACATAACTTAAGGACAAAAGTACTTCAAGTCATCACCACTGCAGGTGAGACTTAGGATCTCACCCTCCACATTCCGGAGGTGATACCCTCCTGATTTCAATGCTTATTTTACGATATACAGACCCTCCCAATTGGGGTTGAGCTTCCCCACGACTGCTGATCTTCCCGCTGCATCCACCTTTTTTAGGACCAAGTCCCCTTCTGCAAATTATTTGACCATGACGTGCTTGTCAAAGTACCTAGCCATTCTTCTTTTCACTTCTTCTTATCGAATGGCGGAGAGATCACGCAGCTCCTACACCATGTCGAGGGAGAGCCGTAGCTCCTCCTCATTTTCAGTTCTTGATTCCTCCCCGCCTTCCCGATCCTCTGCCACCTGAGGTGTCAGGACTTCAAATTCTATGGGGAGCACTACCTCACATCCATGGGAGAGCTTGAAGGGGGTCTCCCCTGTGGCCGTGTTGGGAGTGGTCCTCAGGGCCCAGAGAATCGAGGGAAGCTGCTACACCCAGCTACCCTTCAAATTTTCCACTTTCTTCTTTAGGAGATTTACGATGATCTTGTTAGCCGCCTCCACCTGTCCGTTGGTCCTGGGGCGGCGGACTGAGGCAAATATGAGGTCGATCCCAAGCTACCTGCAGAAACTGATGAATTCAGCTCTAGCAAACTGAGGCCTATTGTTTGTGACAATGGCCTGCAGTAACCCGTGAAGGCAGATGATATCCCCCCAAACAAAGTTCCTGATGATATGGGAGGTCACCTTAGCCAGCGCCTTCACCTCCAACAACTTAGAAAAATAATCTATCATGATAAGTAAGAACCTACTCTACCCGCTGGCCTGGGGGAAAGGTCCTACCAAGTCCATTCCCCAAATGACAAAGGGCCAGAGGGATGTGATGCTTCTGAGGCGCTGGGCTGGTTGTAGTTGGAGGGGGCGAACAATAGGCACTTATGTCACTTCTTCATGAATTCTGCAGCATCGTGGCCTAGAGTAGGCCAGAAGTACCCTTGCCTGACAATCCTTCCTTCCAGGGTCCGACTCCTAGAGTGACTCCCACATTCCCCAGAGTGGACTTCTTCCAAGATTCTCTGGACCTCCCTCTCGGCCACGCAACATGCCAACATCCCCGAGAGGGTCTTTCGGTACAACTGCCCATCGCGGATGAGGTAGTATGCCGACTTGTACTTGAACTTCTTTTTGTCCATCCCCTCTGGATACTCCCCTGTGGAAAGGAAGGTTGTGAACGGGTCCATCCATGAGGGGTGTTGATTCTCCTCCATCAACTCTGCCTCTTCAATGGAAGGGTGAAATAGATCAGTGATGGTTCCCCCCACCTGGGGACCATGCTTAGCTAGTTGATCAACATGCTCGTTCTCCTCCTTTGGCACGTGTCAGATGGAGAGGGTCTGGAACATGCCGATGACCCCTTTCACCTTTACTAAGTATAACTGGAGGGTAGGCTCCCTTATCTTGAACTCCCTGTTGATCTGGGACGGCACCACCATGGAGTCAGTGACGACCTCCACATCAAGCACCCCCAGCTCCCTGGCCAGGCGCAACCCTGCTATCCCGACCTCATACTCGGCCTAGTTGTCAGTGATGGGAAAGTGCACCACCACCATTTGTATGATTCTCATTCCCTGGGGGATATCTAAGATCACCCACACCCCCAAGGAATGCCTCCCCAAAGTGCCATCTACCTTCACCTTCCATGGAGCTGGGCGAGCGAGCTCTTCCTCTGCCACCTCGACCACATAGTCAGCAAAAAAGTCGCCCATTGCTTGGGCCTTGATCGAGAGGCGGGGGACAAATGAGATATCGAACTCGCTTAGCTCCACCGACCACTTAGCTAACCTGCCCAAATGCTCCACCCCTTCGAAGATGTTGCGGAGGGGGTGGTCAGTAACAACTCGGGTGGAGTGTGCCTGGAAGTAGGGTCGGAGCCTCTAAACCGAGATGACTAGAGCAAAGGCCAGCTTATCCAAGATGGGATACTGAAGATCTGCCTTCCTCAGGACCCGACTCATATAATATATGAGGAGCTGCTTATTCCCCTCTTCCCGAACCAGAATGAAGTTCAAGGCCTCTGCTCCGACCCCAAGATACAAAGATAGCTCCTCTCCCTCCTTCAGACCTTAGAGCAGCGGAGCCTGAGTCAACTACTTCTTTAGGGCTTGGAATGCCTCCTCGCACTCCCCGGTCCATTCGAATTTCTGGCCGCCCCCTCAATGTCTTGAAGAAGGGGGAGCATTTCTCTTCGGCTCGGGAAAGAAACCTACTTAACCATACCAGCTTCCATGTCAACCACTGCACCTCTTTAGCATTCCGAGGTGATCCCAATTCCATGATAGCTCGGACTTTACCAGGGTTTGGCTCGACCCCTGTGGGGGTAAGGAGACGGCCCAAGAACTTTCCCCTGTTGGCCCCGAAAATGCACATTAGAGGGTTCAATCTCATCTTGTATTTACGCAAGGTGGTGAAGGTCTCCTCCAACTCCTAGAGGTGAGAGTCCACATCTTGACTCTTGATCACGAGGTCATCTACATACACCTCTAGGTTCCTCCCCTTCTGTTCTCAGAAGACCCTATCCATCATCTTCTGGTAGGTCGCCCCCGCGTTTTAGCCCAAAGGGCATCATTTTGTAACAGTAGCACCCGTCCCCCGTGATGAAGGAGACATCTTTGATGTCGGGAGGGGGGGGGGGATGAATCCTGATCTGGTGGTAACCTGAAAATACATCCAGAAAACTCATCACAGGAAAACCAACGGATGAGTCAACTAGCGCTTTGATCCGAGGCAAAGGATAACAGTCATTAGGCCATAATTTTTTAAATAAAAATCGACACACATACGCCACCAGCAGTCTCCTTTTTTAACCATAACTACATTGGAGACACAACCGGGGTATTGTATTTTAGATACGAAGCCGGCCTTGAGGAGTTTGGCCACCTCTTACCGGATGGGCTCGGCCAGCTTGTCCGCGGTGGACCTCTTCTTTTGTTAGACGGGGTAAGCTTTTGGGTCCAGGTCGAGGCGGTTCCAGGCCACGTCTGCGTCAATCCCCGACATCTCCGCTGCTCTCTAGGTGAAGATGTCCACATTCTTCTAGATGCACTCCAGCATCCTCTTCTGATCCACCGGGGTCAGCCCCCCCCGCTGATGCGAAAATTCTCCACCCCGCCTCCCTGGGTGAGAACTTCCATCTTCATAACCTCTTCCGCATCCTCCAGCCTGGTCGCTCCCTCCACTCTCCAACGTCCCTCTCCCCTGGGATAAGAACCTCCTCAGCTTCCACCTCTTCCTCCATGGCTGTAACTCCCCTGTTTTTTCGGCGTTATTTACTCCTCTTGTTAACGTCATAATGACGTAAGGGCGTTACTTTAGCGTGCAGTTGATGGCGCGTCGCCGATAGTGTGTTACCGCATTTTTTTTCGATTCCGTCGGCTGAATTCATGAATCTTTTGCGGAAACGGAAAATTTCGCATTGGAAAACTTAATTGATTGATTTTTTTGTCTTGTTCGTCCAGTTTCGTCGAACCAACCTTATTGGGTGTTTTCTATTTATTCCTTTTGGTGCTGTCTGGGTTTGACGATCGTCGAGCAGAGCTCGACGATCGCCCTTTTCCTTCTGGTGCTGTCTGGGTTCGACGATCGTCGAGCTGAGCTCGACGATCGCCCTTTTCTTTCTGGTGCTGTTTGGGTTCGACGATCGTCGAGCGGAGCTCGACGATTGCCCTTTTCTTTCTGGTCGCTATCTGGGTTCGACGATCGTCAAGCGGAGCTCGACGATCGCTTTTCATTTCTGGTCATTGCTTGGAGTTCGACGATCGTCGAGCAGAGCTCGACGATTGTTAGTTCCTCTGGGCATTGTTTGGAGGTCGACGATCGTCGAGCGGAGCTCGACGATTTGTCGTGCTGAGCTCGACGAAGCGTCGAGCGGAGCTCGCTGTAGGTCTAGCAGTTCTGGGTGTTGAGTTCGTCGACCAGGCCATACTTTCTGCGTTCGACAATTTTCGAACAAAATTTCCTTTTGTTCGTCGATCGTCGAGCGGAGCCGTCTGGTGTCGACACAGCTGTGTCGACTGGTGTCGACACAGTTGTGTCGACACCGCTGGCTGTCGGGTCTCGACACAGCTGTGTCGACACTACCGACTGGTGTCGACACAGTTGTGTCGACACCGCTATTCTGTCGGGTGTCGACACTGCCGTCGGGTGTCGACACTGCTGTCGGGTGTCGACACTGTCGTAACTGTGTCGACACCGCTGGGCCGGTTTTGTTGAACCCGATCTTTTCTGCTGTTGAGTATTTATACTCTCTGGTTCTTCTTAAGCTTTTAGCCGACCTTGATTTCTCCTGCCTTCCGTACTAGAGTGGCATGTGAGGAGAAGGTTGTCCGTCCGTGCTTCTTCCTGTGACCACCGACGGAGCTCCGGTGCTTGGAATTTCCAACCGATCGTAGATCCGGAAAGCTCTCGTCGAGAGCTGCGCCCTCGTGGTAGTTTCTTCCCCATTTCTTGAGATTTTCTTTTTAGGGTTTTCAGCCCTAACCGTTATTTCAGACATTTTCGTCCAGATTTCGGCTCCTATCGCGACGCGTGGAGATTTGGAGAGTTTTTCCGGTAAATCAAGGCAAGTAGTGTTCTTGCTCTCCCTCTTGTTCTTGATTCTAAATTTTGCCCTTTTTCTACACTTGTTGAGTTTATATTGTTTCGACTGTTTAGATACATGTCCAGAAATCCTAACTTGTCCCCCCCTCTTTTTCTGGAATTGTGACTTGATGTCCCTAAAGACTTAACATCAAAATTTTAGTCCATTGAATTGGTAAACAAATTGGTTGTCGTGCTGTTTTAATCATCGAGTCATCTTGTTCATTTTTCTTATTAAACTATACTTGCTGTTCTTTGAAATGCCCTTAGGCAGTCCACTTAGTTGGCTATCCCTTGAGTCTATGATGAATAAAACCAAATGAACCCTGCTTGTAAAATTATGTAACTATAGAAACTCAGCTGAAATGTGCGCATTGGGGTCCTCCCTCGACATAGTGTTTTATACTTAGATGAACTGTGCGCGTTGGGGTCCTTAATCGGCATAGTGTTTTATACTCAGATGAACTATGCGCGTTGGGGTCCTCCCTCGGCATAGTGTTTTATACTCAGATGAACTGTGCGCGTTGGGGTCCTCCCTCGGCATAGTGCTTTATGCTCAGATAGACTGTGCGTGTTGGGGTTTCTCCCTTGGCATAATAATTATTAATGAAAGATTGAACTTCTGTTGCTGGTTCTTGTTCCATTTTGATAAAGGTTTAGCATTTCTTGCTCGACTAGTTTTACTGTTGCTCACCTTTACTTTGCTGACCGTTTTGTTGCAGTCACTTTTTCATTTTCCTTTACTTTGAGGTTTGTGTAGTCTGCTTTTACTCTTGTACTACTTGTGACTTGCATCAGAGGTGTTCTTCTTTTGAATACCTCAAGATTAGAGCTGTAGCAGGTTTAGCTGACAGTGTTGGGCTTCTGGTGCTGCTGGTTTCTGCGGCCGTTTGTTTCCACCTCTGAGCTTGAGGTAGTTGTCTTATTTAAACTTGTCAGATTTTGTTATGGGTTCGTGTCAGTTGTTGACGCCCATAGACTTTGACTTTTCTGTGATGGACTACTTGCTGCTGTTACTACTATTACTTTTTACCTGATGGTTCTTGCTCTCTGGGAAGGATTTATGTTATGATGCATTTAGTTATTTTAAAGTATACAAACTGTATTCCGGAATATTGGCATGACATGACTTCAACTACTAAATCTACTACTTTTAAGCGTACAAAAGATTTATATATATATATATATAGTAAATGTAGAAGTCACATCAACATTTTATGACACTGGACCCTCACTCCCATGTAGGATAACAAATGAGCTAACTCAGTATTTTCCACCGCATAAAAGATGTATATTTTGTCACCTATGGACAGTAGTCCACCCGACCGAGGGACACAATCATTAACTCTATTAATTTTTATGCATTGTTTTAACTAAAAGTTATAAATCTTTTACTTGAAGTAAATGTGAGTTCGGGATGCCTGAGAGTCTGCAGTTGTCCCCTGCATGGCGTGGCATCACGGCGTGTAGTTTCTCTACTCTGACGTATCTTCGAATACGAAGAAAATGCGGGTCGTGACAACGACCATTGTTTCGGCCAATTCCTCCCGGTCTCCTCCTGCCACCTCCACCTGGGTGTAGCTCTCCTCCATCTCCATCTCCTCTCCACCGGCCTCCTGCTCTACCTCTTCCATCCTCCGCTCCATCTCCCCGGCCCCCTCCTACCAGGAGATAGAGTTTATGGAGGTGTCGTAGCATTCTCTGGCCACCTTGGGATCGCCCCGGACCCGGACCTGGATCCCCTCGGCGCTGAACTTCAGGCATTGGTGGAAGGACGAGGGGACGCATCGGAAGGCGCTGATGAGGGGCCGTCTGAAGATGGTGTTGTAGCTACTACGACATCCACGATGACAAATCTACAGTTTCGGGACTGCCCCCTGATGTGCCCGCGAACAGACTCTTACTGTGGTTGGTTCGGTGAGTCGATCGCCGCGGGCTTGCTCGGGTAGGCAAGTGCACCTATCGCAATTAGTACTCGATATTCGGGGGAATACCGAGGTCGTATTGTTTTCGGGGTCGCGTTGACTATTCTTACTCCTCCGGGAGGACTATTATTTTACTGAAAGTAAGGTGGATTTTTTTACTTAATAAAAGGCGGAAAAGCAAAGGAGCGAAAAAACGATTTAGAAAATATTCGATGAAGGGTTAACGCTCGGCATCGAATCAGATTAAGACTAAAACAATTTTTAATAATAAAAAGACTTAGTTTTCAAATTAATAATAAGGCAACTTGGCCGTGGAGGTTCCACAAATGTGAGCGCACTTATCTCTAGGAATATTGCTCACCTGAACGTTAAGACTATTCGACTGAACGTTAGTCCGACGAAGGATTCCTCTTAACGCCCGCTTTACGCTAAGAACCCCGCTATTGGGTGGGGAACCCAATCCGGTAGAATTACGCTAGTCCTCTCTCGAGGGTATGCACGCAACTCTATTTACCCAGTGGTGATCGGTCCATATGCACGGCCTCTCGGCTAGCTAGCATATGGACTACGGAAATAGGGCCCACACATCGATTATGTGGTCCTACGCGTCGTAAACCCGGGGTAAACCTTAAGTGCTTAAATTAAAATGAAAATAAAGAGCTTCAATTATTATAAATCATTTCAAATGTCCCAAAGCTCTTCGATGCCGAGGCTAATAGCGATTAGCCACACATCGGTATGGGGACGGCTTATAATTTAGTGAGACGCGAGTTCGAAATTAAACACTAAACGTTTATAAGAAAGGGACAAAAGAAAAAATAACAACATTTAGAGAGCTAAAAAGTTAACTAAAACGAGAACTCACGCACACTCCAAATTATAAATTAGAAAGGAACTAAGTTACACATAAAAAGAAATTTGCATAATTTAAATTTGCGAGTCCCACTCAAACGAGTGGGGGCGGTAAATAAAGGCTGAAAATTGCAAGTCCTACTCAAACGAGTAGGACTGAAATGAAAGCGAGTCCTACTCAAATGAGTAGGAGAAAATAAATGCGATTACAGGGCTAAAAAGTCCGGCCATTTAACTCAAGTGAGTAGGCGGAAAAATAAAGAAAGACAAATTACAAGTCCTACTCGAACGAGTAGGACTGAAAATGAAAACGATGCGGCATTTAACTCTTAACGAGTAGGCGGAAATAAATGCACACAAACACACACACCCCATATGAAATTCAAGAAAGCAATAAAATTATACACCTACACTCACACACTCTACATAATTTGAATAAAGCATAAAAAGAAAGCAATTAAAAAGAAAGCATTAAAATTTAACACCTACACTCACACACTCTACACAATTTAAATCAAAGCATAAAAGTTATACACGTACACTCACACACACTTCATGAAAAATCAAAGTTACCTAAAAATTAAAACTTTAACTTTTCATGCTTAGGTTTTGCCAAAAACAAATAAAAAGAGGAAATTTCAATTTTTAGAAGACAAAAGTTTTTCAAAACAAATTAAAAACCAAAGTTTTTGGAAAATTAAAAGACCAACATTTTCATTCTTATGATGTTATGAAAGTGATAAAAAAGTGAAAAAGAAGATGAAAAGAACAAAAGAGGTTTTACAATCCTAAAAGAAAACTAAGTAAAAAAGAACAAAATCACTTTTTTAAAATCTCTTTTATAAAATCATAAGGATGAAATCAAAATCCTAAGCATGAAGACAAGTTAAGGGAAAAAGGACATGGAAAGTAAATACATTACACTCATACACACACACACACCTTTCATAAATGAAGAACTAAATGAAGAACAAGGGTGAAACCAAGGATAAAAAGGGAAAGAGGTGAGCCATCCAAATGAATTTTTCATGCTAAATAGAGAGAAAAAATCTAACATTTTTATTAAAATTTTCAAACTATTACAAAGCTAAAAGATAAAGCAAAACAAAACATGAAATAAGAAGGGAGAAATCTCCTTACATAGCACTAGTATCCACGAATTAAGCCCACAAAAAGACACTAACTTGGCCCAAAAATCTGAACCCTTGGACCTTACAGAACTGGGCTATTTATAGGAAAAAATTTCTAAGTACACGCCCTCGGTCACGGGCGTGTAGGGGGGGCGTGACAGTACTATTCATGAAGGCGGCCGGCGATTGGACAGCAAAGTTGACTTCAGGCTGAGTTCGCAGCAGTCACGCCCTAGGTCACGGGCGTGACTCTGGGCGTGTCGGGGAGGTAGAACCGGGCGCGGGTTGCGTCAAATGTCCTCGGCAGCATCTTGTCGGTCCAGCTGGAAAGGTCACGCCCCATGTCACGGGCGTGACTATGGGCGTGACAGTTGGGGTCGACACTCGACGAATGTCGAGCGGAAAGTGTCGAGTCGAAATCGTTGAGCTGAAATTGGGTCACGCCCTCGGTCACGGGCGTGACACTGGGCGTGACTGTTGGTGTCGACACTCGATGATCGTCGAGCGGAATTCGTCGAGAGGAGAGGACACGGGCTTGGGTCACGCCCCGTGTCGGGTGACACGGGCGTGTCGCCAGGCGTGTCAAGCTTTAACTTCAGAAATTTTGTAATTTCACGGGAAATACAATGTCACGGCCCGGTCACGGGCGTGACCAAAGTGTCACGGGCGTGTACTGCCCAATTTTGGCAGATTTTGGAATTTTTCTGCAAAATAAAATAAAACAAGTTAGGAGAAAATTTACAAGAATAGGAACATTTTATTGAACAAAAATAAGTAAAAACGATGAGAATAAATGAAAATGACTAAATTAATGTGCATAAAAATACGCATATTTACAGTTCATCACCCCCCCCAGAGTGGCGTGGAGCCCCACTCCTCCTTCTACCTACTTCCTCTCCCCCGAAAATCCAAACAGGGGCCCATCCGAGGCCATCACCCTCTTCGCCTCTACCTTCATCGAGTCGAACGATTTCTTGAAGGTGATATTGACAAAGCTCCCATTGTCAATTAGGATGCAGGAGACTGTGAAATTCTCGATGACTATCTGGATGACCAGCACATCGTAAAAGGGATCCTCATGATCCAGCATATCACTTCTGGAGAAGGTGATCTTCTCCTCCGAGGCGGGGTTTGAGATGTGGAGCCAACGCTCCTTCGATACATGGTTTGGAGGTTTACATTCCAGGAAGCCTCAATCCCCACCCCCCTATGGATCACTCTGATCCCTCCCCGGGTTCCAACATCCACCTAGTCTTCGCACCTATCCTCCTCTGCTCGTGGCAGGACCTCCTCAATCCACACATCCTGGCGGCCTTGCTGCTGTTATTGCTCCCTGTTTCCTCTCATCTCGAGGAACTCCGTGCACGTGGCTGTGACGTGCCCCTCTTCTCGGTGGAAGTCACAGTAGGGTAACTGAACCCTAACTTCCCTTCTCCTTCTCCACGCCACCCTCCTTCTCTCCCCCAAGGCTATAGCCATAGCCTGGTTTTGATCGGGGGGGGGGGGGGGGGGGTCTCTGGCCCTGCCTCCAACCCGGAGGATGAAACTGTCCCTGGCCTCCCTGGTGGTTATCTCCTCCATGGAAACCCCTCTGCGACCCCTGATCCTGCCATTCTGGCCTCCAACCTAGCCGACGGTCTGGCTCCTGATGCCCCCACCTAGGCTGTTGTTGCAGTTGTAGTTGCCGCTATTCCCTCTGGTGGGGTTCAGCTCTCCTCTCCTCCTGACCTCTGCCACCTCTTGGCTCCTTCTCATCTTCTGAGGCCCACCTGGCCAGCTTCCGGGCAAACTCCATGTTCTATGCCTGCCCATAGAGTTCTCTTTCCGCCCTCTCCATCAGCTCCTCATAGCAGAGGGGCGACACCCTCTTCAGCTCCATCCTAAAGAACCCCTACTGCAGCCCCAGGGTGAAGGACATCATCAGGCTGTGCCCAGGAGAGAGCGAGCTGGCCTTTCCAGGGTTGTTATTAAAGAAGGAATTCCAGAGAAATTGAGTTCGGCAAACGCCGAGCTTAGTTCGACGAACTCAGGTTTCTAACTCCTGAGTTTAGCTCGACGAATGTTGAGCTCCATTCGACGAACGCCGAGCTCCGTTCGACGAACTCTGATCTTAACTTAGAAGCTTAGTTCTACGAAAGCCAAGCTCAGTTCGACAAACTACAGGCGGGCGCGGGCTTGGTGGGCCGGCTCACGCAGATCGCCTACCTAGCTTTGGCGAGAGTGAGCTAGCCATTCTGAGTTCGCCCGCATGTTGTTCTGGCGCGGTCTGGTTGCCCTTGTCCGCTCTCCTGGCCTGGCAGACCTACTCGACGAACACGGGGTTGTACAACTCAGCTCAACTTTCGATAAGGAGCATGTGTTCCCTTTATTTGGGGCTAATCCCGGAGGAACACGTCAACTCCGGTTATTCCCAACTATGACTCGACCTTAACAGATGGCTGCTCGTCAGAGCAGAACCCATGCTTATAATAGTAAATTGCAGTAATGAAAATGCGGTAATTAAAGTTGCTAATAATATAAGCTGCGTAATTAGAGTGATGAAATAAAATGTGACCAGTATGAAACTAGAGTAGTACTGAAACGAAAGTACTGAATTGAACTTGACCAGTACGGGACTGAAGTATAACTGAAATAAAAGTACTGAATTGAATTTGACCAGTACGGGACTGGAGTAGAACTGAATTGAAAGTACTGAATTGAACTTGACTAGTATTGGACTGGAGTAGAACTGAATTGAAAGTACTGAATTGAACTTGACCAGTACGGGACTGGAGTAGAGCTGAATTGAAAGTACTGAATTAAACTTGACTAGTACGGGAGTGGAGTAGAATTGAATTGAAAGTACTGAGCTGAAATAAATAAAGGAACTGGACTAGTGCAAGACAAGAATAATCATAAATAAAATGGTTAGTAGTCCAATCACTTCATTCAGGAGGCTTCAGTTTCATCTCCGTTCTCCGGAGGTATTTTTAGTTCCTTTTCAGTTTTCAAGATTTTCTTGGGTTACACCCATTATTAAGATCTGATGATTTGGTTGTGCCTTTTTAGTATACGACTTAATCGGATCAAAGAATTTTTAGGAGTTACCCCTTTATTATTCGTCGAGAATAATTAGCAACTCGTGACTCGTACTCTACTTTCCGAGTCTGCCCAAACTATCCGAGGGTCGAGGCGCTCAGCGGTTTCACGAAATCTCGAAACGCTTAGAGCTTGACCACTTGCCTCGGCCACTCTCGTTGATAAGGTAATTTGAATTTAATATTCAAATTAGGGAGGATGTTTGCGTCCTCCAATTTTCATTTCCGAGGAAAAAAGCGAAATAAATTCCGAGCGCGACCCTAGGATCCCAAAAATTGGGAAAAATATCAATTCTTATCACCATACCCCCCAAATTTTAATACAACTTCTAATGGGGTATAAAATAAACCTAGAAAGTTTTTCATAATTTTCCGAGTCATTTTGGGACTTTATTTTGGCTAAATAAATATTATTTAGGATTTAAAAAATATCAAATCATTTTCAAAAATTCTGAATTTTTTTGTGGAGGAAGCCCTCATCAAAGGGAGCATTTTTATGTTGGCCACTTTTCTCCCAGAGGCCTAGATTTTCTTCTAGAAATTTCTCAAATTTCTATTAACAAACTCTATCATGCGGCTGTGATTGAGCCAGACCGTGCCAAACTTTCTTCTATCCCCACAATAGATCCGGCGCAGAACCGTTGTGGGGGGCGCTGATGCTGTGGCAGGGGCGGGAATCCAGAAATTCTGGGCCGTCTGATTTCACCGTGGAGATCAGACGGTGGTTGCGTATCCCGGTGGTGTGGAGGGTGGCGGCCTCCACCAAAACTGGCTGGCCGCTGCCAGCCGCCGACACTGCCCCCGATCGACTCGCTGGGGGCCGATTCCCTCCTGGGTGGTGGTCTGACGACCCGGCACCATCGGCCACTGCCGGAGTTAACCGCTAGAGAGCGCTGGGGTGGAGGTGGCTCTGCTCCCAGCAACACCGCGCCACCCCGCCTCTCGGGCGACTGCTCGACCATTATGCCACCCTCGGTCGGCACGTCGGGGGTCGGGCTCCTCGTCAGTGGTGGCCCGGCATCTTGGCAACACCGACCTCCACTGTAGGGAAAAATACAGAGGCTTGCTCTATTTTCGGGTGCCACTGGAGCGACATTTTTCAGCGGCAAAAAATCCTCCGCCACCAGGAATCACTATTTCCAGTGACCTAACACTCTCCTAGTGCCATCACGGGTGCTGGGGGATGGCTCTCTAGTCATGGCCACCACCCGACCTGGAGCTTGGCTTGGGTGGCGCCGGCAGCACTCCGGCCGCCGGGAGGTACATGCAACACGTTAGGTGGATATGGAAGGGGGAGGGGAAGAGTATCCACTTGTGCTGGGGGAGCTAGGGAGGGGCCGACTTGGTCATCCATGTATGGTGGCGGATCATGTGGGCTCAGGTTGGTCTTTTTCCGACGACCTGAGCTTCGGCAGAGGGGGGCTGGGGAAAGGGTGTGCTCGAGTGAGCTTGTGTGAGGGTATAGCATGGGGTGGGGGTCCTTTTATAACTGGGGGAGGGATGGCCATCCCTCCTCTCCCTGGTGTGGGACTAAATCGAGAGGAGGGTGCTTCCCATCTTCCTCCTGGTCAGGTGGCGCCATCCTGAGAGAGTTGGTACTGCCATATGACATCATCAGGGGGGGGGGGCAGGGGAAAGAACCTAGTGGACTTGGGTTTTATAAAAGAGAGAAAGAGAGGGGAGTGGGGTGGGGTTGAGTTAGTGGGCCTCCACTTTCCCTAAGGATGGGATTGCTGATTAGGGGCCCAATGTGGGTGGTGGGGAGGCAAGGCCCTAGCTAGCCATGAAGGGGGGGGGGGGGGTGTGGATGGCCTTCTTCTTTAGGGGAAATTTCCAAAATAAATGGAAAAAGGAAGGGTTTTACCAAAGTCAACCCAGGGGGGGTCCCCATGTTGGTCAAAGTCAAAGTGGGGGTCCAGGTAATCGGGGTCGGGTCAAAGTTGGGGTGTCATGTCACAATTGGTGTGCACATGCTTTTCAGTGCACGATTATGCTTGATTTGACCACGAGTTGACCACCCATCATCGAAATTGATCGAGATAACTTATATTGACTTTGTATCGATCATACAAGTCCAATGCCACTGTTCGAGATCGAATCAGTGTTCGTTCGGTAAAAGTCCAAAATCTGCGCGTCGCGACACACTATAACGGTCAAAACATCTATATTCATCATTAGACCTTGGATTGTGACGCAACGAGTTCCAACATGCTCGTATTAACTATACGAGGCCACATGAATAGATAGAATTCAAATCAGAGTTCTCTAGACCGATATTCAAAATCTTGTCTTCGCGACATTTTACGAGGAATGGTCATATGCACCATATGATCTCGGGGTCCTATGTAACGAGTTCCGATGCACTCGTATTAACTATACGAGGCCACAGGAACTCATAGAACTCAAATCGGAGTTCTCTAGCTCCATTTCCCGCTTAGGGTTACCTTCTACCAGGTTGCGGCTGGGGGTTCAGGTCACTTTTATTGGTCCCACTAGGGTTCTGGTGGCCCAATAAAAGTCGGGATGTTACACGAGACCGACGGACTTGACAAGAGCTAGGGTGGCGGCGGAACCCCTAGCCTCATCAAATGGTTGGTTGAGGGGGATCTCCCGTTCACCTGCGAAAGCCATAAAAGGTTGGTCTTAGGAGTTTGAAGTAAAGATTAAATGGGTAAGGCAAAATGGTGCCTTTGCCGGGAGGGACCAGTGTAAGTGCGTCAACATCCCGCCACAAGAACTCCACGTCAAAGTTCTTGGTCCCGAAGAAATCGAGAAGGGAGGTCTCGTGCCTAGTCAGTGTCGGAGGCCTGTAGGTGGCCTCATTGTACTGAACTGGCGAGAGGGGTATATTGCCGAAGTTCCCTGAGACGAAGATAAACCTCTGGGGCCAGTCATGATTTTTGTTGGCGAGACCACTGGTCTTCACCGACTGGCCCGAGAAGAAGACGAACCCTCCTTTTTAGCAAAAGTTGAAAAATTTGCGGAAGATGGAGAGGTTGAATTCGATCCTTTCCATGCGCATGTAGCAGGAGAAGGCACCAATAACGGCATAGAGTTGGGATTGAGCTGGGCCAGCACCACCCCATAGTATCAAAAGGTTTTTCTCATTTCCGGCCAGAGGGGGAGGCGGAACCCCACCTTAAAGTGTTCCAGCGGAATGGAAATCTCCCCTTCCGGCAGGAAGTTAACCATTTCCTCCTTCTCATGGTTACGCGTGACGAACCCTGCTGGAATGTAGCCCGTCACTTTGGAGGCGAATTCCCTCTCGGTCAGGAGGAAGGGGATGAGTTATGCTCGAGGAAGTTTTGCGCACATTTGGTGCGGCCTTCAGTTTCACCTGATATCTTGTGAGTTGGCGAAAAGGGAAAGAAAAGGGATATGCGAGAAGGATTGTGCTGCGGAAGAAGCGAGAGCAAGGGGGAAGGAAATGAAGGCTTGGAATCAAGTGGAAGTAAATGCGGTTGGTGAACCGACCTAGTTATAAAAAATATATGCAGTAATCATGACAATTTTCCAAATGACGGAAGTGCGGATATCAATTTTGCAAAATCCGACGTTTTGTCTTTCCTTCAGTCCCGCCAAGGCTTCGTATATCTGCAGAAGGCGAAAGCCTCCGAGAGGGATCCCGGAGTAAGAGCAAAACAAATATATAGAGAAAGAAATGGGGCGAGAACTATACATTCGATAAGATAGAACGACATGGAAAAATAAGATTAAAAAATAGCAGGCCTCTCGCCGGGCGAGAGGCATAATAAAATTATTAATTAAATAAAATATCAAATGTTCATTACAAGCGCGGGAAGGTACATGAAAGAAGGGAAGGCTGGTGGTTAGGGGAAGAGAAGGCGAGAATCCCTAGAGCTCAATATTGCTCCCACCGCCAGCGATCCCGACCCCGCTGTTGGGTCCATTGCCCACAATGTTCCCTAGAGTGGATTTGAAAATGTATCACCATCAACACTAAGAGCATAGTTGTATTTGATGTTGTTTAAGCTCATCATGTGCAGGATGTTTGATGAGTACGATTATGATAGACTTTTTACTATCATAATTGTAATCATGTCTACTATTTCCTACCCCTTTTTGTGTTGATTTCATGATAATAGTAAAGAAATTATCGTATCATAGATAGAAGAGCGTATTTAGAAGTCTTTGGCAGTTCTTGTAATAAACTATTTACTGAGTATTTCATTTTCTCTATTGCAGGTAATGCCAACCAATGGACCTAAAAGTCTCGGAGCAAACAGAGGAGTTCATGAAGTCTACATGGCTGATGACAGGACGAAAATAGGGTGCACACGGCTGAAGAATTTGGGCGCAGACAATGGAACCTCACACGGGTATGACACACGCCCGTGTGCATACCCGTGTCATCTTTGCACACGACTGCCGACCAACCCGTGTCTGAGGAACACGGCCGAACACACGGCCGTGTCCATACCCGTGTCATCTGACACGACCCACGTCCAGACACGCTTGCTCGTGGGGAACCGCCTAGGAACCGTCCACACGGCCTGCCACACGGCCGTGTGCGACCCCGTGTCCGACCTGTTTGCAAGGGGACTATAAATTTCCTGTAGAAAGTTTTGTTGAGGACTTTTGGATCACTTCTGGATTGGAGAACTGCTGGAGGCCGAAGGGGAGCATCCAAGACAAGGAGGATTGAAGGGTATTTCATATGTATTTTTATTTAATCATTAACCCCTTTGAATCCTTTCTTTCTCTTGATGATCCATCTTCAAATTTCGTTTTAATTTGCATGAACTTCTATTTGAACATTCTAGTAATCATGTATCACTTTGTTTATGTTATATTTGTAGTATTTTATTTGTGTTTATGCTTGCAAACAAAGAGTTTAATCCTCCTTATGAATTACTTGATTGTTTTACACAATTTGCAATTGGCTAGATTGAGAAATTGGTTATTTGCAATGATTTTGGTATGTTCATATTGTGATGATAATTCCCTTTGTAATTCAAACTCTATGATCGAGAGATATTTTGTTTGGAAAATTAGAACACGAATAAAAGGATTCATGGTAATTTAGAGATAAAATTCATGAATTTATGTAGTAATAAAGGTACTTTACTTAATGCGAACTTGAGTGTTGTAAATTGTTCAAGAGAAAATTTACTATCTTAGGTTTAGATTTGGAATTGCTCGAGTGAGAATTTTGATGAAAAATTAACCTTTACATTGCACAAATTTAATAGTCTTTTCATGTCATGATCGCTTAGAATTGAACTAATAAATGAAGTTGTTCATGTAATTGTTTAAAAGCTTCATGTTTTTATCGTTATTACTTCTCCAATACTGAATCATCCAAATGGTCATAGTTAGGTTAATGTAGTTTAAATATCACTTTTGTTTAGAGGTATGATAATAAAGGGAGGGTGAGTACGAATAGTTGAAACGACCCTGTGGAATACGACACGAGATGTAGATTTCTCATATATTACGATTGATAGGTGCGCTTGCCTGAATGCTAATTCAATCTAGTTTAAGTCCATCTACATAATTATATTAGAATGTAGAATGAAATCACATTGAGTTATTACTTGTTAGCAAGAAAAATCATCAAGTTTTTGGCATCGTTGCTGGGGATCGTTTTCAATATTTTAAAATCCTAATCTTTATTGATCTACCAATTTTCATTTATACAGTTGTAAATTAGTATTTGAATAATTATATTGCGTAATATTTTTTTTTGTAGTCTGTTAGTCTATGACCAGGGGCAGAAATTCTGGGCTAGTACCATTTCATCCTGACCCAGAACGAATTCTCCATAACACTAACTTAAGGGACGTGGGAATTAATACCACAGATATTTCAAACGGACTATCAGAAGAGGAGACAGTAAACCAAGGAGAGAATCATCTTGAAAACTTAGATACCATGGCCAACCAAAATGAGCAAACCATATCTGACTTTGCTAGACCTAATCTCCAAGGAACCGGGTCGAGCATCGTTAGACCACCGATAGCTACCAATAACTTTGAATTGAAGCCTAGTGTGATACAAATGGTTCAACAGTATGTCTAATATGATGGCTTGCAATATGAGGATCCTAACACCCACTTGGCCGGATTCTTAGAGATATGTGACACATTTAAGATCAATGGTGTTTCCAACGACGCCATTCGATTGAGATTGTTTCCATTTTCTTTAAGGCATAAGGCGAAGCAGTGGTTGAATTCCTTACCTAGAGGGTCGATCACTACTTGGGACATGATGGTTGAGAAGTTTCTGATGAAGTATTTTCCACCTGCGAAGACTGCGAAGTTAAGGAATGACATCTCTACGTACATTCAATTTGAGTCTGAATCATTGTACGACACATGGGAACGATTCAAGGAGTTGTTAAGGAGATGTCCCCACCATGCTCTACCTTCATGGCTTCAGATTCATACCTTCTATAATGGTCTAAATCCAGCCACCAAACAAATGATTGATGCGGCTAGTGGAGGAACTTTGAACAACAAGACACCTGAAGCGGCTCAGCAGTTGATAGAGGACATGACAATGAACAATTACCAATGGACTACAGTAAGACAAAAGCCTAGCAAGCCCGCAGGAATTTATGAAGTAGATGCCGTCACCGCCTTAGCTATTCAAGTGGAGAAACTTCACCAAAAGATGGACAACCTTGCCTTAGCATCACCTTCCATGACACCTCAACAATGGGACCCTTCATGCACTGGAATGCCTGGTTGTGAACCGCAAGTTCAAGAGCATGTTGACTATATGGGTAACAATATTAGACCACCTTTCAATCAAGCCAACAACCCATATAGTTCTACATATAATTCGAGATGGACAAACCACCCCAATTTCTCTTGGGGAGGACAAGGAAATCAAGGGAAGCAACCCATGTTTGGACAACAACCACAGTTGGAACCAAGGAAGCCTACATTGGAAGATGTGCTTACCAAGTTCATGCAAACTACCGATGTAGCCTTCCAGAGTCAAGAGGGTTCAATTCGGAACTTTGAAAATCAGATTGGTCAGCTTGCAAGGATGGTTTCTGAAAGGCAGCAAGGAACACTTCCAGGGAATACAGAGATAAATCCAAGGGAGCATGCAAAAGCCGTTCAATTGAGGAGCGGAAAGGAGTTACAAGACCCAAGGCCAGCAAAGGAAGCACCCCAAATGGAGTCTAGCGGCGAAGGACCAAGCGAGATGAACGTACAACCGATGGAGTACCAACCAGCATTACCATACCCAGCAAAGCTTAACAAGGAGCGTATGGATGCGCAGTATGGTAGATTTTTATCTATGTTTAAGCAATTACATGTTAATTTACCTTTTTCTGAAATTATTCAAATGCCTAAATATGCAAAATTTCTTAAGGATTTGATTTCTAATAAAAAGAAAATAGAAGAATTATCATTAGTAACATTAAGTGAAGAATGTTCTGCTATTTTGCAAAATAAATTGCCACAAAAACTTAAGGATCCCGGTTCATTTTCAATTCCATGCTTAATCGGTGATTTACAAGTAAATAAGACTTTAGCAGATCTAGGAGCAAGTATAAATTTAATGCCTTATCAACTATATCTGAAACTAGGCCTAGGAGAACTTAGCCCAACAAGAATGAGTATTCAATTAGCAGATCGATCAGTTAAGTATCATAGAGGAATAGTAGAAGGTGTATTAGTTAAGGTAGATAAATTTATATTTCCTGCTGATTTTGTTATTTTAGATATGGATGAAAATATCGAAGTACCACTCATACTAGGTCGTCCATTTCTAGCTACATCTAGAGCACTTATTGATGTTTTTGATGGTAAATTAGTATTGCGAGTAGGAGAAGATGAAGTCACTTTTCAAATTGTCAATACTATGAAACAATCATTAGATAACAATGATTATTGTTATTTTTCTCATGGTATTGATGACTTTATGTCTTCTATAAATTCTAATTTTTATTATAAAGATCCTTTAGAAATTTGCATAACTAACAACTATCTAGAAGATGATAAAAATGATGACATTGTTGAACATTTATTTTTTCTAGAAAATTGTGTTGCTATGAATAGAACAACAGAATATAGTTTAATTACTGAAGGAGATCGTGAAACTCTTAAGAATAATACTAAGGATCCACCAATAGTAGAATTAAAAAAATTACCGGATCATCTCGAGTATGCATTCTTAGGAACAAATTCTTCGTACCCAGTTATCATATCTTCAAATCGTTCCAATATTGAAAAAGATAAATTAATAACTGTATTGAAGAAATGTAAAGGTGCAATAGCGTGGCAAATATCTGATATAAAGGGTATTAATTCTAGTTTTTGCACTCATAAAATCCTTTTGGAAGAAAACTATAAGTTGTCTATTCAACCGCAACGTAGGCTAAATCCTAATATGAAAGAGGTAGTTAAGGCTGAGATTGTGAAGTTATTAGATGGTGGTATTATATATCCTATTTCGGGTAGTTCATGGGTTAGTCCTGTCCAAGTAGTTCCTAAGAAGGGTGGCCTGACTGTAGTAGCAAATGATAGAAATGAATTAATTCCAACGCGAACAGTAACAGGTTGGCGTGTCTGTATAGACTATAGGAAATTAAACGATGCCACTAGGAAAGACCATTTCCCTCTTCCTTTCATTGACCAGATATTAGAACGCTTATCAGGACATTCTTATTATTGTTTTCTAGATGGACTTTCTGGATACTTTCAAATTCCTATAGCACCAGAAGACCAAGAGAAGACAACATTTACTTGCCCATTTGGTACCTTTGCCTATAGACGTATGCCTTTCGGGTTATGTAATGCACCCGCCACATTTCAAAGGTGCATGCTAGCCATCTTTAACGAGTATGTTGAAGATATCATGGAAGTGTTCATGGATGATTTTTCGGTTTTTTGCGACTCCTTTGAGTTGTGTTTGAATAATTTAGAGAAAGTTCTTAGGAGGTGTGAGGAGACGAACTTAGCGCTTAGTTGGGAGAAGTGTCATTTCATGGTACAAGAAGGGTTAGTACTTGGCCATAAAATTTCAAGCCAAGGAATTCAAGTAGATAGAGCAAAAATAGAGACCATAGAAAAATTACCACCACCAGCCTCCGTAAAGGCAGTGAGAAGTTTCTTAGGACACGTGGGATTTTACCGTCATTTTATTAAAGACTTCTCTAAAATAGCTAAACCACTTACAAGGCTTTTAGAAAAAGACACACCTTTTATTTTTGAACAAGAGTGTCTACATGCCTTTGAGTTCTTAAAAGAAAAATTAATTAATTCTCCTATTATGATTGCACCTGATTTTAGTCAACCATTTGAGATCATGTGTGACGCTAGTAGTTTTGCGGTAGGGGCTGTTTTAGGACAACGCCGAAACAAACATTTTCACCCAATATATTATGCTAGTAAAACACTTAATAATGCACAGGAGAATTATACAACTACTGAATAAGAACTCTTAGCAGTGGTGTTCGCCTTTGATAAATTTAGACCATATTTAACATTGTCCAAAGTGGTAGTTTATACGGATCACTCTGCACTTAGATATTTGCTAGCCAAAGCGGAAGCAAGGCCTCGTTTAATACGATGGGTTCTTCTTGTACAAGAATTTGATCTAGAAATTAGGGATAAACGAGGAGCGGAAAACTTAGCGACAGATCATCTTTCACGTTTAGAAAACCCACTACGATCAATGTTAGATGAATCTGAAATTTCTGATACATTCCCTGAGGAATCATTATTTGCCATATCTACCAATATACATCTAGATTATCCATGGTTTGCAGATTATGCAAACTATCTTGTGGCTAAGGTCCTTCCAAAAGACTTCATATCAGCAGAAAAAGAAATTTTTCTCTGACTTGAAATATTACTTTTGGGAGGACCCCTTTCTTTTTCGGATATGTGCAGATTCTGTTATAAGAAGGTGTGTATCAGCGGAGGAAGGCTGGAAGATTTTGGAGCAGTGTCATTCAGGTCCTGCTGGTGGTCACTATGGAGCAAATCGCTCTGCTAAAAAGGTTCTTGATTCCGGTTTTTATTGGCCCCTTCTATTCAGGGATGCCCAAAGGTATGTGCTTTCATGTGATTCTTGCCAAAAAGCAGGTAATATTTCTAAATTACATGAAATGCCTCAAAAATTTATCCTTGAATGTGAAGTATTCGATGTGTGGGGTATAGATTTTATGGGACCATTCCCAGTTTCTTTTGGGAATAAATATATTTTGGTAGCTGTAGATTATGTATTAAGATGGGTTGAAGCGCAAGCTTTACCTACTAATGATAGTAGGGCAGTAATTAGATTTTTGAAATCCTTATTCGCACGATTTGGCACGCCACGTGCACTTATTAACGATAGGGGTTCACACTTTTGTAATCTACAACTATACAAAGTATTAGAAAAATATGGAGTTACACATAGGACAACCACTCCGTATCATCCTCAAACTAGTGGGCAAGTTGAAGTTTCCAATAGAGAGCTTAAGAGAATCTTAGAAAAATCTATAGAAGGGAATAGGAAGCAGTGGTCTAGGAAACTTAACGACTGTTTATGGGCTTATAGGACCGCCTACAAAACACCTATAAGGACCACCCCCTTTAGATTAATCTACGGTAAATCTTGCCACCTACCTATAGAATTAGAACACAAGTCGTATTGGGCAATACACTCCTTAAATTTTGACACTAGTTCTATAGGAGAGAAGCGTAAACTTCAACTTAACGAATTAGATGAGTGGAGAACTATGGCCTATGAGAACTCCTGGATTTATAAGGAGAAAACCAAGCTATTTCATGACCGTCACCTTCGCAAACCCAAGGTATTCCAAAAAGGTGACCAAGTCCTCCTTTATAACTCCAGATTACGTTTATTCCCAGGGAAGTTAAGGTCTAAGTGGTCCGGACCCTTTAAGGTTAAAGAAGTCTTTCCCTACGGTACCATCGAGTTAACTCACCCTGAGAAGGGAGATTTTAAGGTTGATGGTCACCGACTTTAGCCTTATTATGGTGAAATCCCTATGGACTTCGCTCGTCTAGAGACTTGCCTCCGTCTAGATTAATTTCATATTAACTATAGTAGGTGTTTCTAAGTATTCTTGTTTTAGTATAAATCTAATTATTTGCAATGAAAAATTAATGAAAAAAAATTTTTTTTTATGAAAAGAAATTTCCATCAAAATTTTAATGAGAGAAAAAAAAAATTTTCTGTAAATTTTGTTTTTTGGAGAAATTCAAAATGGGAGTGGCACACGACTCACCACACGGCCGTGTGGATGGCCGTGTACGTGACACAGGCTCAGGCCCAGCCGTGTGGATTAATTCCGCAAAAAGCCAATTTCTTCCCGAGCACAACACGGGTAAGCAGTGGTTTGACTCCTCTTACTGCATAAGACTGACCCAGAACGAATTCTCCATAACACTAACTTAAGGGACGTGGGAATTAATACCACAGATATTTCAAACGGACTATCAGAAGAGGAGACAGTAAACCAAGGAGAGAATCATCTTGAAAACTTAGATACCATGGCCAACCAAAATGAGCAAACCATGTCTGACTTTGCTAGACCTAATCTCCAAGGAACCGGGTCGAGCATCGTTAGACCACCGATAGCTACCAATAACTTTGAATTGAAGCCTAGTGTGATACAAATGGTTCAACAGTATGTCCAATATGATGGCTTGCAAGATGAGGATCCTAACACCCACTTGGCCGGATTCTTAGAGATATGTGACACATTTAAGATCAATGGTGTTTCCAACGACGCCATTCGATTGAGATTGTTTCCATTTTCTTTAAGGCATAAGGCGAAGCAGTGGTTGAATTCCTTACCTAGAGGGTCGATCACTACTTGGGACATGATGGTTGAGAAGTTTCTGATGAAGTATTTTCCACCTGCGAAGACTGCGAAGTTAAGGAATGACATCTCTACGTACATTCAATTGGAGTCTGTATCATTGTACGACACATGAGAACGATTCAAGGAGTTGTTAAGGAGATGTCCCCACCATGCTCTACCTTCATGGCTTCAGATTCAGACCTTCTATAATGGTCTAAATCCAGCCACCAAACAAATGATTGATGCGGCTAGTGGAGGAACTTTGAACAACAAGACACCTGAAGCGGCTCAGCAGTTGATAGAGGACATGGCAATGAACAATTACCAATGGACTACAGTAAGACAAAAGCCTAGCAAGCCCGCAGGAATTTATGAAGTAGATGCCGTCACCGCCTTAGCTATTCAAGTGGAGAAACTTCACCAAAAGATGGACAACCTTGCCTTAGCATCACCTTCCATGACACCTCAACAATGGGACCCTTCATGCACTGGAATGCCTGGTTGTGAACCGCAAGTTCAAGAGCATGTTGACTATCTGGGTAATAATATTAGACCACCTTTCAATCAAGCCAACAACCCATATAGTTCTACATATAATCCGGTATGGAGAAACCACCCCAATTTATCTTGGGGAGGACAAGGAAATCAAGGGAAGCAACCCATGTTTGGACAACAACCACAGTTGGAACCAAGGAAGCCTACATTGGAAGATGTGCTTACCAAGTTCATGCAAACTACCGATGTAGCCTTCCGGAATCAAGAGGGTTCAATTCAGAACTTTGAAAATCAGATTGGTCAGCTTGCAAGGATGGTTTCTGAAAGGCAGCAAGGAACACTTCCAGGGAATACAGAGATAAATCCAAGGGAGCATGCAAAAGCCGTTCAATTGAGGAGCGGAAAGGAGTTACAAGACCCAAGGCCAGCAAAGGAAGCACCCCAAATGGAGTCTAGCGGCGAAGGACCAAGCGAGATGAACGTACAACCGATGGAGTACCAACCAGCATTACCATACCCAGCAAAGCTTAACAAGGAGCGTATGGATGCGCAGTATGGTAGATTTTTATCTATGTTTAAGCAATTACATGTTAATTTACTTTTTTCTGAAATTATTCAAATGCCTAAATATGCAAAATTTCTTAAGGATTTGATTTCTAATAAAAAGAAAATAGAAGAATTATCATTAGTAACATTAAGTGAAGAATGTTCTGCTATTTTGCAAAATAAATTGCCACAAAAACTTAAGGATCCCGGTTCATTTTCAATTCCATGCTTAATCGGTGATTTACAAGTAAATAAGACTTTAGCAGATCTAGGAGCAAGTATAAATTTAATGCCTTATCAACTATATCTGAAACTAGGCCTAGGAGAACTTAGCCCAACAAGAATGAGTATTCAATTAGCAGATCGATCGGTTAAGTATCCTAGAGGAATAGTAGAAGATGTATTAGTTAAGGTAGATAAATTTATATTTCCTGCTGATTTTGTTATTTTAGATATGGATGAAAATATCGAAGTACCACTCATACTAGGTCGTCCATTTCTAGCTACATCTAGAGCACTTATTGATGTTTTTGATGGTAAATTAGTATTGCGAGTAGGAGAAGATGAAGTCACTTTTCAAATTGGCAATACTATGAAACAATCATTAGATAACGATGATTATTGTTATTTTTCTCATGGTATTGATGACTTTATGTCTTCTATAAATTCTAATTTTTATTATAAAGATCCTTTAGAAATTTGCATAACTAACAACTATCTAGAAGATGATAAAAATGATGACATTGTTGAACATTTATTTTTTCTAGAAAATTGTGTTGCTATGAATAGAACAACGGAATATAGTTTAATTACTGAAGGAGATCGTGAAACTCTTAAGAATAATACTAAGGATCCACCAATAGTAGAATTAAAAAAATTACCGGATCATCTCGAGTATGCATTCTTAGGAACAAATTCTTCGTACCCAGTTATCATATCTTCAAATCTTTCCAATATTGAAAAAGATAAATTAATAACTGTATTGAAGAAATGTAAAGGTGCAATAGCGTGACAAATATCTGATATAAAGGGTATTAATCCTAGTTTTTGCACTCATAAAATCCTTTTGGAAGAAAACTATAAGTCGTCTATTCAACCGCAACGTAGGCTAAATCCTAATATGAAAGAGGTAGTTAAGGCTGAGATTGTGAAGTTATTAGATGCTGGTATTATATATCCTATTTCGGATAGTTCATGGGTTAGTCCTGTCCAAGTAGTTCCTAAGAAGAGTGGCCTGACTGGAGTAGCAAATGATAGAAATGAATTAATTCCAACGCGAACAGTAACAGGTTGGCGTGTCTGTATAGACTGTAGGAAATTAAACGATGCCACTAGGAAAGACCATTTCCCTCTTCCTTTCATTGACGAGATATTAGAACGCTTATCAGGACATTCTTATTATTGTTTTCTAGATGGACTTTCTGGATACTTTCAAATTCCTATAGCACCAAAAGACCAAGAGAAAACAACATTTACTTGCCCATTTGGTACCTTTGCCTATAGACGTATGCCTTTCGGGTTATGTAATGCACCCGCCACATTTCAAAGGTGCATGCTAGCCATCTTTAACGAGTATGTTGAAGATATCATGGAAGTGTTCATGGATGATTTTTTGGTTTTTGGCGACTCCTTTGAGTTGTGTTTGAATAATTTAGAGAAAGTTCTTAGGAGGTGTGAGGAGACGAACTTAGCGCTTAGTTGGGAGAAGTGTCATTTCATGGTACAAGAAGGGTTAGTACTTGGCCATAAAATTTCAAGCCAAGGAATTCAAGTAGATAGAGCAAAAATAGAGACCATAGAAAAATTACCACCACCAACCTCCGTAAAGGCAGTGAGAAGTTTCTTAGGACACGTGGGATTTTACCGCCGTTTTATTAAAGACTTCTCTAAAATAGCTAAACCACTTACAAGGCTTTTAGAAAAAGACACACCTTTTATTTTTGAACAAGAGTGTCTACATGCCTTTGAGTTCTTAAAAGAAAAATTAATTAATTCTCCTATTATGATCGCACATGATTTTAGTCAACCATTTGAGATCATGTGTGACGCTAGTAGTTTTGCGGTAGGGGCTGTTTTAGGACAACGCCGAAACAAACATTTTCACCCAATATATTATGCTAGTAAAATACTTAATAATGTACAGGAGAATTATACAACTACTGAAAAAGAACTCTTAGCAGTGGTATTCGCCTTTGATAAATTTAGACCATATTTAACATTGTCCAAAGTGGTAGTTTATACGGATCACTCTGCACTTAGATATTTGCTAGCCAAAGCAGAAGCAAGGCCTCGTTTAATACGATGGGTTCTTCTTGTACAAGAATTAGATCTAGAAATTAGGGATAAACGAGGAGCGGAAAACTTAGCAGCAGATCATCTTTCACGTTTAGAAAACCCACTACGATCAATGTTAGATGAATCTGAAATTTCTGATACATTCCCTGAGGAATCATTATTTGCCATATCTACCAATATACATCTAGATTATCCATGGTTTGCAGATTATGCAAACTATCTTGTGGCTAAGGTCCTTCCAAAGTACTTTTCATATCAGCAGAAAAAGAAATTTTTCTCTGACTTGAAATATTACTTTTGGGAGGACCCCTTTCTTTTTCGGATATGTGCAGATTCTGTTATAAGAAGGTGTGTATCAGCGGAGGAAGGCTGGAAGATTTTGGAGCAGTGTCATTCAGGTCCTGCTGGTGGTCACTATGGAGCAAATCGCTCTGCTAAAAAGGTTCTTGATTCCGGTTTTTATTGGCCCCTTCTATTCAGGGATGCCCAAAGGTATGTGCTTTCATGTGATTCTTGCCAAAAAAGCAGGTAATATTTCTAAATTACATGAAATGCCTCAAAAATTTATCCTTGAATGTGAAGTATTCAATGTGTGGGGTATAGATTTTATGGGACCATTCCCAGTTTCTTTTGGGAATAAATATATTTTGGTAGCTGTAGATTATGTATCAAGATGGGTTGAAGCGCAAGCTTTACCTACTAATGATAGTAGGGCAGTAATTAGATTTTTGAAATCCTTATTCGCACGATTTGGCACACCACGTGCACTTATTAGCGATAGGGGTTCACACTTTTGTAATCTACAACTATACAAAGTATTAGAAAAATATGGAGTTACACATAGGACAGCCACTCCGTATCATCCTCAAACTAGTGGGCAAGTTGAAGTTTCCAATAGAGAGCTTAAGAGAATCTTAGAAAAATCTATAGAAGGGAATAGGAAGCAGTGGTCTAGGAAACTTAACGACTGTTTATGGGTTTATAGGACCGCCTACAAAACACCTATAAGGACCACCCCCTTTAGATTAGTCTACGGTAAATCTTGCCACCTACCTATAGAATTAGAACACAAGTCGTATTGGGCAATACGCTCCTTAAATTTTGACACTAGTTCTATAGGAGAGAAGCGTAAACTTCAACTTAACGAATTAGATGAGTGGAGAACTATGGCCTATGAGAACTCCCGGATTTATAAGGAGAAAACCAAGCTATTTCATGACCGTCACCTTCGCAAACCCAAGGTATTCCAAAAAGGTGACCAAGTCCTCCTTTATAACTCCAGATTACGTTTATTCCCAGGGAAGTTAAGGTCTAAGTGGTCCGGACCCTTTAAGGTTAAAGAAGTCTTTCCCTACGGTACCATCGAGTTAACTCACCCTGAGAAGAGAGATTTTAAGGTTGATGGTCACCGACTTAAGCCTTATTATGGTGAAATCCCTATGGACTTCGCTCGTCTAGAGACTTGCCTCCGTCTAGATTAATTTCATATTAACTATAGTAGGTGTTTCTAAGTATTCTTGTTTTAGTATAAATCTAATTAGTTGCAATGAAAAATTAATGAAAAAATTTTTTTTTTATGAAAACAAATTTCCATCAAAATTTTATTGAGAGAAAAAAAATTTTCTGTAAAATTTTTTTTTTTGGAGAAATTCAAAATGGGAGTGGCACACGACTCACCACACGGCCGTGTGGATGGCCGTGTACGTGACACAGGCTCAGGCCCAGCCGTGTGGATTAATTCCGCAAAAAGCCAATTTCTTCCCGAGCACAACACGGGTTCACACCCACCCGTGTGGCCAGCCGTGTCGCCCGCTCGACGATCGTCGAGACCGCTGTGTCGAGACATCAGACACGGGCGTGTCGGATAACACACGACCGTGTCACCTACCTACCCGTGTTTGTGTACCGTGCCAGCTGCGACACGGGGAAACACATGGCCGTGTTGTCACCCGTGTCCACCTGACGCGCTGTCCCCAGCCAGTTTGACCACACGGACCGAGGCAGCCCCGTGTTCCACGAGGCCTCAGATCCCCTAACACGGGTGCACACACGGCCGTGTGCGCACCTGTGTTCAATTTTTTAACACGGATCGACGCACCCCGTGTTCCACGAGGCTGCTGATTCCCTAACACGGGTTCACACACGCCCGTGTGCGAACCCGTGTGCAACCCCTTTAAATAGGGCCGTGTGGATTTCCTTCTTGGCTCATTCCAACCCTCTCCCAGCATCAGTTCATCCCGTGGCCTGAACTCAAAGGCGCTATTTTCTCCAATTCTCGTCACCCTTTACACATATCTTCCCTTCTACATCATGTCTTCCAGAAGAAGTCATGGAGGTCGCCATCGCCGACCGGAACTACAAGTCTCAACGGAGAGGCGAGATGCCGCTGCTCCGCTAATTTTCACCGATGCATCACACACCGCCCGCTTCAACCGCTTGCAATCAAAAAAATTTCAAGATATCCGTATAATTGATTGGAGCGTGCTTGAAGAGATAAACTTAGCTGGAGATGTCAGGGGGTTAATTTCTGTAACGGGGTGGGGTCAAATTTTTGCCATAGAGGAGTTAGGCTTTAGGGAACTCACCTTAGAGTTCCTATCTTCGTTTTATTCCAACTTTCAGCCTAACTTCATAGATGCGCCGCACGCGCCCGAGGGGATAGTTTCATTTCGAGTGGGTGGCACATTTTATACACTCACCATGCTCCAGTTCACCCAATATTTAGGGGTGTATGTGGAGTCGTTCCTTTTTAGTGCTGCCTACCCCGAGCTCCACTTCGAACTCCCCAACCGCGATATGGCCGGTGGTATCTGGAGCCAGATTTCTTTTGACACTAGTGTCTACGAGGCCAAGCGATGTAAGACATCTAAATTGATTTCTCCCGCCCTCCATTACATCCACCATCTCCTTAGCCACACGTTGAGCGGTCGGGGCGAAAGCTCCGGAGTTGTCAGTAGGCAGGACCTGTTATACCTCTACAGCATGACTTCACGATATCCTCTACATCTCGGTTATCTTCTAGCCCAGTTCATTCTCCATCAGGCTGACACCCCCCGTATAGGGTCTATTTGTGTAGCACCCTACATTACTCGCCTCGTGAAGAATATGGGCATCTTTTTAGCCCTCCCCCAGATGACAGTGGTCGCAAAGACCGTGCCTATCACGATGGCTAGTCTTCGCGCCCTCCGCCTCGTCACCTCCCGTCAAGGCCGGGGAGGGGTCATATATTCTATTGCACGATGAGGACCGCATGTACAAGATGACAGTGATGATGAGATAGATCCCGACCTCGATGTGTCGTTGGTCCCTCCACCCCATTCCACCTACGCTCATGGCGAGTCGTCTACTGCACCTCCTCCACCTCATTCACGGTACTCGCGTGAGTTTCGATAGTTTTTCGAGACCGAGCTCTCGTCGCGCTACAGGACATTAAGGAGTCGCAACAGCGGACCGAGGATCTCCTCATACAGATCAAAGACCACCTTGGGATCGCCCCTCGCCAGCCGCCAGCTCCAGCCCCGCCTTCCTTCCCAGACGATACGACAGACCACCATGCTTACTTCTGATATGTATAGATGTAGTGCTATCTTTATGTATCGTATCTTGTATTTTTTTTATATCAGTGTATTCAGTTCTGTCAGCTATTATATATCAGTGCATTTCATTACAACTCCTGTTTCTTTACTGTGCTCTTCTACTTATTATGATAGCAGTTTTTTTATATCATCATGAAATCACTCTATGTTCGCTTTTTACATTGCACTGAGGACATTGCAAATCTTAAGTCTGGGGTAGAATGGTTATTCATGTGGTTACAATTGATTCTAATCTGCTTATCATAATACTCAAGTTTGTTATACCCCCCTTACAAATTTTTGTTTAATCTTTTAAGCTCTCATTATTCATTCATTTGGGATTATAAATATTTAATTTAACTTCGCACACTGATTAAAATGAATTGATGTATACTCATAGAGTATTCAACTTTGTTGATTTCGTAATTAAGCATAGAAATTTTTTTAGCTTAATTTTCTCTATATAATTTAATTTTAAGATTACTCCTCTATATTAGTAACTATCCAACACTCTATTTTAGAAAATATATTTATCTATAATAAAGTGAGTCGATGAGTGTAACATTTTTATAATTTGGTATTAGGGCTTTAAAATAAAAAATTACTCCCTATTGATGTCTAGGACTCACCCTCTAGCATTCCTCAAAACATTACATAGGTTAATTAGTAAGGGCGGAAATGACTTAGGCCTCCTATTGGATAACATGAGCCTTGTTATCCCAACACCTTTAACATGATACCCTTGCACACCCAATTTGAACCTAATCCCCATCCTTTTGATGCTCTACTATTAAAATTCACCAAGGCCAAATCCTTACCTATTAGCACACCTATCATTGATGCCTTCTTGGAATGATCTGTTCATTGTGATATGTTGCCTGAGTGCGTGTATCCTTGCACCCACTTGGAATGATCCCTACTTTGAACCCAAAAAAAGACATAGTGATATGTGGCCTGAGTGCGTGTATACTAGCACCCACTTGGAATGATCCCTACTATGGTCCCTTGGTTATATATATATATATATATAATAGAGTGCCCTTCAAAATGTGGGAAATATACAAATTGCAAAGTCTGGGGGTGTTTACATAAAATTGAAATATGTTAAGGTATCTTCCAACATAAGGCTCAATCAAGATTTAGGTGTGAAAAATTCATCGAACTTATCTTTGATTATCTCACCTTTAATCTTCTATCCTAAGCCAAAAAGGCTACACCAAAATTCAAGTCCTAAGGATCCAACCTTACTAATTCTAAATAGTGCTGTGATGAGGGTGTAAAAAGGGTAAGCTCATGATTATCAGTAAGAGTACTTATAAGTTTTGAAACACTAATACGTATCTTATAGAGATTGATATTTTCTCCTCATATTTGTTAAAGATGACTATACTTTTATTTCTAAAAGCGAGTGAGAGATAGTTAAAATGATATATTAGAGGAATTTTAAGATAAATCTATATTTAGAAAAGTCTGCTAAACTATTTCCTATGCGATTACATCATCAAAGTTCTCTTAAATTCATAGCAACCAGTGTGCGGAGGCAAAATTATTTAATGGTAACCCAGGTGTTTGAATTAGTTTGCTTAGGGACAAGCAAACATCTAAGTCTGGGGGTATTTGATGAGTACGATTATGATAGGCTTTTTACTATCATAATTGTAATCATGTCTACTATTTCCTACCCCTTTTTGTGTTGATTTCATGATAATAGTAAAAAAATTGTCGTATCATAGATAGAAGAGCGTATTTAGAAGTCTTTGGCAGTTCTTGTAATAAACTATTTACTGAGTCTTTCATTTTCTCTATTGCAGGTAATGCCAACCAATAGACCTAAAAGTCTCGGAGCAAACAGAGGGGTTCACGGAGTCTACATGGCTGATGACAGGATGAAAATAGGGTGCACACGGCCTGACACACGGCCGTGTGCCTACCCGTGTCCTATGCACCTAGAGCTGAAGAATTTGGGCGCAGACGATGGAACCTCATACGGGTATGACACACGCCCGTGTGCATACCCGTGTCATCTTTGCACACGACTGTCGACCAACCCGTGTCTGAGGAACACGGCCGAACACATGGCCGTGTCCATACCCGTGTCATCTGACACGGCCCACGTCCAGACATGCCTGCTCATGGGGAACCGCCTATGAACCGTCCACACGGCCTGCCACACGGCCGTGTGCGACCCCGTGTCCGACCTGTTTCCAAGGGGACTATAAATTTCCTGTAAAAATTTTTGTTGAGGACTTTTGGATCATTTCTGTATTGGAGAACTGCTGGAGGCCGAAGGGGAGCATCCAAGACAAGGAGGATTGAAGGGTATTTCATATGTATTTTTATTTAATCATTAACCCCTTTGAATCCTTTCTTTCTCTTGATGATCCATCTTCAAATTTCGTTTTAATTTGCATGAACTTCTATTTGAACATTCTAGTAATCATGTATCACTTTGTTTATGTTACATTTGTAGTATTTTATTTGTGTTTATGCTTGCAAACAAAGAGTTTAATCCTCCTTATGAATTACTTGATTGTTTTACACAATTTGCAATTGGCTAGATTGAGAAATTGGTTCTTTGCAATGATTTTGGTATGTTCATATTGTGATGATAATTTCCTTTGTAATTCAAACTCTATGATCGAGAGATATTTTGTTTGGAAAATTAGAACACGAATAAAAGGATTCATGGTAATTTAGAGATAAAATTCATGAATTTATGTAGTAATAAAGGTACTTTACTTAATGCGAACTTGAGTGTTGTAAATTGTTCGAGAGAAAGTTTACTATCTTAGGTTTAGATTTGGAATTGATCGAGAGAGAATTTTGATGAAAAATTAACCTTTACATTGCACAAATTTAATAGTCTTTTCATGTCATGATCGCTTAGAATTGAACTAATAAATGAAGTTGTTCATGTAATTGTTTAAAAGCTTCATGTTTTTATCGTTATTACTTCTCCAATACTGAATCATCCAAATGGTCATAGTTAGGTTAATGTAGTTTAAATATCACTTTTGTTTAGAGGTATGATAATAAAGGGAGGGTGAGTACGAATAGTTGAAACCACCCTGTGGAATACGACACGAGATGTAGATTTCTCATATATTACGATTGATAGGTGCGCTTGCCTGAATGCTAATTCAATCTAGTTTAAGTCCATCTACATAATTATATTAGAATGTAGAATGAAATTACATTGAGTTATTACTTGTTAGCAAGAAAAATCATCAATGTTCCATGTAACAAGTCTAGACAGATTGTCTAAGTGATGTGACAGGTGGTCACAAAGTGAAGATGCTGGAAAGTCAGGAATTTTCCTAAGTCCACAGGCATTGAGTGAGGTAAGCTCACTCAACTCCAAAAGTCAAGGAGCAATTGAAAATGAAGCCAAGTCCACAGGCATTGAGTGGAGCAAGCTCACTCAACGCCAGAGGTAAGGAAGAATGTTGGCATGCTGAAAATGTGGCAATGTCCACAGGCATTGAGTGAAAGTCATTCACTCAACGCCATACAGCTATAGGCAGAAATATAGCTAAGTTGTTTTGCATTGAGTGATGAAGACACTCAACGCCATACAGCAAAAAGATGTGAGTTGAACTGAGTTCAAAGTTCATCAAACTCAGTTCAGAATTCGTCGAACTGAGTTCAGAGTTCGTCGAGCTAAGCTTACCATTCGTCGAGATAAATTCAGAGTTTTATATTCTAAGTTCGTCGAGTTCAGTTCAGAATCCGTCGAACTGAGTTCAGAGTTTGTCTAGCTGAGCTCACAATTCGTCGATCGCAGTTCACCATTCATCAAAATCTGTTCAGAGTGAGGCTGGCTGAGACAGTCAATGCCTAAGGTTAAGAGGCAGAAAAGTGGCTAAGTCCACAGACATTGAGTGAAGGTCATTTAGTCAATGCCATAGCCTCATAAGTGTTGAGTAACACTCACAGGTGTTGAGTAAGGCATGATCACTCAACGCTATCAATTCCTAAGATGCTGCAGTGGCAGAAAGCGTTGAGTGAGGAGTGCTCACTCAATGCTCTTAACGCCTAGTGAAGACAGAATTCTGTCTAAGGAGTTTGGTGTTGAGTGACTCCCACTCACTCAATGCCAAGCAGTAGAGAGCTGATAAAGCAAGTTGGCATTGAGTGAAGCTGAATCACTCAATGCATAGAAATAGATTTATATTCTAAGTAGGTTGGAGTTGAGTGAAGGTTACTCACTCAACGCCAAGAGATAGTAAATCTGTCTAAGTGTTTTGGCATTGAGTGATGCTTACTTACTCAATGCCTATACTAATATTGTTTGATTTTTGGCTAAGTCCACAGCTGATGATGTCAGCAAGTCAACAAGTCAACATATTTAAAATTAGTGGCAGGATGGCTACAGTACGCGACAATTCTTGCCGCAGACCAACTGTACGACAGTTGGCGTTAAAACAAGGTTGTTGCTGGCCATTAATGAAGTGGGGCCCACTGCTCAAGAGCCATTGGGTCATAATTAATAAAAGGAAAAGGCCTTACAAAAGGAGAGCTTTTGAGAAAAGCAATCTGGCAGTTCTTCTACATCGCCATTTTTGTTGTGCTGAAGAACAGGAAGCTCAAGTCAGCCAGATGAAGAGTAAGTTAGCTGTTGTCTTCTTCATCGACTTCAGTAAGTTCAGAGTTAAACTCTGAGGAAAAGAAAGCAGCCAATGGCCTACCCTTGCTGCATGTCTTTCATAGTTCCAGC
Source organism: Platanthera guangdongensis (assembly GCA_039583875.1). Lineage (NCBI taxonomy): Eukaryota > Viridiplantae > Streptophyta > Magnoliopsida > Asparagales > Orchidaceae > Platanthera > Platanthera guangdongensis. The sequence continues at coordinate 44,932,767 of CM077163.1, read as the reverse complement.
TATACAAGAAATATCCTGAAGATCTTTATCTGAATATTATGAAGAGAAGAAAGCTTGAAGATGCAGAGATCAAAAAGAAGGCTCTTGGGACTATTCCTCAGGAGTCAATGTTAGGGTTGAATCACCTCAGCCCAGGAAAGAAATAAGGGGTAGAATAGGGTTCTGCAAGTTGCTTCCAGTACAAGCATACTTGTTACTGTGAAAAAGTTGAGTTGAGAAACCTTTAGCTCAGTTTGCAGCTAGTTGTGCTGCAGTCACTTCACTTCTCCTCAGTAAATATCCCTGGTGCTGTAAAGAAGAAGTTAGGGCTTAGCTTCAGGTTCAGTTCAGAGAAGGGCAGAACATTGTTCTGCAAGTCACTTCCAGCCCAAGTAAATATATATTCGTTGCTGTGGAAGTAGTTAAGACTAAGTAAATCTTAGCTCAGTAAAGGTAGTCTAAGGAAAAAAATTCCTGTTGTCAAAGTAGGGCTGAGTTTAACTCAGTCAAGGTAGATTAACATAGAGAAATTTCTCTTGTGTTCAATCAAGACTCACCAACTCACTTCCACCTTGTAGGATCCTTCTGGATCTGAGTGGTAGGAGCAAAGTTGCTCCGAGGTAGGATCCAAGTGTGGATCTGAGTGGTAGGGAACTTGTGCCTGAGATAGGTGATTAATTAATCACTAAGCTGTAGGTGTCTGGAAGGGCACTGAGGTAGGTACATGCTGGGTACTGAGCTGTAGGAGTGCTGCAACACTCTGAGAGTAGGTTGTATGCCTGAAACTATAGGGTTGAGAAGCATGAGCTGTAGGCCTTTGTGTAAGGCTGAGGTAGGTGGCTTGAGGATCCTTCTGGATCTGAGTGGCAGAGCACTGCAGAGCTCTGAGGTAGGAACCAATTGGTTCTGAGGTACGTGTCCTAAAAAGGATACTGAGTGTAGGAACTTGCAGGAGTTCTGAGCGTAAGGATGAGGGCCTGAGGTGTAATCTCTGAGGAGCATATTTGGAGGAGTTTGACCTAGTCCAATAAGATAGTTGGATAGGTGGGAGGGAAAGTGGATGTACCCTAATTAGGGGAACCACTATAAATCCTGTGTGCTTTGTGTATTTTCTTTGTGCTAGTTTTATTGCAGGTTGCATATCTTGAAAGCTTCAACTAATCAACTAATAAAGCCTCCAATAATAAGGAAAACAAAAGATAGTCACTATGGACTAAGAAACCTATTCACTCCCGACCCCCACCCACTCTAGGTGATTTAACTATCCTTGAAAACAAAGACTTTCAAGTGGTATCATAGGGAGGTTGCTCAAAAAGGACTTAACAGTCTGAGTTGACCTCAATGGATATCTAAAAGGTTTGCATTGGTGGGTTCAAAAGGGAACCATATGGAGTGGAGCTCAATGAAGTTTCAAGTCTGCAGGAGTGCAAAGACCACATTGGGCTGTTGGTAGCTCTTGTAGATGATGATGTCTATGTAAATGCAATAATAGAGATCAGGGCCCTCTATCGCACTCAGATAGTGACTCAGAGGTGGATGAAGCTGAGAAAGGTGTATGAAGATGTTGTGGGCTGACTACTATACCAGAAGAAGAATAAGAATCCTGCCAGGATCAACCTGGTCCAAATTAGGTATAATCTCTGTCTAGTTCTTCTTATTACTCAGGTCTTGAGTCCAACTCAGAGTCTGATGCTTCCGCATCAAGTGATGATGAGAGTCCTCTATCAGAAGATGATATCAATCAATTGATCGAGGATCATGCTGCACTTCTGAAAGCTTTCAAGAAAAGCAAGTTGCTTGTTAAGAAGCAAGCATAGGAAATTGCCTCCCTACAGCTGACTGCTTCCCAGCAAGATGAGACTTCTTCTTTGTTATATCTAAAGATGAGGGAAGTTGGTCATCAGAAGACCATGGTAGATATTCATGTTGAGTCCATTAAATATAAGGACTATATTATCAAGGTTCTTGAAGAGAAACTTGTAGGGGAGAAGAGGATAGTGACCAATTTCTCTAAGATAGATGCTATCAAGAGAAAATTTGAATCTGAGTGGATTTCTAAAGTTATCCAATCTCAGAGGAGAGGCCAAGCTCCTGTTGTGTCACATTCAACCTTTCATAAGGTAATCCTCCCTTCTTACAGGGATGACCAGGAGTACATGTATAGTCACTGTAAGAATGATAATTCTTCTTGTAAGTATACAAGTGTATCTTACAATGAGAGAAGAAAGGATAGGGGAATGAGAGACTTTAAGGCTCCCCATGAAGAAGTTCAAATGGCCCATTTTGGACCATTTCTATTTGGTGCCTCAGCCCCAATTCTCAAGGACAAGGCAGTGGCTTTCACTCAAGCCCATCTAGCAAGTACTCAAACCAAGGGTCAGTCTACCAGTAAGACTGACTTAGCTATTTCTGATGATATAATCAGCCTGTCATTTGCAAAGAAGATAGCTGTAAATAACATTCAGAGCAAGCAAAGGAAGCCTGCTGGAGTACTGACCTTTAGTCAAATCCTTGCTGAAAGGAACCTGAAGAAAGTTGCTACTCCTCTTCCTTCTGTTCGGTCAGCAGTTAACCACACTACAATACCTGCTCAAAAAAGAAGATATAATATTCATGAGTGTTGGTGCTGTGGCAAGGTGGGACATTTTGCCCTAGATTACTGGCACAATCCTTCTGTGTTTAGAGCAAGAGTTAGCCTACCTGTCAGAAATGCTACAGGTAGGCAATTCAGATTTTAGACTAATTAGAACCTAGGACCCAATACCTATTGAGGTCCTAAGATAAAGTAATCTGTTTTGCAAGCTAGTCTAAGTGCCTAACCCCCATGGGGTACTTGGATAGAAGATGTTGCAGAACTTGGACTAGAACAAGAAAGTCCTCTTATGAATCAGACTCCAGTATAGGAAAGACCTAAGATCTTCAGTTGGGAAGTTGGTGATTGATATTGACCATCAAGGATACTCCTCTTACTGCATAAGAGGAAGAGAATGTGGAGTGAAATCCTGAAGAAGGATAAGTGCACACTCATGGATAAAGACCAGCTGGATCCATCCATTAAGGACAAGATGCCTGGCTGATTGGACAAAGTTTTGCTGCCACACCAGCAAACTAGTGAGGAAAAGTAGGCTGTAATCACTGAGGAAAGCTATAAAGAATAAGTTATTCTGAGAACAACAAGGAAGGAGAACATTATGCTCAGCTGAAAAGTTTCTCAAGTGGTATCATCGGCTGTTTGGCACTTCAGTGGAAACCAGAAAAGATGTGTACTCAGGTTCAACATTATCTGAACCTGTAGCAAAGGATATCCAAGTCAGTGGGCTTTATGTATATGCTTGTTCAAATTCTAAGGGGAAGATTTTCATGCTACATGCTCCTATTTGGGGAGCATGTTCAGTTAGTGTTGCTGGACATGGTTGAGTCTTACCTAGAGTACCTCCAGCATTAAAAAGATCAGCACTACTGCTGAAATTCAGCAATGTCTCCATAGACAATGCTGAGTATGAGAGAGAATATCCAGATGTTTGCAACTTCTGTGAATGAGCAAGTTCAAAAGAACACCTAGTTTGCTCCAGCTATTACTGATATAAGTCAACACATTCCTATGAGAATAGCAGTGTAAAAAAAGACTTGGTATCAAAATGAGAGGATGGTGAAAGTACAGGTTAGATATGAAATACTCTAGAGGGGGGGGGGGGGGTGAATAGAGTATTGTGCTTTCTTCAAACTTTTTACAACTTTTGTTGTAAGCCTAGGTGAACAAGTCAGCAAATAAGAAAAACAAAGCATAGCAACCTAAACAATCACAGATCACAGCCAAAATAAAAATAAAGGGCAACCAGACGACACAAGAAATTTTATAGTGGTTCCCCAACCTGGGTACATCTACTCTTCTACCACCCTGGTAGGAATCCACTCAGGTTTTTGATCAGGTGCCTGACACAAATGAGCTTTTTTTCAGGTGCTCAAAAACCAAAACCTCAAGTCTTTTGGAAGGAGACTTGCAACCAGAATAATTTTGAAGGGAATTAAAACCCTGTACAACAGTTGGAAAAGAGGTGATGGTGTCTTCTTGTTGAAGGAAGTATTAGACCGGGCGGCTTAGCGGTCTGATCCAGCGGTTTGTTGACCGAGCGGTCTGGCCGTCTCTCTGAAGCCTGGAGACCAGGCGGTCTATCGGTCTACCTCTGCGGCCTATTCTATCCTGCTGGAGTTGCCGAGCGGTTAACCCATCTGTCTAACTGCGCGGCCTATGCGGTCTCCATTATTCTAGCCGCTCAGTACTGTAAATGTTTAGTCCCACATTGTTTGTATACTCTCTTTCTTATCTCCTCCATTCTATATAAGGGAGGTCATACCTTTGTAAATGATATCTTTTTTGGATAATAAAATTTCAATTATTCAAAAGTCTATTCGCTTGTTCTCTACTTTTCGCTTCTTTTCGCTACTTTCTAACATGGTATCAGAGGGCACGGTCATTTCCTCCTGATTCTGTGCGCTCTCTGTTGTTCGCGGCTTGTTTTCGGTATTCTGCGACTTGATTCGCGACTTGCCTTCTCTTATGTCCGCGCGACTTGTTTCTGTCCGCTGCCCTGTTCGCGCGGCTTGCTTCTTCTTGGTTCTCTTCTCCTACTGCTCTTTGTCGTAGCGACCAGTTTCCTTGTTGCCACGCTCCTTGTTCTTTCCTGCCACTCCGACTTCCTAGTCGTTGCGGTCTGTCTCTGTCCGCGTGTGTTGTCTCTCTACTCGCGGTTTGCTGCTGTGATCTGCCTGACCGTACGGGTTGTTCCTTTCTCACCCACATCTTGGTCGCGGTCACCTGCTCTTCTCCTCACTTCTGCTCGCTCGGCCTTTTCAGTCCGTGCGACCTCTTCCCCGCTATGCCTTTGACCGCCTTCTAGCAGCTGCTGTGATCTGCCTGACCGTGCGGGTTGTACCTTTCTTACCCGCATCTTGGTCGCGGTCACCTGCTCTTCTCCTCTCTTCTGTTCGCTCGGCCTTTTCAGTCCGCGCGACCTCTCCCCCACCAGGAACCTTTTCCTCTTCCTCTTCGTGTCTTTGGATGTACGGCCTTTGTTCACGCTCCCTCCGCTACCCGCGACAAGCTTTCCCCCCGTTCCACCAAGTGTGTCCTTTTGGGGTACTCCACCACTCAAAAAGGCTATTGCTGCTTGGACCCCCTTCTCCGCAAGCAGTTTGTCTCCGCAGATGTGACTTTCTTCGAAAATGCTTCCTATTTCTCTCCTTCCTCTTCTCTTCCTTCTCTTCCTTCTGATATCTCCGTTCATTCCACACCTCCCAGCAGAATGGGGTGGCGGAGCGTAAAAACCGTCACCTGCTTGATGTTGCGCGTACTCTCATGACGCAGATGCACGTCCCTCGCTCCTACTGAGGCTACGCTGTGCTCCTCGCCTGCTATCTCATCAATCGCCTTCCCTCCGCGGTTCTCCACGGCCAGACTCCCTTCTCCCTTCCTTACCCCCAGTTCGTGTGGCGGATGGTTCCCCGTCCCCGGTTCATGGGACGGGCATGGTTCAACTCACTCCATCGCTTTGCTTGGAGGATACCCTCTATGTCCCGAAGTTCCCGTGCAATTTGAAGAAGGCCATTTATATGGAGCAACCTCCTGGGTATGTTGCTCAGGGGGAGACACGTGTCTGTCATTTGAAGAAGGCCATTTATGGCCTAAAGCAGAGCCCTCGGGCATGGTTCGAAAAATTCAGTGGTATTGTGGCTACCATTGGCTTTCAAAGGAGTTCGGCCGATCACTCCTTATTCATTCGCAAAACGGCCTCGGGACTGGTGGTTTTGGCCGTATATGTGGATGATATTCTCCTTACTGGCGATGACCGAGATGGGGTGGACTTGACGAAGAAGCACCTCCGTCAGCACTTGGTCACGAAGGATATGGGCTCCCCAAAATACTTTTTGGGGATAGAAATCTCTCGGAAACTTGACTCCTTGGTTCTCTCTCAACGGAAGTATGCCCTTGATCTTCTTCTAGAAGCAGGCTTGACAGGTGCCAAACCAGCTCGTTTTCCCATGGCTGTTGGAGAAGACAAAATGTGGACAGATGATTCGCCTCTTCTATCTGATGTCACACAGTACAGACGTTTGGTAGGGAAACTCATCTATCTCACGGTGACTAGACCCGACATCGCCTACGCTGTAGGCAAGGTCAGTCAGTTTATGCAAGCTCCCAGGGAGTGTCATCTTCAGTCCGCCCTGAAGATTTTAGAGTATATCAAAGCAGCACCGGGCAGAGGGTTACTCTTTCAGAAGAATGGCCATCTGAGGGTTGAGGCCTACTCAGATTCAAGTTACGCGGATGACAAAGGCGATCGTAAATCCACGTCAGGTTTTTGTACCTTTGTTGGAGGTAATCTCGTGAGTTGGAAGAGCAAGAAACAGTCTGTTGTTTCCAGATCCAGTGCCGAAGCAGAATACCGGAGTATGGCGTCAACCACCTGTGAGTTAAAGTGGTTGCGGGCTCTCATGCTTGACCTGGGCGAGGTATATGACTGTCCTCTCCCTATGTTCTGTGACAACAAGGCCGCTATACACATATCCAAAAATCCGGTCTTCCATGAGAGAAGGAAGCATATAGAGGTTGACTGTCACTTCATTCGGGAAGAGATTTTGAAGAAACAGATTTGTACTCCTTTTGTCACCTCTAACAAGGAGTTGGCAGATATCTTCACCAAGCCGGTTTCTACTTCCTTCTTTCGCATTTGTGACAAGCTGGGCATGATTGATATCTATGCTCCAGCTTGAGGGGGAGTGTTGAAGGAAGTATTAGACCGGGCGGCTTAGCGGTCTGATCCAGCGGTTTGTTGACCGAGCGGTCTGGCGGTCTCTCTGAAGCCTGGAGACCGGGCGGTCTATCGGTCTACCTCTGCGGCCTGTTCTATCCCGCTGGATTTGCCGAGCGGTTAACCCATCTGTCTAACCGCGCGGCCTATGCGGTCTCCATTATTCTAGCCGCTCAGTACTGTAAATGTTTAGTCCCACATTGTTTGTATACTCTCTTTCTTATCTCCTCCATTCTATATAAGGGAGGTCATACCTTTGTAAATGATATCTTTTTTGGATAATAAAATTTCAATTATTCAAAAGTCTATTCGCTTGTTCTCTACTTTTCGCTTCTTTTCGCTACTTTCTAACACTTCTCTTTCTCAATAGAACTGAGAAGACTGTGGATTGATTTCAGCAGATATTGCTCCCCCTGAGATCTTGAATGTATCAGGAAAGCTGGAGCACTGCTTTAGGGTGATAGGTCTTCAAAGACCTAAAGTGCCTGGACCAGAAATTGCTTCAGGAACTTCTTTGACAGATTGATATTTGTTGTCCTTTGAAGTTGTCCTGTAGAGTTGAAGGAAGAAGACTCTTGATAGTATTTGAATGTTCTTCTTCTTCTTCTTGAAGATGTTCTCTGGCCAAGGCTAATTGTAGTAGAACTTTAGATTTGAGTATGATTATTCTTCTATGCAATCTGAGTGTGTCTGTCTGATTGTCTGTATTGCTAGCAGTATGTCTGTATGACTGTGTAGTAGTACTTGATCCTTTCTTTTCTGACTTCTACTGACTGAAGAACACACTGGAAATTTGAAATCTTAAGCAGTAAATGCAGTCGGCCTGGGATGGAAGCGGCAATCAATGATTTCCCTAACTGTCCCATGGAAAAATGGCATGAAATAATCCAAGATTAATTGTACGTTCTAACAGTAACATTCTGAGAAGATCTGACATTAATTGTTCAGGAATCATCGCCAAGGAACGGGACGGGAAACTTGAAGAAGACCTAATCTGGAATCGTCGAACGGAGAACATGAATCGTCAAGCTGAGTTCACAGTTCGTCGAGCTGAGCTTGAGTTCGTCAACCAGACAATAACACTTAGTCTTCTAGGGAAACTTGTCAATTCTGCTTCAATCTTCGTCGAGCTGACAATATGCATTCGTCGACCAGAGATCCACATTCGTCGAGCGAAGAACAGTTCTGGACTTTGTCAAAATATTCTGCATCTACTGATATTCAGTGTCGACATAAGTTGGTGTCGACTGATATCCTGTGTGTCGACACAAATCTGGTGTCGACAAAAATCTGGTGTCGATAGATATCCTGGTGTTGACACAAATTGTCTGGTGTCGACACATGCCCTAAGTGTCGACACAAGACCTCTGAATTCAGAATCCGTCGAGTAGAGTACTGAAATCGTCGACCTGAGAAGTTGACTTCGTTGACCTGATAAGTTGAGAACTTGCGGTCCAAGTTCGTCGAGCTCAGAATCTAATTTGTCGACCAAAGCTTGAAGCTGGACTTAGAAAAATTCTGAAGCTGTCCTGACTTTAGCTTGATGTAGAAAACTCTGTCTTCGTCGAACAGAGAACTAAGATCGTCGAGCTCAGCATAAAGAAATGTCTCACAATCGTCGAGCGCAGAACTCCTTTCATCGAGCTGAGTTCGACGAACGTCGAACTCACTTTACTTAGTCTTGAAAACTTCTAAATCTTGAGTCTCTGAAGATCTTGATGATAGCTGGTCCATCTGAAGTTGAACCTAAGGACTTGGCCTAGACTCTAGGACACAAACTTGACCCTGACTATACATGATGGGTCATATCCTAAGTCAGTGAACCTAGCCCAAATCAACTAGGGATCCAACAGATGGTATCAAGTGGTTTTAAAGATCAGTAGCTGCAGGAGAAGAGAAAGCTGGCAGCTGCACTAGTGGTATCATCAACAATCAACTAGATGGAGAAGAGAATCACACCAGACTAGCTCCTCCCTCATTATTCAGAAACCAAGAAGGGATTGATCAAATGACATCATGTGGCATAGGAGAGTTGGGCCAGTGATATCAACTCAAGAGATATAATCTCTAATAAAGTGGCACAAACACTACTGGAGTGGTATCATCCCAAGAAGGCAATGATCAAGGGGGAGTAGGCTATCAGGGCTGCCAATGGAATCAGAAGTACATTGGGACTAGAACAACATACAAACAACATTCCTCATATTCTAGAAGGATTGTATGGTATCTAGTGTGGTGATCAAGAGGGCAGATCAATGTGATGATCAAGATAGTACTAAGTGGTCTGATCACTCTTGTGCTGCAGATCAGAAAGCTGAAGCCAGAGACAAGCCTATTGCTTAAGAAAAGGAGAAGATCTGGCTCAGCAAGAAGTGACTGTGCAAGGTGCAAGGGAATTATTTTGCACAGTTGCTGTAAATCCAGCATCAGCTCCATGTCATCAGATTCATAACCCCCAATTAAGTAGAACTTCTTTATATTGATATTCTACTAGTGCAATCTCAAATTCTAGGTATTCTATCCATCATAGTAGGACTATGCTTTTTTAATTATGTGATGCAGGTTATCAGGTTTGCTTTACTAATTCCAAATGTATCATTTCTTCAAATAACCAAACTATTTTAACAGGTTGTAGACAATGGAACATATACCTAGTGAACTTTAACTCTGCTAATTCAGAACTATGCTTATTCAATCAAGTTAGTAATAATAATATTCTTTGGCATAGGAGACTAGATCATGTTAACCTTAAGAACATCTCTAAGCTATCTAGGGACAACCTTGTCAGAGGATTGCCTTCTAGCCCCTACAAGAAGGAAAGCCTATGCAAGGCTTGTCAAGAAGGCAAGCAAACTAAAAATAGCTTTAAGTCAATTAATAAGATTGATTCACCTAAGATTCTGTACTTGCTACATATGGATCTCTTTGGACTCATTGTTGTACAAAGCTTAGGAGGGAAGTCTTACACTCTAGTTATTGTAGATGACTTCTCTAGATTCTCTTGGGTGTTCTTCTTGAGAAACAAGTTAGATAACTTTAAAGTCCTTACAAACTTTCTTAAGAGCATAAGGATTGAGTATTCTACTCCAATTGCATTGATCAGAAGTGATCATGGTATTGAGTTTGAATCTCTTCCCATGCAAAGATTCTGTGAGGAGGAAGGTATCAGGCATTGTTTCTCTGCTCCTAGAATAGCCCAACAAAATGGGGTAGCAGAAAGGAAAAACAGAACCCACATTGAATCTGTAGGAACATTGCTTGAAGATGCACACATGCCCCTATTCTTTTGGGCAGAGGATGTGAGCACAGCAAACTATGTGCTGAATAGAAGTTTGATACACAAACTTAAGGGTAATACCCCATATGAATTACTCAACGGGAAGAAACCTAAAATTGATTACTTTAGAATTTTTCGGTGTAGATGTTTCATTCATAACAATAATAAAAAACACATTAGAAAATTTGAAGCTAAAGCTACAGAGGGAATTTTTCTTGGATATTCCCAAGTTAGCAAGGCTTATAGGGTTTTCAATAAATCATCCCTAAAAATGGAAGAATCTGTACATATTTCTTTTGATGAAGCTAACATGTATTATAAGAAGAAGGACTCTTCTACCTCAGATAATTTGCAGGTACCTCACTTGTGTGAGAAATTGGGTGAGTTGAACCTTACACAAGAGGTTATATCACCTCCTCCTCCACAAGCTGATGAAGACAGTGAAGAAGAATTTTTGGAAGTGGAACTTCCTTCAACAGCAGACATTATTCCACAAGAGGAATTAACTTCAAATGATGTTGCTGAACCAACTCCACCCACTGACCTTGTCACACTAAGGGATCACCCTAGATCTCAAGTGATTGGGGACATGTCAGTAGGTGTACAGATAAGGCATCAACTCAACCAAGATGTGATGCATGTCTGTTTTATCTCTCAAGTTGAGCCTCAATCCATAAATGATGCAGAGCAAGATCCCCACTGGATTATTGCAATGCAAGAGGAGCTCAATCAATTTGAGAGATGTAGAGTTTGTGACTTGGTTCCAAGGCCCAAAGGCTATCCAATAATTGGAACCAAGTGGGTATTCAAAAAAAACTTGATGCTCATGGTGTAATTGTAAGAAACAAGGCTAGGCTTGTTGCTCAAGGCTATAAGAAAGAAGAAGACATTGACTATGATCAAACCTTTGCTCCTGTAACAAGGCTAGAAGCAATCAGGATTTTTCTTGCATATGCTGCCTACAAGAAGTTTAAAGTCTATCAAATGGATGTCAAGAGTGCCTTTCTGAATGGAGAACTTAAAGAAGAGGTTTATGTTGAACAATCTCCAAGTTTCATCTCTCCAACTTATCCTTCATATGTCTTTAGATTGCATAAATCTCTTTATGGTTTAAAGCAAGATCCAAGAGCTTGGTATGAGACCTTAGCTAGCTTCTTGATAGAGCATAAATTTACTAGAGGCATTGTAGATAGGACATTATTCACTAAACACCATAAAGATCAAATATTATTAGTATAAATTTATGTAGATGATATTATATTTGGGTCTACAGATTCCAAACAATGCAAAAGGTTCTCTGACCTCATGCATTCAAAGTTTGAAATGAGTAGCATGGGTGAGCTCTCCTACTTCCTTGGTCTCCAAGTGAAGCAGCTACCTGATGGAATCTTCATATCCCAGGCTAAGTATGCTAAGGAGCTTCTCAAAAAGTTTGGAATGGCTGATGCCTCAGCAAAGAAAACACCCATGGCCACTAATGTTATAATAGACTCTGATGAACATGGGAAACCTGTTGATCAAAAATTATATAGGGGCATTGTTGGATCCCTACTATACCTTACAACAAGTAGACCTGACATAATGTTTGCTACATGTCATTGTGCTAGGTTCTAAGTGAACCCTAAAGAATCACATCTAGTTTTCTTAAAAAGAATTTTGAGATATATAAAGAGTTGTCCTAGTCTAGGACTCTAGTATCCTACTGAGTCAGAGTTTGAGTTAACTGGATACTCAGATGCTGACTTTGCTGGATGTAGAGTAGACAGAAAAAGTACCTCAGGAACATTCCAGTTCCTTGGTATGAGATTAGTCTCATGGTTTAGCAAGAAGCAGTCATCTGTGTCTACATCAACTACTAAAGCAGAATATATAGTTGCTGATAGTTGCTATTCCCAGATGCTGTGGATTCAGAACCAACTCCTGGACTATGGGTTCAACTTAAATAATTCAACTATATTATATGACAACACAAGTGCTATATCCATAGCACAAAATCCAGTCCATCACAGTAGGACCAAACATATAGACATTAGACATCATTTCATAAGAGAGCATGTAGACAAAAATAAAATTAATCTTGTCAATATCTATACTGATTTACAAAGGGCAGATATCTTCACCAAACCTTTGGATGAGAGGAATCATCTGTTCTTCATAAATCAGCTTGGTATGATAAATGGAGAAGACTTAATTTGATTTCTGTCTATGCTCGATGAATTTTTCAAAGTTCGTCGAATGAAGATCGACGAACTGTGAAAGGTTCTAGAGATATTCGTCGAACAGAGTTCGACGAACTCTCTGTGAGTGAATCTATTTTCGTCGAACGGAGATCGCCGAATTTGCTTCAGAAAACTTTTGTCGAACGGATCTCGACGAAATATTTTCACATCTTCTGACAGAGATCGACAAATTCTTTTGACCATCAAATATTTCATCGACCTCAGCTCGAAGAATTTTTAATTTCTCACCGAACAGAGTTTGTCGATTCATATTCTGAAAAATAAACCTTATATCTAGGTTTTTCTTCAACCTCCATCCCGCGCTTTCAGTTCCCTTTGCACTTGATCTCTATATTTCTCTTGTAGGTGCATTCATGGCGATCACAGCAAGTGCTCTCTCTTCCATAAAATTTGATATGGGTTTTGACATCGACTTTGAGTCGTTCCAACATTCTGATCCCATCTTCCTGGAAATTCTGAAATTATTTGAAGATCAGCAGTTGAAATATCTGATGACCACAAGAATAAAGATAGTTTGAACAAAAATAAGAGAATGAGTTTACACCTCCTCTTCCCCAGATGATAATACTATGACGGGAACCATATCGGGTAATGAAATATCTCTTACCCCCACCATCTTAACAGATATTTTTGGATTAGTTAATGATGAAGAAGATTTAGAGATTGATAGTGATGTATTTGATGAGATGTTAAATAAGATGGGTTATTCTGGAGCCACACCCAACAAACTGCTAAAGAAACATTTGTCTGTTGAATACAAGTTTCTAGCAGATGTCATTGACAAGGTACTGCTGGGAAAATACACAGCCCACGACTATATCAATAGGCATCAATTCATTGTGATGTGTGCTGTTGTAAATAAGAAGCCTGTGAACTGGGCTAGGATCCTGTTTGAGATGATCAGGAAGAAAAACACCAAGAAAGAGGTGTGTTTTGGAAGTATTCTGGGCATCTTCCTTCAAGCCAAGGCTGCTGAATCCCTGGTCACACCGACCATATTCATTAATGCCTCCAAGAGGATTACTTGTGCCCTCTTTGGCAGGTGGGAGAGGAATATCACCAAGCCATCCAAGTCTCCCTCCTCTTCCTCCGGACCTTCTAAGAGTACAAGGGCTGTTCCAGCCACTCCCCACCCTACTGAAGATGTTCTACCTCCACCTCCTCCATCCTCCCCAATTCATATCTCTTCACTAGTTCACACCACACTCCATACTCCTATACCTCCATCATCTACAGTGCATCATACACAAACTCATATTCACTCTCATACACCAACTCCATCACTCCATGGTACACCAACTACATCACAAACTCATATTCACTCTCATACACCAATTCCATCACCACACTCATCTCCTCTACCACAACATCTAGCTAACATCCCTCTTTCCAATCTATCATCCCTACCATCATTCAATATATTTTCATCCCCCATTCATACCCCATCTTCACCAGATGTGCCAATGCCAGATTCTTTACCTTCCCCTCCACCATCATCTTCCATCCACCCTTCTGTATCCACTCAGACACCTTCTGAGTTCATTCAACTGGACCCCTCCTTCACTCCACCTCTTCTGGTAATTCTCACTCCTCTCATCAAAAACCTCATAGCAGAGGCTATTTCACCTCTTGCTTCTTCAATCTCATTCCTTGGTGCTCAAATTTTTGCCCTCTCTGTCCCTCCTTCTTCAGTCATGGGCCTGGCTCCAGTGCCTACTGAAACCAGGCAGGGGAGATACTCCATGAAGAAGTAGCTCCAGCAGAAGCAGCAGAAGCAGCAGAAGCAGTAGCAGCAGAAGCAGCAGCAGACTCATCTATTCCTGCTGAGTTAATTGCTTTTATTGAATCTGATATGGTTATGGATGAGACAGTTATAGATGAAATAAACACTGTTGGTGATTACATTATAAAACCCACAGTAAATATTTTAAGTCTGTTAAATACTTTTGATACAGTTTATTTAAACTTTCTTCCAGAAGACATCCCTATGCCTTCTATGGCTATAGTTCCTTATACTTCTCCAATAAGCCCCAAAGTTTCCATGCAACTCAAGGCCAGTTTTACAAATATAGAGGCTCCAGTTATTCCATCTCCACCAAGAGAAGATTCTTTCATTGTTTCATCTCCTCCTAAAGCCATCTCTCCTCCAACATTTAAGATGGATGATAGTCCCATGCTTGATCTAGATGAGTTGATCATGGTAGATATTGAAGAAGAAAATAAATCAGTTGCTGAAAGCACTGTTGTACATAGTCCTCCAACTCCAGCTCCTCCTCAAGCTGAAAAGTTGTTGATATCTGCAGAAGCCATAAAGGAAATTAATGTTTTATATGATAATCCCTAAGGATCTTCAGATGATGATGATGATGATGATGAAAATGATTCAGATGACAGTTCTTCTGCAAAGAAAAAGAAAATCTCTAAGAAAAGGAAAGACCCTCCTGCAGTTGCTCCAAAACCAAACCCAACTCATGATACCTCATATTATATTCTTTAGAATATCACTCCTTACAAGGGCATGCCAGCTTGGATGTGGTTGTCCAAGAATCAGTAGAAAGATAGAAAGAAAAGCAGGAGATACTCTCCTCCTCCACATTCTCAATGATACAGGAAAGATCCTTCTCCTCCTCCTCCACCTGCTGTTGGTGCTTCAGACACTTCTTCTCAGAGATCTACCCAATATCAAACTTATCAGAGACAATAGGGTAGATCCTCTACTCATTCTAGAAGTAGCCAGCACAGGTACTCCTCAAGCAGGCAACAACAATAACATCAACATCAACAACCTCAACAACATCTACAACAAGCTCCAGAATCCCAGAAAGCTGACAGTCCAAAGAAGCCTGAATCTCCTCCTGTTCCATTTGAGGATCCTGAAACAGCTACTACTGCTAGAATGACCAGGTTTCAAGAACTGGTTAGATTATCTATGATAAATATGGCTAAAGCTGAAGGAAAGGATCCCTCACAGTACTCAACAATGTCAAAATACAGGAAAGAAGAATTAAACAGGTTTGCAAAAGCTAATAAGTTCTTAAATGTAGATGATTATATGAAATTACATCCAGAGGTTGTTGTGCCAAGGGATACATCTCTCAACATCATTGGAGCTGGTAATATGACTATGACAAAGAGTCAAACAGCTAATCCAAATAGGGAAATCAAATTCACTCAGCCTGGTGATAAAGCAAAGGAGGATAAGCAAAAGGAGATAAAGAGGAAGAAATGAGTATAAACTGTTCAGTTTTTTTGTATGTCTTAAATTGTTTATATCCTATCACAAAGCTACATTGTATAAATATCTGCTGCATGTTTTCAATTTTTCTGCCAGATATATTTTCTTGCTTTGTGATTGTTTTTATTTGTGTTTGTATTAGTGACCTCACCCAAATAGGGGGAGATTGTTGGATCCCTAGTTTGATTTGGGCTAGGTTCACTAACTAGGATTATTGACCCAACATGTATAGCCAAGGTTATGTATGTATCCTAGAGTTTAGGCTATGTCCTTAGAGTCAACATTATATGGACCAGCCAACAAAATACTGCAGAAGACTCCAGACTTAGAGAAAAATCAAGATTCAGGAAAGTGAGTTCGACGTTCGTCGAACTCAGCTCGACAAAAGTCGTGCTCAGCTCGACGAACTCAGAGACAATTCTCTGAGTTGAGCTTGATGATATTCGAGCTCAGGTCGACGATTTCTGGAAGTTCAACTTCAACATTCTAAGTCCAAAATCCTTTCTCTGAACTCCAGTCGACGAAGTTATGTTATCAGCTCGACGAACTTAGAGCACAAAATTGGCAAGTTTTATCAGAAAGCAGTTAGCTGTTCTCAGGTCGACGAACTTGGTGCTCAGGTCGACGAACAGGAATTATCTGGTCGACGAACATGATTTCTCTGGTCGACGATCTCTGAACTCAGGTCGACGAAATCTGTTCTTTGCTCGACGAATTCTGTGCAGATCCACACTTGGATTTTTTCCTTCTTTTGTCCTTATTCCATTACAGTAATTCCTGAATAATCAATGCTTAATATTCTCTGAATATAACCGTTAGAAGCAGCATTGATTATGGTATTCATCAGGATTATTACTTACCATTTTCAATGGGACAGTTGGGGAAATCCATTAACGCAGATATTTTATCCAGCCGTATTACTTTCTCCAGGCCGTCAGCAATTAATGCAAGAAGGAATTCAAAAATTCAAAGGAGAAAATTCGACTGATCATATAAAAGAGATTTTTCTTTTCTTCTCCACATACAAGAGAAGTGAACAAGATAGTCCAGACCAGAAAGAGAATATAAGGTACACAGAGAAGATCAACAACAATCACATTCTAATCATTCTCTTTACAGAAAACAATCTTGTTTTCACCTTGACATTGCTGAAGAAGAAGAAGAACATTCATTCCAAATCAAGAGTCTTCTTCAATCTTCACTCCAGGATTCTTCAAGGAAAACAAACTTCTATCAGTCAAGAAGTTCCTGGATCTATTCAAATCAAGGCTGAAGATAGAAGACCTACACTCTGAAGCAAAGCTCAAATCTTCCTGAATAATTCAATATCTCAGGGGGAGCTTTTACAACATCAAGATCCACTTGTCTTCTTAGTTGTTTTGAGAAAGAGAAGACACCATAAATCTCTTACCCCCTCACTGTAGAAAGGGTTCTTTAACTCCCTTCAAAATATATTCCTTGGTTGCAAGTCTCCTGATCAAAAGACTTGAGTTGGTTTTTGAGCACCTGATCAAAAGCTCATTGGTGGCAGTTACCTGATCAAAACCTGCTAGTGGATTCCTACCAGGGTGGTAGAGGAGTGGATGTACCCAGGTTGGGGAACCACTATAAAAGTTTTTGTGTTGTCTGGTTGCCCTCTTTCTTTTTTTCTTGTTGTGGCTGTGTTAGTTTAGTCTTGCTGTGGCTGTGTTAGATTAAATTATCTTAGGTTGCTCTTTTGCTTACTGTTAATATTAGTTGCTCTACTTTGATAATTTTATTAATAACAAAAAGTTTTTAAGATACTCTATTCACCCCCTCTAGAGTATATCAGGTCTAACCCTCCCTTTCAAAGTGGATGTTGATTCTGTAGATACAACATCAGCAACTGGAACTATGTGTGCAGTAAGTTCAAGTGATGCAGTGTTGTGTTGTTTCAATGTATCAACACAAAAGGTATGACTCCTAATATAGTAGATTGATCTCTAGGATAATTTCCTCAGTGTTATCAACATTGGACTTTGACTAGGATCAAGAGATAATCTCTCCCATGATCCTTTCTCCTCCCTCAATAGATATACCTATTGAAGAAGACAGAAAGGGGGAGATGTGTGACAATACATAAGGGGGAAATATAGAAGTAATACTTGACATGACTAGGTCATGTTGAGTCGGTTCATATTACTGGAAACGATTTTAGTTGTATGAGAAATGCAATGACTGACTACATGTTGAGTCATGATTGTGTCAGTGCATATTTTGAGGTAAGTGCTTCTAGTGGTGCTCCATTTAAATATTAAGTAGTATATATGAGGATGCATTGACTTAACATATTGAGTCAATACAATTAAATGGAGCACATTGAATTAATATAACATAAGCTAACAGTTGTAGTAGATTATAATCTACAGCTGCATGAAATTATTCTGCCTATTATGTTAATGCCTCTTAGTATTGCTGGTGTTCTGCCTTCTTCAAATAGGGGGAGATTGTTGGGTCCATTGCCCACAATGTTCCCTAGAGTGGATTTGAAGATGCATCACTATCAACACTAAGAGCATAGTTGTATTTGATGTTGTTTAAGCTCATCATATACAGAATTTTCCATGGAACAAGTCTAGACAGATTGTCTAAGTGATGTGATAGGTGGTCACCAAGTGAAGATGTTGGAAAGTCAAGAATTTGCATAAGTCCATAGGCGTTGAGTGAGGTAAGCTCACTCAATGCCAGAAGTCAAGGAGCAATTGAAAATGCAGCCAAGTCCACAGGCGTTGAGTGGAGCATGCTCACTCAATGCTAGAGGTAAGGAAGAATGTTGGCATGCTGGAAATGTGGCTATGTCCACAGGCATTGAGTGAATGACATACAACTATAGGCAAAAATATGGCTAAGTAGTTTGGTATTGAGTGATGAAGACACACTCAGCTCCATACATTAAAAAGCTGTGTGTTGAACTGAGTTTAGAGTTCGTCGAACTCAGTTCAGAATTCGCCGAACTGAGTTCAGAGTTTGTAGAGCTAAGCTCATCATTCATTGAGATAAATTCAGAGTTTGAGATTCTAAGTTCGTTGAACTCAGTTCAAAATCCATCGAACTGAGTTCAAAGTTCGTCGAGCTGGGCTCACCATTCGTCGAACACAGTTCATCATTCGTCGAAATCTGTTCAGAGTGAGGCTGGCTGAGACAGTCAATGTGAAAGGTTAAGAGGAAGAAAAGTGGCTAAGTCCACAGGCGTTGAGTGAATGTCATTTGCTCAATGCCATAGCCTCATAAGTGTTGAGTAACACTCACAGTCATATCCAGTGTTTTTAAATACAAAAAATTGGCTAAGGTAAAAAGTGTTGAGTGAGGCGTGCTCACTCAACGCTCTCAATGCCTAAGATGCTGCAGAGGCAGAAAGCGTTGAGTGAGGAGTGCTCACTCAATGCTCTCAACACCTAATGGAGACAAAATTTTGTCTAAGGAGTTTGGCTTTGAGTGACGCTCACTCACTCAACGCCAAGCAGCAGAAAGCTGATAAAGCAAGTTGGCATTGAGTGAAGCTGAATCACTCAATGCCTAGAAACAGATTTATATTCTAAGTAGGTTGGCGTTGAGTGAAGGTTACTCACTCAACACCAATAGACAGTAAATATATCTAAGTGTTTTGGCGTTAAGTGATGCTTACTCTCTCAATGCTTATGCTAATGTTGTTTGATTTTTGGCCAAGTACACAGCTGATGATATCAGTAAGTCAACAAGAAAACATATTTAAAATTAGTGGTGGGATGACTATAGTATGCAGCAAGTCTTGCCACAGACCTACTATACGATAGTTGGCGTTAAAGCAAGGTTGTTGCTGGTCATTAATGATGCGGGGCCCACTACTCAAGAGCCATTGGTTCATAATTAATAAAAGGAAAAGGCCTTACAGAAAAAAAGAGAGCTTTTGAGAAAAGCGATCAGACAGTTCTTCTACACCGCCATTGTTGTTGTGCTAAAGAACAGGAAGCTCAAGTCAGCAAGACGACGAGCAAGTTAGTTGTTGTCTTCGTCATCGACTTCAGCAAGTTCAGACTTAAAACTCTGAGGAAAATAAAGCAGCCAAGGGCCGACCTTTACTGCAGGTCCTTCATAGTTCTAGCTATACAAGAAATATCCTGAAGATCTTTATTTGGATGCTGTGGAGAGAAGAAAGCTTGAATAAGTAGAGATCTGAAATAAGGCTCAGGGGAATATTCCTCAGGAGTCAAAGTTAGGGATGAATCACCACAGCCCAGGAAAGAAAGAAGTGCAGAATAGGGTTCTGCAAGTTGCTTCCAGCATAAGCATACTCGTTGCTGTGAAAAAGTTGAGATGAGAAACTTTCACCTCAGTTTGCAGCTAATTGTGCTACAGTCACTTCACAGCTCCAATAAGAAATATACCTGGTGCTGTGAAGAAGAAGTTAGGGCTGAGCTTCAGGTTCAGTTCAGAGAAGGGTAGAACATTCTTCTGTAAGTCACTTCCAGCTCAAGTAAATATATACTTGTTGCTGTGGAAGTACTTAGGATTAAGTAAATCTTAGTTCAGTAAAGGTAGACTCAGGAAATAAATTCCCGTTGTCAAAGTTGGGCTGAGTTTAATTTAGTCAAGGTAGGTTGACACAGAGAAATTTCTCTTGTGTCCAATCAATACTCACCAACTCACTTCCACTTTGTAGGATCCTTCTGGATCTGAGTGGTAGGACCAAAGTTGCTCTAAGGTAGGATCCAAGTGTGGATCTGAGTGGTAGGGAACTTGTGCCTAAAATATGCTATTAATTAATCACTGAGCTGTAGGTGCCTGGAAGGGCACTAAGGTAGGTACCTGCTGGGTACTAAGCTGTAGGAGTGCTGCAACACACTGAAAGTAGGGCTATGTTCCTAAAACTATAGGGCTGAGAAGCCTGAGCTATAGGCCTTTATGTAAGGCTGAGGTAGGTGGCTTGAGGGTCACTGAGTGTTGGAGCACTGCAAAGTTCTGAGGAGCATATTTGGAGGAACTTGTAGAGCTCTGAGGTAGGAACCTGTTGGTTCTGAGGTAGGTGTCCTGAAAAGGATATTAAGTGTAGGAACTTGAAGGAGTTCTGAGCGTAAGGCTGAGGGCCTGAGGTGTAAGCTCTGAGGAGCATATTTGGAGGGAAAGTGGATGTACCATAATTAGGGGAACCACTATAAATCGTGTGTGCTTTGTGTGTTTCCTTTGTGCTGGTTTTATTACAGGTTGCATATCTTGAAAGCTTCAACTAATCAACTAATAAAGCCTCCAATAATGGGGAAAACAAAAGATAGCCACTAAGGACTAAGAAACCTATTCACCCCCTCTAGGTTTTTTATCTATCCTTAAAAACAAAGACTTTCACCTGCCTCCCATTACTCGTGGGGACTCGCGGGTAGCGATAGGCAGTCACGACTACGAGCTCCTGGTGGACCAGGCTCGGCTGATCCCAGGCCTGTGTGAGATGCCTCCTGGGAGAAGTCTCCTCGCTTCCGCCTCTCAAGCGATCCATATCACCGAGGAGATGGATGTAGTCCCGCTCGATCATGGCAAACCGCCGCTCCATCTTTGCTTGGAAGGCACTCACATGCATGAAGTCTTCTTGCCCCATCTAGAAAAGCTTGGATAGGACTCCCGCCACCCTCTCCCTCTACTCCTCAGCATCTCTGGAGGCTTCCAAAAAGCTCAAAATTTCACTGGGGGATGGCGGTGGTGAGATCACCTCTTCATCTATGCCGGGCGATTCCGCAGTCTCCCTAGAACCTAGGGAGGGACGGTGTTAGGGTCGACAAGAAGGAAAAAAAGGGAAATCAATTTTCGACTTACCTGAAGGTCGGCGAGAGCTCTCAGGTCGCCCTTCAAAAGGCTTTCCAAAGAGAGAGAGAGAGAGAGGGGTGGTTTTCCCCGTCCCAAGTGGTGTGGGTTTTGCTTCAGGATATGGGTCTCAACTGGAGGCGGGGGGACTGCTTCTTCCTCGGTAGAAGGGCGAGAACTGGATGTGGGAGTAAGATGTTTTTCAGTCACCCTCTCGGATGAGAGGGGTGGATCATTTACTGGAAGGGCAGGGCTCTCGACAACGGGAGTCCTAGGACTCAGTATAAATGTTTGTCTTAGGATTGAGAATGACCTAGAGGGGGGTGAATAGGTCCAATTTAAACCTTGTCTATCTTTTTAAATTGGAGATATACTTTCTTTGTTAATTTTCTCAGTCAAATAAAATAAAATAATCTTAACAACAATTTAAAAACTAACACAACACAACAATCACAACATTCACAACAGAACACACATAGTTTTATAGTGGTTCCCCAATTTATGGGTACATCCACTTCCCCCTTCGCCTATCTAGCAATGAACTAGATTCAACCAAACTCCTTATTTTTCCTTTACTCAGATCCCTAGATCTTACACCTCAGAGCCTAGTCGGCCCCTACAACTCAGACTTTATAAGTCTTACCACTCAGATCACCAAGATCCTACACCTCAAGTTCTTCCCAAGAACTATACCTCAGAATGTATCCACACTCCTACTCCTCAGGCAAATTATGCTCTACAATTCAGAGAAATACCCACTTCTCCTACCTCAGGCAATCCATGCCCTATCTCAGCCTTTATAACACAGGCTTACAATCTCAGAGAAAATGATTCCCCTACACTCAGATCTATATGTAGATCTTATAAAATTAACAAAGGTAAAATAAATTGATTCAAAATTAGTCACCCAACTAGAGAGAAATGGGTGACTGCTTCTTGATCTGATCCAGATATGTTTGCTTCCTTTGATCTTATCATGATGGATCTGTTCCAACCCTTCTTAGCTTTTTAAGCTTCTTGAAGTTGAAATTATGGTAGATCTAGGATGGAGAATATTGAAGACGATTCTTGATTCGGCCTCTCTCCACCTTCTGAATTCTAGCTGATTGCTTCTTAGATCTGATCTTGCCAAAATTTTCTTCTCTTTTTTTTGAAGAGTTGATCCCTTTATATAGGCTCTGTCAAAGGTAACCGACTGATCCGGTTAATAACTGACATCTGACAGTTCTGACAGTTCTGACAGTTGTCAGTACCTCTGGCTTGATTTCTGTACTTAGGAATAAAATCTGCTTGAAGTGCTAAAACTTGTCTGTTGGATGTGTCAACACCAGTCTTGGGTGTCTACACTACTCTTGTAGTGTTGTCGACAAACTTTTGAATGTGTCGACACAACCTTCACCTTGTCTCGACACAGCTGATATAGAATGTGTCGACACTAGTCCTGAGTGTCGACACTAGTCCTAATTGTCGAGACTGCTTGCTTTCAGTCTTGACTCAGCTTGTGAAGTGTGTTGACACTAGTCCTGAGTGTCGACACAGTTGTCTTCAGTCTCGACATTGCTTGTATAAAGTGTGTCGACACGTGTCCTTAGTGTTGACACAGCTTCTCTTTGTCTCGACATAACTTGTGTTGTGTGTGTCGACACTAGTCCTGAGTGTCGACACAACTGTTCTTTGTCTCGACACAACTTGTGTTGTATGTGTCGACACTAGTCATGAGTGTTGACATAGTTGCTTTCTTGTATCATAGTGTCGACCTAAGTCTCGGGTGTCGACACAACTTTCTCCGTGTCTTAGCACTTTTTGTTTAAGTGTGTCGACACTAGTCCCGAGTGTCGACGCAGCTTTCTCTTTGTCTCAGCACAACTTTGACAAAGGTGTCGACACTTGCCTAGTGTCTCGACACTTTTGTACTTAGCTTAATTTGCATGCACACAAGAACTTAACATTCATCAAATACAACTATGTGTATATCATTGAGCTGAAAGGACTTCTTCAAATCAAGTACATTATGACCAATATACCCAACAATCTCCCACTATTTGGAGAAGTCATAACTCCAATTCATGGATATACAACATGATACCAAAAATATATTATGATAAAGACATTAAGAGTACAGTGTAGTACAATATGTGAAATAACACAGATAAAAACACATATTTAACAACAATAGTGCTGAACAGAAAGTAAGACAAACAATTACAATCCTAATTAATAACACATGAAATGTTAAGTAAACCAAAATTTTCATTAAATGTTCACCACAAGGTTTACAGCTACAAGTTTTGGTTAAACAATAGTTACATAACACGTTTTTTATGAAATCCAAAACTAAGAACATTCTATGGCTGCTCTGGTTCTTTGATGACTATGCCTTTTCCAGATTGTATCTTTTCTTTCACCTCAGACACCTTGCCAACAACAACCTTCTTTCCTTTGTCAGCCATAACTTTAGCTTTTACAATTACTTATTCTTTCAGTCTTTGTCTTTCAAAATAATGATACGGCTTATGGAAATATTTACTTGGCTCAACTGAATTAGCAGGTAGCTTTCCTCTCTTCAGATCATGTGTAAACTTCTGGATAACTTCTTGCTGCTTTAAATATTTGGCTCATTCCTATTCTGAATACCATTTCCCTCTATCTGTCACATTTGCATTCACTGCCTTCCATGCAGTGAGAATTATTGATCTAGAGGATGGGCTCCACTACTCAAAATTAGGTCTAACCTTAGCTTGTTCTCTAAATCTTTTCTTTGAAAGCAGTGCCCCTTTTTCTTTGGTCATAACAGATTCAGACATCTCCACTTTTTCACATATAACATTTTGGACTGATGGTGGAGGACTGTACATTTGTTGGATAGCTGCTTGGATGGTCTCAAAAGTAGCTTGTGCTGCAATATTGTATATGGTTTGCTCAGCAGCATGAGTTTTAGTGGCATGAAGTGCTTCTATTTGAGCTGGTTGACAACCAGACTCAGCAGTCTGATCTCCATCATGTCATAGGGGAGGAAAGCCTAAAGTGTCTCTGGTATTATTTGATATCCAGGTAGCATGTTCAGAAATGGCTTTTATCATTACCCTCTCCCCCTTTATGACTTCTCTTTCAACATGATCTCTCGGATTATTCTTGTGAAATCTGCCCTGTCCATCTAAGTAATCGATACATGAGGTGATAGTATTCTTTACTTTTAGTAAATTGTTGTCCAAACTCTTGTCAGAAGCCTTTATTTCTTTAAGCAAGGAGGATGAATGGTTTGCCAGCTGAGTTTCCATGGTCCTTGTAGCAACGACTATTTTGTTGTCTAACTCAGTAGACTGCTCAATCGGTTTAACCATTCTTTCTGTATGCATGGCTGTCATATTTTCATCCAAAATTCTCTCATTTTCATGGACATAGCCTTGTTTGACAACCATCTCATCTGCAATTGACTTGCCCTCTTGCTGCAGTTTAGCAATATAGACTACAACATTAGCTCCTTTCTCAAAGAAAGTTGTAATTTCAGATTTCAAAAGATTGACTTCAAATCTTATTGACTTAATATCCCGAGGCAGTTGAAACTGCAACTCTTTATATCTGTCATCAACATATTTTTCTAGATCCTGCCTTTGCTTATCTAGCATTATTTGATTTTGTACTAACAGAGAGCTAGTATCTTCTGTAAGAGCAGCTGGTGTCCCAGATTGTAAATATTTTTTGTAGCCTTTGCTTTTCTTCTTTATTTCAGAAAACTTCCTTTTCTTCAGTTGATATTCTTCTGCTTCTTCAGATTTAGAAGAACTTACCTCTTCAACTTGAGGTATCTCTTTGGTTTTGTCAGTATTTGGGGCCAACTCCCCCTCAACTGTTGTACCTTCATCATCAATATTGATATTATCTAAGTTATCATCTGCGTGCTGAATTTCAGCATCAGGAACTTCAATCTCGGGAATTTCATCTATCTCCCCCTGCAAGTTAGTTTCTTTAGAAAGAAGAATTTCTTCTTCAGTCTCTTTTGGAATTTCTTCCTCCATCTCTTTCTCAGATATTTCTTGTTCAGGTATCTTTGAGTGTTCTAGTTCCTATAAAACATCCATTATTATAGTTGTATCAGTATCCATTGACAATTCATTTAGGTTCTCCTCCTCAATTTGTTCTTTTTCTAGAATGTTCTCCCCCTGCACCTGATCACTTATTCCAGATGAGAGTCTTGGAGATATTCTTAGTTCTTCCTCAGCATCGATCCTTATCTGAGCTAAACTCCATTTGTTCTTCAGAATCACTTGAGGATTCTTCTTCTTCTACCACTACTTTCTTGCCTTTTATCTCATTTTTCTTTGTGGGTTCTAGGGTGTCCTTAGACAAAACCCTTTCCCATATTGATAAAATTCTTAAGTCCATTCTCCTCATATGATTTATCTTTGACCCAATCTTCTACTTGATACTATCTAGAATTGCCTTTACCAGATACAGACTTACAATTCTTCTCATATTGGACTTCTGAATCCCTTCTGCAATCTTATCAAAGACCACCCTGTTCCAATCAGTCTTGATTCTAAAGATAATCCTTGTCATTAGACTAAACATAGATGTTGAAATCCTACCGTGGGCTCCAGTCTTGCAGTGGAGCACCCTTCCCATTACTTCAGACAAAAATTTTCCCTGGGAATTCATTCCCTTCCTGTTCAAAGAACTTCCAAACCTAGTGGTTAGAGCCAGTCCACATCACTCTAAAGCCTCTGCAGTATTGCTTAAATCCAGGTTATCTTCCTGAGTAGTACTTGGAATCTGAAAGACTTTAGCCAGTCTTTTGGTTGCGACCTTTACTCTTGCTCCATTAACACCAGATTTGATCTTGCGTGACTTAGGGTTTAGTGAGACATTGTAATAGAATTCTGATGCTTCTCTCTTCCATATTTTAGTTGGTTCTAAAAGCAGATATTCAAGGCCTGCTTCATTGACAAGGTCAATCACATTCTTTATTTCTTCTGGTGTGGAGACGAAGGCGTTTCACACCAGTTCATAACCCTCATTGACGTTTTTGTCCATCTTAGGTGTCATTCTTGTTCAAAGAGCTTGAGATTGAGAGGTGTCGACTAAGGATTTCTAGGTCTCGACACACAGCGATCAATCTCTCAAGATTTCTGGTAAGCGTAGTCAACAATTCCTTATACTACCTATTTATAGTAACTATCTATTGAAGGTGAAAAGGCGCGCTGCATTTAGTAATTTTCTCAATATCGGGAAATATCTAGTGTCGACATGGAAAACCTATTTTGGTGAGTTGTGTCGACTTAAGTCAACACAAGATTCATGTCTCTCGACACAGACCTAAAGGTTTCGACAACCTTATGTCTCGACACTAAATTATAATGTCTCGACACACTGTCGCTAATTAGTGTGGACACACTGTCAGGTGTCTCGACACTCGACTACTTATTGTGTCGGCACACATTCTGGTGTCTCGACACAATACTACTTATAGTGTCGACACACTGTGGTGTCTCGACACAATTCTTTGACTCAGACAAAATTTGTGTTTTGAATACAATATCTTGTCTTATATCATGTATTTCTTAGTTGTAATTCTTTGTTGACCTGATTAGTCATCTTTTATATATTGTACAAACTTTTGTTGTTGTAAATTGAAAATATTTATTCAATGTTCAACATGCCTAGTTCAAATTTAAAGTAATTGAACTTGCTTGAATCTAAAGGTTTTGTAAAAATGTCAGCAACTTATCTTTCTGTTGGAGTATACTGTAAGCTTATATTTTCTTTTTCAACATTCTCTCTGAGAAAGTGATATCTAATTTATATATGTTTAGTTCTATTGTGTGAAACAAGATTATTAGCAATAAAAATTGCACTAGTAGAACCACAAAACATAACAGATTTACTTAGTTGTACACTATAGTCCAGTAGTTGATGCTGAATCCATAGCAACTGTGCACAACAGCTTCCAATAGATATGTACTCAGATTCTGCTGTAGAAATTGCAACACTTGTTTGCTTCTTGCTACTCCAACTTATGAGTCTTTTCCCTAGAAACTGGCAAGTTCCATAAGTACTTTTTCTATCTTCTCTACACCTTGCAAAATCTACATCTGTGTACCCTGTGAGTTCAAAATCACTATCCCTAGGATACCATAGCCCAAGATTGGGTGTGCCCTTAAGATATCTCAGTAGTCTCTTTATATCAGTATAATGAGACTCTTTGGGGCATGCTTGGTACATAGCACAGACACATGTAGAGAACATAATATCTGGCCTACTAACAGTAAAATACAAGAGTAATCCAATGATGCCTCTATACAAGATTTCATCATCTGGTTTCCCAGATTCATCCTTGTGTAGTGACACAGAGAACCCATTGGAGTTCTCATGGTAGAAGAATTTTTCATACCATATTTCTTAATTAACTCCTTAGTGAACTTAGATTGAGATATGGATATTCCATCCTTTGATTGTCTAACTTGGAATCCCAAGAACTTTAGCTCACCTACGCTGCTTATTTCAAATTTGCCTTGCATAAGCCTGACAAATTTTCTACACAACTTTTCATTAGTAGACCCAAAAATTATATCATCTACATAAATCTGGACTAGGATGCTTCATCCTTTGATGTCTGTGCGAACAGAAAACAAACAGACCAAAAATTTGGAGTAACAAAATTTTATTATCCAAAAAGGTGAGTATTACAAAGGTATAGACTCCCTTTTATAGAATGAAGGAGATGAAAGAGATTACAAATAAGCAATGTGGACTAAATAATTACAAGTATATGCGGCTTTATAAATAAACAAACCGAACAGGTCGTTCGGTTAGACAAGTAGGATAACCGCTCGACAACCACCAGAAGGAGAGAACAAGCTATCACAGAGAACAAGCTGCCATAGGAGACCGCTAGACCGCCAGTCTCCAAGTTGCCTGAGACAAACCGCCAGACCGCTCAGATACCAAACAGCAACAGCCCGACAGACAAGCCGCTGAGATAAACTGCCAGACCGCCCGGCCTCCAAACAACAATAGACCGCCCGACCTCCATTCTGCAACACTCCCCCTCAAGCTTGATCATAGATATCATTCATGCCCAGCTTGTTGCAAATGTGGAAAAAGGAAGCGGACACCGGCTTGGTGAAGATATCTGCCAACTCATCGGAAGTGATAAACAAAGTACAAATCTGTTTCTTCAAGATCTCTTCTCGAATAAAATGACAGTCGACTTCTATGTGTTTTGTTCTCTCATGAAAGACTGGATTTTTGGAGATGTAAATTGCTGCCTTGTTATCGCAGAACATAGGAAGAAGATAGTTGTAGACCTCTCCTAAGTCAAGCATGAGAGCATGTAACCATTTCAAATCACATGTGGTTGATGTCATACTATGATATTCTGCTTCTGCACTAGACCTGGAGACCACAAACTATTTCTTGCTCTTCCAACTCACAAGATTTTCTCTAACAAATGTGCAAAAGCTCGACATTGACTTGCGGTCTCCTTTCTCATGAACATAGCTCGAATCTGAGTATGCTTCAACCCTCAAGTGACCATTCTTTTGAAAAAGAAGTCCTCTCCCTGGCACTGCGTTAACATACTCCAATATCCTCATGGCAGGCTATAGATGGCACTCCCTAGGAGCTTGCATGAATTGACTCACCTTGCCTACAACATAGGAGATGTCGGGTCTGGTTACCATGAGATAAATGAGTTTTCCAACCATATGCTGGTACCTCGTAAGATCAGATAGAAGAGGCGAGTCATCTGTCCAAGTTTTGTCTTCTCCAGCAGCCATAGGACATCGGGCAGGTTTAGCACCAACCAACCCTGCCTCTTTTAGTAGATCAAGAGCGTACTTCCATTGGGAAAGGACCATAGAGTTGGGCTTCCTAGAGATTTCAATCCCCATAAAGTATTTTGGGGCGCTCATATCCATTGTGACCAGGTGTTGACGGAGGTGTTTCTTTGTCAAAGCTACCCCAGCTTGGTCATCTCCGGTAAGAAAAATGTCATCCATATATACAACAAGAACCACCAGACCCGAGGAGGTTTTGCGAATGAATAAGGAGCAATCGGCTGAACTTCTTGCAAAACCAATGGACGCAACAATACCGCTAAACATTTCAAACCAAGCCCGAGGGCTTTGCTTTAGGCCATAGATGGTCTTCTTCAGCCGACATACTCGTGTCTCCCTTTGAGAAACATACCCAGGAGGTTGTTCCATGTACATATCCTCCTGAAGATCACCATAGATAAATGCATTCTTAACATCCAGCTGTGAAATGGGCCAATCATTATTGACAGACACAGAGAGAAGGACCCGAATGATGCTGAGACGAGCAACGAGAGAGAAGGTGTCAAAGTAATCAACACCATAAGTCTGAGTGAAGCCTTTGGCGACCAGGCGGGCCTTGTATCGATCCACGCTACCATCTGGAGGGAACTTTACAACAAAGACCTAGTGGCATCCAACCACATCAGTGCCCAAAGGGGGAGTAACAAAGGTCTAGGTACCCCTTTCAGTGAGGGTAGCAATTTCCTCATCCATGGCGGCCTTCCAATGAGGAATGACAAGAGCTTCCTAGTAGGTGCAGGGAGTGGCAATGGCAGAGATATCCAAGGCAAACGCTCTGCGAGAAGGAGTTAGACGATCATATGAAACAACAATAACCAGTTGGTGTTGGGTACATGTCCGCACCCCTTTGCGAAGAGCAATGGGAAGATCTAGGTCGGCGTGTTCTGTAGGAACCGGAGAATCTGTGGCTGAGAGAGCTTGCCCAGGAGTGGAGAGAGATGGTCGCGGAGAGGAGGGAGAGAGCAGTGGTGGTGAGAGAGAGAGAAGGAGAAGATGGTGGAGTAGAGTCGATTAACCATTTACCTTGAGTAGCGATGCAGGCACTACCTGAAGACGAGACCACGGAGGCGGACGGCTTAGAAGAGGAGGTGGAAGTGTCACCAGTTGGTCGAAGATGAGGATGCTTCTTCCAGCAACGATCAACTGTGTGGCCGGTGCAGCCACAGTGAGAACAGTGAAAGCGGGAAGCACCATGTTCGCCTGATGGGTGGTTGCGACCACCAGAGCTACTTCACTGAGTTTGGTGAGCGTAGTTGTCCGATTGAGGAGGAGAGGATAATAGCAGACGTTGTTGCAGTAGAGAGGTAACCGCAGCTATATGGGCAATAGTGGCATCCAGGGTGGGAGACTCCGCCTCGCCAAGGATTTGTTGATGTATCATGTCATATGACTCAGGAAGTTGCAAAAGATAATACACCACCAGAAGCTCCTGGAAGTGTTTGTGTTGCTCAGCAAGATCTACAGAGAAGGGGCGATTTTGGAGAATTTCGGCTCCGAGAGCCTGAACTTGTTGGTAAGCAGCAGCAGGAGACATGGAGGGACGGGCAAAGAGGTCCGCATGCAGAGTATAGATACGGGACATCTAAGCTCCCTTGGAGTAGAGAGAGGCAAGATGAAGCCAAGCAGCCTTGACTGTTTCATCATGACGAATGACAGGTAGGTATTCATCAGAGAGGCTGTTAGCCAGCCATGTACATATAAGAGCGTCCCTGGCATCCCAATCGTCAAAGAGCGGGGAATCTTGCGAAGGAGGGTCATCGGTGAGATGATGGCATTGCGTTGAGAGCGGATAAGGAAGGTGAAGAAGACACTCCAATCCGGGTAGTTGGGACCGATGAGTTTGGAAATAGTGCCAAGGTTTCCCGAAGGAGTAGGAGGAAGAGGAGGAGGAGCGGCAACGAGAGTAGTGGTGGCAGAGATATCGGAGGTTGTAATAGAAGAGAGAAGAACAAGCCACGACAACTTAGGAACAGGTCGCGGTAAGAGGAACAGATCGGGGTGACGTAAGCACAAGTCACAACGACTTAAGAAGAGGAGCGGCTAGAAAGGGAGGGCGCGGCGACTAAGCACAGGTCACTGCAAGAAGAACATGCCGCGGTGACTTAAGCACAAGTCGCGACGACTTAAGAAGAGGAGCGGCTAGAAGGGGGGGGGGGCACAACGACTAAGCACAAGTCACTGCAATAAGAACAGGCCGCGACGACTTAATAACAGGTCGCGGTGAGAAGAAAGGAGAATCTAAGAGGCCACACACACAAAGGGCAAAGACAAGGAGAGAAAGAAACCGTGCGAACAGGGCGCAAGCCGGCGGAGGAAACAAGTCGCGAATACAAGTTGCAAGAAGAAGAATCAAGCCGCGCGGACAGAGAGAGCTCACAGAATCAAGAGAAAAAGATCGAGTCCTCTGATACCATGTGCGAACAGAAAACAAACAGACCGAAAATTTGAAGTAACAAATTTGTATTATCCAAAAAAGGTGAGTATTACAAAGGTATATCCTCCCTTTTATAGAATGAAAGAGATTACAAATAAGCAATGTGAGACTAAATAATTACAAGTATATGAGTCTTTATAAAAAAATAAATCGAACAAGTCGCGTGGTTAGACGAGTAGGCTAACCGCTCGACAACCACCAAAAGGAGAGAACAAGTTGCCACAGAGAACAAGCCGCCATAGGATACCTCTAGACCGCCGGTATACAAGTCGTCTGTGACAAACCAACAGACCGCTTGAATACCAAACATCAACAACCCGACAGACAAGTCGCTGAGATAAACCGCCAGACCGCCCGACCTCCGAACAACAACAGACCGCCCGACCTCCATACTGCAACAATGTCCCCAAGGAATAGTGTCTTGTCTATCTTTCCTCTAGAGAACTTGTTCTCTATAAGAAAGGTAGAGAGGGTCTCATACCAGGCTCTAGGTGCCTGTTTTAACCCATACAAACCTTGTGCAATCTGAAAACATGGGAATTGTGTTTCGGGTTAACAAAACCTGATGGTTGTTCTACATAGACTTCTTCCTTCAGTGTACCATTGAGGAATACTGACTTTACATCCATCTGGTAGACCGTGTATCCTTTGTATGTTGTATGAGCTAAAAACAACCTTATGGCTTCTAGCCTAGCTACAGGTTCAAAGGTTTGGTCAAAGTCTATGCCTTCCTCTTGTATATATCCTTTAGCCACTAATCTAGATTTGTTCTTAACTATAACCCCATGCTCATCTAGTTTATTCCTATAAATCCACTTAGTCCTTATGACATTGTGATAATTAGGTCTAGGAACTAGACTCTAGATTTTGCATCTCTCAAATTGATTGAGCTCTTCTTACATAGCTATAATCCAGTTGGGGTATGAATTGGCTTCCTCAAACTTTTTAGATTCTACATGAGAGAGAAAGCTTGAGTATAGAACCTCATTGTGATGTCTACTCCTAGTAGTCACTCCTAGCCTATCATCACCTATTATTTGATCAACAGGATGATCTCTAAGATGTCTAACTGCTACTGGCAGGTGCCTACCATCACCTAGTTCTGCAGGAGGATTAGGATGATTCTTCTCCTCCCCTTGGGGAATTACTGTATATTCTATAGGGATTTCTACATTATCTCTAGTGTGTAACTCTAGATCAGGTGAATCACCTATATTTAACTTTTCCATCCTAGAGACTACATCACCTAGACTAGAGTTGTTAGAAATCTCATTATATAAAATAGAAGTTTCATCAAAAAATAAATTAATTGATTCTTCTACAACTTGATGTTTCAAGTTGTAGATCATGTATGCTATGCTATGTACACTATACCCTACAAAGATTTTTTCATAGAATTTCTCTGAGAACTTAGTTAGATAAGTTTTCCCATTGTTCAATACATAGCACTTACCACCAAAAATTTTGAAATATGACATATTGGGTTTTCTGTCTTTCATTAGTTCATAGGGAGTCTTGTTGTGATTCTTGATGATCAATACTCTATTCTGAACATAGCATGCTGTGTTTATAGCCTCATCCCAAAAATATTCTGGGAGAGATGTATCACTCAACATTGTTCTAGCTGCCTCAATGAGAGTTTTATTTTTCCTCCCAGCAACTCCATTTTACTGTGGTGTTCTTGCTTAGGAGAACTCCTGAAAGATCCCTAGTTCCTTACAGCCTAAGAGTTTTATTCTTCGCCGTGCACGCTTCTAGCAATCACTAGAACGACATTATCTCATCAAGAACACAAAAAACTGAAGCTCAGCAACACAATCATGATCTAAGATATAACAACACATAGACATGCTGAAATACTAAAACTAAACAGTGTTCTTAAGCAACAATCAAACAACCACAAGTTCAGACCAAAGTAACTACAAGAGGAGGGGGAGAAATACAACCAAACGCATGAAGGATTTCCGAGATTCGCGGCCGGAGTCAAGGGTTGT
Source organism: Platanthera guangdongensis (assembly GCA_039583875.1). Classification (NCBI taxonomy): domain Eukaryota; kingdom Viridiplantae; phylum Streptophyta; class Magnoliopsida; order Asparagales; family Orchidaceae; genus Platanthera; species Platanthera guangdongensis. The sequence continues at coordinate 44,899,174 of CM077163.1, read as the reverse complement.
CTAGCCTTGTCTGAGATCGGTCTACTGATGACATCCGGGGTCAAAAAGGGCTGTCACCTCCTTCCAATAGCTCGTCTTCTTCATGAATAGTCGCTGGGCTAAATCTACCCGGAGAACTCCACGGATGCAGCACCTTATGAGCTTGAAACAGAGCTTGGAGTTTGGAGAAGAAAATGGTGGCCGGAGATGAAACTATTGCAAGCTTTTGGAGGGATAATGGTGGTCGGATAACCTCTCCAAGGAGGAGAGAGAAAATATCGGCAGGAGGGAAGTTTTCCCACTCAGAGGGGAGGAAATGGCGTGCTGGATCAGACTTTCTTCCTTGGAACGATGGAATCTGCGTCTTAAATAGAAAAATCAGAAATAATGGTCACACACGGTTTGGCGCATGACCGTGCGATATTAACTTTCAAAACAAGCCTGCGGAAGGAGAAGTATTGACTCGTGCATTTTACTCGCGCACGGACATTTCGGCCCGTGCATGAAGGAAATCACACGGGTAACAACAAAAAGCTGGAATTCAAGGCAAGCAGGTGGAAATGTGCGTTTTACATGCGCACGGGCGCTTCTCCCCGTGCGTGAACAAATCGCACGATTAAACACAGATTAGTACAAACAAGAAAGCTACAGGAAAACCTTGCGTTTCCTTCAAGCACGCTTCCGAAGAAACCGTGCGTTAACCATGCGTAAAGATCGTCGAGCTCAGCTCGACGAAATTCATCGAGCTCCACTCGATGTTTTCCAATACAATCAAAACGCACGATCAAGAAGAAACGTGTGCTAAGAAAACACACGACCGTGCGTTTTACACAAACCTGAATTCCAGGCTTGGAGGGAAAACGCACCACCTGCATTCAAATAAATAAATCAAAAGAGGACCCTCCAACAATACAGAAATGCAACAAAAGCAACTGGAAAGAGCCCCTAGGGAGCACCATGCGCTTACCCCCAACAACAGAATGTGCAATTGCACACCCTTGGGCCAAAACAGTGCACAAAATGGTCATAGACCGGCCGATGCAAATATAATCGAATACCGGTTGAAATGTGATGCACGAGTGCGAAAACAAGCCCAGATGAGTCCGAAAAACCCTATAAATATCGAACTCATCAAGGAGAACTCCTGAAAGATCCCTAGTTCCTTACAGAAATTTGTCATCTTTTCAGATTGAAATTTTGTACCATGGTCACTTCTTAATTTGACCACAAAACATCCCATCTCATTCTGAACTTGTCTGAGAAAATCAGCAAGGATGTCTGTTGTTTCAGACTTTCTCCTTAGGAAGAATACCCAAGCAAACCTAAAGTGATCATCGACAATTACATAAGTATAGGACTTCCTACCCAAACTAAGAACTTGCATAGGACCAAATAGATCCATATGAAGTAAGTAGAGACACCTCTCAGTGTCTTTGGACTGAATGCTCTTAAAGGAGACTTTTGTCTGTTTTTATTTTTGACAGGCAGGACATAAGACTTCTTTGGAGCATTTGAGCTGTGGACTATTTCTAACTAAGTCCATAGAGAATAGTTTGTTCATTGCTTTATAGTTTAAATGAGCCAGCCTCTTGTGTCATTGCACACACAAAGAGTCTTTCTTACTAGCTACTAGGCATACAGGTGATTTCTCATTTACACTTAAGAAATTTAGAAAATAAATGCTCTCACTCCTAGTGCTTGACAAGATGATCTTTTGATCATTTGGATTCCTTATTAGACACTTGTCATTGTGGAAGATAATTTCGTAACCTATATCACAAAGCTGACTTATGCTTATCTGATTGCGATTCAATCCTTCCACATAAGCCACTTTTTTGATGGTAACTAGGCCATTAGAAATGTTATCATATCCCTTCGTGAGTCCTTTCTCTGACCCTCCAAAAATGATTTTTGGTCCATTCCTTACTGGAGTATAATCCCTTAACAAACTCCTTGTTCCAGTCATGTGCCTGGAATAGCCACTATCCAAGTACCATATTGGCCTTCCCGTGGTACTTGGTTCCACATGCAAACACATAATTAGTTCACCTTAGGCACCCAAATAGTTTTGGGGCCTTGGTTCTTGTTAGGCTTTACTGTGTGAAACACATCAGGCTTTCCAAACAAACCTAGTTGAATCTTATATGAAGGTGTTGTTGGGTTATACTAATAATCTAGGGCAAAATTCCCAAACTTCCCACAACACCAACATTCAAATCGATTGTATCTTTCCTTTGGTTGCACATTTGAAGTTATTCTTTTGTGTAACTTGGATTTGACATCCAACTTCCAAGGTAGAGGTGTAAAGTTTACACTCTTACCTTTCAGGTTTTAATGTAGTGCACTGGGACCATCACCAAGAATTCCTTGACTACTTGGATTGATCACCCTTTATGGTGGTTTTTGGCCTTTATTGCCTTTAGATGTCTATCCCTCCCAGCAAGGCTCTTTATTGACTTTGCTGGTACTGCACTCAGAACTCATGTGTCCAGGAACACATATAATATTACATCTGTTAGAAGTCAGATGCTTGGGAGGTAGCTTAACTGGACCCATTGGGGCTTTACCTTTAGATTCAGACTTCTTAAAAAATGTTTATTTTTTTCATAACCCACACCACTTCTAAATGGTGAAGAAAATATATCTATGATTGAAAGTTGCTTAACTGAAGGTTAGCTAATCACTTAGAGGAGGAGGGGGGGGGGGGTGAATAGGTCTTTGAAGATTTATTAGTTCTTTTGCTGATTTTTGCTTAATCTATCTAGAGCTTGTCCTTAGATTCTGCAATAAGAAAGAAAACAAACACCACAATAAACACATAAAGATTTATAGTGGTTTACCAATTGGGTACATCCACTTTCCCTCCCACCTATCCAACTTATTTATTGGACTAGGCACAAACTCCACCAATATGCTCCTCAGAGCTTAAACTTCAGGCCCTCAGCCTTATACATAGATTCTTCATAAAATCCAAACTCAGAACCACAAGGGTTCCTACCTCAAAGCCCTGCAGAGCTCCTGCAGCTCAGCGATCCACTAATCACCTTCTTCAGCCTTATTTCTAAGGCCAACAACTCAGACTCTTCAGCCTTATAGCTTTAGGCACACAGCCATACTCTCAGAGTGCTGCAGCACTCCTACAACTCAGTACCCTTCCAGGTACCTGCAACTCAGCCTCCTCCAAGGCCTACAACTCAGTGACATACTTGTCACCTACAGCTCAGTGACTCTCCAGTCACCTACCTCGGGCACAAGGCCCTATACTGGCTGGGAGGATAGTCCTACCTCAGATACATACTTGGATCTTACCTCAGAGAGCAGCACTCTCCTACCTCAGGAAATTAACTCCTATTGCTCAGATCCACTCTTGGATCCTACCTCAGTACCCCAATAGGGCACCTACCTGAGTGACTAATTAGTCACCTACCTCAGGCACAAAGTGCCCTACAATCTGATTCAGATAAACTGAATCTTACAGGAAGTGAATACATAATGTTTAAGAAGAATAAAATAACTGACTCAAAGATAAATCTCTGAGTCTACTTTGCTGGACTAAACAGATATCAGTCCAGCCCACTTGCTGTAGAAGGAATGAGTCGTCTTTTACAGCTAACTACTTCTTTGCTGCACCGGTGGGCAACTATCTACTGTTGAAGGCTGACTGCCCCTTCATACTGCTAACTTATTGCTGAATGGTTGAATCAGCAACCTTGTTCTTCAAAGAACTATCTTACTGAACTTGAAGAGCTTCAACTATCTTCCTTTTCCTTCTGGCTATCTCTGCTGGACTTGAGCTTTCAAGCTCAATGGAGAAGAAGATGTCCAACTGCCTCTTGTTTTCTTTTATATTTTCTGCATTTGTTCTCCGTTAACCCTAATCCCTTTTTTCTTTTTCCTTTATATATCCGTTGATTTGAATCAATTACACAATTGTATGTGGGCCCAACCAAGGATTGGTGAGCGCCACCTCCATCAAAAAAGGATAGAGAAACTTTCGGCGCCACTACAGCTTTCCCGCAACGGCTTCTTGCAATTTGACTTTAATGACGTCAGCAGTGGTCATCATCATCTGGACTTAGAAAATATTCCAGTACATCATTAAGCATTGAGTGATGTTAAGTCACTCAACACCATCTGTCTTGGCTCTCAGCACTTCTGGACTTGTGAGTTTTCCCTGGCTTTATCTCAGCGGTTCTGTCTTAGTGGTTTCTTATTAATAGCTGAGACAAGCCACTATCTCAGCGTTTTCTTCTCAGCAGTCTCAACGCTTTATTCTTAACTGTTGAGACAACCTTCTGTCTTAGCGCTTTCTTCTCAGCGGTCTCAACGCTTTCTTCTCAGCGGTCTCAGCGCTTTCTTCTCAACTATCTCAGCTTTCTCAGCTCTTTTTGCCTTAGTCAGTTTTTCTGGCTATAGCTGCATTCAACGATCTATGGGCTGAGCTTGAAGAACTCTGATCTTCTCAGCGGTCTCAACGCTTTTTGCCTTAGTCAATTTTTCTGGATTTAGCTCGACAAGTGTTGAGCTGAGCTCGACGATCTGTAAGCTGAGCTCGACGAACTACAAACTGAGCTCGACGAGCTTCAAGCTGAGCTCGATGAACTTTGAATCATGAGCTCCTAAATTTAGCTCTTGAGGAATGTCGACCTGAGCTCAATGATCTGTGAGCTGAGATCGACGAACTGTGAGCTGAGCTCGACGAATTTTGAGTTTACCACCAAACTCATTTTTCTTCATATGTCCAATCATGGACTACCTGCATGCAAGAACTAAGGCACACATCAAATATATTATGCCCCTTAGCATGACTGGTGATGCCTCTTCAAATCCTGAGGAACATTGTAGGGTACAATTCCCAACAATCTCCCCCTATTTGAAGAAGGCAGATCACACATCCATGCTAAGGTGCATCAACACAAGAAATATCATGATAGGTCTAATGAAACATTAGCTTGACAACTTGCCATCCCAGTACAGGATAACTCCCCCCTAGATGAGATGGTTTAACACTATGATTGAAAGATCAATGGTACAGGTGAATTATCAATCATTGACAATGTGACAGTATGATTAACAACAACAACTTTATTAATCATTAACAAGGTAAACATTACGATCAAGATGAACCTAATCATTAACTAATTTAGATATCTTTAGTCAAACTATAGTAGGTAAAATTTGTGATTATAAGATATATGTCAAGGAATAGCATATTTATCAAACATAGACATGCAAGTGAAAATTTCAAGCACATTTGTCACATCAATGTAGTCAGGGCCAAAACATATTCATTTCCTTGATAGAGATTTTAAATTTTTTTACACTGTTGATATTCATTACAAAACATAGATTAGATAATTTTTAAATAAGCTTAATTCTTGCACTCTTCTATTAGCTATTCTTTGATGAACTTGCACCAACATCCTTGGTTGCAGCAGTCTTCTTCAAGTTTTCAGCTTTGTTCTTCTGCCACTTGAAGTAAAGGAATGGCTTTGAAATATATCTAGGAGGCATTTTCTTGGGGTTGCTCTTCCTTACCAGATTCTCTTTGAATACTCTTTCCCTTAGGCTCCGTTCATTTCGATGGAATTAGGATGCAGGAATTGGAATTGACTTCAATTCCGGAATTGACTTCAATTCCAATTCCTGTAGGAATTGGAATTCAAGTCAATTCCAATTCTGTTGTTCGACTAACTGCAGAAATTCTGTCATCATCATTGGAATTGATAATTTCGATGTTCGGCTGTATGTCTGATTTCAACGGTTGGAATTAAAATTTTAATTGTATAACATTGAAATCAACAAAATATATATTTTTTAAAATAGAAACCAACGTCAACAAATAATGTCACACATCACCAAAGTTCACAAAATTAAAACATAGTTTATGACATAACATAACATTGCAATATATTTGGATCCCAGAAAATCAACCCCGTAAATGTAAGCGTAGCCAAGTCCTCCTGATTGGCAACGACAAAGCCATGAACACGTCACTCTTGATGTCGTCAACACTCAGCATATCGATATCCTGTATGACCTCGTCCTCTGTCAGATCTGTGATAGCTGCAATGGCCGCATATATCCTGTCTGCCCTTGAGATCAGATATGTCAGTTGAGAAGTAACACTGCTCTCGTGTTCCATGTTCCTCGCTATTGCTGAAACACCATCTGCAATTATGTCCGCCGCTACTATTTTCTTCTTCTTCTTGGTCTCTGGCTCGATCTCCTCAACCACATTATCGTCCACTAAAACGTCAATGTGGATCTCATTCACTGCCTCGGATGTAGTTGCAGCATTAGCTCCTATAGCTCTATCAATCCCACATATCATAGCCAAGTCGCCCCAATTCACGATCACCTTGCTACGATAATGCTTTACTGTCGGGTGTGCCTACAAGTTTAGAGTTGAGCAACCTCATTAAATTTTAAATTGACAGGAAATTGAAAGTTTATTTTTAACTTACAATATTACCTGAACATAATTTGCCCAAACATCTTCGCTATTTACCTTAACTACATTGCTCTCCCAATCTTATCAAATTCCACTCGTATCAAGCATTGTCGATATCTCTTGGTAGTATTTATTCCATGTTTTTATTCGCGCCATTATCTTCTCCTTACTAATGTCGACGGTGCAAACCTCTTTTAATGCTTGAATTGCCGCTATATATGCGACACTTTTCCAATCACTAGCCGCCTTGTTTCCCAAATTTTGCTGCTCTAGGAGAGTAGTCGATAAAGCACAATCCATCTATGGTGTCTAGGGAACGTATGACCGTTCATTGGCCTTAACAACCTTTCCCTTGCCGTTATCCATTTAATTTCTGCAATTCAATCAAACATAAAAGATTGTACTCGTTGACCATATTTAGAAAACAAATTATATAAACAATAGCATCATATAATTTTAAAACTAACAACACTATAGCTTAAGTAGCACAATATGATTAAAAACAACAAACATTATATCTTAAGTAGCACCATATGATTTAAAAACCAACAAAATTATAATCATAGAGTAGCAAAGCAAGAGAACATTTCATAATCCACGTCGAGCACGATACTCGTTAAATATATTTACAGCCATAGTATCTCTAAAATGGGTCCACTCTGGAGTTGCTTGAACAGCACCCATTGCATCTGCATACTCAAAACTAGCATGACTTGCATCTTGTTCTAAAATGTCTGCATCTACTTCAGCAAGCAATCGTGCATTGTTCTCTAATCTCCTCTCTATCAGGAAATTATGGAGTACACAACATGCATTTATAATTTGAACCTATGCCAAATTTTAAAAAAATTACACTTTATAACCAAATAAATTATAGTAGAATGAAGGTCCTCTTAATAAATATACCTGCACTTTGATATCGTAGAAGGATGACCCTCTTAAAATTGCCCATCTTTTTTTGAGGAGACCAAATGTTCTTTCAATAACATTCCTCTCCTTTGCGTGTCTAAGATTAAACAACTCTTTATAGTTCGTAAGATTGTTACCCTATGTAGCCCACTCCTTTGGGTGATATCTTGTTGACTGATATGGAGCAAGATAACCTGGACCGTTAGCGTATCCCGCGTCCACAAGGTAGTATTTTCCTACCGGGACCTCAAAACGATTCACTCTTTCGAGAGCATTACGCAACACTCTGGAGTCCGAAGATGAACCCTCCCACCCAGGTAATACATAAACAAATTTCATGTTTGCGTCACATGCACCCATTACATTTATTGTAATTGCTTATTTCTTTTTCTGATATCGACCTTGATCTTTGATTGGAACTGTTACTTCAATATGAGTCTCATCTATGGCACCAATGCAATCCTATATAGATCGCAATTAGGTATTAATAATGCCTAAGCAGATAACATACACACTCGTGTATGTAAGAGATAAAATTCTCATCAGAAAATTACGCCATCTTTGTGTTCTTGATGCATCTGGGAGCCTGATAAATCAGGGGCTAACTTTAGAATTGCCCCTAATACAATGCTAAAATGACTGCTGACTGTATCAATTGAACGTAATAACGTTCCTCCAAGTGCCCAAAGTTTTTTATTATGAGCTAAAATATATAAAAAAGTACTAACAAACTCTCTAACTGAAATGTTTTTGTGTCTAATAGTAATCCTCTCCCAATTAATATGGTGCATAGAGTTTCAAAGGAGCTTTTATTCATTCGAAGCTGATTAAAACAATTGATATCTGTCCCACTATGTAATCAGGCAAACAACGTCCGTCTTAAAACAGTTTTGGCATCGGCCTCCACAAGATCCCTTGCGATCCTGGGTTTCATCAAAACAACATAGGCCGCAGCAAGAGCTGCTGCCACTACTGCTCTCCTACATCTACGATGTCTTTGTAATTCATTCATCTACATATAAACAAACAAGTAAAGAATGGAACTCATAAAATCAGCAGCTATTCAAATGTTTTGACCATTTTTTGATGAATAAGAAGAAGAAGAACTATGCAGATGAAGAAGAACTTTTGTTACAGGCTATTTTAAATCATCAATAATCTTGCAATACAATGCATTCAAATGTTGACCACTTTTTCATGAACTATACAAAGAAATCATCCAGCAAACAAAGAAATCTGGATCATCCAGATTACTGGATGATTTCTGGGCAGAAATCATCCAGCAAACTGGATGATTTCTAGCCCATAAATCATCCAGCAGTGACCCAGAAATCATCCAGCAAACTGGATGATTTTTGGGCAGAAATCATCCAGTTTGAAACTGGATGATTTCTGGGCAGAAATCATCCAGCAAACTGGATGATTTCTGGCCCATAAATCATCCAGCAGGGGCCCAAAAATCATCCAGCAGGGGCCCCTAAGAAGAAGAAGAAGAACTACCTGCCGGATCGGGAGAAGGAGCGACAACGGGGAGCGGGACCGAGAGCCGGAGCAGGGAGCGGCGATAGAAGCCGGCTGGATCGAGAGAAGAAGCGGCAACAGGATCGGGAGAAGGATCGATAGTGGGATTAGGAGAAGGGGCGACAGCGGGTAGCCGGGTCGGAATCGCGAATGCAGACCTAGCGAGGTCGGAAATGATATCACAGGAAATAGATTATATCGAATTCCTCCAGAATTGATTTTGATTTCCGATTCCAATGCTTTTTTGGCATACCGAACAGCCACAATTGGAATTGGCAATTGAATGCCAATTCCTAAGCCCCAATTCCATCGAAATGAACAGATCCTTAGGGAATTTCTTTCCAAATGCTTTATCCATTCCTCAGAAGGATATATACTATCAATATTCTTTAAGATTTGTTCATGGCTTACCCAAGCATTGATAATGATGGATTCAGAGGCATCACTTAGTTGTTCATGATATGGATCATCTCTGTTCTCAGCTCTCCTCTTTGTCATGAACTCTTCAGCCAATTGAGTTCCTTCCCTCTTTCTTCTGGAAGCAAGTTGTGCATCCTGTGCAATTCTAGCTTGTGCTGGGAAGTCTAGGTCCTCCGGCCTCTTTTTATCCATGAGTGCAGGTGTAGTGCCACCCTGATGCCTTGAATTACATTGAAAGCTTGATCTTCAATGAGTGCTGCTGCCTTATCATGCCTGCTCTCCTCTTTTCTGCCTTCTTCAGATATTATCTTTTGCAGTAAGGAGGTGTTGGCTTCATTTTTGTTTGATATATATTGGAGTATTCTCTCATTGTCAGTAAGCAGCTCATTCCTCAAGAGTATTGCCTGCTCCATAGAGTGGAGAGCAACCTTGGTGACATGATGATTGACGTGATCTGCTGCACCCTTGATCACCTCATCAGTTGCACTCACATAATTCATGACATATCCTATGTCTGCTGTAGAGAGTTTTTGGCTTGTGTCCAAGTATTTTATGAGGGTGGTCAGCTTGATGCCAGCAGTTCCAACCTTATCAAACAAGGCGGTGACCTGTTTATTTAAGTGAGAGATTTCTTTTTATTTTCATTGACTTTGGTTGACAATTCATCCCTCAGTTTGGCAACTGATTGATCAACATACTCCTTGAGGGTTGTGGTCTTAGAATCCAAAGTGCTTTGATTTGGTTTAGAAATTCCTCATTGGATATGGGAGTAGATGAAGTATGACTCATAGGAGGAGGTACAACAATCTGAGCAGGAATCTGAGAAGGCTCCCCCTCAACTACAACACCTGCAGAAGGAAACATTTCATTAGATAAATCTGTACTAACACTACTAATTAAGAGGGTATGGGTACTACCTGTAGTGGGTGCAGGCTCAACTATTCTGTTGACAACTTGGTTCAAGTTTGTCAAATCCATCTAATCATGCTCCCCCTCAGATTGAGCATCCTTCTCTGGGCTTGACTTATCAAGATAAGTATCTAAAGTCTTAGGAGGCTCCCTGTTATCTTCTGTAGCAAGGATATCTTCACTTGTTGCAACACCATCAGTATCAGCCATGTCTGCCTCATCTTCTGCAGCAACCTCTTCTGCAGCAGCATTCTTTGACACTAGTCCGGTCCTGGGGCTGACATGGATTTTATCAACATGCGTAACAGTATCCTTGTTGGAACCTGCTTTCTGATTCCTCCTAACGTTCGAAACAGGATGCAGCCTACACTTACTCCCCCTGCGCTACCCTCCTGACGAGAGTCGGAGACATGAAATCAGACCGAGGGGGCTCAGCTTGGAGGTCCCACCTCTTACCCGGAAGAACTGAAGGTCTTCCCCTCCCTAGCTGGTGCTGAGCTAGGTGCATGTGAGGAAGATTGTGGAAAGGTTCAACAACCCCTTCTCAGGCACCTTTACCAGTCTATTTATAGGCCTCTGAATCTGATCTGCAAACAACACTTCTGAATCATCCTGAAAAGACCAAAACACCCTGGGCTGGGTCTGCCAACATCCAAACTCCGCTGTTCTGGAGAGCTATATGCAGACCTCCAGGGGTAAAAATGTAAAATTACCTAGGGCATAAAGGTAAAAACCCCCCATTGGGGGTAAAAAGGTAAAGACACCTCTTTTCATATGTGGCGAGTGGGGAAAGATCCGTCAGGCCTAAAGAGGTCTCGCCTGGTGGGCCATCTCGCCCCACCAGGAGGTCTCGCCTAAAGAGGTCTCGTCTAAATCCATGGGTTGTCCATACCTCTCGCCTCTTGCAGGTGGGCCTCCTCCCATCTCGCCAGTCCTCCTTCCTTGCTTGCTGGGTCACCTTTCGCGAGCCCAAGGTTATACACAATCCCCGCTCTTTTCGAGGTTGCCCTAACCTCGGAAAGATAGTCCAACCGTGGCTCGCGATGCTAGGATTCCTTTATGAGAATCTTTGGTGGGTCCCCCCCCCCCTACGGGGCCTATAAATATGAGACCCCAGCCTTTATTTGGGACCCTATAGCCTTCGTTTCTTCCTCCTTCGGAATGTCTCAGAGTCAAAGTTTCCGCAAGCGCCTCACGATTGTGCGAAGGCGAAACAAAGCCAACACGGACACCCTTTTCCCGGATCTGGGGCGCACTCCCCCTTAGCGTCTCCGCCCTCTCGCTTAAAAAGGACGAAAGCCGCCTGCCCCCCTCTGTCGGCGGGCGCAACCTCCTCTGCCCCTTCAACAGACAACCCATTCGTTTCTTCCGGAGAGAAGCAGGTAATCACATTACTCTTTCCCTTCTCTGGTCTCGCCTGCTGACTACGCTTTTTCAGGGAAGTTTTGCTGATTCGCCTGTGCCTGCCAATCCTCCCGATAATATAAACCAAGTTCCTCAGCGCACTGACTCGCCCAAGGCGGCCTCTCCACCCCCCTCGCGGAGAGAAAACCTCTCGCGAGTTGTGGGGAACCCTCGCATCCCCAGTAAGATCTCTTCCCTTCTCGCCTTTCTGTTGATTTGCCTTCTTTTATCCGACTCGCGCGGGCTCATCCTTGCTTGTGATCTCCCGCTATTTCCACATGCGTCCAATTTGATTCCAATATTGAAGAAGCTCCCGCGTCTCCCCCCTCTCGCCTCTTCCTCATCCTGGCGAGATCGAGGACTACTTGGGTGATCCCATGGACCCCCTGGAATTGAAGCGGAGGACAGCCAGGATGTTTCGTAAATATACGCACATAATCCGCGAGATGGAGCTGGAGAAGCAAGCCTCCGACCGGTGCATGGAGTGGATAGAAGCAGATTATCACCGCCTTTCCGCCAGGATGGAAGCGGACGGGGTGCTAGACGGGACCGACCCCCAAGCCATCTTAAACGAGACGGACGAACATCTTCGTCTCGCGCGCCGCAGCGTGATCGCTGCTCGCGCCTTTCACCTTCCTGCCCGCCCTCCATGCGCGGGAGGTAAAGATGGCCGCTGGCAGTGGGTGCAAAACTAAACTGTCGCAGTCCCGTCTCGCCCTCTCCAGGTCCTCCTTGTATTTCTGTCAATTTAGCTTGTTTGATTATTGACGCGTTGTATAAAACTTATTTGGGCGAGATGTTCCCTTCTGCGGGACGATATATTTAGACTTTTGGTACTGTATTGGTCATATCATGTCGTCTTTTCATCTGTCATGATTAGCTATTATTCTATTAGTCCTATAATGATGGCTTGCCTCGAAAAGATTGTTGCGGCGCCCCCGCCTCTTGAGTTCCAGAGAGAGTGAGATAGAGAGAGATCGAGAGAGAGAGAGAGAGAGATGAAATGTCGGGGTGTCTCCTCATTTACCGCCGCCTGACTTTCCCGCTTAATCCCCCCTCTCCCTTATCCCTTATAAATATCTCCAACCCAGGCCTCTCTGCTTTGTTACTCTGAGCTGTTTCTTTGACCGCGGCTCCCGTCTCTCTCCCCATCTCGCGTCCCTCTCTCTCTGAACCGTCCTCTCCTTCTTTTGCCGCTTTCTCGCCCGCCATGGGAAAGAAAAAGATGGAAGAGGGCGAGGGGCGCAGCCGTTGCGGAAAGCGCTTCGTGGACCACGACTTCCCTCTCGGCAGACTGCCAGAGGAAGACCACGCTCGTTTCGCCAGCGAGTATCTCTCCGGCGGCTATCTGTCTCGCCCGCCCAAAGTTGGCGAATGCATCAACACCTTCTACCCCAATGAGCTGGCCTTCCCCGTCTCGCACTTCGAGGCAGGGCTGCGGCCTACCCTCTGGCCGGAGGTCAAGCTAGTGCTGAAGTACTTTGGGGTCGTCCCGGCCCAATTCAACCCCAACGCCATCTCCATGTTGATCGCTTTCGCCTGTTACCTGCGGCGAGAGCATATTGAGTTTAGTTTAACTGCCTTCCGCAAGCTGTTTGTCTACCGCGCCAAGGACGACGGCATCTCTTATTTCACAGGCCAAGGCCTGAAAGTGTGCGAGATGCCGAACAAGAACCACCACTGGCTGACTCGGTTCGTCTTCATCCGCGGGGATCTGGGAGGTATCCCTCTCGCCCCCGTGTCTCCTGCCGAATGCTATTATGACACCCCCAAGGTGGGGGGTGCCGAGAAAGACCTCTGCGACTTCTTCGTAGGGAAGAATTTCAAAGTCCAATACCTTCGGCGAGACCTCGACTCGCTCCCCGCCGTCTTTCCCGGCGAAGGTACGCTTCTATTTCCCTCTTTATCCTTGTAAATTCTTACTCCCCGCTGACTGTCATCTTATCTAGGAGAGAGGACCGTCCCCGTCCACCCCCCCTACCAAAGTAACCGAGCTCCCGCTTTGGCGAGTATGGTGGTGGAGGTTGCGAAAGACACGCTGACACCTGCCCCCAAGAAGAGGCCCGCGGGCGAGGGTACTTCTCGCCTCAGCCCCAAGAAGAAGAAAAAGTCAGTGTCCTTCAAAAAGGAAAAATCTGCTAAGGAAAGAAAAGAGCCAGAGGGGTCCCTGTCCCCCATCACTCTATCGTCTCCCTCGCCTCCCCGACGACCCGTCTTGCCCGTTCGCGAGACGGTCTCTTCAGAGCCAGCTGCCCCCGGCAATGTTCAGCCCTCTCAGCTCCCTCCTGGCAAGACTGGCTCGTCCAGCCGCCCGATTCCCACCTCGCACCCTAATTACAATATGGGGCCTGTGATGGATGATGACGCCGACGAGCCGGTTCTCATATAGGACCAAGACACCAACCGCGTGTCGGTGTCTACCCTTCTACCTTCCTGGAAGGAGCAGGACCACCCACCAGTCATGCCTTCTCCTTAGGATTTGGGCTGTATGGCGGCCTTGGCTCCGAGCCCGCAGATAATAAGGCATCGCGGGATCTCATTCTAAAAAGTGCCCACTCCCAGTTTCGCTCCTTGGAGCTCGCGCACCGAGTCTCGCGCTGCCTCGTTTTCAACAATAGGAAATGGAAGGAGGCGGAGGCCGGTCTTGCCGCGGAGCGGGAGAAATCCCTCGACCTGGAGAAGCGATTGCTTGTTGCCGACAACCTCCTCGCGCAGAGCCAGGGTGGCGTGGTAAGTTTTCTCACCGTTGCTTTGCTAGTCTTACTCTTGCTTTTTATAGTCCCTTACTCGCTCTCTTCCTGTAGGATGCCGATACGGCCAACAGAATGCGCTCGCGTATTGAGGAGCTAGAGGGGGAGAACAAGAAGTTGAAAGCCGAAAATCTCCGCCTCCGGAACAGCGCAATATCCCCCTTGGACCAATTTCCCGTCCCTTCTCGCTACTCAGTAGACGAGGTGGACGCCATCTGCCGGGACTCCAATATCAAGACGGCCGAGGTTGTTCTTAAGATGATGAGGAGCTGGGAGTGGTGCGCGAGGATGCAGAGACGGTAACCGTCCGCGACCTGGTCCACCGCTTGTACGGCGAGACGGACGACAGCTCTTCTTCTGACAGCGAGTAGCATACCATCAACTGCAGTGGCTTCCCTTCCCCTCTTTCTTTTGTATAGCACTTGTATTTCTGGTAGACACTTCCTTGAAAAAGGAAAGCGAGGTGTTCCTGCTCTACGGATATTTTGTTTAAAACTTTTTACACATTAATTGTTGCTTCCCTCTTCGGGCGTCTTGCATGATAGTTAGTCAGAAACGCGGGACAACTTTTTAGGTGCTATTTAATTGCTGCTTTTATCTTCTGCCATCTCGCTTAGTAGCTAGCCAAAAGCGCGAGACAATCTTTTAGATGTTGTTTAATCGCCGCTTTTATCGTCTGCCATCTCGCTTAATAGCTAGCCAAAAGCGCAAGACAATTCTTTATCTCTCTTCGCCCCTACTACGCGCGAGATCCGCCCACTGTTAGCGCTCGCCTCGCCGCAAGACTATCCTGCGCCGAAATCCCTGGAGACCAGTCGTCTCGCTCGGCAGGTTCTGCCTTCAAAGGCTTACTTGTGCCTGGAATAAGGAAGGTCCCCCCGCCAGGCACGAGACCACCCATGGAGAGTGCCGTCCAGGGACCCTCTTCCCTGGCCCCTCTCTATTTTAGGGATTTTCCGTCATCCTTCTGATGAATATGGACCCTTCCCCTCGCGAGCCCTTACACTTAGACTTGCCTTCAAGCGAGCCTGCTGCCCTGCCAGCTAGATGAGAGCCTGGTCAGCGGGTCTGCTCGGGGTCTCCTCTCCAAACCATCTCTAACCACCGAGTGAGCCTACAACCCTGCCAGCTAGGTGAGAGCCTGGTCAGTGGGTCTACTCGGGGTCTCCTCTCCAAAACATCTCTGACCACCGAGTGAGCCTACAGCCCTGCCAGCTAGATGAGAGCCTAGTCAGCGGGTCTGCTCGGGGTCTCCTCTCCAAAATACCTCCAACCACCGAGTGAGCCTTCAGCCCTGCCAGCTAGATGGGAGCCTGGTCAGCGGGTCTGCTCGGGGTCTCCTCTCCAAAGCACCTCCAACCACCGAGTGAGCCTTCAGCCCTGCCAGCTAGATGAGAGCCTGGTCAGCGGGTCTGCTCGGGGTCTCCTCTTCCAAAACACCTCCAACCACCGAGTTAGCCTACAGCCCTGCCAGCTAGATAGGAGCCTGGTCAGCGGGTCTGCTCAGGGTCTCCTCTTCCAAAACACCTCCAACCACCGAGTGAGCCTACAGCCCTGCTAGCTAGGTGGGAGCCTGGTCAGCGGGTCTGCTCGTGGTCTCCTCTCCAAAACACCTCCAACCACCGAGTGAGCCTTCAGCCCTGCCAGCTAGATGGGAGCCTGGTGAGCGGGTCTGCTCGAGGTCTCCTCTCCAAAACACCTCCAACCACCGAGTGAGCCTTCAGCTCTGCCAGCTAGATGGGAGCCTGGTTAGCGGGTCTGCTCGGGGTCTCCTCTTCCAAAACACCTCCAACCACCGAGTGAGCCTACAACCCTGCCAACTAGATGGGAGCCTGGTTAGCGGGTCTGCTCGGGGTCTCCTCTCCAAAACACCTCCAACCACCGAGTGAGCCTTCAGCCCTGCCAGCTAGATGGGAGCCTGGTCAGCGGGTCTGCTCGGGGTCTCCTCTTCCAAAACACCTCCAACCACCGAGTGAGCCTACAGCCCTGCCAGCTAGGTGGGAGCCTGGTCAGCGGGTCTGCTCGGGGTCTCCTCTCCAAAACACCTCCAACCACCGAGTGAGCCTTCAGCCCTGCCAGCTAGATGGGAGCCTGGTTAGCGGGTCTGCTCGGGGTCTCCTCTTCCAAAACACCTCCAACCACCGAGTGAGCCTACAGCCCTGCCAGCTAGATGGGAGCCTGGTCAGCGGGTCTACTCGGGGTCTCCTCTTCCAAAATACCTCAACCACCGAGTGAGCCTACAACCCTGCCAGCTAGGTGGGAGCCTGGTCAGCGGGTCTGCTCAGGGTCTCCTCTTCCAAAACACTTCCAACCACCGAGTGACCCTACAACCCTGCCAGCTAGATGGGATCCTGGTCAGCGGGTCTGCTCGGGGTCTCCTCTCCAAAACATCTCACCCTTGGTGTCCTAAAAAGGTCTCTCACGCTTTCATCACATCAAAAGAGCACATCCTAATGGTAAGCATTGTACAATAATAAAAAAAGGAGGAGAGGTGCAATGGACAGAGTGCTACGGGTAAAATCTCTTTAAATCATCACCACTTCGGGCTCGCTCGAGGGATACCCCGTCCACATCCTGGAGGTGGTACCCTCCTGACTTTAAGACTTCTTTTACTACAAAGGGACCCTCCCAATTGGGGTTGAGCTTCCCTACGGAGGCCCCTCTACCTGCTGCATCTACCTTTTTCAGGACCAAATCTCCTTTCTCAAACTGCCTGATCCTTATATGCTTGTCGAAGTACCTTGCAATCCGGCGCTTGACCTCCTCCTGCCGGACAAGCGCCAAATCCCGGAGCTCCTCCACGAGATCCAATGAGAGTCTTTGTTCTTCTTCGTTCTCTGCTCTCCATCCTTTGGCTCCTTCCCTTACAACTGCTACTCTCGGTGATGCGACCTCAAACTCGATAGGTATGACAGCCTCTGAGCCATGAGAGAGCTTAAACGGGGTTTCCCCCGTGGCTGTTGAAAGAACTAGTGCCTAAACACCTAGAGGGGGGGGGTGTGAATATGTGCACTTAATCTTTTTAACTTTAAAGGCAGAAACACTGATTTATTAGACCTATTTATGCAATTCTCTACAGCAATTCAGCACATATAACACATCAATCACAGAATAAAGCACACACAGAGTACACACAGCTTTTATAGTGGTTCCCCAAGGTCTGGGTACATCCACTTCCCCCTTCGCCTATCTAGTAGTGTACTAGATTCGGCCTAACTTCTCCACTACTTCTCAGATCCACAGATCTTACAGCTCAGAATCCAAACAGGTTCCTACAACTCAGAGTGATCCCACTCCTACAAATCAGGCACAAAGCCCTACCACTCAGTCTTCACCAAGACCTACACTCAGCCTTCAACAAGGCCTACACTCAGCCTTCAACAAGGCCTACACTCAGAGAAATGTATCTCCTACACTCAGGCACACAAGCCCTACCACTCAGCCTTTATAAATATAGTTTTACAACTCAGATCCCTTAGGATCCTACAGAAAATAAAGAGTACAAAGATTAATAACCACAACTCTGATTGAGAAAGATAAGTTGATTGGCTTCTTGATGAGTTCTTGAAGGAACTTTGCAGAGATCAACCTCCCTTGGCTTTCTTCAAAGCTTCTTGAATTAGAACACAGTAGGGTTGTATCTCTAGACAGATGATCTTCAATAAACTGTTGACTTGAGAATCAGATCTCAATCTGAAACTTTCTTATCAGCCTGGTTCAATAGCTGTCTTCTTAGAAGGAACTTTCTCTCTCCAACTTCTTAGATCTTCACTTGAAGGTCTTCTTCTTGTTGTGTTGTTTTTCACTTCAGTGATTGCTTCTTCTTATTCTGATTATTCTCTTCTGTTGAAGGAATAAGCCTTTATATAAGACTTCTTCATGGTGACCGGCTGATCCGGTTTCTAACGATCTTATGACAGCTCTGACAGTAGCAGTTGACCGGTTGAAATGACAGATGTCAAGTCATCCAGTCACTTCTTGAAAACTCTGTCACTGTCTGAAAGTGTCGAGACAGATAGTCTTTATGTGTCGACACAAATAGACCAAGTGTCGACACAAGTAGACTAAGTGTCGACACTAGACTTCATGGTGTCGACACAACTCCTTGTATTGTAGAAACTGCTTTTCGACACTGCTTCTTCAGAATGTGTCGACACTGATCCAGTGTGTCAACACAAGTCCTTCTTCTTCAATGCATAGTTGATTTCTGCTAAGTGTCGACACAATTCCTTTGTGTCGACACATCTTCTTGTGTTGAAATTTGCTAAGTGTCGACACATCTTCTTTGTGTCGACACATGCCTTCTGTGTTGAAACTTTTGCTGAGTGTCGACACATCTCCTTTGTGTCGACACATTCTTCATGTGTTGATACTTTTGCTGAGTGTCGACACATCTCATTTGTGTCGACACATTCCTCATGTGTTGAGACTTTTTGCTGAGTGTCGACACAGCCTCCTAGTGTCGACACTTGTACTTGAACTTTGTTGAAGTTTTGCTGAGTGTCGACACAGCCTCTTAGTGTCGACACTTTTGCTATCGACAAAGTTTCTCTGAGTGTCGACACTGCTTCTAAGTGTCGATACTGATTATGTAGACATTTCTTCATTGTGTGTCGACACTTTCCTTCTGGTGTCGACTCTGCCTTCCTAGTGTCGACTCTGCCTTCCTAGTGTCGACACACAATTACTCCAAGTGTCGACACTGCTTCTCTGGGTGTCGACACAAGCTTTCGTAAGTGTCGACACTTTTCTTCCAGGTGTCGACACATGGGCTTAGAAACTTTTCCTGCAAACCTGCAGTTACTTAACCTGCACAAAGAAACTCAAAGCACATCAAATACATCTTGATGTATATCATTGAGTAGGGTGAGGCTTCTTCAAATCAGGTATATATATTCCAATGTACCCAACAATCTCCCCCTATTTGGAGAAGTCATAACCCTTAGTCAATGATATACACCATACATAACAAATTCTCAGTATGATGTAAAACAGTAATATATGACAGGGAAAATACTAAAACATGCATGAACAGAATATGTATATACAATAAGCTCAGAACAATTAATGTAATAGATTTAAACCATGACACAATGTTCTTACAAAATTCCAACATTTTCATTAGTCAAAAGTTTACATAGAATTTTAATACAAATGATTATAATTGTAAACTAAAGAAAATGCTATCCTATTGCTTCTCAGGTTCCTTGATTACAATCCCCTTTCCAGATTGAATCTTTGCTTGAACTGGAGCTTCGGTATCATCAGCAGCGGCATGCTTCTTCCCTTTAAGATATTTCTTTTTCAACTCTTCAGCCTTTATCTTCTGTCTTTCAAAATAATGATAAGGCTTGGGAAAATACTTGCTAGGCTCCTGGGCAGTAGGGGTAGCTTTCCCAGTGTAGCCTTTCTTCTATATTGTACAATGGCCTCTTGCCTATTCTCATGCTTCCTCCACTCCAGTTCAGAATATCACTTGCCTCTATCCAGGATGTCCTTAGCAGCCTTCCATGCAGTCAAGATGATATTCCTGAAAGTGGGGCTCCATTGTTCAAAATCAGGCCTTAATTCAGCTTGCTCTCTGAATCTTTTCTTAGACAATTGAGTCTCTTGTTCCTTTAATAAGGCCTCTTGTTCTTTTAGTATGGCCTCTAGCACAGGCTGAACAACTTTCTCAATGATAATGTTCTGATTTCCCTCAGTAGGACTGTACATAGTCTGTATCTCTTGATGTATCATGTCAAAGTTCGGTGGAGGGTATATCACTTGAGCTACTTCAGCTTGCTCTCCTCCAAAGTATGCAGGATTTATGCCAGACTCTGCAACATTGTCATCATCACATAAGGGTGAATATCCAAGGGTGGCTCTGATGGAATTTGAAATCCATTTGGCATGATCAGAGCCTGCCTTGACTAATACCCTCTCCCCCTTTATGACTTCTCTCTCAATGTGATCCCTAAGATCATCTTTCTGGAACCTGATCTGGGCATTCAGATAGTTTACTCCATGCTTATAAAAAGGTTTCAACCTTTGGAGCTTTTTTGTGATTAGCTTCTGTGAATCCTGGAGGGCAGAAGTAACAACAGTTAGACCTTCTTGTAATGCCTGATCAAATTCTGCCTTGGCTGTAGTCAGGGCTGCAGTATGGGCAGAAGCAAGATTCTTCATTTCAGTGACTATCATATTATGTGATTCAATCAAGTTTTCATTCATTCTTATTTGGTTTTTCAGGACATAGCCTTGCTTCACTGCCATATCATCCACTTATGTTTTAATCTTCTCTTGATGAGTGACCAGATAGACTACTGCATTTCCTCCCTTATGGAAGCAGTCAGTCATTTCTCTCTTGTTGAGATTCACTTCAAATCTGATAGATTTTATGTCTTGTGCAAGATCAAATTGAAGTGACTTATGCCCTTCATCCATGTACTTTTCTAGAGCTTGCCTTTGCTCATCCAGCTTAATATGTAAAGCCACCATCAGTGAATTGTAGTCAGTAGATGGGGCAGGCTGTGGAGCAACAGTCTGTAGGGCTTTCTTATAGTTCTGGATTCTTCTCTTGAAGACCTGGAACTTCCTCTTCTTGGCTCTAGCAGCCTCCTCATCCTCTGAAGCAGAAGTGCTAGCTATATCCACTATATCCTTAGGACTAGGATGTGAATCCTTCTTAGTCCTTGGTAGCCCTTCAGTATCTCTTGGCTCCTCAGTCTCCTTCCTTGCAGTTTCCTCTATAGTCTCTACATGCTCCCCCTCAATATGGGTCTTCTCCCCCTCAACAGCAGCTATTTCTTTCTCAAGGTCTGTTTGTACAAGATCAGGGAATAGCTCCTCTAAGGTAAATTCCTGTTGAGAATGGGCTGGAGAATCTCTGATCTCATCAACCACTTTAGCATCAACAGATGTGTCCTCCATGACAACATCTTGTGGTTGAGGGTGTATCTGTGTTTGCTGATGAACATTAGGTAATGAATCAGTCAAAACTTCATCCTCAATAGGGAAATCTAATTGATTAATGTCAGTTATTACCTCTAGAATAGTTTGGGTAGCTTGTTCACTCTCTAGTGGAGTTGGCTCTTCCACAAGTAAAGGCTCCCCCTGGAGTGGATCTTGGTGAGCTTGGCTTGCTGAGGGTATCTCCCCCTGCCTTTGTGCATCCTCTTGTCTTGCTGGAGACTGTCCAGCAGTTCCTGTCTCTTCATCATCAGGAGTAAACACTACTTGCTCTTCAGAGCTGCTGGAGGATTCTTGAGCTATAGTGGCTATCTTCTTCTTCTTCTTCTGGGGTGTGTCCTTTGCTGGAGATGGCAGTTCCTTTGTCAGCACTCTATCCCACCTAGAAAAAATTCTCAAATCCATTCTCCTCATGTGGTTAATATTGGAACCTGCAGCCTGATTCATCACCTCAGGAACACTTCCAACTAGGTATAGACTCAGTATTCTACCCAGATTGAGCTTCTTCATACTTTCTTTTATCTTCTCAAACACAACTGCAGACCAATCAGTATTAATTTTGAAGATGATCCTTGTCATCAAACTGAACATATAAGCTGAAATTTTGTCATGTCCTCCGGGCTTGCTCAGGATGACCTTGCCAACTATCTCTGATAGAAACTTTCCTTGGATGTTCATTCCTTTTCTATTGAAAACTGATCCAATCTTCAGGTTTGAATCCAGTCCACACCATCTCAATGCATCTCTAGTCTTGGAAGCAGATACATCTTCTTCCTCCTTTGTTCTTGGTAGTTGAAGTACCTTCCTTAGACTTTTAGGTGTGACCTTGACTTTGGTCCCATGAACTCTGGACTTAATCTTGAGTCCAGTATCATCAAGTGAAGCTGCACTCAAAAATTCAAGGACCTCTTTCTTCCAGATCTTGATTGGTTCTGATACAAGATATTCCAATCCAGTCTCGGCTATTAGGGTTACCACACCTTTGATTTCGGGTTCCGTGTCATCAAAGGCATGTCGCATGAGCTCATATCCTTCATTAACATTCTCTTCTAGCTTGGGCGCCATTAAGGTTTGAAGAAATTTTGAATTTGGAGAAGAGAGATGTCGACACACAAGTTTGGTCTCGAGACAAAGGTGAGCGTGTCGACAAACACAGGGAAAAACCTATTTATACCTTTCTAGAATCGAAGGTGAAAATGCGCGTCAAAATACTTAAATTGTGTCGACACTGTTGAAAAGTGTCGACACCAACTGCTAATGTCTCGACAACTATGTGTCAACACAAGTATAGTCGACAGAATATATGTGTCGACACTTATATATGTGTCGACACTACTCAGCTCGACACTTAGTCGAGACTTTACTACATTAATTCTGTGTAAATCCTAAGTGTCGACACCACCCTGGATGTGTCGACACCTACCCTGGATGTGTCGAACTAATTCTCTGAAGTGTTGACACAGACTTCCTAGAGGTGTCGACACCATTTCTCTGAAATGTCGACACAACTTCTATGTGTCGACACAGACAACTCTGTGTATCGACACCATTTTACTTAGCCAATTTTGTAAACTATTCTAAGTTTATCATCCCTAATTCAATTTTAAATTTATTGAATTTGATTTCATCTAAGCGCTTAGTATACATATCAGCTAACTGATTATCTGTATTTATATACTCTAGGGAAATATCTTCTTTTTCCACATGTTCTCTTAGAAAATGGTACTTTATTTCTATGTGCTTAGTCCTACTATGAGTGATAGGATTATTTGCAATAGAAATAACACTAGTAGAATCACAAAATAAAGGTGTTCTACTTACTTGAATACCATAATCTTCTAGCTGGTGTTGTATCCATAGTAGTTGTGCACAACAGCTTCCTGCAGCAACGTACTCTGACTTAGCTGTGGAGATAGCCACACTGGTCTGCTTCTTGCTACTCCAAGACACCAGCCTTCCACCTAGAAATTGACAGGTACCTGTGGTACTCTTTCTATCTTCCTTGCAGCCTGCAAAATCTGCATCTGAATAACCTGTCAGTTCAAAATCTCCATTCATAGGATACCAAAGGCCTAGATATGGTGTGCCCTTAAGATATCTCAAAATTCTTTTGACTGCTGTCAAATGAGATTCTTTAGGGCAAGCTTGGTACCTAGCACAGACACATGTAGCATACATGATATCTGGTCTACTTGCAGTCAAATATAATAGGGAGCCAACTATCCCTCTATACAAAGTTTCATCTACTGGTTTCCCTACATCATCTTTGCATAAAGACATTGTTGACCCCATAGGAGTTTTCATGGTAGTGGATGATTCCATACCATACTTCCTTATCAATTCTAGGGTGAACTTAGACTGGCATATGGATAAACCATCCTCAGTCTGTCTAACTTGGAGACCCAAGAAGAACTTAAGTTCCCCCATACTGCTCATTTCAAATTGTCCTTGCATTAGTTTTGCAAACGTTTTGTAAATACTACTTTCTGTAGACCCAAATATGATGTCATCTACATATATTTGGACTAAGATAATCTTGCCTCTGGATTCCCTAAGGAATAGAGTCTTGTCTATTTTCCCCCTTGTGAATTTATTCTCAATGAGGAAACTAGACAGGGTCTCATACTAAGCCCTATGGGCTTGTTTTAACCCATATAAAGCCTTCCTAAGTCTATAAACATAATTAGGTTTAGTTGAATCAACAAAACCTGATGGCTGTTCCACATAGACTTCTTCCTTCAGATTTCCATTCAGAAAAGCTGACTTAACATCCATTTGGTATGCCTTGAACCCTTGAAATGTTGCATATGCAAGGAACATCCTTATTGCTTCCGGTCTCGCTACTGGAGCAAAGGTTTGATCAAAATCAATACCTTCTTCCTGCCTATATCCTTTAGCAACTAGTCTAGCTTTATTCTTTATAATAATTCCATTCTCATCCAGCTTGTTCCTAAATATCCACTTAGTTCCAATTATGTTGTGACCCTTTGGTTTAGGAACTAGCTCCCAGACCTTGCATCTTTTGAACTGGTTCAGCTCCTCTTGCATGACCTCAATCCAATAAGGGTCTAGGATAGCTTCTTCAAATTTCTTTGGCTCTACTTGGGATAGAAAGCTGGAGTAGAGAACTGAGCTTAGATTCCTGCTCCTTGTTTGTACCCCTTGTCTGAGATCTCCAATAATTTGATTGGCTGGATGATCTTTTAAATGCCTATTTGCTGGAGGCAGCCTGTCTTCAGGTTGTACACCTTCAGCTTCTTCATTCAGCAGCTCCTCTTGGTCTTCTTCAGCAACAGGAGTATCTTGTACTCCCCCTGGATAGCAGCCACTATCATCCACTTGCTGACTTGCAGTAGAACCTTCTGCACTAGTAAGCTTGTCCATCTTCTCAGTTACACCTGTGGAGCTGCAAACACTTCTAGGCAATTTATTGTTAATGAGTCTAGCTTCATCAAAGACTACATGAACTGACTCTTCTACAACTTGAGTAGTCAAGTTGTAGACCCTATAATCCTTACTGTTGTTGTTGTACCCAACAAAGATCCCCTCTTGGGATTTGACAGCAAACTTGGTTAAATAAGACTTACCATTGTTAAGTATATAACATTTACAACCAAAGATCCTGAAATAGGATAGATTTGGTTTTCTGCCCTTCACAATCTCATAGGGGGTCTTATTGTGGCTCTTGGTGATAGTAGCCCTATTAATTACATGACATGCAGTGTTTACTGCCTCAGCCCAGAAATATTCTGGGAGAGATGTGTCACTTAATAGGGTTCTACCAGCCTCTATCAAGGTTCTATTTTTCCTTTCAGCAATACCATTTTGCTGAGGTGTTCTTGGTGAGGAAAATTCCTGAAATATCCCAAACTCTTCACATAGCTTTGTCATACTATCAGACTGGAATTCAGTACCATCGTCACTTCTTATTTTGACCACTATGCTGTCTAACACATTCTGAATTTGTTTGACAAAACTATAAAAGATACTAGGAGTTTCAGATTTTTGCCTTAGGAAGAATACCCAGGAAAACCTTGAATAATCATCTACAACCACAAATGTGTAGACATTCCTACCTAGGCTGTGAACTGGCATAGGACCAAAAAGATCCATATGCAAGAGGTATAGACACCTCACATCATCTTTGTTCTCAATGCTATGAAAGGTGGATTTGGTCTGCTTGCCCTTTTGACAAGCTGAGCATATCCCATCCTTTATACACTTAACCTGAGGACCATTCCTCACTAACTCTTTGCTAAAGAGTTGGCCAATTGTCTTATAGTTAAGATGAGCCAGCCTCTTGTGCCATTTAACATAATGTGAGACTTTTTCATCAGCTACAAGATAAACAGGAGAACCAATGTTCTCACACATAATGTCTAGACAATAGACATTTCTCTTCCTATACCCAGTCAGAATGATCTTTTGATCACTTGACCTACTGATATGACAACCATCCTTGACAAATGAGATGTCATATCCTAAATCACTCAGCTGACTTATGCTAATGAGGTTATGTTTCAAACCGTTTACATAAGCCACTTGAGTAATTGTAATTAGGTTGCTAGAAATGTTACCAAAGCCTTTGATGATTCCTTTTTCTGAACCACCAAAAGTAACCTTAGGACCATCCTTGATTGGTGTATAGTCCTTCAGCAATCCCCTAGTTCTAGTCATGTGCCTGGAACATCCACTGTCCAAGTACCATATTAGGGCATGACCACTTGGACCCACCTGCAAAACAAATTACTTAACCTTAGAACCCAAATAATTCTTGGGTCCTTGGTGCAAGTTAGTCTGACTCTTAACAAAACTACCTGTAGCTTTTCTAGTAGGTAGTTTGCTACTCACCTTGGCATTTGAATTATGCCAACAATCTATGGCAAAGTGGCCTACCTTGCCACAACACAAGCACTCAAATCTGTTGTACCTTTGTTTAGGTACAACCCTGGCTGTTTTATCTACAGCAGGCTTCTTGTTGAGTACTGAGGCTATGCCCTTAGACTTGGACTCTACTATCCAGGCAGGTTTTGTAAACTCCAATCCAGTTTTACCCTTATGAGGTACAAACTCATCTATCAAAGGTAGAACATATTTTGGTTTAGAAAAACTTGCAACAATATCTCTCTCCTTCTGAAGACTAATCTCTAGATTTCTGATTTGATCATTCTTGAATGTAATAGTCCCCATCTGAATAATAGTAATGTTCTTCAGTCTGGCTATTTCATTTAGTTTTTGATCTAATAACTTATCAAAGTCTGTTGTAGCCTCTTTAAGACTAGTAATCTCCTTAGCCTGAGTTTTGGCCAAGAGTTTGCTTTTCTTCAAAGCCTGCAACAATACTCTATATTCATCAATTAACTGATGAATGTCTCCTTCAGATTCAGATCCACTCACATCACTTGATGCTGATGTATCTGATTCTGATCCAGCACTCAAACTTGAACTAGAAGAACAAATTTGTACCTTACTAGGTCCAGATTGATCCTGGATTTTGTCTCCTTCTGATAAGGCCATCAGTCCCTTGCACTGAATGTCCTCATGCTCATAAATTGAGTTCATTAGCTGCATGAACTCATTTTCTTCTTTTTCAGCAAACAAGCCTATATAGGCTTCAGCTTCTGAATCTGTTTCTGAAGATGACATATCAGTCAGACTTTTATCCTTCTTGGCAACAAAAGACCTTTCCTTTTTGCCCTTGAACTGTGTCTTCTTCTTATCAGTAGACTCTTTCCTCTTTTCTGGACAATCAGCTATTACATGTCCTTATCTATTGCAACAATAACATACTATCTTTGAGGATGTAGTTTCACTAGACTTGGACTTTCTCCTGTCATTCCTTGATGACTTCCTGTTCTGATAATAGTCATCTTTTTTTGTGAAGTGGATGACTTGGACCTCCACTGCTTCTTCTTTAGAAACTTCTGAAAGTGCCTAGTAAATACAGCAAAGTCTTCATCACTTTCACTGCTTTTTGACTTCTTGCTATCTGAAGTATTTGTCTCAGCCTCAGCAACTTTTTGAGGTGGAGATGGAGACTTGCTTTTATATTTCTTAGTGACTTCAGTCTTGAAGGCCACAACTCTTTCTTTGTGCTCCACCCTAGTAGTCTTTTCTTCCTCCTTTCTTACCATTAACTGCATCTTATAAGATAACAGTTTTCCAAATAAAGTTGGAGGAGGAATGTCTGCTAATTTGGTCATTTCCCTTATGACACAAATCTTGGTATCCCAGTCCTTTGTTAGGGATCTCAAGAACTTATCATTCAATTCATAATTGCTGAACTCTCTTCCATAGGACATCAATTCATTGACTATCCTATAGAATTTCTTGTAGCATTCAGTTATGCTATCAGACCTGACTTGTCTGAAGATTTCATACTCTTGGTTTAACAAAGACTTCCTGTCTTGTCTTACCTCTTCTGATCCCTCAATATAGACTATCAGTGTGTCCCACATTTCTTTTGATGTTTTACAATGAATCAGATTCTGAAATGTGGCATCATCAATTGCACTTACAATAATATTCTGGGCCCTCTTTTCCATAGTGGCCAGAATTATTTCATCCTTGGTCATTTCTGAATAGTCTTTGGGAGTTCTCTGATTAGCATCTAGAACTGATACTTTCATTGGCACATATGACCCTTCTTTAACAGTAATGTAAATTCTTGGGTCAGAGGCTTCCATAAAAAGTCCAACCCTTTCTTTCCAAATGCCAAAGATCTCCTTTCTGCAGATTGGCAATTTTATGGATCCTAGCTCTTTGTGATTCTCAGTTGAACCCATTTTCTTGATGCTTAATTATACTGATTCTGCCTACAGGATCTTTACTCAGACTGTTATGTCCTTTTTGAGTAACCTGGCTCTGATACCACTTGAAAGAACTAGTGCCTAAACACCTAGAGGGGGGGTGATTAGGTGCACTTAATCTTTTTAACTTTAAAGGCAGAAACATTGATTTATTAGACCTGTTTATGCAATTCTCTACAGCAATTCAGCACATATAACACAGCAGTCACAAAATAAAGCACACACAGAGTACACACAGCTTTTATAGTGGTTCCCCAAGGTCTGGGTACATCCACTTTCACCATTCGCCTATCTAGTAGTGTACTAGATTCAGCCTAACTTCTCCACTACTTCTCAGATCCACAGATCTTACAGCTCAGAACCCAAACAGGTTCCTACAACTCAGAGTGATCCCACTCCTACAACTCAGGCACAAAGCCCTACCACTCAGTCTTCACCAAGACCTACACTCAGCCTTCAACAAGGCCTACACTCAGCCTTCAACAAGGCCTACACTCAGAGAAATGTATCTCCTACACTCAGGCACACAAGCCCTACCACTCAGCCTTTATAAATATAGGCTTACAACTCAGATCTCTTAGGATCCTACAGAAAATAAAGAGTACAAAGATTAATAACCACAACTCTGATTGAGAAAGATGAGTTGATTGGCTTCTTGATGAGTTCTTGAAGGAACTTTGCAGAGATCAACCTCCCTTGGCTTTCTTCAAAGCTTCTTGAATTAGAACACAGTAGGGTTGTATCTCTAGACAGATGATCTTCAATCAACTGTTGACTTGAGAATCAGATCTCAATCTGAAACTTTCTTATCAGCCTGGTTCAATAGCTGTCTTCTTAGAAGGAACTTTCTTTCTCCAACTTCTTAGATCTTCACTTGAAGGTCTTCTTCTTGTTGTGTTGTTTTTCACTTCAGTGATTGCTTCTTCTTATTCTGATTATTCTCTTCTGTTGAAGGAATAAGCCTTTATATAAGCATTCTTTATGGTGACCGGCTGATCCGGTTTCTAACGATCTTCTGACAGCTCTGACAGTAGCAGTTGATCGGTTGAAATGGCAGCTGTCAAGTCATCCAGTCACTTCTTGAAAACTCTGTCACTGTCTGAAAGTGTCGAGACAGATAGTCTTTATGTGTCGACACAAATAGACCAAGTGTCGACACAAGTAGACTAAGTGTCGACACTAGCCTTCATGGTGTCGACACAACTCCTTGTGTTGTAGAAACTGCTTCTCGACACTGCTTCTTCAGAATGTGTCGACACTGATCCAGTGTGTCAACACAAGTCCTTCTTCTTCAATGCATAGTTGATTTCTGCTAAGTGTCGACACAATTCCTTTGTGTCAACACATCCTCTTGTGTTGAAACTTGCTAAGTGTCGACACATCTTCTTTGTGTCGACACATGCCTTCTGTGTTGAAACTTTTGCTGAGTGTCGACACATCTCCTTTGTGTCGACACATTCTTCATGTGTTGAGACTTTT
The DNA here is from genome assembly GCA_039583875.1 of Platanthera guangdongensis. Lineage (NCBI taxonomy): Eukaryota > Viridiplantae > Streptophyta > Magnoliopsida > Asparagales > Orchidaceae > Platanthera > Platanthera guangdongensis. The sequence goes on along the minus strand of CM077163.1, from coordinate 44,869,589 downwards.
GCTGAGTGTCGACACATCTCCTTTGTGTCGACACATTCCTCATGTGTTGAGACTTTTGCTGAGTGTCGACACAGCCTCCTAGTGTCGACACTTGTACTTGAACTTTGTTGAAGTTTTGCTGAGTGTCGACACAGCATCCTAGTGTCGATACTTTTGTTGTCGACAAAGTTTCTCTGAGTGTCGACACTGCTTCTAAGTGTCGACACTGATTATGTAGACATTTCTTCATTGTGTGTCGACACTGCCTGTATGTGTCGACACTTTCCTTCTGGTGTCGACTCTGCCTTCCTAGTGTCGACACACAATTACTCTAAGTGTCGACACTGCTTCTCTGGATGTCGACACAAGCCTTCTTAAGTGTCGACACTTTTCTTCTAGGTGTCGACACATGGACTTAGAAATTTTTCCTGCAAACCTGCAGTTACTTAACCTGCACAAAGAAACTCAAAGCACATCAAATACATCTTGATGTATATCATTGAGTAGGGTGAGCATTCTTCAAATCAGGTACATATATTCCAATGTACCCAACAGTTGTGTTTGGTGTGGTCCTCAAGGCCCACAATACTGAAGGTAGCTGCTCCACCCAGCTTCCTCTCAAATTCTCCACTTTTTTCTTAAATATATTGACAATGACCTTATTAGCCGCTTTGACCTGTCCATTACTCCGTGGATGATGAACAAAGGCAAAGCAGAGATCTATTACCAAACGAATGCAGAAATCCACGAATTCTCTACTTGCAAATTATGGTCCGTTATCTGTCACAATGGCTAGGGGCAACCCATGCCGGCAGATGATCTCCCCCCATACAAAATTCTTGACCACCTGCGAGGTTACCTTAGCCAACACCTTCACCTCCAGCCATTTCGAAAAGTAGTCCGCCATGACTAGCAGGAATTTCCTTTGGCCCCTTGCTTGGGGAAAGGGGCCCACCAGATCTAGCCCCCATATAGCGAATGGCCAGGGAGCTGTGATGGTCCGCAACCTCTGGGCCGAAAGGAGCTGAAGGGGGGCGAACTCCTGGCATTTTTGACACTTTTTCGTGAATTCCTCTGCATCTCTCCTGAGGGTAGGACAGAAGTACCCCTGTCTTAGCACCCTCCCTTCTAATGTCCGGCTCCCCGAGTGACTTCCACATTCTCCCGAGTGAATCTCATGCAGAACCTTGGGAACCTCCTCCTCTGACACACATATGGCCAGCAAACCTGACAGGGTCTTGCGATATAAAACCCCATCCTTCAGCAGGTAGTACGTCGATTTGTATCTGGTATGCTTCTTGTCGAGTTCCATTACGGGTAACTGTCTTGATGCTAAAAAGGTGATGAAGGGGTCCATCCACGACCTCTGCTGGCATACTTCCATGAGTTCCCCTTCCTCTATAGACGGTCTGAAGAGTTCCGTCACTGTTCCCCCGGCTCGAGGGCCATGCTTGGCGAGTTGGTCCGCCTGAGTGCTCTCCTCCCTCGGGACGTGCTGAATTGAGAAGCTTCAGAACTGCCCTATGATGTCCTTGACCTTTCCTAGATACAACTGGAGGGTGGGCTCCCTTGCCTCGAACTCTCCTTTGATCTGGCCTGCCACCACCATGGAGTCTATCGAGGCCTCAATGTCTTGTATGCCCATCTCCCGATCTAACCTGAGTCCCGCGATGACCGCCTCATATTCCGCTTGGTTGTTGGTGATTGCGAAATGAATCTTCAAGGCCTGCTCAATCTGGGTCCCCTCCGGGCTGATCAAGACCATCCCTCCCCCAAAGGAATTTCTTCCCGACGCTCCATCCACTAACATCTTCCAGGTTGCCCGAGGGGACACCTCCGTCTCCTGGACCTCAACTACATAGTCCACCAGGAAATCGGCCACCGCCTGTGCCTTTATGGAGAGCCGAGGAACAAAGACGAGGTCGAATTCACTGAGCTCTATTGACCATTTTGCTAGCCTCCCAGAATGTTCTACCCCCTCCAAGATGCGACAGAGGGGGTGATCTGTTACCACCTGTATGGAGTGAGCCTGAAAATACGGCCTGAGATTTTGGGCCGAGATGATGAGGGCAAATGCTAACTTCTCAAGAATGGGGTACCCGAGCTCTGCTTTCTTCAGGACCCTGCTCATATAATAGATCGGAAATTGTTTCCTCCCTTCTTCTCGCACAAGAACCGAGCTCACTTCCCCCGTCCCTACCCCCAAATATAAGAACAAGATCTCCGCTTCCCTTGGTCCCTGGAGTAAGGGCGTCTGGGTAAGCTGTTGTTTTATAGCCTAGAAAGCCTTCTCACATTCCTAGGTCCACTCGAACCTCTTGCCTCCTCTCAGCGTTCGAAAGAAGGGCGAGCACCTCTCTCCGGCTCAAGAGAGGAACCTGCTTAGCCCTGCCAACTTGCCTATGAGACGCTGAACTTCCTTAGCATTCCTAGGGGATTCCAATTCTAGGATTGCTCTCACTTTTTCGAGGTTGGGTTCCACTCCAGATGGAGTAAGAAGATGTCCCAGGAACCTTCCCCTGCTGGCACAAAAAACGCATTTCAGGGGGTTGAGTCTCATTTTATATTCCCTTAGGGTTTCAAAGGTCTCCTCCAGATCTAGGACATGAGCTTCGAGGTTCTTGCTCTTGATCATCAAGTCATCCACGTACACCTCGAGGTTCCTCCCTCTCTACTCTCGGAAGATCCAATCCATCATTCTTTGATAGGTTGCTCCCGCATTTTTCAAACCGAAAGGCATCATATTAAAACAGAAGCATCCATCCTCCGTGACAAAGGTGACGTCCTTAATGTCCGGGGGATGCATGCGTATTTGATGATATCTAGAAAATGCATCCAAGAAATTCATAAAAGGGAAGCCGACGGCTGAGTCAACCAGCGCGTCGATTCGGGGCAGCGGGTAACAATCCTTAGGGCATGCTTTATTTAAAAGAGAAAAATCCACACACAATCTCCACCTACCCTCCCCTTTTTTGACCATTACAACATTACTCACCCAACCCGGATACTTGCAGGCGGACAAAAAATCTGCCTTAAGTAATTTTTCCACTTCATCTCTAATAGGTCCGGCCATCTTGGAGGCGATGGCCATCTTCTTCTGTTGTATGGGGCGAGTGTTGGGGTCAAGATTGAGGCGGTGACAGGCGACGTCTGCATCGACCCCTGGCATGTCCGCAGTGCTCCACGCGAAGACGTCAATATTTTTCTGCACGCAGGTCCTGATCTTCTCACGGTCTTCCGGGCTGAGCTCGCCGCTGATTTTTATCTTTTCCTCTCTGCCTTCCTTGGTATGGATCTCCACCTCGAGAACCTCCACGGCTGCTTTCAGCCTCGATGGCTCTTCCTCCCCTTCCTACTCTGCCAGAGCATCCTGCTCCTTGGCTTCGCCTTCCCCATTGGCCATCATCACCTCTTCCCCCAGCTGCTCCATCTCCCACTTGCTTGCGTCCTCCTCTTCCTGTCGTGAGGCCCTTCTGTTTTCTGGCCGGGCCCCCTCCCCGGGCGACCCCCCCGCTTCTTCCCTCTGTCTTTTCTCTCTCCTCCCCTCCTCTTCTTTTGGCTCCTTTTCCACTGCCGCCTCCGTCTCTTCGCCTTCCTTTCCAGCCACTTCCAGCTTCTCCACCATGTCCCAGTCCCTCACCATTTCTCCCTCTCCTTCAGCTCCTTCCTTCTCCTATTCTTCTACCATCCCCATCTCCCCGAACTCCTCTCCCGCCAATTCTGGCTCCCCCGCATTGCCTCCAACAACCACTACTCCTCCCTCTCTTCCGGTACCTTCCCCTCCTCGCTCTTCTTCACCTCCCTGTTCTTGCTGTAACTGCTCCATCCTCTTTCCCAGCTCCTCCACGTCTCCCTGCCAGGAGATGGTGTTTACTGTCGTCACGTAGCATTCCCTAGCGGCTTTTGGATCTCCTCGTACCCTGATTTGGGTACCTCCTGAATTCAGCTTCAAGCACTGGTGAAACGATGATGGAACGCATCTGAAAGAGCTGATCAAGGGGCGTCCAAAGATAGCTTTGTAACTACTGGGGGCATCCACTATGATAAAGAGGCAATTACGGGACAGCCCTCCCAGGGTCACCTGAAGTCCTACTCCCCCCTCGACTTCTTTCCTCTCCCCTGAGAACCCAAACAGTGGTCCATCCGCCGCCAGCACCCTCCGGGCCTCTACCCTCATTGCATTGAATGCTTTTTTGAAAATTACGTTCATCGAACTCCCATTGTCTACCAGGATCCGTGACACCGTAAAGTCCTCGATGGCGGTCCGTATCACCAGCGCGTCACAAAAGGGGTCCTCATGGTCCGGCATGTCTTTCCTTTAAAAGGTAATCTTTTCATCTGGGGGAGGGGATTGCGACGTCGAGGCGACGCTTCGGCGGTACATAGTGTGAAGGCTCGCCTTTCGGGCCGCCTCTATCCCCACCCCCCATTGATCACTCCAATTCCACCACGATCCCCTTCATCCGTTCGATCCACACATCGATCCTCTTCTCCTGTAACTGTTACTTCCTCTATCCATACCGGCCTTTGCTGTTCTCCTGCCCCTCGAGTTCTCCTTATTTCCAAGAAATCTGGGCAGTTAGCCGTTGCGTGACCTTCCTCCTCGTGGAAGTCACAATATGGCAACGCCACCTCCCCCCCTTGCCTTCCTTCCTGAGGGTTCCTCCTTCTCCCTGCTCCTGCTCCCATTCCTCTCTCCCGGCCTCTTCCTCTGCCTCGGCCGATGGCCATTGCCTATTGCTGAGGGGGCAAGGGCGGTCTATGACCATATCCCCACCCTTGCTGATGAAACCTTCCCGGTTGTCCCTGTTGATTCCTCCCCCCTTGGGGAAATCCTCTACCTTGCCCTGGGGGCGGGCCTGCCTGTTGCCTCCACCCCAGCTCCTGATACGCCGGCGCCCTTGGCTCCTCTCTTCTCCTTACCTCCTGTTGCCTCCCACCTGACTCCCTCGACTCCACCTCGGTAAGCCTTGCCAATTTCTTTGCAAAAGCTGGGTTCGCCGCCTCCATCTCTATTTCCTTCGCCATCAAGCCTTCAAAAGACAGCGGCGCCTTCCGGGTGAGGCTCATCTTGAAGAACCCTTCCCGTAGTCCCACAGTAAAGGTCATCTGAAGGGCAAACCCTGGCACCTCCTGTATATCCAAAATCGCTTCTTGAAACCTATCTACGTACTGAGCCAGTGACTCATCCTCCCTCTGCTTAATCAAAAATATCGACTCCGAGTTCCTTTTCCTCTTCTTAGATGTGGAGAACCAGAGCTGGAAGCTCCTACTTAGGTCCTCGAAGCAGTATATCGAGCCTGTCGGGAGCTGATGGAACCAGTCCCTAGCTTTATCCTTTAGAGTGATCGCAAAAAGACGACACTTAAACGCGTCCGTCATGGGCCTGATCGAAACAGCGTCCTCGAACCACTGCAAGTCATGGAGGGGATCATCCTTCCCTACATAGTAGTTCATCTCGGGTTCTCGGAAGCCCTTCGGGACGGGAGCTGACAGGATTAGCTCGCAAAAAGGGGACCCTCTCGCTGCCGGTCTCGCCGCCCCTACTCGCGCGATGACCTCTCCTGGCGAGATGGCACTCGCCGGACTTGGGAACAGCTCCCTTCCCGCCATGTCTCTCCCGCTCCCTTCCACCATCACCTCCTTTCCCGGTCTTCTCCCCGGGGCATCTTCTCCTACTCGCGCCGAGATGAGTTCTTCCTGAGTTGCGAGAGCCGGCACTTGAGGTAGTGGGGTTGAACAATCTCCCGGTCGCGAGATCCCTTGCAGCAAATCCATGATCCCCTTGATTGAAGCCATGAACTCTTCTCTTCCGACAAATCCTCCCGGGTTGTTTGACCCCTCTCCTTCTCCTTCTCCCTGACCTCCCGCCATGTGGTTGCTCAAGGTTCTTCTCTGAGGGCTGCGGTCCACGCTGACCGCACCAAAAATGTTGGAATCTGCTTTCTGATCCCTCCTAATGTTCGAAACAGGATGCATCCCACACTTACTCCCCCTGCGCTACCCTCCTGATGAGAGTCGGAGACCTGAAATCAGACTGAGGGGGCTCAGCTCGGAGGTCCCACCTCTTACCCGGAAGAACTGAAGGTCTTCCCCTCCCTAGCCGGTGCTGAGCTAGGTGCCTGTGAGGAAGATCGTGGAAAGGTTCAACAACCCCTTCTCAGGCACCTTTACCGGTCTATTTATAGGCCTCTGAATCTGATCTGCAAACAACACTTCTGAATCATCCTGAAAATACCAAAACACCCTGGGCTGGGTCTGCCAACAACCAAACTCCGCTGTTCTGGAGAGCTATATGCAGACCTCCAGGGGTAAAAATGTAAAATTACCTGGGGCATAAAGGTAAAAACCCCCCTTGGGGGTAAAAAGGTAAAGACACCTCTTTTCACATGTGGCGAGTGGGGAAAGATCCGTCAGGCCTAAAGAGGTCTCGCCTGGTGGGCCATCTCGCCCCACCAGGAGGTCTCGCCTAAAGAGGTCTCGCCTAAATCTGTGGGTTGTCCATACCTCTCGCCTCTTGCAGGTGGGCCTCCTCCCATCTCGCCAGTCCTCCTTCCTTGCTTGCAGGGTAACCTTTCGCGAGCCCAAGGTTGTACAATCCTGAAGTTGAATGTTTGCAGAGGATTGACTGAGTGATAAGTCAACCTGCAGACCAACATCAGTTGGAGTGGATGATCCAAGCTCTTGTTCAGAGCTGGAAGTTCTTTCTTCCTTAGTAGGTTTCTTCCTTGTACCCTTAGAGGAGTCCTTTATTCCTAAAGGTTGGCTCATTGGTAGGATCCTAGTGAATCTGTCCAAAGTTTTTATGTCCATTCTTTTTAGGTAGTGAATCTTCACCCCATGTTCCTATTTGAAAGTATCAGGATAGGTGTTCACTAGGTATAAGGAAAGAATTTTGCCCATGTTTGTGGAGGGTATATAGTCTACTAATCTTTGATAGATGAGTGAAGACCATGAGGTCTTTCTATTCAGGATAATTTTTGTCATGACATCAAACATGAACCTGAAGATAGTGTCATATGATCCAGGTTTGCAGATAAGGGTTTTCCCTACAATATCTACTAGCAGTTTCCCTCTTTGATTGAAGAATTTCCTTTTAAGAGACCCAGATTTGGCCTCATGGTATCCACACCATCTGAGAGCACTGTCTCTGTCCATGATGGCGGGCTCTTATTCCTCACTAGGGTTGATGGAGGGTATATGAAAGGCCTTTCCTAGTCTCTTAGGCTTTACCTTTATTTTGATATCTTCAATCTTAAACTTAAGAGAGTTATGAGAGGAGGACACTTTGATGTTCGAGAAGAATTCCACTACCTCCTTTTTAAGAATGGTGGAGGTTTCAGAAAGGGTGTATTTCAAGCCTGCGACCTCAATCATCCTTAACACAACCTTAATCTCTGGGGAGGCATGACTGAATCCATCCATCACAATTTCATATCTTTCCTGGAGCTCCTTGATGACATTTGGCGCCATTGAAACAGTACGACAAGACGCTGAGAGGGTTTCAGTCTCGATGACTAGGGTTAAGGGTTTTAAGAGTGTATTAGCCTTTCATTTCTTGTCTCCTTTATATTTATACTGAAAAAGTTTAATCATCTTATTATCTGAGTGACCAATTAAGCATTTTAGCTTTATCTTGTACATTTCATTTTTAACGGGTTGTGTTACGCTTCCTGTTATGAAGTGGAAGGTTTAGAAATTCTATTTTACCTCTCATCTTTTCTTCTATTTGTTCCATGTTTGTTTAATTTGTGGCTTCCCTTACTGATTGGATGTACAATTTATTTGACTTAGTAAAAAATTTATTAATGTTAAATTGAAGGGGACTTAACATGTTAATGAGCCAGTTCTATTGGCACTCTAATTTGTGCATTGGTTTACCTTAAACCTTGCTAATAAGTTATTTGAATTTTAGAGTAAAACCTATAAAAATAAGCAGTGTAGATAATTGAATCACTGTTTTCTATTTGGTGTGCTTGATTAGGTTTAGCCTAAGCACATCTAACATAACTTAATAATTAGCAAACATAATCTCTATATAAGAGTGAGAAACTTACCTTGAGACTTGCTTCCTATAGCTTTTGAGGATTACATACTTGACAGCCTCAATCTTAATTTGTTGCTTTTCCTGGAGCATATTCCTATAACAACTATCCTGTCCCAGACATTTGCCTGGAATACCCATTGTCCAAATACCAAGTCTTAATTGGACAGGTACTCGGACTATCCTGCAAAACAGAATTCATTTACCCTTAAGCAACCAATGATAATTGGGTCCTAGGTACTTGTTAACATCATAAAACTTTTGCCCAACTCTCTATCTGGGCTGAGCACCTTTCTGTCCACTAGTCACATTCAAGTAATGCCAACAATAAATGACAAAGTGACTCACTTTCCCACAGCACCAACATTTATGAATGTTGTATCTTCTCTTTAGGATAGTACAAAATTACTGTCCATGAGAGATGTGAGCAACACCAAACTTTGCTGGATGAGCATTGCATGATGTTGCCCCCTTCTTCCTGAGTGAAGGTGCTGAAGAACTAAATACAGATGGTCCAGTATGATCCTGATGTATTTTTGGAGCCTGCCATCTAGTGGGCTCTCTCATTTCCTTAGATAAAGGATATTTGGATCCAAATCTAAAGAACTTCTCCTGAACTTTGTGGCTAGAGTGGATAGTATCACTCTTTCTTGGATCATATGCCTTCACCCCACTGGTGGAGCACACATTTGATTGATCCTTCTGGAGTGATGCAAACTTTACAGTTTTAGAAGGTAAATTTGTCTTTTGAAACACTGTCCTCTTATCAGGAATTCAGATTTGAAATGATGATTGATATGATTAATACCCAACTTCTCAGGGACTTGACAAGTTGCAGCTTTTGGCAACTGACCCTGTGACTGAGAAGGGTTAATCACAATCCCCAATTTCTCTGTGAACTTTTGTTCAAGATATCTAATATGCTTTTTCTTATCTTCTAGAAGCATGGTCTGAAACTCAAGACTTTTCTTGAGTTCAGACACCTCATGACTTTTCTTATAAAACTCAATAGATTTATTGTTATAAAGAGTTTTATAAGGATTTAGAACTTCTATCTCCTTGTCTTGCCTTTTGGCAAGAATTCTGCTCTTTTTTAGAGCATCTAGGAGTAGTTCATACTTGTCAATCAATTGATTGACATCAGACTCAGATTTTGAGCAACCTTCATCATAGGATAAAGATGCACCAGTATCTGGACTGATTTCATAGTCAGAGGAAGATGCAGAATTGGAAAGAGGTTGTACCTTGATTGATTTTGAATCTACTTGACTTCTTTCTTCTTCAGTCATTGACATCATACCATGACATCCATAGTCTTCTTCATCCTCCTCATTGTCACTGTCTGAGTGTGACAGAGGGACCCTGATTCCTATCCTTGCAGCAGGATATTCCTTTTCTTCTTCTGGATCAACAACAACAGATATCAACCATATATAGGCTTTTTCCTCTTCATCTTCAGATTTTGAGGAGGAAGAAGTTGTCCATCTTCTCTCCTTCTTAGCCACAAAGGACTTCTCCTTCTTCTTGCCCTTGTGGTGATGGTGATGCCCTTTCTTCTTCTTCTTATCTTCTTCCTTTTTTTGACTGGGAAGTTAGCAATGGCATGCCCAACCATGCTGCAATAATAACAGATGACATTAGAAGAAATCTGCTTACTAGTTTTATGGACATACCTGTCATCCTTGGATGACTTCCTGTGATAAGAGGATGAAGATGGCCTACTCCTCCAGTTCTTCTTCTTTATGAACTTCTAGAATTATCGAGAGAAGGCAGTTAGATCTTTATCAGACATGTAGTTGTCTGATGAGCTTGGCTCAAAATTTTCTGAGCTAGATTCTGCTTCTCTCCTTGGTGGTGAGGGAGTCTTTCTTTTGCTTCTTCTTGGGGCTTCTGCCTTGAATGCCACAGACTTATCCTTGGACTTGAATTGACTGCTCTTCTCCTCTTCTTGTCTAGCAGGCATTTGCATTTCATAGAATAACAACTTTCCAAATAAAGTTGGTGGATGAGTATCTGCCAGCTTAGCCATTTCCCTAATGACACAAATCTTGGTGTCCCAACCTCTAGTGAGAGATCTAAGGAACTTGTCATTCAGCTCATAGTTACTGTAGACTCTACCATAGATACTTAGTTCATTTACTGTCCTAAAGAACCTTTCAAAACAATCAGATACTTTTTCAGTTTTGCTTTGCCTGAAAGCCTCATACTCTTGACTGAGCATGGACTTCCGATCATCTCTAACTTCCTCAGACCCTTCCATGTAGACCACAACAGTGTCCCACATTTCCTTGGAGGTCTTGCAGTGTACAAGATTTTGGAAGGTTGAGTCATCAATGACACTGACTATAATATTTTGTGCTCTTTTGTCCATGGTGGACAAAATCACCGCATCTCTGTCTATTTCTGAATATGCCTTAGGCACTCTCACAGTTGGATCTATGTGGAAGCCTTTGTGGGGACAAAAGGACCTTCCACTACTATTACATAGATTCTAGGATTAGATGCTTCCATGAACAGTCTGACCCTTTGCTTCTAAAGTCCAAATCCTTCCTTCCTGCAGATGGGTAGCTTCATGGCCCTAGCTCCTTATAGTTCACTCCTCACCACATAATTTTATCTTATAGCTAACTTTGGAGGTATACTCAGATTGTTAAATCCTTTTTGAGTAACCTCCCTCTGATACCACTTGAAAGTTGCTTAACTGAAGGTTAGCTAATCACCTAGGGGGTGAATAGATCTTTGAAGTTTTATTAGTTATTTTGCTGATTTTTGATTAATCTATCTAGAGCTTATCCTTAGATCCTGCAATAAGAAATAAAATAAGCACCACAACAAACACACAAAGAATTATAGTGGTTCCCCAATTGGGTACATCCAATTTCCCTCTCACCTATCCAACTTATTTGTTGGACTAGGCATAAACTCCACCAATATGCTCCTCAGAGCTTACACCTAAGGCCCTTAGCCTTATACACAGATTCTTCACAGAATCCAAACTCAGAATCAAAAGGATTCCTACCTTAGAGCCCTGCATAGCTCCTACAGCTTAGTGATCCATTAATCACCTACCTCAGCCTTATTTCTAAGGCCTACAACTCAGGCTCTTCAGCCCAATAGGTTCAGGCACACAACCCTACTCTCAGAGTGCTACAACACTCCTATAACTCAGTACCCTTCCAAGTACCTATAGCTTAGCCTCTTCTAAGGCCTACAACTCAGTGACACACTTGTCACCTACAGCTTAGTGACTCTCCAGTCACCTACCTTAGGCACAAGGCCCTACACTCAGGCTGGGAGGACAGCCCTACCTCAGATCCACACTTGGATCCTACCTCAGAGAGCATCATTCTCCTACCTCAGGCAATTAAGCCCTACATGTTGGGTACATTGGAATAAATGTACCTGATTTGAAGAAGCCTCACCCTACTCAATGATATACATCAAAATGTATTTGATGTGTTTTGAGTTTAGTTGTGTAGGTTAAGTATTTGCAGGGAAAGCTGAAAAGTTTCTAAGTCCATGTGTCAACACCCGGAAGGAAAGTGTCGACACTTAAGAAGACATGTGTCGACACCTAGAGAAGCAGTGTCGACACTTGGAGTAATTGTGTCGACACCAGGAATGCAAAGTCGACACCAGAAGGAAAGTGTCGACACATACAGGTTGTGTCGACACTCAATGAAGAAATGTCCAGTGAAGCAGTGTCGACACTTAGAAGCAGTGTCGACACCCAGAGGAACTTTGTCAAAATCAGAAAGTGCCGACACTTGGAGGCTATGTCGACACTCAGCAAACTTCAACAGAGTTTAAGTACAAGTGTCGACATAATGAAGAATGGGTCGACACTCAGCAGAAGACTCAACACATGAAGAAAGTGTCGACACTAGGAGGCTGTGTCGACACTCAGCAAAGTTTAACAAATTCTAAGTACAAGTGTCGACACAAAGGAGATGTGTCAACACTCAGCAAAAGTCTCAACTAAAGAAGAATGTGTCGACACAAGGAGCTGTGTCGACACTCAGCAAGTATCAACACAGAAGGCATGTGTCGACACCTAGAAGATGTGTCGATACTGAACAAGTTCAACACAAGAAAATGTGTCGACACAAAGGAGTAGTGTCGACACTTAGCAGTATTCAACTAAGTACTGAAGAACAAGGAGTTGTGTCGACACACAATTTCAGTGTCGACACATATTGAAGAAGCTGTGTCGAGAAGTAAATTCTACAACACAAGGAATTGTGTCGACACCTTGAAGGCTAGTGTCGACACTTAGTCTACTTGTGTCGACACTTGATCTATAAGTGTCGACACTTAAAGACTGACTGTCTCGACACTTTCAGATAGTTACAGATATTTCAAGAAGTGACTGGATGACATGACAGCTGCCATTCCAGCCGGTCTACTGCAACTGTCAGAGATGTCAGAAAGCTGTTAGAAACCGGATCAGCCGGTCACCATGAAGAAAGTCTATAGAAAGGCTTATACATTCAACAGATAATCAGTTGTTGGAAATCACCAAAGTGATCAAGTAATTCATTGAAGATTCAATTCAAGTGAAGATCTAAGTAGTTGGAGAGAGAGAGCTCCTTCCAAGAAGACAGCTGTTGAACCAGGCTATGAAGAAGGTTTCAGATTGAGATCTGAAACTTAAGTTGCAGTGATTGAAGATCAGCTGCATGGAGAATCAACCCTACTGTGTTCTACATTCAAGAAGCTTTGAAGGAAGCCAAGGGAGGTTGATCTCAGCAGAGTTCTTTCAAGAACTCATCAAGAAACATGTCAACTCTTCTCTCTTATTCTGAGTTGAGGTTATATACATTGTATTCTTAATTTCTTGTAGGATCCTTAGGGATCTGAGTTGTAAGACTGAAATTATAAAGGCTGAGTGGTAGGGCCTGTGTGCCTGAGTGTAGGAGATTCATTTCTCTGAGTGTAGGCCTTGTGGCTGAGTGTAGGTCTTTGTGAAGACTGAGTGGTAGGGCTGTTGAGCCTGAGTTGTAGGAGTGGGATCACTCTGAGCTGTAGGAACCTGGTTGGGGTTCTGAGTGTAAGATCTGAGGATCTGAGGAATAGTGGAGGAGTTTGGCCGAATCTAGTACACTGCTAGATAGGCGAAAGGAGAAAGTGGATGTACCCAAACCTTGGGGAACCACTATAAAACTGTATGTATTCTTTGTGTGTGTGATTCTGTGATTGCTGTGCTGAATTGCTGTGAAGAAGTATTTATAATTCTGTGATATAATCTGCCTAAAAGTTTAAAAAGATAAGGTCACCTATTCACCCCCCCCCCCCTCTAGGTGATTAGGTACAATTTCTTTCAAGTGGTATCAGAGGGAGGTTACTCAAAAAGGGACATAACTGTCTGAGTAGATCCTGTTGGCAGATTCAGTATAATTAAGTGCAGAATCAAGAACATCAAGAAAATGGGTTCAACAGAGAATCACAAAGAACTTGGATCCATGAAGTTGTCAATATGTAGAAAGAAGATTTTTGGCATCTGGAAAGAAAGGGTTAGACTATTTATGGAAGCCTCTGACCCTAGAATCTATATCACAGTTAAAGAAGGGTCATATGTGTCAATTAAAGTATCAGTGTTAGATGCGAATCAGAGAACACCAAAAGATTATTCTGAAATGACCAAAGATGAGATTATTCTGTCTACAATGGACAAGAGGGCTCAGAATATCATTGTAAGTGCAATAGATGATGCTACATTTCAGAACTTGATACACTGTAAAACATCAAAGGAGATGTGGGATACTCTGATAGTGTACATGGAGGGTTCAGAAGAAGTTAGACAGAACAGAAAGTCTTTACTAAATCAGGAGTATGAAAGTTTCAGGCAAGGCAGGTCTGATAGTATAACAGAATGTTACAAGAAATTCTATAGGATAGTTAATGAGTTAATGTCCTATGGAAGAGAATTCAGCAATTATGAGCTGAATGATAAGTTCTTGAGGTCCCTAACAAAGGACTGGGACACCAAGATTTGTGCCATAAGGGAAATGGCCAAGTTAGCAGATATTCCTCCTCCAACATTGTTTGGAAAGCTGTTATCCTATGAAATGCAGCTAATGGTAAGGAAATAAGAGGAGAAGACTACCAGAGTTGAACATAAAGAAAGAGCTATGGCATTCAAGACAGAAGCCACCAAGAAATATAAAAGTAAGTTTCCATCTCCTCCTCCAAAAGTTGCTGAGAATGGATCAGATGATTCAGAAAGCAGGAATTCTGAAAGCAGTGAGAGTGATGAGGACTTTGAAGCTTTCACAAAACATTTTCAAAAGTTCCTAAAGAAGAAACAGTGGAGGACTAGCCATCCACTTCACAGAAGTAATCAAAGAATGATAAGAGAAAGCCCAAGTCAAATAGAACTTCATCTTCAAGGATAGTTTGTTATTGTTGTAACAAATAAGGACATGTTGTTGCTGACTGTCCAGAGAAGATGAGAGAGTCAACAGATAAGAAGAAGACTCAAATCAAGGGCAAGAAGGAAAGGTCCTTTGTTGCTAAAAAGGACAAAAGTCTGTCAGATATGTCTTCTTCAAAAACTGAGTCAGAAGCTGAAGCTTACATTGGACTGTTTGCTGAAGAAGAGGAAGAGGAGTTCATCCAGTTAATGAACTCTATATATGAGCAAGAGGACAATCAGTGCTAGGGACTAATGGTCTTTTCAGAAGGAGATCAAATCCAGGATCAGCCTGGACCTAGTCAGGTACAAAATTGTTCTTCAAGTTCAATTTCTTGTACTGGTTCAGAATTAGATTCATCAGCATCAAGTGATGAGAGTGAATCTGAATCTGAAGGAGATATTCATCAATTGATGGATGAATATAGTGTAGTGTTGCAAGCTTTGAAGAAAAGCAAATCCTTGACCAAGAGTCAGGCTAAGGAGATTGCTAATCTCAAAGTGGCTGCAACAGATTTTGAAAAGTTGATTGATCAAAAACTAAATGAAATAGCCAGGCTGAAGAACATAACTGTTATTCAGATGGGGACTATAACATTTAAGAATGATCAAATCAGAAATCTGGAGATTAGTCTTCAGAATGAGAGAGATATAGTTGCAAGGTTTTCTAAATCAAAGTCTGTTCTACCTTTGATAGATGAATTTGTACATCAAAAGGGTAAAACTGAATTAGGGTTTACAAAACCTGCTAGGACTGTTTAGTCCAAGTCTAAGGGCAAAGGTCCAGTACTCAACAAGTCTGTTGTAGATAGAATAGCCAGAGTTGTACCTAAGCAAAGGTACAACAGATTTGAGTGCTGGTGTTGTGGCAAGATTGGCCACTTTGCCATAGACTATTGGCATAATTCTAGTGCCAAAGTGAGTAGCAATCTACCTGTTAGAAAAGCTACAGGTAGTTTTGTTAAGAGGCAAACTAACCAGCACCAAAGACCCAAGAATTCTTTGGGTTCTAAGGTCAACTAATCTGTTTTGCAGGTGAGTCCAAGTGGTCATGCCCTAATATGGTACTTGGACAGTGGATGTTCCAGGCACATGACTGGAACTAGGGGATTGCTAAAGGACTACACACCAATCAAGGATGGTCCTAAAGTCACCTTTGGTGGTTCTGAAAAAGGAATCATCAAAGGTTTTGGTAACATTTCTAGCAACCTTATAACAATTACTCAAGTGGCTTATGTTAAAGGGTTGAAACATAACCTTATTAGTATAAGTCAGCTGAGTGATTTAGGATATGACATCACATTTGTCAAAGATGGTTGTCATATCAGGAGGTCAAATGATCAAGAGATCATTCTGACAGGTTATAGAAAGAGAAACGTCTATTGTCTAGACATTATGTGTGAGAACAATGTTTCTCCAGTGTGTCTTGTAGCTGATGAGAAAGTCTCTCATTATGTCAAATGGCATAAGAGGCTAGCCCATCTTAACTACAAGACAATTGGCCAACTCTATAGCCAAGAGTTAGTGAGGAATGGTCCTCATGTTAAGTGTATTAAAGATGGGATATGTTCAGCTTGTCAAAAGGGCAAGCAGACTAGATCCACCTTTAATAGCATTGAGAACAAAGATGCTGTGAGGTGCTTATACCTCTTGCATATGGATCTCTTTGGTCCTATGCCATTTCACAGCCTAGGTAGGAAGGTCTACACATTTGTGGTTGTAGATGACTACTCAAGGTTTTCCTGGGTGTTCTTCCTTAGACAGAAATCTGAAACACCTAGTATCTTTAATAGTTTTGTCAAACAAATTCAGAATGAGTTAAACAGTACAGTGGTCAAAATAAGAAGTGACCATGGTACTGAATTCCAGTCTGATAGTATGACAAAACTATATGAAGAATTTGGGATATTTCAGGAATTTTTTTCACCAAGAACACCTCAGCAAAATGGCATTGCTGAAAGGAAAAATAGAACCTTGATTGAGGCTGGTAGAACCCTATTAAGTGATACATCTCTCCCAGAATATTTCTGGGTTGAGGCAGTAAACACTGCATGCCATGTAATTAATAGGGCTACTATCACCAAGAGCCACAATAAGACCCCCTATAAGATTGTGAAAGGCAGAAAACGAAATCTATCATATTTCAGGATCTTTGGTTGTAAATGCTATATACTTAACAATGGAAAGTCTTACTTGACTAAGTTTGCTGCCAAATCCCAAGAGGGGATCTTTGTTGGGTACAACAACAATAGTAAGGCTTATAGGGTCTACAACTTGTCTACTCAAGTTGTAGAAGAGTCAGTACATGTAGTATTTGATGAAACTAGACTCATTTACAATGAATTGTCTAGAAGTATTTGCAGCTGCACAGGTGTGACTAAGAAGATGGACAAGCTCACTATTGAAGAAGGATCTACTGCAAGTCAGCATGTAGATGATAGTGGTTGTTGTCCAGGGGGAGTACTAGATGCACCTGATGCAGAAGAAGACCAAGGAGTGCAGCAAGTTGAAGAAGCTGAAGGAGTTCAACCTGAAGCCAGGCTGCCTCCAGCTAGTAGACATCTAAAAGATCATCCAGTCAATCAAATTATTGGTGATCTAAGTCAAGGGGTACAAACAAGGAGCAGAAATCTAAGTTCAGTACTCTACTCCAGTTTTTTATTCCAAGTAGAGCCAAAGAAATTTGAAGAAGCCATCCTAGACCCTCATTGAATTGAGGCAATGCAAGAGGAGCTGAATCAGTTCAAGAGATGCAAAGTCTGGGAGCTTGTTCCTAAACCAAAAGACCACAACATAATTGGAACTAAGTGGATCTTCAGGAACAAGATGGATGAACATGGAGTCATTATAAAGAACAAAGCAAGACTGGTTGCTAAGGGATATATGCAGGAAGAAGGTATTGACTTTGATCAAACCTTTGCTCCAGTAGCCAAACTAGAGGCAATAAGGATGTTCTTGGCCTATGCAACCTATCAAGGGTTTAAAGTATACCAAATGGATGTTAAGTCAGCATTTCTGAATGGAAATCTGAAGGAAGAAGTCTATGTGGAACAGCCATCAGGTTTTGTTGATTCAACTCAACCTAATTATGTCTATAAACTTAGGAAGGCATTGTATGGGTTAAAACAGGCCCCTAGGTGTAACGCCCCGTATTTTTCTATTTGTTGAATGAGTGCATATGCTTGATGGGCGTTACGTTGGCTTGGACCGTTGTTCGAGCATGGTTTTCCCGCGGGCTTGCGAGTGGCTGTTTTGGTAGCCTAGTTGCACGCTTCCCAAGCAAACCGGAGTCCAAGTTGGGGACTCGGTGAGGCCTCTTAGGGAATGTTTGCACTTTTTCGAGCCCGTGTGAGATTGCTCAAAACGGGTTGCTTGTAAAGAAAACAAAAAGGGGTAAAAAGTTCTTAAGGCAAAAATGGTCTAGGATGACACAGAAACATTTTTCAAAACAGGGAAAATGGTCGTTTTTGTGTGTGACACGCCCCCCGACACGGGCGTGTCGGGGCGTGACCCAGGGCGTGACCTGGGCTTGACCTCCTTGACTCGACGAATTGTTTTGCGTCGAGTTGAGCTCGACGAATGGGGTACACGCCCCGTGACACGGGCGTGTCATGGGCCGTGTCCCGTTATGTCGAGTGTCGAGTGTCGAGTGTCGAGTGTCGAGTGTCGGGTGTCGAGAGAGGGCACACGGCTTGTGACACGGGCGTGTCACAGGGCGTGTCCAGCTTTGTCGAGTGTCGACACTTCGAGTCGATGAGATGTCGAGACACGGGCTACACGTCCTCGGTCACGGGCGTGACCGACCTGTGACACGGGCGTGTACCCGGCCGTGTACTTTGTGGATAAGCTAGAATTTGTTGGCGTCGGCACCGCTTACGGTACACGCCCTGTGACACGGGCGTGTCACAGGGCGTGACAGGGCCGAAAATCGATTTTTCCCAGTTTTTTGTGCCGTTCATTTCGTTGATTCTGGATCAAATGGACCAGCTCGGTTCTGGAGGAAATAAGGCCGAAACAGAGATTTCTCCTACTCATTTCCCCTTCTTCTTCATCTTCTTCCTCATTCCAAAAGGAACTCAAGGGAGCAAAGCTAAGACAAGAGAAGGAAAGAGAGGAGCATCCGTCGCGGTATCATCTCGGTTCAGGCAAGCGGTGTTCTTCACCCTTGCCAATCTTATTTCTTGTTCTTTGACTGTGCAAAATAGCTTGTTTTCCTCTTTCAATTTTCCTAGCTTGTTCTTCTTATTTTGTGTTGTACCTCACTAGCCTTATTATGCTTATTTTTGTTTAGTTATCAATCCTCTTGATCCTCATCGAATTTCCCTATGCTCAATGAATTCGTATGCTCGGTTGATTCATGTAGTTTTTCTTGTTCATGTGATTCATGTAACTAAGTTGATTCATGTTCATGTAGCCTTTCTTGTTCCTAATCATGTGATTCATGTAGCTAAGTTAATCAAACTCTATCAAGTTTGACATAATTTTGGCAATTTGTAGTCATGAGTGAGGACGAAGGAAGGAAACGCGTTTAGCTTGGGTTATGGTGAGTATTGCGAGGCGAATTGTGAACCATAGCAGAAGCGTTTGTGTGAGGATTCTACAAGGGGTGGTGTGGTTTCAGCCTTGGTGGCCACCGGGTTTTGTTTTATGGTATGGAATACCATTTTGGCCCCGATTTGGGCTGGCTTTTATTGGTGCGTTCCACTTTAGGGCCGCCACCAAAAGACCCTTGCGGAATCGAACTTAACCGCAGCTTATGTTTCACTAGTAAGGTTGTTTCTTGTTCTAAAGATGATGAATTGGGCATGTGTATTGCCTTTTTGCTCTTGCGGGTTGAGCAGGACTTGATGAAAATTGTACGCACTTGGTGCGTTTGGCACTTTGGATTGACAGTATTTAATACTTGTTTTCCACCTGTTTTTGTTCACTCATTTTACTTACATGAAACATTGCTACGGGGTCGGTAAGCCCCTTCGTCATATTTTCTGAACTTCCTACTATACTGTGTAGCTTTGATGATTGCTGAGGTGTTCTTTCTTGAATGCCTCAGGTGCAGGTTGTAGCCGGTTGAGCGGCTAGTGCTTGGGTAGAGTTTCTTTGGAGCTAGCCGAGCTTACTTAGCGAGGTAGTTCTTTTCTTTGTTGTACAGACATACATGTACCCCAATGGGTTCGTGTCAGCTTGTTGGCGCCCATTGGTGGCTTTCTTTACTTGTGATACATGAATACTAGACTGCTAATGTGACTCATTTGGATGAGATGATGTCTTCTTGCTCTTGGGAAGGATTTATGGTAGGTTGCATTAGGTATTTTTAAGCTAAACAAAACCTATTATTGTATCACATGCATAACATGTTTTGGTCACCGAACAAGTATTTTCCACATAACGTAAACAAAGATGATTTCTTATATGATTATAAATGTAGACTGCATATAGGAGATCGTCATAAGTAAACAAAGTATTTCCGCCACGTACAAACACACATTTTGATGCCTAAGGCCGAGGGATACGACCATTAAACTAAAAGGTTTTCTTGCATTTAACTGATGGATTTCAACTCATAAAGTAAGCGTCAAGGGTTGTCTGAGCGTGTGCAGTTATCCCCTGCACGACGTGGCATCATAACCCGTAGTTCCTCTTTCTCTGATACGATGTACTCATTGAGGAAATGCGGGTTGTGACACTAGGGCTTGGTATGAAACCCTGTCTAGTTTCCTCATTGAGAATAAATTCACAAGGGGGAAAATAGACAAGACTGTATTCCTTAGGGAATCCAGAGGCAAAGATCATTCTAGTCCAAATATATGTAGATGACATCATATTTGGGTCTATAGAAAATAGTCTTTGCAGAAAGTTTGCAAAACTTATGCAAGGACAGTTTGAAATGAGCAGTATGAGGGAACTTAAGTTCTTCTTGGGTCTCCAAGTTAGACAGACTGGGAATGGTTTATCCATATGGCAGTCTAAGTTCACCCTAGAATTAATAAGGAAGTATGGTATGGAATCATCCAGTACCATGAAAACTCCTATGGGGTCAAGTATGTCTCTTAGCAAAGATGATGCAGGGAAACCTGTAGATGAGACTTTGTATAGAGGGATAGTTGGATCCCTATTGTATTTGACTGTAAGTAGACCAGATATCATGTATGCTATATGTGTCTGTGCTAGGTACCAAGCATGCCCTAAAGAATCTCATTTGACAGCAGTCAAAAGAATTCTGAGATATCTAAAGGGCACTCCTTATCTAGGCCTTTGGTACCCTAGGAATAGAGACTTTGAACTGACAGGTTATTCAGATGCAGATTTTGTAGGCTGCAAAGAAGATAGGAAAAGTACAACTGGTACCTGTCAATTCCTAGGTGGAAGACTGATTTCATGGAGTAGCAAGAAACAAACAAGTGTGGCTATCTCCACAGCAGAATCAGAGTATGTGGCTGCAGGAAGTTGTTGTGCTCAACTTCTATGGATACAACATCAACTTGAAGATTATGGTATTCAAGTAAGTAGAACACCACTATTTTGTGATTCTACTAGTGTTATATCTATTGCAAACAATCCTGTTTTCCATAGTAGGACTAAGCACATAGAAATAAAATATCATTTTCTAAGAGAACATGTGAAAAAAGGAGATATTTCACTAGAGTATGTTAATACAGATAATCAACTAGCTGACATGTATACTAAGCCCTTAGATGAAACCAAATTCAATAGGTTCAAAATTGAATTAGATATGATAAACTTAGAATAAGTTTACAAAAATGGCTAAGTAAAAAGGTGTCGACACACAGAGTTGTCTGTGTCGACACATATAAGTGGTGCCAACACTTCAGAGAAAAGGTGTCGACACATCTAGGAAGTTGGTGTCGACACTTCAGATAATTAGTGTCGACACATGCAGTGTAGGTGTCGACACATCCAAGGTGGTGTCGACACTTAAGATTTACACAGAATTAGACAAGTAAAGTCTCAACTAAGTGTCGAGCTAAGCGGTGTCGACACATAAACAAGTGTCGACACATATATTCTGTCGACTATACTTGTGTCGACACATGGTTGTCGAGACATTATAAGTCTGTGTCGACACTTATCAACAGTGTCGACACAATTTGAGTATTTTGACGCGCCCTTTCATCTTCGATTCTAGAAAGGTATAAATAGGTTTTTGTCATTGTCTGTCGACACGCTCACCAAAGTTTCGAGACCAAACTTGTGTGTCGACATCTCTCTTCTCTAGATTTAAATTTCTTCAAACCTTAATGGCGCCCAAGCTAGAAGAGAATGTGAATGAAGGTTATGAACTCGTGCGGCACGCATTTAATGACGCGGAACCTGATATCAAAGGCGTGATAACCCTAATCGCAGAGACTGCGTTAGAATTTCTTGTTTCAGAGCCGATCAAGATCTGGAAGAAGGAGGTCCTGGAGTTTCTGAATGCAGCAAAACTAGATGAATCAGGACTAAAGATTAAGTCAAGAGTTCATGGAGAAAAGGTGAAGGTCTCTCCTAAAAGTCTAAGAAAGATACTTCAGTTACCAAGGACAAAAGAAGAAGATGATGTTTCTGCTACTAAGACTAGAGAAGCACTAACATGGTGTGGACTGGACTCCAACCTGAAGATATGTTCTGTTTTCAACAGGAAGGGAATGAACATGCAAGACAAATTTCTATCTGAAATTGTTGGCAAAGTTATTCTGAGCAAGCCTGGTGGGCATGACAGAATCTCAGCTCACATTTTTAGCCTCATGACAAGGATAATATTCAAACTAGAAACTGATTGGTCTACAGTTGTGTTTGAAAAGATAAAAGAAAGTATGAAGAAGCCAAATTTGGGTAGGATTCTAAGTCTTTACCTGGCTGGTAGTATACTAGAGGTCATGAGTCAAGCAGCTGGAACTAAGATTAACCATATGAGGAGAATGGATTTGAGAATCTTCTCTAGGTGGGATAGAGTCTTGACCAAGGAAATGCCAACTCCTGAGAAGGTAACATCTCTGAAGAAGAAGAAGAAAAAGACAGCCCCTGTGGCTCAAGAATCATCAAGCAGCTCAGAAGAGCAGGTAGTGTTCACACCAGATGAAGAAGAAACTGGAAATGCTGGACAATCTCCAGCTAGACAAGAAGATGCCCCAAGACAGGGGGAGCTACCACAAGCTAGCCCAGTACACCTGGAATCAGTCTAGGGGGAGCCTCTACTGGTGGATGAGTCAACTCCACTAGAGAGTGAACAGACTACCCAAACCATACTTGAGGTAATAACTGACATCAACCAATTAGATTTCTCTATTGAAAATGAAGATATGACTGACAGATTGTCTGATGTTACTCAGCAACCTCAGATTCCTAGTCAACCCCAAGATGTTGTCATGGAAGACACATATGTTGCTTCTCAAGTGGTATCTGATCAAGTGGTTGATGAGATAAGAGAATCTCCACCCTATCCTCAACAAGAATTTACCCTAGAAGAGCTATTCCCAGATCTTCTACAAACTGACTTTGAGAAAGAAAGTGCTGCTGCTGAGGGGGAGAAGGCCCATGTTGAGGGGGAGCATGTAGATCTTATTGAGGAAACTGCAAGGAAAGAACCTAAAGTGACAAAGGATGCTGAGCAGATTCCAAGGACTGAGAAGGAGTTACCTCCAAGTCCTAAGGACAGAGTGACTATTGATAGCACATCTGCATCAGAAGATGAAGAGGCTGCAAGAGCCAAGAAGAGGAAGTTTCAAGTCTTCAAGAGGAGGAGCCAGACTTACAAAAAGGCTTTACAAACAATTGCACCACAGCCTGCACCACAGCCAGCCCCATCAACAGATTATAGTTCATTGATGGTGGCTTTACAAATTAAGCTTGATGAGCAAAGGCAAGCTTTGGAAAAGTATGTAGATGAAGGGAATAAATCTCTACAATTTGATCTTGCACAAGATATTAAGTCCATCATATTTGAGATGAATCTGAATAAGAAAGAGATGACTGACTGCTTTCATAAGGGAGGAAATGCAGTAGTCTATCTAGCAACTCATCAAGAGAAGATCAAAGCTCAAGTGGATGATATTGCAGTGAAGCAAGGCTATGTTCTGTAGAACCAACTGAGAATGAATGATAATCTCACTGCCTCTCACAATGCAATAGTAATAGAAATGAAAAATATAGCTGCTGGTCAGACTACAGCTAATGCTACTGCTAAGGCAGAATTTGATAAAGCATTACAAGAAGGAATCACTGCTGTTACTTCTGCAATTCAAGATTCTCAGAAACTGATCACTGAAAAACTCCAAAGGTTGAAACCTTTCTATAAAGATGGAGTAAATTACCTAAATGCACAAATCAGATTTCAGAAAGATGATCTAAGAGATCACATTGAAAGAGAAGTTATAAAGGGGGAGAGGGTGTTAGTCAAAGCCAGCTCTGATCATGCAAAGTGGATATCAAATTCCATCAAAGCCACCCTTGGATATCCTCCATTATGTGATGATGACAATGTTGCAGAGTCTGGTATTAATCCCACATATCTTGGAGGGGAGCAAGCTGAAGTGGCTCAAGTAATATACCTTCCACCAGACTTTGATATGATACATGCAGATATACAGTCAATGTATAGCCCACCTGAGGGAAATCAGAAGGTCATCATAGAGAAAGTGGTTCAGCTAGTGCCTGAGGCTATACTGAAAGAACAAGAGGCTTTGCAGAAAGAACAAGAAGCTCAATTGTCTAAAAAGAGATTCAGAGAGCAAGCTAAACTCAGGCCTGATTTTGAACAGTGGAGCCCCACTTCCAGGAATATTATCTTGACTGCATGGAAGGCTGCCAAGGACAATATCCAAGATAAAAATAAGTGGTATTCTGAACTGGAGTGGAGGAAGCATGAGTCCAGGAAAGAGGCAATTGTGCAATATAAAAGAAAGGCTAAGATGAGAAAGCTACCTCCTACTGCCCAGGAGCCTAGCAAGTACTTTCCTAATCCTTATCATTACTTTGAAAGGCAAAAGATCAAGGCTGAAGAATTGAAAAAGAAGGATCTGAAAGGAAAGAAGCCTGCTGCTGCTGAAGATGCTGAAGCCTCAGTCCAAGCAAAGATACAGTCTGGAAAGGGCATAGTTATCAAGGAACCTGAGCAGCAATAGGATAGAATTTTTCTTAAGTTTACTAGTTGTAATCATTTGATTTTAAACTTTCTGTAAACTTTTGAATAATGAATATGATAAAGTTGTTAGAACAATGTGATATGTGCTAATTCTATTATATTATTGTTCTGAGATATCTGTGTATACATGTTTTGTTTAATACATGTTTATGAACTTACCCTGTTATATAATCCTGTTTTACATCATACTGTAATTTTGTTATGTATGGTGTATATCATTGACTTAGGGTTATGACTTCTCCAAATAGGGGAAGATTGTTGGGTACATTGGAATAAATGTACCTGATTTGAAGAAGCCTCACCCTACTCAATGATATACATCAAAATGTATTTGATGTGTTTTGAGTTTAGTTGTGCAGGTTAAGTATTTGCAGGAAAAGCTGAAAAGTTTCTAAGTCCATGTGTCGACACCCAGAAGGAAAGTGTCGACACTTAAGAAGTCATGTGTCGACACCTAGAGAAGCAGTGTCGACACTTGGAGTAATTGTGTCGACACCAGGAATGCAGAGTCGACACCAGAAGGAAAGTGTCGACACATATAGGTTGTGTCGACACTCAATGAAGAAATGTCCAGTGAAGCAGTGTCGACACTTAGAAGCAGTGTCGACACCCAGAGGAACTTTGTCAACATCAGAAAGTGTCGACACTTGGAGGCTGTGTCGACACTCAGCAAACTTCAACAGAGTTTAAGTACAAGTGTCGACATAATGAAGAATGGGTCGACACTCAGCAGAAGACTCAACACATGAAGAAAGTGTCGACACTAGGAGGTTGTGTCGACACTCAGCAAAGTTCAACAAATTCTAAGTACAAGTGTCGACACAAAGGAGATGTGTCGACACTCGGCAAAAGTCTCAACTAAAGAAGTATGTGTCGACACAAGGAGCTGTGTCGACACTCAGCAAGTATCAACACAGAAGGCATGTGTCTACACCTAGAAGATGTGTCGACACTGAACAAGTTCAACACAAGAAAATGTGTCGACACAAAGGTGTAGTGTCGACACTTAGCATCATTCAACTAAGTACTGAAGAACAAGGAGTTGTGTCGACACACAATTTCAGTGTCGACACATATTGAAGAAGCTGTGTCGAGAAGTAAATTCTACAACACAAGGAGTTGTGTCGACACCTTGAAGGCTAGTGTCGACACTTAGTCTACTTGTGTCGACACTTGGTCTATAAGTGTCGACACTTAAAGACTGACTGTCTCGACACTTTCAGACAGTTACAGATATTTCAAAAAGTGACTGGATGACATGACAGCTGCCATTCTAGCCGGTCTACTGCAACTGTCAGAGATGTCAGAAAGCTGTTAGAAACTGGATCAGCCGGTCACCATGAAGAAAGTCTATATAAAGGCTTATACATTCAGCAGATAATCAGTTGTTGGAAATCACCAAAGTGATCAAGTAATTCATTGAAGATTCAATTCAAGTGAAGATCTAAGTAGTTGGAGAGAGAGAGCTCCTTCTAAGATGACAGCTGTTGAACCAGGCTGTGAAGAAGGTTTCAGATTGAGATCTGAAACTTAAGTTGCAGTGATTGAAGATCAGCTGCATAGAGAATCAACCCTACTGTGTTCTACATTCAAGAAGCTTTGAAGGAAGCCAAGGGAGGTTGATCTCAGCAGAGTTCTTTCAAGAACTCATCAAGAAACCTGTCAACTCTTCTCTCTTATTCTGAGTTGAGGTTATATACATTGTATTCTTAATTTCTTGTAGGATCCTTAGGGATCTGAGTTGTAAGCCTGAAATTATAAAGGCTGAGTGGTAGGGCCTGTGTGCTTGAGTGTAGGAGATTCACTTCTCTGAGTGTAGGCCTTGTGGCTGAGTGTAGGTCTTTGTGAAGACTGAGTGGTAGGGCTGTTGAGCCTGAGTTGTAGGAGTGGGATCACTCTGAGCTGTAGGAACCTGGTTGAGGTTCTGAGTGTAAGATCTGAGGATCTGAGGAATAGTGGAGGAGTTTGGCCGAATCTAGTACACTGCTAGATAGGCGAAGGGGGAAAGTGGATGTACCCAAACCTTGGGGAACCACTATAAAACTGTGTGTATTCTGTGTGTGTGTGATTCTGTGATTGCTGTGTTGAATTGCTGTGAAGAAGTATTTATAATTCTGTGATATAATCTGCCTAAAAGTTTAAAAAGATAAGGTCACCTATTCACCCCCCCCCCCCTCTAGGTGATTAGGTACAATTTCTTTCACTACAGCTCAAATCCACTCTTGGATCCTACTTCAGTACCCCAACAGGGCACCTAACTCAGTGACTAAATAGTCACCTACCTCAGGCACAAAGTGCCCTACATTCAGATTCAGATAAACTGAATCCTACAGGAAGTGAATACAGAATGTCTAAGAAAAATAAAATAACTGACTTAGAGATAAATGTCTTAGTCTACTTTATAGGACTGAACAGATATCAGTTCATCCCACTTGTTGTAGAAGGAATGAGTCATCTTCTACAACTAACTACTTCTTTGCTGCATAGGTGAATAACTATCTGCTATTGAAGGCTGACTGCCCCTTCACACAGCTAACTTCTTGCTGAATGGTTGAATTAGCAACCTTGTTCTTCAAAGAACTATCTTGCTAAATTTGAAGAGCTTCAGCTATCTTCCTTTTCCTTCTGGCAATCTCTGCTGGACTTGAGCTTTCAAGCTTAATGGAGAAGAAGATGTCCAACCGCCTCTAGTTTTCTTTTGTATTTTCTGCGTTTGTTCTCCTTCAACCCTAATCCCTTTTTTCTTTTTCCTTTATATATCTGTTGATTTGAATCAACGACACAATTGTATGTGGGCCCTGCCAAGGATTGGTGAGCGCCACCTCCATCAAAAAAGGATAAAGCAGCTTTTGATATCATTGCAGCTTTACCGCAATGGCTTCCTGCAATTTAAATTTGATGAGATCAGCAGTGGTCATCACCATCTGGGCTTAGAAAATATTCTAGAACATCATTAAGCATTGAGTGATGTTAAGTCACTCAACGCCATATATCTTGGCTCTCAGCGCTTCTGTACTTGTGATATTTCCCTGGCTTTGTCTCAGCGGCTCTGTCTCAGCGGTCTCAGCGGTCTCATCGGTTTCTTATTAACAGCTGAGACAAGCCTCTATCTCAGTGCTTTTTCTCAGCGGTCTCAGCACTTTATTCTTAACTATTGATACAACCTTCTGTCTCAGTGCTTTCTTCTCAGCGGTCTCAGCGCTTTCTTCTCAGCTATCTCAGCTGTCTCAGCGCTTTTTGCCTTAGTCAATTTTTCTGGCTATACCTGAGTTCGACCATCTATGGGCTAGCTCGACGAACTCTGATCTTCTTAGTGGTCTCAACGCTTTTTGCCTTAGTTAATTTTTCTGGCTTTAGCTCGACAAGTGTTGAGCTGAGCTCAATGATTTGTAAGCTGAGCTCGACGAACTGCAAACTGAGCTCGACGAACTTCAAGCTGAGCTCGACAAACTTTGAATCCTGAGCTCCTAAATTTAGCTCTTAAGGAATGTCGACCTGAGCTCGACGATCTATGAGCTGAGCTTGACGAACTGCGAGCTGAGCTCGACGAATTTTGAGTTTATCACCAAACTCATTTTTCTTCACCTGTCCAATCATGGACTACTTGCATGCAAGAACTAAGGCACACATCAAATACAGTATGCCCCTTAGCATGATTGGTGACGCCTCTTCAAATCCTGAGGAATATTGTAGGGCATAATTCCCAACAATGATAGGTAGTACTGACTTGGATTTTAAGAATTGAGTCAAGAGCTGTCTTTCCTGGGTGAGCTTTGCTTCTAGGTCCTTGACAGTCTTGACTTGTTCTACTATTACTTCTGTCTGACTATCTATCTTGTTAGTTAGTTCTATAAGTTTCAGTTTTTGTAGGTCCAACTTTATGTTGGCCATTTCCAACTGAAAAGATACTCCTCTCAAAGATTCTAATTCACTGGCCTGATTCATAGCAAGCTCTTTGCTTGCAATCAAGGCATTTAATAACTTCCCATATTTATTGATATGGGTGTTGAAATCAACTTCTGTGTCTGAATCATGTTCTCTATTATTAGAGGAGTAAGAACATGATTTATTTTCTGATGCTGAAAAAGAAACTGATGTAAAACTAGGAGAGGTTGATTTTACCTTTGCAGGACTTGAACAATCCTGTCCTTCTTCTCCTGATTGAGTTTCTTCAACAGCCATCAGGCCCATGAGAGCCTCCTCCTCTTCTGATTCTGATGAATCAGACTCACTATCACACAATGTAGACTGTTCCTTTGCCAAAAGGCTTTTGTCAGCCTTCATGTGCTGTGCAGTTTTCAATTTCTCTGACTTTTTCTCCTTTCTTTTTGTTGGGCAATCAGCTATGATATGCCCTTGCCTGCTGCAATAATAACACACAATATTATTCTTAATATATTTGTTCTGTGAAAAACCATACCTGTCCCTAGATTTCTTCTTCCCAGGTTTCTCTGGATGATTAGACTTCTTGAGAGATGAATCTCCAGCTGCAAAATTCCAGCTGCCCTGCCTTCTTCTCCTCGACATCTTCTTGAACTGTCTAGAGAAGAGAGATAGTTCTTCCTTAGTTAGGTCTCCTCCTGATGAGGATGATTCTATACACTCAGAGGCTATGTCTTATTTCTCTGAGAGTGTTGACTTTTCTCTGACCTTCCTGATAGTCTCAGCCTTTAGGGCCAAGGATTTTTCTCTGCTGTGTGCTCTAGCTGAATCTCTTCAGACTTCCTGAGATTGAGCTGCAACTCATGAGACAACAACTTACCAAATAGAGCCTAGCTGGGGGTTTATATTGGCTAAATTGCTCATTTATCTTATAGCACATATCTTGATGTCTCATTCCTTGTTCATGGACCTCAAGAACTTGTCATTAAGTTCATAATTAGTAAAGCTCCTACCATAAGTCCTCAGATTGTTTATAATTCTGAAGAACTTTTCAAAATATTCAGCCACTGTGTCTTTTTTATCCTGTCTGAAGGCTTCATACTGTTGGTTTAGCAGAGATTTTCTATCATCTCTAACCTCTTCAGTTCCTTCCATATAGACAATTAGTGACTCCCACATTTCTTTTGATGTTTTACAATGAATCAGATTTTGAAAAGTGGAATCGTCTATTGCACTGACTATAATATTTTAAGCCCACTTGTCCATACAGGCCATAATGATTTCATCCTTATCCATCTCCATGTAAGTCTTGTGTGTCTTGACGTTTGCATCAAAAACTGACACTTTCATGGGAATGAAAGGTCCTTCAATCACTGTAATGTATATTCTTGGATCTGCTGCCTCCATGAATAATTTGACTCTCTCCTTCCATATTCAAAAGTTTTCTTTGGAGCAGACATGGAGCTTGATGAAATTATTTTCCCTCTGAGTCATGATATATCTTTTTCTGCAATCCTTTGGATTCTCACTAGGCTGTTATGCCTTTTTTTAGTGAATCTCCCTCTGATACCAATTATAAATATTTGTCTTAGGATTGAGAATGAACTAGATGGGGGTGAATAGGTCCAATTTAAACCTTGACTACCTTTTTAAATTAGAGATATACTTTCTTCGTTAAATTTCTCAGTCAGATAAAACAAAATAATCTTAACAACAATTTAAAAACTAACACAGCACAGCAATCACAGTACAACACACATAGTTTTATAGTGATTCCCTAATTTATGGGTACATCCACTTTTCCCCTTCCCCTATCTAGCAATGAACTAGATTCGGCCAAACTCCTTCTTCTTCATTTACTCAGATCCTCAGATCTTACAGCTCAGAGCCCAACCGGCCCCTATAGCTCAGACTTTACAAGTCTTACCACACAGATCACCAAGATCCTACACCTCAAGTTCTTCCCAAGAACTCTACCTCAGAATGTATCCACACTCCTACTCCTCTGGCAAATCGTGCCCTATAACTCAGAGAAATATCCACTTCTCCTACCTCAGACAATACCTGCCCTACCTCAACCTTTATAACACAGGCTTACAATCTTAGATAAAATGACTCCCCTACACTCAGATCTACAGGTAGATCTTACAAAATTAACAAAGGTAAAAGAAATTGATTCAGAATTAGTCACCCAGCTAGAGAGAAATGTGTGGCTGCTTCTTGATCTGATCCAGATGTGTTTGCTTCCTTTGATATTGTAATGATGGATCTGATTCAACCATTCTTAGCTTTTCAAAGCTTCTTGAAGTTAAAATTAGGGTATATATAGGCTGGAGAATGTTGAAGATGATTATTGTTTCGGCCTCTCTCCAACTTCTGAATTTTAGCTGATTGCTTCTTAGATCTGGTCTTGCCGAAAATTTTTTCTCTTTTTTTGAAGAGTTGATCCCTTTATATAGGATCTATCAAAGGTAACCAACTGATCCGGTTAATAACTGACATCTGACAGTTCTGACAGTTCTGACAGTTATCAGTACCTCTGGCTTGATTTTTGTACTTAGGAATCAAATCTGTTTGAAGTGTTGAAACTTGTCTGTTAGATGTGTCGACACCAGTCCTGGGTGTGGACACTACTCTTATAGTGGTGTCGACAAACTTCTGAATGTGTCAACACAACCTTCATCTTGTCTCGACACAGCTGATGTAGAATGTATCGACACTAGTCCTGAGTGTCAACACTGCTTGCTTTCAGTCTTGACTCAGCTTCTGAAGTGTGTCAACACTAGTCCTGAGTGTCGACACAGTTGTCTTCAGTCTCTACATTGCTTGTATAGAGTGTGTTGACACTTGTCCTCAGTGTCGACACAGCTTCTCTTTATCTCGACACAACTTGTGTCGTGTGTGTCGACACTAGTCCTGAGTATCGACACAACTGTTATTTGTCTCGACATAACTTGTACAATATGTGTCGACACTAGTCCTGAGTGTCGACACAGTTGCTTTCTTGTATAATAGTGTCGACCCAAGTCCTAGGTGTCGACATAACTTTCTCCTTGTCTCAGCACTTGTTTAAGTGTGTCGACACTAGTCCTGAGTGTCTACACAACTTTCTCTTTGTCTCAGAACAACTTTGACAAAGGTGTCGACACTTGCCTAGTGTCTTGACACTTTTGTACATAGCTTAATTTGCCTATACAAAAGAACTTAACATTCATCAAATACAACTATGTGTATATCATTGAGTTGAAAGGACTTCTTCAAATCAAGTACATTATGACCAATGTACCCAACACTCAGGTGGATGATGCCCTGGGTAGAGCCTGCGGAAAACCAAGTGAGTAGAGGAATGAATAAGCGAAAACCCAAAATAAGAGTATCACCGGGAGCAATCGAGGGCTCGACCATGAGTTTCGGAGGGACCGCTGCCGAGACCATCTGAAGATTTTCATCATCGGGCCGGACCAACTCGATGTTCGATGGAGGATCGCCGATGATGCCTTTCGGGACCGTCACTTGAGAGAAGGATAATAAATCAGTTTGATGAGCCCGCTTTGGGGTGTTTGCGTCAAAAACCAGCGGAAGAAAAATACCTCCACTAGATGAGGAGGGTTCTCGCGGGTCGGGGTCAGAGTCGGCGAAGCCGGTTCACCCTTGGAACGTTTTCATCGGACTGACTTGGCCTTTTTTCAACGGTAGGGGGAGTCAGTCGGTCTCTTGCCCGAGAGCCAGGGCGTGAACCCAACATAATTGGCGAGGGCCCTTTCCTGAGCAACAACGAGGCGATCTTGGACTTCCTGCGAGAGTGGTTTCGCGGCACATTTGGCATACATCTTCATAATAATGCGAGAGCTCAGGCGAGAAGCTGTAGCAGGAGGAATGAAATCTTTGAGACAGGCCCTGACATATATTTATAAGGTCGTGGTAGGGCCCGTAAAAGATTCTCTTCCAGGTCCGCAAGCACTCACCAAATATTAGTGGTTGAACGTTTCTTTCTTAGCGTAAAACTAGCTCGCAAAGAGAGAGGATTGTGTGCAACCCTATATTCGCTGAGTGAGACCCAAAGGCCCGGGACCCCGGGTTTACGTAGGCTTTAAGCTAATCGGGTCAGGCGAGTAGTGCAGGCAGAAGGGTTCCCGCCTAGGGCTTGCCGGAAGGTTTGCGCCCGAGTCAGCGGGAGGCCCTCGGGGTTGGCGTTGAGTGATGCTTCTCCACTCAACTCCCTAGTTCCTGGCGTTGAGTGATGCTTCTACCCTCAACGCCTTAGCCCACAGAGTTAGCGTTGAGTGATGCTTCTCCACGCAACGCCTTAGCCCTCAGAGTTGGCGTTAAGTGATGCTTCTCCACTCAACACCTTAGTCCTTGCCGTTGAGTGATGCTTCTCCACTCAACGCCTTAGTCCTCAGAGTTGACATTGAGTGATGCTTCTCCACTCAACGCCTTAATCCTCAGAGTTGGCATTAAGTGATTCTTCTCCACTCAATACCTTAGTCTTTGGCGTTGAGTGATGCTTCTCCACTCACGCCCTAGTCCTCGGAAGCGGAAGGGTTCTCGCCCAGGGCTTGTAGGAAGGTTTGCGCGCGGGTCAGCAGGAGGCCCTCAGGGTTGGCATTGAGTGATGCTTCTCCTCTCAACGCCCTAGTCTCTAGCATTGAGTGATGCTTCTCCACTCAATGCCTTAGTCCTTGGCATTGAGTGGTGCTTCTCCACTCAATGCCCTAGTCCCTAATGTTGAGTGATGCTTCTCCACTCAATGCCCTAGTAGGGTGCAGAGGTAAAATTACTTGGATGCCCTTAGAGGTCTGCTTTTAGCTTGCCAGAACAGCAGAGTTTGACTGTTAGCAGACCATTTTGGGTTGCATATAACCTTTTTGAACAGTAAAATTAAGCTGTTGGCAGACTGGATACTAGAAATCTATAAATAGACCCACAGGGTACCTCAGAAGGCAAGCTTTCTCATTTTCTGAAGTCTTGTGATGACTACTTTTAGTCATCATTTTTGGGAGTACTTTAGTATGCAAAATGCCTAAGTTTATTTATATTTTATGCTTGTTATGTTTTTATTTCATGTCTTAATGTCTTTTTATAATATATTAATTCATAGTTTAATTATGTGTTTTATGCTTTTTTTATGTTTAATTTTATGTTCTATGTCTAGTTGTGTTTTGTTATGAAATATAACTATTATTATATTATTATGGTTAGTTTTTTATTATGTTATAAAATATATGTTATGTTATAAAATATCTAACATTTTGTTTATTTGTTTTGTTTTATTTGTAGGTTCAAGGCCTTTGTTGCGGTCCAAGTGCAGCCCCACCATGCAAGACAACCCGAGCCCTTCCATTTGGTGCTACCCGAGCCTATGATGCAGCCCACAAATAATATTTCAGCCCACAAATAATATTTCAGCCCACATAATGAAGCCCAACATGCATGGACGACTCCTTCTCTCCCCCATTCATGCATGTAGCCTCTCCCCTCTCTCTCCCCTTTATTATTTTCTCTTCTCTTTATTCCTCATGCATCTCCTCACTCACTCCTTCTCTCTTATTTATTTTTCATTCACCCCTCTTTCCCTTTCTCTCATTCTCATTTAAACCCATCCATCCCCCCTCTTTTATTTATTTTGTTCTTTTTATTTTCCTAAATGAAAATGCATGCATGTAGCCTCTTCCCTCTCTCCCCCATTAATGACATTCATGCACCTCCTCATACATGCATGGTCGGACACATCCTTCTCCCATTTCATTTCCACCACTTTCTAAAATCTTCCTCCTCTCCTATAAAAGGAACTAATGTATCATGCTTTGGAGAGGAGGATTTTAGAGAGCAAGTGAGATAACTAGTTCATGAGAGTTTTTTTCCTTGTTGTAGTTTTTATTGTAATTTCCTTTTTGTAGTGAAATAACATTGTCATATTTTAATTTTTGTGTATTTCCTTTTCTTAAGCAATGCAAATGACTTCTCTTTCTTCTATTTTGTTTTCTTTCTTTATTATGCTTAGCTAATTATATTTTGCGCCCGATCGCGATGAGCTTTGCGACAAAATAACGCATCTTTAATTTTATGTTTGCATTTGTATTTTCCCTATTTTGATCCTTCTTTGATTTTTATCGTGTCGACTCCATATTCCGGTATACGGTAGTAGGCAATTGATCTCATTTCATAGAAGTCGAGAGACTCATTGATTTGAAAGATCACTCAAAGAAGGAAGGAGTTGAACGCAACCCTAGAGATAGGATAACGTAAATCCTCCGGATTGGAGTCAAATCCAATAGTGCGGGTCACTTCGGTAATGCGACTTTAGGGCTTTTTGACTTGTAAAGAGATTTCGGTCAAAACGTCTATAAGTTAGGGGATTTAATGCTCTAGCGAGATTACTTCCTAATATCGGATCCGTCACAGTCTTAATAGTATTGCAAATGTTAAACTAATTTATTTCGTTATTTTATTTTAAAGTGAATCATCGATCGAGCACTCTTTCACAATATTTTTATTTCTCTTTTAATTAAGCTTAGTTCATTTTAATTTTCAAATCCATCAATCGTTCTGTAGGATAATAGAATCGTTGTGAGTAATAGTACTTTCCTGCCCCGAGTTTTTATACGACCTTGATATATTTTTTTCACTATACTATAAAACGATAGGTACACTTGCCTATTCGGATTGGAGTCCGTGAGACGATTTTTGCCCATCAAGTTTTTGGCGCCGTTGCCGGGGACTACTTTGGCAATATTACGAAAGCATCGAGTTTATTACTTCTACTAAAATTCTAAAAAAAAAAACATTTTTTTAACAAAAAAAAATATCAAAAAAAAATTAAGTTTTCTTTTTCTTTTTGGTAACAGTTTTTTTATGGAATCGTCTTATTTTGGCGTGTTTTGTAATTTTTGCGGGTCGCCCAACCACTTTTATTCTGAATGTCTTTCAGGAACCCCTCCCTCTTTTGATTTCAATTTTTCTAGAGCAGGTCAAAGTGGCCAATTTGACTCTTACTCCAATTTTTATCCTACTTGGGAGATGGGGAACCCGTCTTATTTTTCTTATGATTTTGCCCCGCAAAGCGCCGTGTCTCTAAATTTTACTTCAATCGATAATGCGTATTTTGAATTGCAAACTTCTCTTGATAATATCAATTCGCATTTGAAGACCATTCTCGATTATTTTTCTCGTGAGGCCGCTTCATTTTCTTCGTCTTCTTCTCCGTCTCCTCCAATTTCATCGTGTAATGAGTCATCAGATATCCCGGCTTGTCTTTTTCCTCTCGAGGGGGATAATTATTCGGATATTCCGGATTGTTTCCTTCCTCCTTTGGATGACGCCCCTATGGATACTCCGGCATGCTTCTTACCTTTTGAGGATGACAAGACGTTTCATCATTCTCTTTCTTTTTCTGAAGACGTGTGTGATTCCTTTTCGCTTCAAACTTTAACTGTTCCAACTTTTTCTAGTTTTAGCGAGTCTTTTTCTTCTTCTTCTTTTATTTTAGATAATTCTTCTTTAGTCCTCTCTACCCCTTCTTCTCCCGAAATTTCACAAGTCTCTCCTTCTCTTTGTGAAATTTTCGTTGATGAAATTTCTTTTTCTACTTCTTTTATTCCTCTTTCTATTTCTTCTTCTTCTTCTTCTTCTTCTTTTGATGACCCCTTCTTTCCCATTTTTCATACGGCGGAGTTCTTCTATAACTCCGTCCGTTCATTTTCGGGCGTCATTCCATTGAAAATTCCACCCCATGTCGATGCGATTCTTCAATTTTTCTCTTTTTTGATGTACTCTCCTAAGCGCATACTTAGGGAGTTACCTCTTCACTTTAGTTTTTATTTTCCATTTAGCTAACCAATAATGTCGAGATCAGACGACGTTAAACAAAGAGCGCTCTTGGGAGGCACCCCTTACTTATCACTTTTTGTTATTCCTTTTTTTGTTTGCTTATTGTGTTTTGCAGGAATAAGACCTTCGGCGGTTCGTTTGGCTCCATCATTTTTTTTTCTCTTCCTTAGGCCTGAGCCGGTGTCCAGCTTAAGCATGGGGGAACGAAATCAGCATTCGGCCTTATGAATCAGGGGAAGTCGTTTTCTTTTTAAGTCTTTACTTTATTGCCCCCCCCCCCCCCCCCGCCTCCCTCTTCTTCTTCCTTTTTTTTGTTTTTCATTGAGGACAATGCAAAATCCAAGCATGGGGGAGGGCTTCGCTCTTTTTCCTTTTTTTTCTTTTTAATTTCTCCTTTTTTAAAAAAATATCTTTTCTTTTTATGTTTTTCAAAAAAATGTTTGTTTTTAAGTAATTTAGCTTTATCAAAAATAAAAAAAAACTAGAAAAAAACCTACAAAAATCAAAAAATCAAAATCCAAAAAATATAATAAACCTTTCCCTTAGTCTTTTTTGTTGTTTTTAGAAATTTTGTTTGAGTTTGTTTATAAGCATTTTTACTATTTTTGATTTGCTAATCTTTTGTTTCATCATGTTTAGTTAAATCTAATATTTAGTGATTTCGTTTTGAGAATTATCTTATGGTTTTAATTTTCTTAGAGTAATTTATTTAGCACTTTTTCTCTTTTATTTTAAATAGTTTCAATTTTGTAGTAATTTTGCTTAACAATTTCGGATTCCAATTATTATTACCTCATGCTTTTAGATTCTTAGGAAATCTCAATCTACTAGTAGTTGCTCTCTAGTATTTTTGTTTATTTTCTAAAATTTTGTTTAACTTCTTCCTTTTTCTTTTTATTGTTAGATCATATGTCGTGGGAATAAGAAGATGTTAGTTCCTTATTCTCTGGTAAACATATGCAACCCAGATGAAGAGAGGATTTAAAAGTTCATATATGTCGTGAGAAGTGATAGGATGTTAGTCTATCATTTTCTGGTATTACATATATATTTTAAAAAAAAAAATTGGTGGGGTGTGAAAAAAATAATGATGATCATCTCCAATCAAAGACCTCTTCATGTTGATTTTCCTCCCCAAACCCCTTAGCCAATATTATTGTCTTAGATTTTAAATTAAAATATTGGGAGAGCATAAGTAGTAGGTTGCATTCTTCCTTAAGTTTCTTTTAAGTTATGGTTTTTATAATTTTAATCAAACCTTGTTTGCAATTTACTCAATTTTGAGTGCTAGTTAATTTATTAAGAAAATTTTTGCCTAAATATTTCTCTCTTTTCACTTTAATTCCATAATTTAGGACTTAATTCGTAAATCCCTAAATTTTATTTTTGACTTGACTTTGGTGTAAATAAATTTTTAGTTTAATTGAAAACTTTATAAATGTCTTATAAATATTTCTCATACTTTTGCTCTGGAATAGCAAAAGCCCAAGCATGGGGGTATTTGATGACTACTTTTAGTCATCATTTTTGGGGGTAGTTTAGTATGCAAAATGCCTAAGTTTATTTATATTTTATGCTTGTTATGTTTTTTATTTCATGTCTTAATGTCTTTTTTATAATATATTAATTCCTAGTTTAATTATGTGTTTTATGCTTTTTTTATGTTTAATTTTATGTTCTATGTCTAGTTGTGTTTTGTTATGAAATATAACTATTATTATATTATTATGGTTAGTTTTTCATTATGTTATAAAATATATGTTATGTTATAAAATATCTAACATTTTGTTTATTTGTTTTGTTTTATTTGTAGGTTCAAGGCCTTTGTTGCGGTCCAAGTGCAGCCCACCATGCAAGACAACCCTAGCCCTTCCATTTGGTGCTACCCGAGCCTATAATGCAGCCCACAAATAATATTTCAGCCCACAAATAATATTTCAGCCCACATAATGAAGCCCAACATGCATGGACGGCTCCTTCTCTCCCCATTCATGCATGTAGCCTCTCCCCTCTCTCTCCCCTTTATTATTTTCTCTTCTCTTTATTCCTCATGCATCTCCTCACTCACTCCTTCTCTCTTATTTATTTCTCATTCACCCCTCTTTCCCTTTCTCTCATTCTCATTTAAACCCATCCATCCCCCCTCTTTTATTTATTTTGTTCTTTTTATTTTCCTAAATGAAAATGCATGCATGTAGCCTCTTCCCTCTCTCCCCCATTAATGACATTCATGCACCTCCTCATACATGCATGGCCGGCCACATCCTTCTCCCATTTCATTTCCACCACTTTCTAGAATCTTCCTCCTCTCCTATAAAAGGAACTAATGTATCATGCTTTGGAGAGGAGGATTTTAGAGAGCAAGTGAGATAGCTAGTTCATGAGAGTTTTTCCTTGTTGTAGTTTTTATTGTAATTTCCTTTTTGTAGTAGAATAACATTGTCATATTTTAATTTTTGTGTATTTCCTTTTCTTAAGCAATGCAAATGACTTCTCTTTCTTCTATTTTGTTTTCTTCCTTTATTATGCTTAGCTAATTATATTTTGCGCCCGATCGCGATGAGCTTTGCGACAAAATAATGCATCTTTAATTTTATGTTTGCATTTGTATTTTCCCTATTTTGATCCTTCTTTGATTTTTATCGTGTCGACTCCGTATTCCGGTATACGGTAGTAGGCAATTGATCTCATTTCATAGAAGTCGAGAGACTCATTGATTTGAAAGATCACTCAAAGAAGGAAGGAGTTGAACGCAACCCTAGAGATAGGATGACGTAAATCCTCCGGATTGGAGTCAAATCCAATAGTGCGGGTCACTTCGGTAATGCGACTTTAGGCCTTTTTGACTTGTAAAGAGATTTCGGTCAAAACGTCTATAAGTTAGGGGATTTAATGCTCTAGCGAGATTACTTCCTAATATCGGATCCGTCACGGTCTTAATAGTATTGCAAATGTTAAACTAATTTATTTCGTTATTTTATTTTAAAGTGAATCGTCGATCGAGCACTCTTTCGCAATATTTTTATTTCTCTTTTAATTAACATTAGTTCATTTTAATTTTCAAACCCATCAATCGTTCGGTAGGATAATAGAATCGTTGTGAGTAATAGTACTTGCCTGCCCCGAGTTTTTATACGACCTTGATATATTTTTATCACTATACTATAAAACGATAGGTACACTTGCCTATTCGGATTGTAGTCCGTGAGACGATTTTTGCCCATCATCTTGCAGCGCTTTCTGAGGTATCCTTAGCTCAGCACTTGACCAAGGAGGGGAAGCGCTCTGAGATCTTCCGAGTTAGTGGAGGGACCTCCATGTTGTAGCCCAGGGTTAGTTTTTTTTTCATGTGTCTGGTCAGGGGTCTGGGCTTGGGAGAAGTAGGTGTCAACTACACTCCAGGGTCCGAACTCTCGTTGGTGCCATTTTTTGGTTCTAATGGGAAGATCCGTCATCTGACAGAGACCTACAAGTGCTGGCTTCACGCAAAAGGCATTCTCAGGGCCTTCTGGGCGGAAGGAATGGCCTGCATAGCATACGTCATCAACAGGATTCCCCTTAGTATAATCAACATGAACTCTGCTCATGAGTTGGTATTTAAGGAGAAGCCCAGTGTGGAATATCTTCAGGTGTTTAGGTCGACTTGCTACGTGCACATTCTAGATGCGCTCAAAATGAAGCTAGATGTGAAAGCAAAGAAGCTAGTCTTCGTTGGATATGATGAGTAGAATAAGGGATGGAAGTGCATGAATCCAAAGACACTAAGGTTTGTTATCTCCCGAGATGTGGTATTTGACGAGTTAATGTCATACTAGAATAGTCCATATGTGGAGCTATAAGAGAGCAAGTCTGATGGAGGGCAAGGAGCTGCTGCTTGGGATCTTCTGGTGGAGTTGTATGTGTCTCCAGGTGCTCCGGTGACAACTAGCTCTCGGGCGGACGCTTCTGGATCCAGAAGAAGGGGGAGCGATGCTCCTAGTGTGCCCGGGATCAGAGCTAGCGCAAAAAAACAACGAGAGTGGTGGATTATGGTCAAGCCCTGCGGAGGTCTAAGAGGACAATTATTCCACCAGCTCGGTATAGGGAAGGAAACACAATGAGCATTGTCTCATGTTTCTTCACAGGTCCTTTGGAAGAACGTGAGCCTTCGAGCTTTGAGAACACCACTGCAGTCAAGGAGTGGGAGGATGCTATGGATGAGGAGATGGCTTCCCTTAGGAAGAATGAGACTTGAGTTCTTGTGACCAAAGTCGAAGACATCACTCCTATGACGTGCAAGTATGTATACAAGCTGAAGAAGAAGGCTGGCGGAAGTATCGAGCGGCACAAGGCTCGCCTTGTAGCTTGGGGGTTCTCTCAACAGTTCGGGGAGGATTATGAGGAGACGTTTAGTCATATGGCAAAGATGACTTCGGTATGTGTGGTGGTCTCCTTGG
This sequence comes from Platanthera guangdongensis, assembly GCA_039583875.1. Taxonomy (NCBI): domain Eukaryota; kingdom Viridiplantae; phylum Streptophyta; class Magnoliopsida; order Asparagales; family Orchidaceae; genus Platanthera; species Platanthera guangdongensis. The sequence goes on along the minus strand of CM077163.1, from coordinate 44,828,868 downwards.
CGACTTCCCAATGGTGGAAGATATGACAACTTGACATGAAGAATGCTTTTCTCTACAACGAGATTGACAAGGACATCTTCATGGTGCAACCACCATATTATGTATCTAAAGAACATCTAGGGCACGTCTGCAAGTTGAAGAAGGCCCTCTACGCTCTGAAGCAAGCTCCTCGGGCATGGTATGGGAAGATCGCAGAATATCTCTAGTTCTGCGAGTATTTTGCTTCATACTCAGATTCCAGTCTGTTTTTTAAGAAGCTGGAGGAGCTTCCGGTCCTCGTTTTGTTGCATGTTGATGATATGATTGTCACGGGGAACTCAGAGGCGGAAGTAGCTAGTCTCTAGGCTGAGCTATCTATCTAGTTCGAGATGAAGGATCTGGGTGAGCTTCACCATTTCCGCGGGCTCGAGGTATAGAGGCAGAAGGATGACATGCTTGTTTCTTAGAAGGGCTATGCAGAGCGAATCGTTAAGCGATTCGACATGGGGGATGAGAAGAGCAGTTATGTTCCTCTGAAGGTTGGTGTTAAGCTTTGACGGGATGAGGGAAGGATTCTTCCAGACCTTTTGGTGTTCCAGGCTCTTGTGGGGAGTCTGATATATCTAACTATTGCTAGGCTGGATATTGCTTATGCAGTAGGCTAGGTGAGTCAGTATATGGCGGAGCCGCAAAAACCTCATGTGGTGGCGGCTAAAGGTATCCTGAAATACGTCAAGTCTATCTTGTAGATGGGTCTCTTGTACAAGATTTATACAAGCTTTTGTTTGTATGGATACACAGATGTTGATTATGATGCGATACAGATGATCAAAAGTCGACATCTGGCTATGTCTTCTTCATGGGATCAGCAACAGTTTCGTAGTGCTGCAAGAAGTAGGATTCGGTGTCTGTCTCCACTACTGAGGCGGAGTACAAGGCCTCGGCCTTAGCTACTCAGGAAGTCATTTGGCTTAGGCGGCTTGTGGATGACATCCATGTCAAGGTGCGAAGTCCTACTCTGATTCGAAGCGATAATGAGAGTGATCTCAAACTGGTGAATAATCCAGTTTGTCACGTGCGGACGAAGGACATCGAGATCAGACATTGATGCTTAAGATCACGGCAGTGAACCGGTCGCACAAGTAATATAAAATGGGCGAGTTTTCCCAAGTATCGATCTCTCAAGGAACACAGTAAGGTGGAGTTAATTTCGAGGAGGACTTGAGATTGAAGTCCTTAGGGTCGGCGGTAACGATGGGGGTTTTGATAATTGCGAAAAAAGAAAATAAAAGGCTAATAACTACTCCTATGCAACGCCGCTATGCGATGCTTCACCAGGCGGGATGGAAGACTAGTCGGGCCGCTATGCACCGAATCTCTAGGCGGATGGACGAGTAGGCTTGCGGATAAGATGGTTAGAACGGCGGAATGAGGGTCGTGAGCACCTCTTCGCTACACACGCTTCTAGCAATTGCTAGAACGACAAGGGTGGATGGTGGTGGATGGAATATGGGCGCACCTCAAGTAAATATAACGAAAATATACAATCACATAGACATGATTACACATAAACGTATATTACACTAAGCATAGCTTCATCAAATACAAAGAGTTCAACTAAACTATCAACAACAAGGGAAGAAAAGTGTGCGAAATCGACTGGATTCGAAGCCTTGTTGAGGATTCACGGTTGGAATCGTCGAGTTGTCAATCCGCGTCCAAGCTCGGTCCGCAACTGCGTCCGGGGTAGAGAAGGGATGTCACCACCTTCCAATGGCCCGTCTTCTTCGTGTCACGATCTGGTGGAGGATGGCACAACTTCCCCTAGCTTGATGGAGAAAGCTAGGTCAAGCTCTTCTTATAGCTCAAGGATGAAGGAGGAGGCCGAGAGGAAGCTCCGGCTTGGATTTGGCGGTGAAAGCTTGCCCGGAGCACCTCCCTAGGGTGGAGATTGAAGGAGGACGGCAGAATCCCTCCTCGGAGACGAAAATGGCGGAGGAAAAATGAGTGATCCTGAATTAGGGCGGAACCTGCGAATTTATAGATTTCAGAAATTATAGTGCACACGACCAGTGGCGCACGACCAGTGGTCGTGCGCACTATGTCCAGTGGTAGTACGTTTGCCCCAGGCAGATTTTGGAAAAATATGGAATCAATGCATACGATCAGTGGCGCACGACCAGTGGTCGTGCGCACTGTGTCCAGTGATAGTGCGCATACCCCAGGCAGATTCTAGAAATCAAGGAACATTGTGCACGATCAGTGGCGCTCGACCAGTGGTCGTGCGCACTATATCCAGTGAGCGTACGCAGTATTCCTGCTTCCAAACATACCCGGAACATGCACACGAACCCTGTACCAAGCACTGATATGTGCAGACATTCCAGACGAGCACAATAAGGAGTACAAATAATAAAAGTACAAAAATACACAACCCTGGGCCTAAGTGTGCACTTCCTATGAAAATAGAGACAAGATGAAATATGAACGATATATAACTAAAAGTGAAGTGCAAACGCGTGAAAACTAGCCCAGATGAGTCTGAAAAACCCTATAAAAATCGGACTCATCACACCCCCAGACTTAACTGTTTGCGCGTCCCGAGCAAACAAAATCTAAGCAGATAGGGAAAATTAGTAGCTAACAAAGAAATTGAAAAACAAAGTACCATGCGAAGTCGCATGCTCGCGTGCGTAAAAATACAATAGAGAAAATTTCTAAGTATGCAGAATAGTTTATATTTTTCACAATGCGTATCAAAATTTTATTATTACTCAAAAATGGAATCACGGTGAATCATCTGGTCACGCGAAAGGAGAAAGTAGACTACTCGCTAGGCGAGCATTGCCAAAGATCGGGGCTCGGGATAACCTCCAAAGGAATCCACCAATGTCGGTGACCATATGCTTGCCCTTTCACACTCTCTCCACGGCACTAGTTAGACTCAAGCACGAATCCGTAGGACTTGGAGTATAATATAGGCTTAGGTGAAGGCGGGGTATATAAAGGTAAACACGACGGACACGCACACCCAAAATAAGATCGCGCGAAAACGTACACAGCTAAACTTAATGGACAAACACGTGCGACGCATCACCAGACCTGGACTTTTGACGGTGCGCGCAAGCCCATAACGAACACAACTCAACCACATTACACAACTCAGCAATAATAGATACACAAATACATTTCTTTTTTTTTTGTATTCCACATTGGGAATTTTCTTTTTATTTACTATCATATTTTTTTTTCTTTTCCCCTTTTTTTTTCTTTTATCCAAATAGCCAAAACAAAATAGGAAAACACGGCAACACCATAAGTTGCACAAACACCAACAAAACTGCCCACACAAAACAGATATAAACTACAACAAAACAAACTAACCGAGCGATCACATTCAGATGTGCGAGTAGGAAAGGCTATATGGATATGGTAGCGAGGCGAATGGATGTCAAAGGAAGGGACAGGCTCAACGGGGATATCAACGGTTAGATGTCGGGAATGGTACAAGGCTCAAACGAGACAAAGTGACGGCCCACATCACGCACGCACTTGACTAACCATGTACCCATGCTTCGAGAGTAGCTAGGGGCAAGTTCTTAGCCAACAAGAAAGACTATCCATCCTCCAGACTCGAGCAATACAAAACTAACGGCCGTCTACACACATCCCTAAGCTACCGTCGGATTCACACCGGATTCACCAATTTTTTTGAGTAGAATAAAAAGATCTTTACGCAAATAGAAAAGTATAAAACCATACGCATACAAAAAAATTAAATCTACTTGAATTTCTACACGAGACTAGAGCAGTTGACTAGGAGCACAACAAGGTCAACATTTTACTCCGTCTCACAATCTTATGTCAGCACCATAATTTTCCCAAATCATACAAAAGAAACGAGTTTAACTCGCAGCACGCAAAAAGCTAAACACGCGCTCATGTGGGTGCAATGGTGTGGGATGCAATGAACTAATCAAAAAAAAACAATAAAGGCTTCCAGCATGCACAAGAAATGTGTGCGTGCAAAAGGTAACAAATCTCTCCCTCATACTTAAACTAAACTACACAGCAGATGATATAGAAATTAAAATCATAAAGAGCTAAGGGAAGAGGTTACCCAATGCTCAGCCAGTGAGCATACCAGAAGGCGCGTGGAAATCTGAAGCAGGTCTGCCATACGAAAAAACATCCCTGCCAATGCAATTTTCCAAGAATACCTGCCGGGGTGAGCTCTGCAAAAACAAAACAAAATATACAAAAAGAAATGCTAAAACTAAAATATACAAGAAAAATAAAATGCAGAAAATGAAAGATAAGTACTGGGGTTACTGTCATCCCAGCACGACTTATTCGGCTACGAAAAGGTTCTAGCTAATGGACCTATGAAAAGAAAAATGCACAGGTAACTGTTCGAAAATCCGTTTCGGTAACGGGTACCGATACGGTGATAGAACAGTTACCCCTCTACCTAAATAGTAATACCTGCCCAACACAGGTAGAGGAAATAGGAAGTAAGAAGAGAAGGAGCGCTCGTCCTCACTCTTCTCACCACAAAATAAATCCTTGCCTAGCAAGGTATCGTCTACTACAGGGAGAAGGCAGGAGGAGAAAGCAATCAAAGGAGCTTTCTCAACAGAGGAGGAATCAACCTCCTCACAAGAGAGGATGCTACCATCGATGACTCGAGCTGAAAGCACCAAGTCCTCCTGAAGGTCCTGCAGAGACTCAACCCGCCCAGGCTCAGATAAAGAAGGGGGATCAAGAAATAAAGGAGATGAATAACTAAAAGAATCAGAAATAGGGGGAGTGGTCCCGGTCTCACTCCCAGCAGGATCCCGACATAGATCATCGACGGTGTCATATGAGTCATGGAGAGGGGAATCCACGAGCTCGAGGTCCTCGGTGGTGGTTTGGACCTCCTCATCCATCAAGGAAGTGGAAACTTCCTCAATAAAGAGGATATCCTCATCAACACACCTCGGTGCGTCCAAATGTTCCAAGATGTAATACTGTCCATTAATGAAAATAATATCCTCGTCAAACATGGGCACATCCTCAGGCTCAGAATCACAATCCGGCCGAACATCATCAACCGACTCACTAAAAATAGGGATAGATAATTCTTGCAAAGAAGGAGGAGGAACAACAGCATCAGAGAAAATATGTGCAGGTTCCTCCGGGGGTGAATCAACAAGAGGGGAAGAGTGCATGGGGAGAGACGGTGCCACAATGTCGTCACACCGATCAGAAGAAAGTCTGATGGGTATATCTGCAGTAGTCCCCCATAGACAAGGTGGTGCTGCGAACATATCATCAAAATCAGAATGGGTAGCCGATTGAGAGGTGGATGGAATGAATCGGATACCCGGTTCATCATCCTCCTCCAACTGGCGCTGAAATTCTGCGCAATCTTTCAACACGTGGTCGGTGCTACGACAACACAAACATCATTTTCCATTACTCCTCGGTACAGGTGGGACCGGAGAGGAATAAGAAAAAGATGAAGACGTAGAAGAGGAGTGACCATAAGACCTGGGTTGGGTGTATGAAGTACCATAAGAAGACGGTGCTCTATACACAGAACCACGAGAATTATGCTCCCATTTTTCAGTGGGGCACTCATCACTACTATGCCTATAATCCCCGCACCATCGGCAACGGATATTCATATAAGAATACATGGTGCAACAAGAATAATTCACCAACAGAAAGTTTCTAAGCAACAATTAACTACACACCACAAATAAAAGAAGAGGAAAACCTGCTACAGAAAAATTAAAACTAGAATAGGAACAAATAAAAACAAACACAAATGATAAAAACTAAAATAAAGAAGAAAGTGATATTAACAAATGAAAAAGGGCTTCTATCTCTTATCTTCCTCTACAAAAACTCACACGACTGTGTTCCCCGGAAACGGCGCCAAAAACTTGTTGCTTAAGATCACGACCGTGAACCGGTCGCACAAGTAATATAAAATGGACGAGTTTTCCCAAGTATCGATCTCTCAAGGAACACAGTAAGGTGGAGTTAATTTCGAGGAGGACTTGAGATTGAAGTCCTTAGGGTCGGCGTCAACGATGGGGGTTTTGATAATTGCGGAAAAAGAAAATAAAAGGCTAATAACTACTCCTATGCAACGCCGCTATGCGATGCTTCACCAGGCGGGATGGAAGACTAGTCGGGCCGCTATGCACCGAATCGCTAGGCGGATGGACGAGTAGGCTTGCGGATAAGATGGTTAGAACGGCGGAATGAGGGTCGTGAGCACCTCTTCGCTACGCACGCTTATAACAATTGCTAGAACGGCAAGGGTGGATGGTGGTGGATGGAATATGGGCGCACCTCAAGTAAATATAACGAAAATATACAATCACATAGACATGATTACACATAAACGTATATTACACTAAGCATAACTTCATCAAATACAAAGAGTTCAACTAAACTATCAACAACAAGAGAAGAAAAGTGTGCAAAATCGACCGGATCTGAAGCCTTGTTGAGGATTCACGGTTGGAATCGTCGGGTTGTCAATCCGCGTCCAAGCTCGGTCCGCAACTGCGTCCGGGGTAGAGAAGGGCTGTCACCACCTTCCAATGGCCCGTCTTCTTCGTGTCACGATCCGGTGGAGGATTGAAAGTCCACCTAGTGTCAACTACCTTCACCTATGGGGGGGGAATAGGTGACGTGCAGCGTTTTTGCGGAATTAAAATTGTACCTGCACAAGAAAACAAAACAGCACAGCACAGAAAGGACACAAGCAATTTATAGTGGTTCCCCGATTTGGGTACATCCACTTTCCCCCTTCGACCTATCTCCCAACCAGGGACGACTCGATCACTTCACCAAAGGATTGAAATCCAATCCTTGCACTAACGGAAGGAACCCTTCCACACGTAGGAGTCACCACTCCCACAACACGGGTTGCACCCAACCCTTACAACTAGGAACCAACGTTCCTTTACAACAAAATTGAAAATAGAATGTACAAGAAATACAAGCAATTTTTGGAGACTAAGGTGTCCCTCTTTGTTCGATGACGTGTTCTTGAAGTCAACGAAGAGTCCACAACCCTAGATCTCACTTCGAGAGAATCTCCCCGAAACCGGCGGCGACAAGAAGGGCGGCGGCTTGGTTCTCGGGATCGGCGGCGACAACGGTGTGTGGCTGCTGTACTTTGGAGATTCAATCTTCGTAGCAAAGCTAGCAAGGTCTTCCAACGGTCATACTAGGATCGATCGTCTCGATCGATTCAGAAGGGGATGGTTTTCCCGATCAACGAATCAAGAGACAAGGGATCTCTGGTTAGACGCGTGAGACGCTGTGCTTGGCTGAGCTTCTGTCGCCGGGAGATCTGGAAGCAATCACGATCAAAGCCGGCGATCTACTAGCACGAGCGGCGACGGCAACGGAGCGGATTTCACGATCTAGGTCAAGGTCGGCGGCCCGGATTCGTTTTTCTGTGTGTTTGTTTACTGTTCAAAATACGCGTGTATTTATACAGTAGAATACTCCTTTATGACCGTTATGGGTCCCACCAGAAGAAACCCTAAAAGTGGTTCAAAACAACGTCTTAACATTTGATCTGGTCCAGCGGGTTCCAGAATTCGCCCAAGGAAAAATCGGCGAGAATCGAAGGTGATTCTCGTCGAATCGTCGAGGATCACCAGTGATTCTCGACGATTCGGCGAGAATCACTAGTGATCCTCGCCGAATCACTTGATGATTCTCGACGATTATGACTTAGCGACAGATTTACACGCTATGATGTAGCCGGATAGAGACGGCGAGAATCAGCCAGTGATTCTCGACGATTTGGCGAGAATCACTTGGTGATTCTCGTCGATTAATACTTAGACGATTTTTCGTCTTTCTGCCCATGAGCTGCTCTTCGACCCATCCTTGCTCCTTGTCTGCTCTTGCATTATCACATCTCTGTACTTGAAAATAAGTACACTCCAATAGAGAGAGTACACGTAGGCCAACACACTGATCTGCTCAATGAGGGATTACGTCGTGCAGACCCGTGTATATTGACCTACTGCACCCTGACATTGGTGTGTACTTAGCGTGGAATAACTGCAAGCACAAGTTAAAAGGTTTCATCAAATACATTGTCTATTTACCTTAGCTTGTTCAGGGGCTTCTTCAAATCAGGTACGTTGTGGATACAATACCCAACAATCTCCCCCTATTTGAAGAAGCCTAAACCCTACAAGCTAAGGTGAATAGAGCGTATGGGAATGAAAAGCATGAACTTAAAATGGAGTTGAGAGAGATATTCATTACCAATACCAATTTCCTGAGAGTAAACTTGGAGCCACCTTAGCCTTAGCCGAGAGGGTAATATAATATCTCCCCCTTTTCGGCTTCTGCAAATCTGGGTCTGTTGCATTGGACCCCTTGCTCCCCCTCAGTTCTTGCACCTGTGCGCACACTTGAGTTCCCGACAGAGGCTCCCCCTAGATGCATGAGCCTGGAGCTTCTGTAGTCTTCATTCCTCATAGTTTAGCATCTCCAATTCAGTTTTGAAAAGACTGAACTTGGCTTCGTCTAAGGGCTTTGTGAAAATATCTGCAATCTGCTTGTCCGTGGGGACATAACAGAGAGAGATGTCCTTGTTCTCCACGTGCTCCCGAATGAAGTGGTAGCGCACTTCAATATGCTTCGTTCTGCTGTGCGATACCGGATTGTTTGCAATTGCAATTGCACTGGAGGAGTCGCAGTACATTGGTACTTCCTTGAACTGAAGGTCGTAGTCGGCTAACTGGTTTCTGATCCATAGGAGTTGTGCGCAACAGCTGCCTGCCGAGATGTACTCAGACTCTGCTGTGGAGGTTGCTACACAATTCTGCTTCTTGCTGTTCCATGAGATAAGCCTTCTTCCGAGGAATTGACACGTCCCGGAAGTGCTTTTCCTGTCATCCCTACTACCTGCAAAATCAGCATCTGAAAAACCTATTAGCTCGACATCATTGTTTCTCGGGTACCACAAGCCAAAATTGGGAGTACCTTTAAGGTATCTTAGAATTAGCTTTGCAGCGACATAGTGAGATTCCTTAGTGTTCACCTGATATCTGGCACAGACACATGTGGAGAACATGATATCCGGTCTACTGGCAGTAAGGTAGAGCAGGGATCCAATGATGCTTCTGTATTTGGTTTCATCGAAAGGTTTACCTTTCTCATCCTTATCCAGAGACATAGTGGATCCCATTGGAGTCCTCATAGAGGTTGCATTCTCCATACCAAATTTCTTGAGGAGTTCATTTGTGAACTTCGTCTGAGAGATGAAGATTCCATCCTCAGACTGTTTCACTTGAAGTCCCAAGAAATACTTTAGCTCTCCCATACTGCTCATTTCAAACTTTCCTTGCATAAGTTTAGAAAACTTTTTGCAAAGATTGTTGTCCGTTGAGCCGAATATAATGTCATCGACATAGATTTGCACCAGCAAAATCTTGCCTTTGACTTCCCTGAGAAACAATGTCTTATCTATTTTACCTCTAGAGAACTTGTTCTCAAGAAGAAAACTAGATAAAGTCTCATACCAAGCTCGTGGAGCTTGTTTTAAACCATATAAAGCTTAATTAAGAAAATATACATGATTGGGATAAGTAGGATTGACAAAACCTGGGGGTTGAGCGACGTATACTTCCTCTTTCAGGTCTCCGTTCAAGAATGCTAATTTCACATCCATTTGATAGACTGTGAATCCTTTGTGCGAAGCATATGCCAGGAATAATCTGATTGCCTCGAGCCTTGCCACTGGTGCAAAGGTCTGGTCGAAGTCAATCCCCTCCTCCTGTCTGTAACCTTGAGCCACCAGCCTGGCCTTGTTCTTTATGATGACACCATGTTCATCCAGTTTGTTTCTGAAGATCCACTTGGTGCCAATCACATTCTGCTTGTGTGGTCTGGGAACCAGCGTCCAAACGTTGTATCGTTCGAATTGATGCAGTTTATCTTGCATGTCCAAAATCCATGCCGCATCTTTGTTCGCCTCGTCGAACTTCTTTGGCTCAACCTGTGACAGGAAGCTCAGATGCAAAATCTCATTAATAGTACCTCTTCGAGTTCTGACACCGTCATGAGGATCTCCGATGATCTGATCTCTAGGATGATCCCTCACGTGCCGGAGCTCTAGAAATCTGGCGTCTGGAGCGTCGACTACTTCTTGGGCTTCTCCTTCTTCCAAGAGATTTGCTCCATTTTGATCTTCAACATTCCCAATTGACGTTGAGGTGGAAACTTTGACGTACTTAGGAGTTTCATCTTTAGCTGTCTCATCGAGACTCAGCTGCTCAAGTCGTGCACCTGCATCTTCAAGAATACTGCTGGAAGAATTGCTGTTAAGCAAGCTTCCTTCATCAAATACAACATTAATTGATTCTTCTACCACTAGGGTTTTCTTATTGAAGACCCTATATGCCCGACTGTGGGTACTATAACCCATGAATATGCCTTCGAAGCATTTTTCATCAAATTTAGTACGCGGGTACTTCCCGTTATTGAGTACGTAGCATTTGCAACCAAAGATCCTTAAGTAGGACATGGTTGGTTTCCTGCCTCTCAGTAGCTCATAAGGCATCTTACGATGATTCTTGTTGATCAATGCTCGGTTTTGTACATGACAAGCCGTATTGACCGCCTTTGCCCAGAAGTATTCTGGGAGAGAAGCGTCTTTCAACATTGTCGTGCAAGCTTCAATGAGAGTTCTATTTCTCCTCACCGCAACTCCATTTTGCTGAGGAGTGCGCGGGGAGAAAAACTCATGAAAGATACCTTGTTCTTCACAAAACTCTGTCATAGCACCAGATTCGAATTCTGTTTCATGGTCACTTCTGATTTTGACCACTGAGCAGTTAAATTCATTTTGAACCTGCTTGACAAAACTAGTGAAGATGTCAAATGTATCTGACTTTCATTTTAAGAAGAACACTCATGTAAACCGAGAGTGATCATCAACTATCACTAGCGTATAGGACTTGCCTCCCAAGCTATGAACTTGCATTGGACCAAACAAGTCCATATGCAGAAGATAAAGACATCGGGAAGAGTCTTTGTCTGCAATGCTCTTAAAGGTAGCCCGAGTTTGTTTGCACATCTGGCATGCAGGACAGGGGCTATCTTTGATGCACTTGATAACGGGAGCATCCCTTACTAAGTTTTTAGAAAACAGCATATTAATTGTTTTGAAATTAATATGTGCCAATCTCTTGTGCCATTGTTCACAAAGAGATGCACTGCATGTTGCCACTAGGCATACGGGGGTAGATGAATCTAAACTAAGAAAATTTAAGCAGAAGATATTTCTGCTCCTAATGTCTGTTAATACCGTCTCAGAAGAGGCACATGAGATTATCAGGCATTTATCCTTGCAGAACTTAACGTCATAACATTTATCACATAACTGACTTACACTGATCAGGTTATGGTTTAACCCTTCAACATATGCCACGTCGGTGATAGAGATTATACCGTTGGAAATCATACCGTAACCTCTGGTGACTCCTCGATCTGACCCCCCAAAGATGACTTTGGGTCCATTCTCGATTGGAGTGTAATCACGCAGCAGGCTTCTTGTCCCAGTCATATACCGGGAGCATCCACTGTCCAAGTACCATATTGGAGTTTTGGTGGCCTTTGGACATTCCTGCAAAACAAAATTAATTTCCCTTAGGAACCCAATTGAACTTGGGTCCTAGATTCTTGGTTAGCATACTCCCCCTCGGGTGGTTAACCCTACGAGTGATCGGCCTCGCATTGCTAACATAAGGAGTCTCGTTATACCTCGGATTAAACCAACAATCCACGGCAAAGTGACCGACTTTGCCACAACACCAACAGTCAAATCTGTTGTACCTCTTCTTAGGCTCCTGCTTTACCCTGGGAATGGTGGGTACAGCCGGGGCCTTGGATCTGGAGGTGGAGGCATCATAGTGATTGCAGTCACATGACTTCTTCACCTTCTGTTCCTTCAGTATAACAGGCTTGGCTTTTGGTGCCTGCTTTCTATTATGGCCGCTAGAGAATTGACCATAATTTCCCATGTGGATTTTTTCATAGGTGCCTTGAAGACACTCTCACCGAAGTTGTGGGGAAAAGTCCAACCATCATATCGGCTCTTTGGCTTTGCAACCAAGGGCCGTAAATGATGACCAAAGGTTGACTCAAAGTCATGTTGGTTGCAGGGAAAGCTAGGCTTTCTGAACGCAACAGGACTGAGTGGCGCCTTCCCATTTTCAGCAGCAGGGGCCTTCTTGGCGGCCTTATTCTTTCTCTGGTTCCTGTTTCTCCTGGATGAGGAACCAGATACCCCTACATGCCCCAAGCCAGCTTCTTTGGCCTGAGCAGAGAAGATATCAACTAATGGAAGAACTATTTTTGGCATAGAGAAGCACTTGACGATCTTTCTTTCTGCCGCAAGTTGTTCTTCCAACTTGTTGACTTCCTCCTGCTTAAGATCAAGGAGCTTAAGAGACTCTGAATGCTTTGAAGTCAGATCTAGGTGCTCCTGTCGGAGAGAGATCAAGCTGGTGATCTCTTCCCTTAGGGAGACACTCTCACCCTTAAGGAATTTCACTTCCTTTTTCTCAGCCTTCAATATCTTACGGCACTGCTCGAAAGTGTTGAGCAGAAGCTCATACTTCTCGAGGAGCTCCGCTTCACGGGCCGAAAGGCTATCCTCAGGGTCATCATCCTGAGACTCAGGATCAGATTCAGAGTTGGAGAGAGGGGTGTGAGCTTTTACCTTCCCAGTAAATGGGGGGCATTCTCCTTCTGAATCGGAGCGACCCACCAGCCCGAAGTAGGCTTCCTCATCATCACTGGAGTCTGAGGAATCCGACTCACTCAGTGTCTTTGGCTTTTTGGCGATGTAGCTCCTCTCTTTCTTCTTATCTCTAGAGGACTTGTGCTCCTCTCCCTTCCCCTTTTCTCTCTTGCCTTGGTGGCAGTCGGCCATGACATGTCCTGGCTTATTGCATCCAAAACAAATAATGTCAGAGGAACGATGTTTGTTCGGTTTAGAAGCATACCTGTCAGAAGAATAATTTTTCTTTTGATGCCTCGAGGAGGAGCCGTCTCTCTTTCTTTGATTCTTCATCTTGAGGAACTTCTTGAATTCTCGGGTGATGAAGGAGAAATCTTCCTCTGACAACTCTGAGCTGGAGGAGCGTGGCTCGGAGTCCTCTTCCTCATCCTTTTTCCCGGCACGGTATGAAACCGCACCCTTGCCCTTCCTGGAGTGAATGGATTTTAGGGCCACAGTCTTTTTCTTGGCTGCAGCCTTCTCTGCTTCTTCTTCTTCTGCTTTCCTGGTATTCAGTTGAAGCTCATAGGACATCAGCTTGCCAAACAGAATTTGCAGGTCTGTTTCAGCAAGTCTGCCAAACTCTCGGATGGCGCAGATCTTTGTGCCCCATTCCTTAGTAAGGGACCTAAGGAATTTATCATTAAGTTCACCATCAGTGAACACTCTTCCATATCCTTTGAGGGCATTGACAATCTTGAGGAAGTTCTCGAAGGTGACTCCGATCTCTTCCTTAGGCCCTTGTCTGAAGGCCTCATATTTCTGGTTCAGGAGGGATCTCCGATCATCCCTCACTTCATCAGTGCCCTCCATTAGGATAATCAGGCAGTGCCAGATCTCCGTTGCTGTCCTGCAGTTGCAGAAGTTCTGCATCATTGAGTCATCGACCGCGCTGACCAGAATGTTCTGTGCCTTCTTGTCAAGTCCCACCAGCACCATCTCGTCCTTATCCATTTCATAAATTTTCTTTGGCACTTGCTTGGTAGGATCAATGGTGGAGGCCTTAGTCGGGACATAAGGTCCCTCCTCCACGATCATGAAGAGTCGGGGATCGACCGCTTCCATGTAGAACCTGATCCTTTCCTTCCAGATAGGAAAGTTTAGCCTGGTGCACACTGGGATCTTGCCTATGTACTTGAGTCCGTCCATAGTGGAAGTCTGCCTTCTTCTCGACACTAGTGGTAGGAACTTACTCAAGGTGTAAACCTTTTTGATGAGTAACCTCCCTCTGATACCACTTGAAAGTCCACCTAGTGTCAACTACCTTCACCTATGGGGGGGGGAATACGTGACGTGCATCGTTTTTGCGGAATTAAAATTGTACCTACACAAGAAAACAAAACAGCACAGCACAGCACAGAAAGGACACAAGCAATTTATAGTGGTTCCCCTATTTGGGTACATCCACTTTCCCCCTTCGACCTATCTCCCAACCAGGGACGACTCGGTCACTTCACCAACAGGATTGAAATCCAATCCTTGCACTAACGGAAGGAACCCTTCCACACGTAGGAGTCACCACTCCCGCAATACGGGTTGCACCCAACCCTTACAACTAGGAACCAACGTTCCTTTAAAACAAAATTGAAAATAGAATGTACAAGAAATACAAACAATTTTTGGAGACTAAGGTGTCCCTCTTCATTCTATGACGTGTTCTTGAAGTCAACGAAGAGTCCACAACCCTAGATCTCACTTGGAGAGAATCTCCCCGAAACCGGCGGCTGCAAGAAGGGAGGCGGCTTGGTTCTCGGGATCGGCGGCGACAACGGTGTGCGGCTGCTGTACTTTGGAGATTCAATCTTCGTAGCAAAGCTAGCAAGGTCTTCCAACGGTCACACTAGGATCGATCGTCTCGATCGATTCGGAAGGGGAAGGTTTTCCCGATTAACGAATCAAGAGACAAGGGATCTCTGGTTAGACGCGTGAGACGCTGTGCTTGGCTGAGCTTCTGTCGTAGGTAGATCTGGAAGCAATCACGATCAAAGCCAGCGATCTACTGGCACGAGAGGCGACGGCGGCGGAGCGGATTTCACGATCTAGGTCAGGGTCGTCGGCCCGGATTCGTTTTTCTGTGTGTCTGTTTACTGTTCAAAATACGCGTGTATTTATACAGTAGAATACTCCTTTATGACCGTTATGGGTCCCACCAGAAGAAACCCTAAAAGTGGTTCAAAACAGCGTCTTAACATTTGATCCGGTCCAGCGGGTTCCAGAATTCGCCCAAGGCAAAATCGACGAGAATCGAAGGTGATTCTCGTCGAATCGTCGAGGATCACCAGTGATTCTCGACGATTCGGCGAGAATCACTAGTGATCCTCGCCGAATCACTTGATGATTCTCGACGATTATGACTTAGCGACAGATTTGCATGCTATGATGTAGCCGGATAGAGACGGCGAGAATCAGCCAGTGATTCTCGACGATTTGGCAAGAATCACTAGTGATTCTCGCCGAATCGGCGAGAATCACTTGGTGATTCTTGTCGATTAATACTTAGAAGATTTTTCGTCTTTCCGCCCATGAGCTGCTCTTCGACCCATCCTTGCTTCTTGTCTGCTCTTGCATTATCACAGCCCTGTACTTGTAAATAAGTACACTCCAATAGAGAGAGTACACGTAGGCCAACACACTAATCTGCTCAACGAGGGATTACGTCGCGCAGACCCGTGTATATTGACCTACTGCACCCTGACATTGGTGTGTACTTAGCGTGGAATAACTGCAAGCACAACTTAAAAGGTTTCATCAAATACATTGTCTATTTACCTTAGCTTGTTCAGGGGCTTCTTCAAATCAGGTACGTTGTGGATACAATACCCAACAAGGATGGCACAACTTCCCCTAGCTTGATGGAGAAAGCTAGGTCAAGCTCTTCTTATAGCTCAAGGATGAAGGAGGAGGTCGAGAGGAAGCTCCGGCTTGGATTTGGCGGTGAAAGCTTGCCCGGAGCACCGCCCTAGGGTGGAGATTGAAGGAGGACGGCGGAATCCCTCCTCGGAGACGAAAATGGCGGAGGAAAAATGAGGGATCCTGAATTAGGGCGGAACCTGCGAATTTATAGATTGCATAAATTATAGTGCACACGACCAATGGCGCACGACCAGTGGTCGTGCGCACTATGTCCATTGGCAGTGCGTTTGCCCCAGGCAGATTTTGGAAAAATATGGAATCAATGCACATGATCAGTGGCGCACGACCAGTGGTCGTGCGCACTGTGTCCAGTGATAGTGCGCATACCCCAGGCAGATTCTGGAAATCAAGGAACATTGCGCACGAGCAGTGGCGCACGACCAGTGGTCGTGCGCACTATATCCAGTGAGCGTACGCAGTATTCCTGCTTCCAAACATCCCCGAAACACGCACACGAACCCTGTACCAAGCACTGATATGTGCAGATATTCCAGACGAGCACAATAAGGAGTACAAATAATAAAAGTACAAAAATACACAACCCTGGGCCTAAGTGTGCACTTCCTATGAAAATAGAGACAAGATGAAATATGAATGATATATAACTAAAAGTGAAGTGCAAACGCGTGAAAACTAGCCCAGATGAGTCTGAAAAACCCTATAAAATCAGACTCATCAGACATCACTTCATATGAGTGAAGGTGCAGGAGGGGTCTTTGACGGTTGACTACGTTCGGAGTCAGGACAACGTGGCAGATATCTTTAACAAGTCATTGGCGAAGGGGTCGTTTACTCGGTTGCGGGAGTTGCTCGGGCTGGTTTCCTCTTCTGCACTTCAAGGGGGAGTGTTGAAAATATTGAAGTGTGAAGATGAGGGAAGTCGGGAGGTTAGGGAGGTTTGACCGCGCAGATCGCAGAGACCGCGTGGACTATGCAAATAGCCTTAGTGGGTTACCTAGTCGGACAGTCGGCTTGGCTATGATTTTCTGGCGATCTGGACTAGCAAACGCTCTGGTGGAGTAACCAGGCGGATATGATGTTTATCCACGGGTTGTTGGCAGGTTCTCTGATTCACTAAGGGGCAGCTAGATTAGTGAACTGGGGCGGTTTGTCGTCATGTCGCTGGTGCCTTCTCGGGCGGGAAGGATCAGAGTTTGCTGGTTGTTGTGCGGACTCTATGGAGCTTGCAAGTGTTCAACATGGTTCAAAGCTTGCGGTCTGGATATTAGATTGTGGAGTGAGCTTTGTTGTGCGAACATGTTGCCTGGAGGTCACGTAGTATGATGGGGTAGTCCGCCTTGATAGTTGCGGACTGGGATGTTCAGTAGGGCGTGATCTCGGTTTCAGGTGGCGCAGTTAAGTTTGGTAACCGCAGGTTTTCATGGACTTGGTCTGGGGAGACAAGTCTAGCTTGTTGCCTAATTCGCCGAGCTCGCCTTGTGTGGACTGCTTAGTTACTCACCAAGCTCTCTTTGACGATTTGATCTTCTATCCTACAGGAGCGGTCTGGTGCGACCTGACGAGCAGAGTTTGTATCTGCACTGTGTGTATATGGGTGTTAGTCGGTATGGTCTGATGGGCGGTTATCCTATCGGTATAGGTGGTGATGACACTCTTTCCCACATCTATAAATAGGACCCCCAGCTCATCATTATACACCAGCGAACAGTAAGAACGATCTCGCGCTTAAACTTGCGGTTAAGATTTTCTAATCGCTACGACTAAGGAAGTTGTTCTGTGCAGGCTGTGCGGCTAACACCATGCGGCTAGATGACTAGCGGGAACGTTGGTGTGGAACAGTTCACGGATACAGTCATCGATTTAGCAGCAGGTCGCTGTCCTTGCGGCTTGGTCTCTTCCTCGAAGTTGCGAATAAGTGGAGCAGTTCGCCCTGCCTATCAGCGGGTTCTGTTCAGTCTCAACATTTGCAATAATAATAGGTCGCGTGGTTAGCTGTGGGGAGGAGGCTTCTACGATTTCGGCGGACAAGGATGGCGAGTAGGAGGATTGTGCTGTTACTAGAAACAGTCTGCGCGGTTTCTTCTTTGCTGCAATTTTAGATTATTCCCAGTTTACATTATTGTCATGTCTTGCAATGTATACCTCGGCCTATAATAGAAGTTGATTTCAGTTGGAAACTCTTGTGTCGTTATAGCTGCTGTCTTTTATTTGACTTTAGTTGTGGTTTAGTGTTCTTGCGAACTCATTAGCTCCCGTTAAGAAATTTTTACAGTTTTTTAACCAGGTAACCACATTTACCCCACTGGAAGCCTTCTTTGGAAGAAAAATGCTTGTGTGTTTGCCCGAAGCTGATTCCTGCTCTTATTTTCCCAATTTCTGCTCGCATCTTTGCTACTCTCTGGTTCTCGTTCTTGCTAAGGGTGCAAATGAAGCCTGACGGGCCCAGGCCGGGCCCAGATCCCCTAGGCCTGGGTTTTTTTGATGTCGATCCTAGGCCGGGCCCTGCTTAAACCGGACTCGGGCCGGAGCTAGACCTCACCCAAAAACGATGGTCTACCCGAGCCTACAAAATCGAGCCTAGGCAGGACTAAAATATGTTGGGTTGCTTTCCAACATAAAATTGTTGGGCAGCGAGCCCATCAATTTAATTGCTAGGCAGCGTGTGTAATACCCCTCCCCTACCAAGGAGGCTCCCAGTATTATGCCCAGAACCGTCATCTTACGGTGGCACTAACTCATGGGTTAGCTGGCACCACAACATGCTGATTCTGCTGGCTTGTACGATCATATGACCTGTTCGGCCAAATGAGAGAAATATGTAAAAGCAGTATGTATATAAACAACTAGTCCACAAGTCACAACACTATCAAATATAATGAAAGCACACAAGTCCAGAATGAGTACATCAAAAGTGAGAAAAGGGGGATTATGCCTAGTACATAATGACAAATCTCTCTCTCACAAATGTCACACAAGCAGAAGCTACAGTATCATCAGAAAACTAGTCCCACCTGATGACGGGATGCAGTAGTAGTATGTAGTAGTGGTATCAGGTCCTCACGTCCTGTCACCTCGTCCTACTAGTACTCCCTCTCCTCAAGCTCCTAAAAAGATTGGTCACACCGGCTGTTAGTCAAAAGACTAAGTCATTTCCTCCACACCTCGCCCCCGCAACTCCTAGGCACCGGGCGGGAGGACGAAGTGGAGGACAACAAGGGGTATAATAAAGGAAACAGGTGGCAGTGGATCTACGCTAACAAGTATATATATGACAAATATTTCTACTCTAGTAGTTCTATAAATAAGGTATATGAAAGGTATGCAGAACTGAATAGAGACAAGAAAAGTGTTGTAAGTAAACAAGTACTGAAAGTAAGCAAGCACTGAAAGTAAGTAGAGTAGAGAGAGTAAGTAAAAAGAACTACTCCTACCATCACAAATGTTCCTTAACTTATATGAATGCTCATATAAACTTATAAGTTAAGGTTTCCAGAAATATAACTTATCATATAAAAGAACTCATACTAATTTATATGATAAGGATCTATGGTGCGTATGACCTAGTTATGATGGTATGATATGCATGCATTTTATGGCTCATGCAAGTGCAACGCACGCACACGACTCTGTGATCACAGACCTTTAGTTCCCACTTTTTGGAGCTAGCATCACTCTCTGGTACCACCATTGTGGCTATGGCAGCAGTGGAGTAGGAGTCTCCACTCCTAGGCGGGTATACACACTACCGGGCCTAGACCTCGCATACGCCTCTGTACACGTCCTAGATGCACTCTAGAGTCTTACGTACTATTCGTTGGTTACCCACCAGTCTTTTTGGTCGAGTGTGTGTTCTTGGGGATCGTCCTCCAGACCGCAGTGTAAAATAACCCACTGACCACTCAAACCCTCACACCTCGCCAGAGTCACCGTACTGCCATCGGTGTGACGATTGGCCCAGTACTGCATGACCTGCCACAGGTTTATGCACATGCAAGATATTACAACCCGAGCCTACAGCTCGGAGGACCAACCCGTCCTGAATCCCTCCAACCCATCACGGGTGAGATTTCACATTAGTGCGTTTAAACTAAATCCCACCAACCCATTACGGGTGAGAATGAACACCAGTGTCTTAGCCTATTAAACTACTCTTGTCTAGTGTTCGGTATACCTAACAGTTTAGGGTTTATCCCAGGACTGCTCAGGGCATGCCCGGTGAAGGGCTCTTGAGGGCACTAGGAGCTACGATGGGTTGAATCCCAAAGCTACATTTCGCAAGGATATTTATTTTTATTTGATGTCTACCCATGATCCATACCCAGCTCGCGTTATTACTATGGAACTGACCTAATAAATAAAGTTATTATTCGGGAATCAGCGGTCTTCTGCTGGTTTCCGTTCCAGTTACTGTCCTTGGATCTTGCACTCTATCGCTTGTTACTATGAAGTGACCTACTAGACAACAACCAGGGTTGCCTTCCCATTATAATTACCAACTCAACCTTTTATCGAATCCCATGTGGGTCCCGGTGACATGAGCTATATTTATTTGCTAAGCGCACCCATGACCTAGTGTTGACCCGTATGTCATGTCATCCAAACTCTTGGGTCAAATGTTCCTAATTGCATATCATGGTTATTATGATGTGTGATAATGATTAAACTAAGTTTCATTGTTTTCCCAAGGGATTAAGAGACCTAGATTAATTCTTTAATTGTGCGACCGGATCGTCTTGAACATTAAGTACTATATATAATGGTTCAACCTACCTGAGGTTTTCACTAAGTGTTCCTTAAGGTCAATTAATACTGCCTACCAAGTTTCATATTATTCCCATGCAAATTTCTATTTATTTCTTATTTAAATAATAAATTTCAATCCAACCACTTTACAAATAAAGTACCGCAACCACTCAACCCAAAATTCTGAGAATATTAGTAGGTGTTCATGTTGATATAATAAGGCTAAATACAGAATTTCAAATTCTTAAACAATGATCAGACCTATACTATACCCATTTAAGCAAAATTACCAAAATGCCATTATTAGAGTTTTTAACATATAGGGACTTCCAAAAATTCCCAAATAACTTATCAGAAGTTAAAATACAATAATAAACCACTGTAAAATTTTTCATAATTTTAAGACACTGATTTCCTATATTTGTAATTAATTTCAAAAAGGGAAAAATGGTAAATTCTTCTTAAAATCCAAGAAAACAATATTAAACAGTGCCATAAATTTTTCCAGGGGTGAACTTTGCCATACCAGAGCTTGTATCAAAGATCTATAATTTAGTGAACTTATTTGCCCTATTTTCCAATTTATTTCCTAACTAGGCACATTTTCCAATAATTCCAAATAATGGGACTTTTGATCCCAAAAATCCCAAATTTCCCATTGGAGGTGTATTCCACTTCTATTAGCCCCTGTTCAGAGTTTCATGGGCTTGAAATGAACCAATTGGGCTAAATTCACATTTTTTCCCCATTTTTGCTATACGCACCCCAAATTTGAATATGCCAAACTCATGCATGTGGGATTTCCCATACATGCATAGGTCAAAATGATATGAAATTTTTATCATTGATTTATCTTGACCTAATGTACATCCCACCCAAATTTGGGGGTATTTGGACTCATATATCTCCAAAAATACACCTAATTTAATTTTTAGTATTTCATTAAAAACTATAGAACAATTCTGACCAAAAATTCTCATTTTTGGTCATACACTAGTTTTACACCTAGCACAAGCCTGGCCAAAGTTTGAAGTCATGGTGACTTATGGTTTTGCTTGGGCATTTATTTTAAAATTTGCCCTAATCTAGGACCAGTCTTGGTAGATTTGACCTACAGGGGGCCCTACAGCTCCAAACTTCAAGTTTAGGGTGTCAAAATAAATTAATACCTAGATCTACTAATTTTATGTTGATGTCTAGTTCTGAAATTGCCTCTAAGGGGCCTATTTTTAACATGTCAAGTCACTATAAATGTGTGACAGAAATATCACTGTTCATTAAAATCAATATCAACAATTAAATCGGAATAAAATGGACGGCATCTGTTCATCGTCCCAAACAACCAACAGCTGAGATTGACTCTTCTTGGGCCATGTTTGCTGGCTAATTCCGGCCACCTGGACCGGCGCCACTGCCGACGATTATTGCCACCACCTCCGTTGAGGTGGTGGCTAGCGTTTCCCGGCGGTGAGCCTGCCGGGGGCGGCTCCTCCGGCGAGCCCGAGCAAGAAGAAAAGCTCGGAAAAATTCCCTTTGGCTCACATGGTATTGGGCTCAATTGAGCCCGATGTCTCGCCTAATTGAGCTAGAAAGCTAGTACGGGGTGAGGTGAAATGGACCAACAGCCGGGCTTGGCGGCGCGTGCGGTGGCGATGCTCCATGGCCGACGCTTGCTCCGACGAACTAGCCTAATTCTTTATTTCTCTAGCAAAAGCCTTGCTCCAGCAGTTGAATTTCACTCATTCCCTCCTCCTGAAGCTAATGGTGGGCTCAGATTTGGCTGGGGGTGGCTGTGGGAGACGTTGGAGTTAAGGGGGTGGTCAGTCACGACTTTGGAGTTTCCTCCTGGCCACCAGGTGTCCACAAACTCCTCCACCTTGCAGGAATAATCCTTGGAAGCTCAGCTAGCAGCTTGGGCAGAGGGAAAGAGGGCCACATGGCCTCCATCTCCTCTCTTCCTCTCTTCTCTCTCCTCTTTTCCTCCAAAATGTCTAAATTGCCCCCATGCATGCATTCTCTCTCCATTTTCAGGAGGGTAGGGGCTGTCATTGACTCGTTTGGCTGGTATTGGGCCTTGGCTTATGGGCTTAGCCCATGGGAATGGGCTTGGTCTTCAAATCCCTTAAATAGGCCTAAGGTTGACCAAGTTGACTTCTAGGGTTGACTTGGTCAACTTAATGAGTGGGTTGACCCCACTTGATGGTCATGGACCCAAAAGTACCTCCCAACTTGGGTTGGGCCATGGTGGTGCCCCACTTGGACTAATTGTGCGTTTAGGTGTGGGTTTCACCAATTTAAGGTTATGGGTTCACTTGGGTCAACTTGAGTCAATAAGCGACTTAGTGATATGGCTTATGGTTCCCTTAGGTTGATATTAGGGTTAGGGGTGCAATGGTGGAACCAATGTTTGGCCAGGAGCCCAATTTGGGCTAGTTTGACTTCGGTTATCTTGGGCCCTATAGTGGGTTTCATGTGACTACACCCTAACTCCATGGTTCAAACCTAGCCTAAACCATGCCCCCACCACATATCCTAACCCAACCTAAGTAGAGGGATCTAATTGGAAATAGGATGTTACAAACTCCAATAAACAAAAGAAATAATTTCGTCCCCGAAATTTAAGTTTGGGTCTACGGGGTTTCCAAACATAAAATTTTTTTAAGTACTTTAGACATTAATTAAAGTGTTACCTGAGGTAAAATGCTCCGGGTGTCGCTCTAGCATCAGATCCCTCGACTCCCAGTTGTGCTCCACCCGTCCATGGTTGGACCACAACACCTTCACCAGGGGAACCTTCTTCTTCTGCATCACTCAGACTGCAGTATCATCGAACCGGAGCGGCTCTAAACGAACTGATCTGTCAGATGCTAACGGGCCTGCTGTAGTGGTGATAAGCTGCTCCGGCTGAAGGAGAGCTCTCCGTAGAGAAGAGACGTGGAAGATGTCGTGCAAGGTCCCTAACTCTGGTGGCAGCTCCAGCCTGTAGGCCAAGGGTCCGATTTGCTCCAGGACCAAATATGACCCCATATATCGAGGGCTGAGCTTCTTGTGCCTCCACACCCAAGAAACACCATACACCGGACGTATCTTCAAGAACACTCTGTCCCCCATCTAGAACTCCACCTTCTGATGTCGCGCATCGTAGTACTTAGCCTGTCTACTTTGAGCCTCCAGTATCCGGTCCCTGATCAGTCGTATCTGAGCATCCGTATCCTCAATGTACTCTGATCCAAGTGCTATGGGGTCCTCATCCTGGACCCAAGATAGCGAAGTCCGGCACTTTATCCCTTAAAGAGCCTCATAAGGTGTCATCCCAATGCTTGGCTGGTGACTGTTGTTGTAGGAGAACTTGACCAATGGCAGAGTCTCTCCCAGGGCCTCCCTGTGTCCAGTATACACAATCGTAGCAGATCCTCCATGGTCCTGATGGTCCGCTCTGTCTGACCGTCGGTATGTGGATGGAAAGCGGTGCTAAAAGCGAGCTGAGAACCCAAGTACGTATGCATCGCTCTCCACTCCCTGGAAGTGAATCGACCATCACGATCCGAGACAAT
This sequence comes from Platanthera guangdongensis, assembly GCA_039583875.1. Taxonomy (NCBI): domain Eukaryota; kingdom Viridiplantae; phylum Streptophyta; class Magnoliopsida; order Asparagales; family Orchidaceae; genus Platanthera; species Platanthera guangdongensis. The sequence goes on along the minus strand of CM077163.1, from coordinate 44,804,898 downwards.
CGTCTTGGGGACCCTGTGGTACCTGACGAACTGTTCCACAAACAACCTCACCAAAGCAACAACTGAGCTGTCCTTCCTGATAGGTATGAACCGGGCCACCTTGGTCAGTCAGTTGACAATGACCCAAACAGAATCGTGCCCCGAGTGGGAGCGAGGCAATCCGTGTACGAAGTCCATAGCAATATCCTCAAACTTCCACTCAGGGACCGGCAGTGACTGTAGTAATCCTCATGGGCTCTTGCACTCTGCCTTTACTCGCTGGCATGTCTCGCAGTGTGTCACATAGAAGATGATCTCCCTCGTCATTCCCGACCAATACATGCTCCTCCGCAGATCCGCTGTCATCTTGGTGATACCGGGGTGTACTGAGTATCGAGAACAGTGTGCCTCCCTGAGTATATCCTCCCGGATACCACCTCCTGCGGGTATATAAACATGACCACGGAAATGAATGAGGTCATCAAGCAAAGAATAATCACTTGTCCTGCCCCCTTCCAGGGCCCTGAACACCGGCTCCAAGGATGCATCTAACCTCTGTTGTACCTGATGCGTTCTCATATATCACATTCTACGATCAGAGAGTTCAAGTACTCCTGATAGATCTCCGACTCGGACTCGGAAATGACAGAAATGTGCATAACCTCTAGCATCTACAGCAGCTCCATAGACATCACCCAAGGCTCTAGTACTGAGGTGCTGGCCCTCCTACTCAAGGCATCTGCCATGGTGTTTGCCTTCCCCGGATGATAATGCATGGTGTAATCATAATCACATAGGAATTCAAGCCACCTTCTCTGGCGCAGGTTCATATCTTTCTGCGTGTCAACATACTTGAGGTTCTTGTGATCTGAGAAGATGTCACAATGAACCCCATATAGGTAATGTCTCCAGATCTTTAATGCAAATACCACCGCCCCGAGCTCTAAATCATGTACGGGGTAATTCTGTTCGTGCTTCTTCAACTGCCTCGAAGCATAAGCGATGACATGCCCGTGCTGTATCAGGACCGCACCCATCCCCTGATATGTTGCGTCAGTATAAATGTGAAATCCTTCCTTCCCAGATGGAAGTGCAAGGATTGGGGAAGAGGTGAGCCTGTCCTTTAGCTCTTGAAATGCTGCCTCGCACTTCTCCGTCCAAATAAAAGCTGCCTCCTTCTTCGTCAAGGATGTGAGGGGGAGTGCTATCCTCGAGAACCCATCCACGAACTTGCGATAATATCCTACGAGTCCCAGAAAACTACGTATGTCTGATGCTGACTTTGGCCGCGACCAATCTCTAACTGTCTGCACCTTGGCTGGGTCCACGACCAAATCTGCCCCACTTATAGTATGCCCCATGAATGTCAGCTCTTGCAACCAGAATTGGCACTTGGAGAACTTAGCATACAATTGGTGCTCTCTCAGCTTCCCCAAAACCAACTCCAAATGTTGAGTATGGTCCTCTTGTGTCCGGGAGTAGATCAGTATATCATCGATGAAGACTATGACAAATCTGTCCAAGTAGGGCTCGAAGACGCGGTTCATCAAGCTCATGAATGTAGAAGGCGCATTCGTGAGCCCGAAAGTCATCACCGTGAACTCGTACAATCCATAGAGGGAACTGAAGGCCGTCTTTGGAATGCCCTCCTCCTGGATCCACAGCTGATAGTACCCGGATCTCAAATCCAACTTGGAGAACCAGAAGGCTCCCTGAAGCTGATCAAAAAGCTCGTCGATCTGGGGCAGCGGGTATGTATTCCGAACCGTCAATCGGTTCAACTCCCAGTAGTCGATGTAGAGACGCAGTGAGCCATCCTTCTTCTTGAACAATAACACTGGTGCTCCCCATGGCGATGATCTCGGTCGTACAAAACCTGACTCTACCAGCTCCTGTAGCTGTGTCCTGAACTCTGCTAGCTCATTTGGGGCCATCCTGTATGGTGCCCGAGATACATGCCTCGTTCCTGGCACAAACTGAATGTGGAAGTCCGTGTCCCTGGCCGGTGGCAATCCGGGTAATTTCTCCGGAAATACGTCGGAGAAATCCCGAACCACTGGGATGTCCACAATGGAAGCCTCTGCTCCCGCCATCTCGAAGCAGATAATGTATACTTCCTCTCCTTGCTTGTGTGCTTTGTCAACCTGTACAAATGATAATAATAGATGGGAGACAAGTCTAATACCTTCGACGATGACGTGGGAGTCCCCGTGCCTCAATGTGATCCTCCTCGACGGGCAATCGATCTGGGCATGGTTCCAATGTAACCAAGTCATGCCCAGGATCAAGTCGAAATCTGGCATCCTTAGGATCGTTGCAGGCGCTTCAAATGTCTTTCCGCTGATTTCTGCCTCCATATTGCACTTGGCAGATGATAATAGTACCGACCCATCGGGTAGCCTTACCCTCATCGTCGAGCCCGTGAATCATTCCACGCCATCCAATCCTTCCACAAAGGCTTCTGATACGAATGAGTGCGAAGCACCCGTATCGAACAGCGTATGAGCGGGCTTGCCGCTGATAAAGACTATGTCAGAGGTTGATTTGAGTTTCAAATGGGTAATTATACTTCATGGTTAAGTACTATATAAAAAGGTCTTAATTTCGCAATATTATTTATGTACCTGTGATGACGTCCTCAGAAATCCTCGGCTCGGCGAGGTCTAATGCATACATCTGCTCCTGCCCTCTGCCTCGGCCAAAGGGTCCTCGGCCTCAGCCTCGACCTCGACCTCGACCTCGGCCCTGCTGTACTGGAGGGGCCACTGGAGGAGGAGGAGGAAGTGGACGAAACTGATGCGGGCACTCAGATCTAATGTGGCCCGGCTGATGGCACCCGAAACAAACTATCGGCCGCTGGCCACGATCATCCTGTATCATCTGGCCATGTGTCTGTGGTGGTGGAGGGGCTGGTGCTGCAGGGGGTCTCTGCTCCTGCCTGTAGTTGGGACGATAACGTCCCCCACCTCTCTTGTGCCTCATGACTCTGCCTCTATGTGAGCCCCAACTATTCTCGTCGAAGAATTACCCATCCAGCGGTCTCTTTCCTCTGTTCTGCACCATCAGCTGATCTGCCTCCAGTTTCTTGGCCATCTCGATGATCTGAGCTGAAGTGCCATGAGAGATGAATAGTAGGGCCTGTCTCAAATCGTCTTTAAGGCCCCGGTAGAATCTCTTTGCGTATCTCCCATCGTCTGAATCATGTATTCCACCAAACTATCCAAATGGGAAAACTCCCTCTGGTACTCAATCACTAACGTGGTCCCCTATTGGAGGTTCAAAAACCTCTCTTCTAGCTCATCCCGGTCCGTGGTGGACACAAAATGGTCCAAGAATGCCTCGCCAAACTCCTCCCAAGATATATCTTACAGATCCCTATCTGCATAGGTGGATTCCAGCATGGACTTCCGCCACCTCTTTGCATGGGCATCCAGTGCAGAAGTTGCCAAATGAACTGCTTGGCTGATAGGGCAGCTGATGCCTGTCAGCATCTCCTGTATAGCCACAAGCCATTCCTCGGTCTTTACCGCATTCTCCGTCCCGTGGTACATAGGCGAGGACAAACTCTTGAATGCACTCAGCCAGTTTGATCCCAGATTTGGCAGCGGTGCCAGAACCTGCTGGCCTCTGAAGGCCTCAAGAATGGCCGTCAGGGTCTGGCCCATCTCTGTCTGCAGAAAAGGAGTGGCATCCGGAGGGGGAGGGACCACATTCTGCGGTACGGCGACCTGTGTAGGCTGCATAAAGGTAAGGTTTATTTTAGAATTGGCCTGACTCATTGCTTAGGTGGACTGTTTTATGTGACTTTTTACACATGGGCACAGCATTGCTTCCGCTGCAAAGTTTGTCCGCAAACTAATGCTCGAGCGGATTGACGGCGCGTGCGGTGGCGATGCTCCATGGCCGACGCTTGCTCCGGCGAACTAGCCCAATTATTTGTTTCTCCAGCAAAAACCTTGCTCCAGCAGTCGAATTTCACTCGTTTTCTCCTCCTAAAGCTGATGGTGGGCTCAGATTTGGCTGGGGGTGGATGTGGGAGAAGTTGGAGTTAAGGGGGTGGTCGGCCATGGCTTTGGAGTTTCCTCTGGCCATCAGGTGTCCCCAAACTCCTCCACCTTGCAGGAATAATCCTTGGAAGCTCAGCCAACAGCTTGGGCAGAGGGAAAGAGGGCCACATGGCCTCCATCTCCTCTCTTCCTCTCTTCTCTCTCATCGTTTCCTCCAAAATGTCTAAATCACCCTCATACATGCATTCTCTCTCCATTTTCAGGAGGGTAGGGGCTGTCATTGACTCTTTGGGCTGGTCTTGGGCCTTGGCTTATGAGCTTAGCTCATGGGAATGAGCTTGGTCTTCAAATCCCTTAAATTGGCCTAAGGTTGACCAAGTTGACTTCTAGGGTTGACTTGGTCAACTTAATGAGTGGGTTGACCCCACTTGATGGTCATGCACTCAAAAGTACCTCCCAACTTGGGTTGGGCCATGGTGGTGCCCCACTTGGACTAATTGGGCCTTTAGGTGTGCGTTTAACCAATTTAAGGTTAAGGGTTGACTTGGGTCAACTTGAGTCAATAAGTGACTTAGTTATATAGCTTATGGTTCCCTTAGGTTGATATTAGGGTTAGGGGTGCAGTGGTGGAACCAATGTGTGGCCAGGAGTCCAATTTGGGCTAGTTCGACTTGGGTTATCTTGAGTCCTATAGTGGGTTCCATGTGACTACACCCTAACTCCATGCTTCAAACCTAGCCTAAACCATGCCCCCACCACATGTCCTAACCCAACTTAAGTATATGGGTCTAATTAAAAATGAGATGTTATAGCGTGCCAACAATTTAATGATGGGCAACGGGCATGCCCAACAATTAAAATTGTTGGGCGCTCCCGCACAATTAAATGGTGGGCTGCTGCCCAGCAAACGGGCCTTTTGGCCTGAAAGGGTTGGGCCCGACCCCAGCCAAACACCAGATCAGGCACTTGCAAAATAAGAAGGCCTGACGAGCCACTTAGCCCGGTCCTGGGTCAGGCCCGGGCCAAATTTGCACCTCTAGTTGTTGCCATCCTCGGCGTCCCCTATTTTGATAGAAAGGCAAATTTGCCTCTATTCTGTTGTGGAACAAAGTACAAAGCTCCAGTTAACGAAGGCAGTGCCTACTTGACAAAACGTAGACAGCTTGTGAATCTAGAAGAAAAGAAGATTCAAGGAAATGACATGGCAGATTTCTCATGGAGGCGGCATATGCTTGAAGATAAGCATAAGGTGGTTTTGGTAAAATTAGAGAAATTAGGTTATGCATGAGTAGGATCACGGCTCTGGCTTCTATAAATATCGGTGCTGGGGAAGAGATGAGAAATCAATCAGAAAGTATGTGTGGCCTCGAGGTGAAGTGAGGAATACTTGCGGCAACTAGTGAGAGAGAGAAGAGGGGATCTTTCTCACAGCAAAGAGGGAATAATTTTTGGATTCGGGTAGCATTTTTAGAAGGAGGGGCACGTGTTTGGATGACCGCTTGATTTTAAATCTGACCACCAACAATATATGGAGAAAATAAAACAAAAAAATAGACAAGTACACATTAGATCGGACGGCGAGCATGATTCATCCAATGACGAGATCTCAACTCGCGCTCATTCCTCTAGAAATGCTGCTCGGACCCAAAAATTATTTGCAAAGAGGGGATGTGTATGATGAGCAAAGTTATCTATTACACAAACATATACAAAATTATTGACTTATCCTCTTTCATGCGTGAATGTTGTTGTCGTGATGTTAACTCATTCTTCCTCTCTAAAATTATGTTTGTGAGAAACAAATTTGTGTGCAAATATAAAATAGTTTCTAATAATCAAAAGTACAGTGCTAATAATAATCATCTTCATCTGAGTACGTGTGAGCCCGACCGGACCAATTACGTGCAAGCACCAGAAGCCCCCCAAGAAGGAAGCCAATCCCGCGCACACGCACGACAAAGCCGCGCAGGCGTGCCCGGCTAGGGCGCGGGCGCACGTGGCCGGCGGACGCAAACCCGCCCCCTGCAAGGTCTGCGCGCGTGTGGCCTGTGGGCGCGCGACCCGCGGTGTGCGGCCGCAGGGCCGCACCCCCGCACGGACGTGCTGCGCGCGCGCGCTCGCGCGCCGGTGGCAGCTGCCACCACCGGCGACCAGCACCATCGCCTGCCGCTTCCACCTCCGTCGGCCGCTCCTGGCCGCCGCCGCCTCTGGGCTCCCTGTCTGGTCCGCCTGAACTGCCCGGGGGCACTCCTGTCATTTCATTGAATTTGGTGTTCCATGTAACTGAAACGAACCAACGTCATTCACTAGCACAAATTACTCTCCGACGCAATTACCATCATGTCCCTCCAAAAAACTATAAATAGGTTCTCAGGCCTTCATTTGAAGACAAACAATTCCAGACGCAAGAGATAGCCCTAAGGTTTTCCAGCAAGATCGTAGAGGTAGTACGATTCTCCGCTCATGAATTCCCCCGCTCCTCTTCTTGCACTAAGTTTTCAACAAGCTCCAAGTCATGTCAATCACCTCCGCGAGAGCATTCCCATCAAGGTTCCTCTTAAACGAGAGCGCTCCCTCCAAAAGATTTTTGGACTTAGAATGTTTTTCAGCCGGAACGTTTCCATCGAGGCTCCAGGGACTTGGTCTTTTTATGATTTTTGTGTATTTTGTACTTGTAACGGAGTATTGACTTGTCGCCCTCCGAGATCAAATTTCAATCCCTGTAAGTTCAAGAGAAATAGTGAATTTTGGCTCGACACAAATCCGCTCACGTGATTTTTCACCATTTCCGGATTTTACACGTCAAAAAAATCTTTTGTTATCCGCTGCAATTTAGTTTAAATGTTAGCGCGCTCCGTCTGATTTTGAGCTAAAGGGATCCAATTTTTTCGAACAGAAAAAAACCAGGTATCGCTCAACAATTCTAATCTCTAATGCCCTTAATTTGTCATGTTCTACAGATCTTTTAGACCACTTAATATATGCTATTATTCTAAATATATGTAAAGAAAAAAAAGACATTTTTGTGAAATATTTATTTTTTGATTTTACCTTCATTTTATTAAATCTTTTATAAATTTTTAAAAGCGTGTTGAATTTAGCATTCTATTATTTTTAAAAATTGTGACATTATCTCAATTTATATTAAATTTTATATTATCTTAAACATTTGTATGAAAACAGCTAGCAACACATGTACTGTCACGTTGGAGCACGAGGAAACCCTGTGAATGCCGGCTTGTAGCTCTATATAGTGGCAGAACTAGAAATTTTATAAAGTTGGGACATAATTAATTTAGGTAATAACTATATGCAGACCGCACTATGGCTATGTACAGGCCGTGTATTTGAAAATGGTTATATACAGACCAATTTCTGAACAGGTTCATCACTTCCTATGAGTTTTTAGTTTGACATGCATTTATCCTTGAACTGCATATAACCAAAAATGACCTGCATATAACAATTTAAACTTAGATTTCATCGAAAAAACAACGCACATAAAACTTAATCTGCATATAAATTGAAATAAAAAAAATTGATATTGCAAAAGCAAATTGAGTCCGAAATCATAATTTGGATCGCAGTATGGATCAAAAGGTGGTAGGTATAGTATGTGACGGCGCGCCCCGACTGACGCGCGTATATTCCCGCAGGAGGCGGTGATCCGGTGCCCGGACGGGTGATCGGAGTCCGTGGTCGCGTCCGGATTATCGTTTCTAGTCATTTTCGTATTTCATGTTTTTTATTCAGAGTTATATTTAACCCCGATCGGCCCAAACAATCCTAGCCATCCGATCGGAGTAATTTTATTTGAGTTATACTAGCACAGATTCATTACAGGCGGCGGTTATCATCTTAGGGTATTTATACCCGACGGTTTGGGGAGCAGTGATCGAGGTTTTTTCCTTTGAACTCTGGAATTATCGATCCAAGCGGTGTGACGCCGCTCCTTCCCCTTCTCCCGATGCGACTCCGGGAAGCACTCCTCCGCCGCCCTCTTCCCCTCTGGTTAGTAGCTGCTCCGTTTCACACCTGCTCTCCACTTCCCCGCTCAGCCCTGCTAGCCACAAGTCCAGCCCGCCCTTCTCTCGCTGAACCCCGTCACCGACTGATTTTCTGCTTGCTGCTTCCCCCGCCTCGTGTCCTTACTCCACCCTGCCCAGCCCGCAATCCCCACTAATCTACAGTGCCCGTGATCTGCCTCCCTCACATCCCGCCGGCCTCCTCCTGCCCTGTTATCCCACTCCAGTCATCACTCTGCCACCCAATCTTCACTCCTCCCCGCTCAGTCCTCCAGCCCACTGAAAATCCACATTCCCACCACTATTGTTCTCCATTTCCCCTACTTCTGTCATTCCCAAACCTCTATTCTCTTATCCGTTGGTCTTCTTCCTCCCACAGAGCCTCCTCGACCCCCAAATTCCAACTTCCTAAACCTCCCATGTTGTGGATTCACTTCAGATCAGCCACCCGAACATCGCTGAGACCTTGGATGCTCGTCGACAACCTCCTCCACCGCCGCCTACGTATGCGCGCAATCCGTGGTATAAAGTTCTTGTCTTTTACTGTTGGGTAGTTTGGCACTTATATTGTGTAGTGAGTGCTCTCTCTTTTAATTTTATTAGTATTATTTGTTGTGTGACTTGCTGGGTTTTTTCTGCGCTTTCTTGAAAATAATTGAGCCTCTTCCGTTTGCAACATTATTACTTTGTCCTCCATTAATTAAGGCCGTTGTTATCCGCACTACACTTTTGGTTATTCGCACATTATTTTGAGTGTTTTTTAGGGTTTTAAAAGATACTAATCGCACTACTCTGCATCCCGCAGTCCGCACACAGCTATCCGCCGTCAGAACCGCTCCTTCATCGGGGATTTCATTCCTTGGAGCCGCGACCTGCCCCGCCCCCGACGCCGCCGGGCCTTCGCCGGCCACCGCCCTCTCCTACAACCCCATCCCTGCATCCCCGTCGGCATCTTAGTTGACAAGCAGCATCTTCTCTGAACCTCCTCCTTCTTCATCGGGCATTAGGGTTTCTTGGAGCCGCGACCTGCCCCGCCCCCGACGCCGTCGGGCCTTCGCCGGCCACCGCCCTCTCCTACAACCCCATCCCTGCATCCCCGTCGGCCTTTTAGTTTACAAGCAGCATCTTCTCTGAACCTCCTCCTTCTTCTGTATGGTTTCGGATTAAGATATGAAGTGCGGCACACTTTCATTCCTGCACATCTGGCAGTGCATTCTTAAAATTTGTTCATATTTTTTTCAGTCTTTCAGCAGTGCAAAGGATATACTTTGGAGTCGTGATCTATTTGCTGATAGTCTGAATGCTTCTGGGCACACAAGAGCTGATGGTGTTACAAAGTTATACATATCCAACTTGGATTATGGTGAGTCCAGTGAAGATATTAAGGTTTGCCGGTTTTTAATCATAAATGCAGATTTTGATATGAATGGTCGTCCAAGTGTGAGTTTTATTCAGCGTGTAGTTGAAATGCAGATTTTGTTGTTGTTTACCGCTGACTCTGCCTACTAACACAAATTATTGATCGTGTCAAATTGAATTATAAGAGCTTACATATGACAATGATGCCTCAATTGACTGTCTTAATTATGTAAAAATTTGAATTTGACATCTCAATTTCAATTAGAGGAGTGCAAAAAGAACCAGAGAACCCAAAATGGACCCATAACCAATTAAGGTTTTCAATTCGGTCTTTGTCCCGCCCGTCCGCCCGCCAAAAAAGGATTCAATATTTCGGTTTGGTTCACAGCCGGGTACCTAAAAACCGGCCCATCAACCAAATTATAAATAATTTGTAATTGTGTTAGAAAAGCCTAATCTACTCTCTTTCAATTCCTTCAGGCATGCTAATTGATTTTGTTATACTAACAGTTTGAAGGCCTCTTCTCTGAAGATTAGGGTTTTTATTTCTTGGATTATCAAGATGGGTGATGCATTCAAAAATTTGGAAAATACATGTTTAGCCATAACCGGTATGACGTTCATTAATTTTCTGTCTTTGGTATGTTTTTTTGAGTTTCCTTTAATTAGTTTTATATATTGTTTTTCAAGATCCTAAATTACTCATTGATGAAAAAGAAGCAAAAGTTGAGGTTGATGTGGACATGCATTTTGAGACCAAAAATGTTTTTCATTCAAAAGAAGACTTGGTGGATTGGGCTCGTGCCGTTGGTAGAAGCCTTGGGTATGTTGTCACTATTAGGGCATCTAATAAGATTGCCGGACGTCTTAGACCTATCGTATTGCTGAGTTGTGATAGAAGTGGACATTATAGAGAAAACCAAAATAAAAAAGGATGGGTTAAAAAAGGTCTCCGCAAAACTACATCTAAGAGATGCGAATGTTTATTTACAGTTAAAGGAAAGAAGGAGGCCCATTTAGATGAGTGGCGAGTCGAAGTTCTGTGTGGCGTCCACAATCATGAGAAAGTTCATTTAGAGGCACATGCTTATGCTGGAAGGTTAAACCTGGAGGAAGAGAAACTTGTTGAACAAATGTACAGTGCTGGTGTTAAACCGAGGAAAATACTTTCGTGTGTTAAAGGGAAAAATGTTAGTAACACCACTGTGATGCGAACAATCTATAATGCAAGGGCAAAGTTACACAAAAAATAGTTGGATGGTCATACTCCAATACAGTATTTGTATAAGTGCATTGAAACCACGGGCTATGTCAGTTTCAATAAATTATCGGAAAATAGTACAAAACTTCAAAGTCTCTTTTTTGCAAATCCGACTTCAATCAAGTTGACGAATTTGTTTTCAACTATATTCCAACTAGATTGTACGTATAAGTCTAACAGATATCGAATGCCCCTTCTATGTATTGTTGGGATGACTTCTACCTGTAAAACCTTTTATTCATGTTTTACATTTCTATCAGATGAAACTCAGTCTAGTTATAAATGGGCTTTGGATTGTTTTAAGTATATACTTGCCCCAGAAAGTTTTCCAACAGTTATGGTGACAGATAGAGAAATTGCTCTTATGAATGCTATTTCTAAAGTTTTTCCAAATGCCAAAAATATTTTATGTCGTGTTCACATCAATAGAAACATTCTTGCTCATTGTAAAAAATTATTTGCTAACGACAAGGAGTTTGAGAAGTTCATGTGTCAATGACAAAACTTGATAGAAGTTGGTTTGGAGAATGAGTTTAAGATTACATTTAATGATTTAGTTGCTACTTATTCTACGTTTCATGCTGATGTTTTGGAGTATGTTATCACAACTTGGATTGAACCATATAAAGAAAGGTTTATGTCATCTTGGATTGATAAGCTCCCATATTTGGGTAATTCATGTACTAATCGTGTAGAGGGAGGGCACAGCCAGTTGAAAAAAAATTTGGAGGTTTCTATTGGTAACTTGACAACAGCTTGGAATACTTTTGATCAAATGATCAAACTTCAAATTACTGATATTAGAAGATCATTTGGCGAGAGTCGTATCAAAATAAGCAATGATTACACAGGTGTGCTGTACTCTAATGTAGTTGGGAAGGTTTCATTACAAGCTCTACGGTTTATCAAGGATGAAGAAGATTTACTAAAAAAAGGAATGCAGTTTCCGTTAGTTCATGAATGCCAACACTTGAAGAGAAATACTTTGGGATTACCATGTGTACATGAAATATATTCATACATTACGAATTCAAAAGATTTTCCTTTATGGTCGATTCATCCGCATTGGAAACAACTAGTATTAGATGACACTTTTGGCGTTGACGTAGAGAGCAACATTGATATTGAAGTTGAAAAGGTTGTACAAAAATTCTACGATTCAAATGAACAACAGAAAAAAGAAATCAAGCGCAAGTTACGGGAAATCATAGAGCCAACTTTGAGTCAAACAATGGAGCCATCGGTACCGTTAAAGTTAAAAGGGAGGCCAAAAGGAAGTAACAAAAAATTTAAAGAGGATGTTCTCTCAACAAAACGACTCCCCTCCAAATTTGAGTATGCATTGTTGGAGGATCGAGAGTTGGAAACAAAGAAAAGAAGAAAGAAGTTGCCAATTCGAAAGAACCAAACCTTTGTTGACAGAGTGCGTCACCATTTCTAGGGGTGAGGAGTGAAAACCGAAAACCGACTAAACCGATCAAACCGACCGAACCGCATCGATTTTGAAACCGAACTGCCCGGTCCGGTGTCGGTTCGGTCAGGAGCTTTTGAAAACCGAAGGACTATCGGTTCTTGTCGGTTTTCAGGTTGTGAAAACCGATCAAACCGAACCGAACCGCGTTTTTTGTTTAACATAATTTAAAGTTTAAGTATTTAACTAATTAACTTTTTAATTTTAAAGTCAGCCACATTTTGTCATTCCGGTTTAGCATATAAGTATATAGCTATATAACTGACAGTGTATAAGCATATTATTATTTTTATGCTTGCATGTCTAGTCACGAACAACGGACAGCGGTGTCAAAGAGTCAAAGTTAATATCTTACATTCTTATTTGAGATAGCTGATAGTGATTGGGTTTCGGCCTTCGGGTTTCTAGTTTTATTAAGTTCATTTTTTTTTCGCTTTTTCATTTTTTCGAGATAGCAGCTGATAGGGTTTCGTCGGGTCTCAACTCTCCAGTTTCCTGATTTCCTCCAAATTTCCGGCAGTTCGTATATTGCAAATCGCAAATCGCAATCGCAGACTCGCGGTGGCGACGAAGACGAGACCGTCGAGGGCAATGACGAGACCGTCGAGAGCAATGACTGCGGCGACGGAAGACGACTGAATGCTTCAGATTTCTCATTTTTGGCGGTGTTTGGCCGTGCGGCGGGCGGCAACTCCAGCTGTTCATCTTCCTATTCCCTTCTATTGCTTCAGATACTTTTGCTGGCATAATAAATTGGGTGTAAACAAACAGACACTCATATCAAGTAGGTGATTACTAAGCCATTTAAATTCATTAAATCAATCTATCATTGTCTTATACTTTATCTCAATGCTGGATCAGCAGAAAGTGGTCTGACATTTGTTGCGCCAAGATATGGAGGAACCCAAGGAGACACTATATCTAGTGGAGGACTGCTATGATATAAAACACTTGCTTTAATGAGTTGATAGCATAACTGTATCCTAATTCCTACATGGGTAAAAAAAAATTAAAACAAATAAAAAATATGGGTTAATATTAACTATTATATGTTTGTTCACAAAAAATCGATACCGAATCGAAAAAAACCGATTGAAAACCGAACCGACTTTGAACCGAACCTACCGGATTCGGTTCGGGTCGGTTTGGACAAGCCAAAAACCGAGGCATGTCGGCTTGGTTTCGGTTTGGGTCCAAACCGACCCAAACCGAACCGCTCGCAGGCCTAACCATTTCACACCTTTTTGGTCGGAACATATAGTGGACGCCTTTGACGTGTTGGGTGATGGACATTGTGGATACCGAGTGATTAGTGATGGTTTGAATGTAATGGGAGATTGGCCACAAATACTCAATGATCTTTATTGGGAACTTGAAAATAAAAGGAATTTATGTGATATCATTTACGGAAGAGAAAGACGGTTAGAGTTGGCAGAATCTGTACAATGTACAAAAACTCCCGCTCCGTTCACCAAATGGATGACACTACTGGATATGGGGCTTGTAATCTCATCATGCTACAACATAGCATTAGTTCAGTTGTCTATGGTGCAGAGCTTGACTTTTCTACCACTTCACTCATATATGCCAGAAGTGCCGACACTTATTTGTATTGGTTTCATAAATGATAATCATTACATTCGGCTACAATTAAATAATTGTTCTCCGATTCCACAAATTACTCCATGTTGGGTGAAACATCATGAATGGACAACAGATAGTTGGGGAAGACATTACAATGGACGATGTCAGACACCGCCACCGTTTGTGGGACCAACCGATTTAATAGTGTTGGATAATCTTCAATGAAGTGAGGTAAAAATACTTAAATTTAAATTTTGTTTATCATGCCTATTCAATTGGCATGGTTGACGTTTTTAAGACTTGCATGTTAAAAGGTTTACAAAACAAGCAAAATTGAAGTAATCAAATGGTGCCAAATTTTGCGAACTACTTGAGGTACAACATTAATTTATTTAAAATATAAATACTAAACTTGCAAATTTATTTAACAATTTTTACACATTTTTTCGGGTTCAAAAGTGAAGCAATGGAGTACAAAGATGACAATATTGACATCTTATTCTTAAATTTGACTATTTTATTTTGAATGTTATAAAAACAATTCAATTTTCACACCTTTGGATGACATTATGGACTTTTGAAATTTTTGTGAACTTAAAATTTTTGTTACATAATTTTTTTAATATTCAATTTGCGAATATCAAAAAAAGTAGTGCGGATAACAATATGTTGTGCGGATATAAATTTATCAAAAGTGATTTGCGGATATCAAAAATGTGCGAATAACCAAAAGTGTAGTGCGGATAACAACGGCCTTAATTAATTGCTTGCAACTGTACGTGAACCTGCTGTTAATTCATAATAATTAATTACTTGTTTGCAATTTTAGTCGATCACTTGTGCACTTTTATTTCATGTCATCGCATATCAGCCTGCATTTGGAAATCCCTTTGAATCGACCTGCCACTGCATCAGTATGTCTATAATATTCGTATATTTCTCTATCTACAATATTCGTATATTTTTTTGTTAGAGTCAAATTGTTTTGAAAGAACAAAACTAAATTTGATCCTTTCATGAGTTTTTTTTCAAAAGGAAATGATTTACTCACTATAAAAATATGACATCTTTATAATAAAATATGACTTTTGAGTAATAATATTGAAGATGGATCATAAAATAAAACAAATGAGAAAATCATCAAAATCAAAATGGAAATGTAAAAGGGAAAAAACTTTAAATGGAAGTGTAAGTCATACCTGCTCTCAAGACTCGAGCATTGCCCCCTTTGCGAAGAAAAATTGTGGAGGCGCCAGGCATCAACATCAAAGTGGCTTGCTGATGACGAGATTCAGACTATTGATTTAAAGTGTTTTTGGCACTTTAGTGTGAGTATTCTGACTGTCATTAAGCTTGGACGAAAATCAATAGTTTCTAACTGCTGTTTAATGATGAAATTGAAACGCCCAAAATTTCAAAGGAGATGCGAGTAAAGCTCATTGAAAAACATGCACTCAGATTCTCAGAACATCCAAAACCCGGACCAAAAAGGCGGAATCAAAACTCAAAAGGCGGAGACTGGAGAGTAAATGAGTAATGGAAACATACGGCGAACTGGCGAAGTGGGAGAGATTGACGATTGTCCAGGCTATGCCGATTGTCGTGGGTGCATTCAAAGACGGAAGACGGGCAGCCTCTGCGTTTCGCCGGTCTGCCTCTGCGTTTCACCGCTCACATTCGCACAAAAATTGGGGAAAAAGACTAGCAGGTAACATTGAATGCTTAAACAGCATGCGCCTGTAGAAAATTTCGTGAAAACACACCCGGGCACGTGACCGGGTGTGTCTAGGCATGAGTCCGCCCCTGGTTCTATATGCACTTAGTTGATCAAATCAACTGAAAGCCATATAGTTTACGATTATTTTGACTTCTTTATATATGCCTGCTTCTTGAATATGAATCTTTTATAGATCATATATATCTAATACAAGCTGGATGGTGCGGATTCATCGAAGTGAGATAAATTATGTGTATTATTGTTAGCACAGTTAAAGGCCTCCCCAGCCACGGCTCGAAAGAACGACCGCCGACACCGCCGGCACCACGCTCCAAAGGATTTAGGCTCAAATAGTGTGCAGACCGTACACCCCAACCCCTCTCCAGTCACACTGACGGGTTGTTGGAGGCCGCAGTCTCCATTCGACGAGAAGTGATCCAGTTAAGCGTCCCTACGAGAACTTCCCAGGAGGTCGCAGCTCAATTGGCGATGAGAAGTGAAAGAACTTTGCAGTTAAGCGTGTTCGGGCTGAAGTAGGTTTGTGATGGGTGACCTCCTGGGAAGTCCTCGTAGGGGCGTGTTATGCCCCAAAATTCCTGAAAATATCAAGAAGATGATTTATGTGAGTTAATGCCAGGCGGTAGAGTTAACGCCGGCGGTATCAAGCTGAATTAAATAAACCTTCGTTTCAGGGAGGTGCCGTGCAACGGTAGAGAGGTAACGCGCAGCGATACCACTCACCACACACGACGAATCCTTGAGAGCCTACCGCATGACGATAGTGAGATATCGCGCGGCGATAGCCAAATTATATTAACAAGGTCTCTGGTCAATACCGCACGACGGTAATAAGCTACCGCGTAGCGATAGTAAGAGCGGCAGAGCGGTGCTGGATGAGGCCACCACCGTGGCCAAACGGTATCACACGACGATAGCAAAGGTACCGCTCGACGGTAGCTCCCTGATAAAGGCTGGTGATGAAATTATTTTCTCATTTTTCTCTTATTCTCTCTCTCTCTCTCTTGGTTCTTGAGGTAAGAAAATGGAAAAGTCAGGAAGCAAGTGCAAGGGTGATCCATCACTATTGAGAAGGTGTTCATGTGATCGGATTCGCGAATCGAAGCCATATCCACGGAGAGGAAGCTGTGGTGATTAGTTACATCCAAATCAAGAGCAAGAACATGACTCTTAAGCGATCAATGAATGTAACTACTTTCTCCATGGACAAATGAAGTCCGTGATTTACATATTTGCGTGGAACCCCTCACTAAAGGGTGGAAAAAGGGTTGTTTCCAGCAGGTAGATCGTTATGATCAGGGAGTGTGCATTTAGAATCCGGAATCGAAGTACGGAATATGCATGTTGTGTGAAGCCCATCTGTACAAGTTGGTCTGTATTAGTGATGATTGATTTGTATGTCAGAGAAGACTCCGTTGTTAAACGTGTAGTTTCCGAGATCAGGGAGTGTGCATGATGTTGTAGTGATAGTACTTAGGAAAACACCCAAAAGTAAGGGGAAGAAACGGCTTTTGTCCTCTACCACGCGGCGGTAGTGCTACCATCGACGATAGCTCCCAGTGAGCTATGTAAGGCCTGGCTCGTGGAGACTCGTAGGCCATTGTATATGTAACGCCCCGAAACTCAAAAGAGCGACGGGTGATGAATCTGTACCAAATTTGAAATTTGGCATGGGTATACGGCCTGGGACACGGGTGTGTCCCAGGGCGTGTCGGGGTAGTTCAAAGATTTGCCAAAACGATCCGGTAGAAATCTGCGTTCGACGATCGTCGACCAACGGTCGACGATCTGGTCTAAATGTTGCGGTCGACGATTGGGCCAGCTATCTGGGTTCGACGATCGGGCCACGTGTTCGTCGATTAGGCAGTTTTCTGGGTTCGACGATCGGGCCGTGGGTTCGACGATCGGGCCGCGCGTTCGACGATTTGGCCAGAGTTTTTGCGTTTGACGATCGGGCTATAGATCTCCGTTCGACGATCTGGCAGCGGTCGACGTTCTTGGTTCGACGATCGTCGAGCATGGGGCTGATTCTGGCGTGTCTGACTCGGTCGACGTGGAGTGTTGATGCAGGGGTTTTGGCGGGAGTTGACTAAATGTCCTGACACAATTTAATTGGCCGCAGACGTGTCTTGCTCCGGATTGGTGAACCATGCGGTGTTTAACCCCATTCGTCCAGGTCAGACCTAGATCGTGTCCGTGCATCCCTTTTTGTGGGATCCGACGACTGTGGTTAATCCCGAAGAGATTATACCAGAGAGAAGGTTTTCAGAACCCTTAGTTTTCCCGCCGTATTTCTCTGTCTAAATTCTAGAGAGAGGGGAGAGCAAAGGAGGAAGAAGAAGCTTAGATCCAGTCTTTGGATGAGTTTTAGAGCTCCAAATCGCGAGCCGACTTCGGATCTACGAAGGCAAGAGAGTGCATTGCTTTTCATCCGCTTACATTTCTATGGCGCCAAGGAAGAACGCAAGGGTAACGATTCTCTAATTGAGCATGTGAAGCTCTACTTATTTTGCATAGGGAAGCCCGCTCTCGCGAGTTTGCTGTGAGTTTGAGGCGTTCCTTCGGGTAGATATGAATAGTCCCTGTTATGTAGAGTCCGTAAACGAGAACAGTTATAGGCATGATGTGTGAAGCCTATCCGGACATGTTGGTCTTGATCGGTGATGTTGCATTGCATAAATGCCGGAGAAGACTCCGTGCGAATGTTTGTTTTTCGGGTTTTCTACGTGGTAGATTGCAACAGGGAGGCTTGGGGATTAACCCTAAGGTGCACCCGGAAGACTGGGCGGATGCGTGATCTTGCCAACTTGGTGGCCTGGGAGCCAACTTGAACATAACCGGGTTATGTGAAGTATGTGATGGAAACGGGACTCGGGAGAAGTTTGACCTACGCATATGTTTTAAATTAACGTTGCGATGTGAGCACGGGTTAGATGGAACCGTACCTGTTCTATGTCATTCGGATTAGAGCCGTTGGCATATATGAGGGTCTTCGGCGGTCTATGGTTTAAATTACCGTGACCCATGCCGGGAAGATAAATTGTTCATTGTTGGGCCGTCCTGGGGATGGTGGTGAGTCGGCGGGCTTTGACCGTGTTCACCGAGAATGTGCCCTGAGTGCACGGGGTGTGTGGCCGTGTGAGCCTACTCCTGTGATGAAATGTATATTTATTATTTGGGAAGGAGCATCGCCGCCCCGAATTGGGGGCGGGATCGTTATAATTTGGTCAGCATTGCTGACCGTTGCTTTTGTTTGCCACCGTGCGGTGGTTTGTTGCTTGCAGGTGGTGCTGGACCAAGCGGTCAATAGCGGGTTAAAGCCCAAATTGGGAAGCCGGCCCTCGAAGGCCTAATTGGGGTGTTTACTTGTTTTTGTTCATGTATGACCGGCCTGTGTGCCGTAGTATGGAAAACATGTAATATGAGTAAACCATTTGTAAGTCCTTAAGTCCAGTACTTGTGTATGTACTTCATTCCTATTTGACTTATTAGTGGACATTCATGCTTATTGCTGAGTTCTTTTAATTGCAACTATTTTAAACTGCTTCCGCTAGAATGATCTGTGTAGGATGTTATGATTGGTTGGATGGTTTCCATTGAGTAACCACCCGACCTGTCTATGATATATGGCGTCGGGCCCCGGCCGGACCTACTGTTATATGCTATGCGACGGATAGGGGGTGTTACAATTTGGTATCAGACTACTGGTTTCGGTCAGGCTTAAAATGAATTCGTGGGCGAATTCTTTTTAAGGGGTGGTGAGCACATGTGTGTGCGTCATCGTTATAACAATAAAAGAACCCATGAATGTCCACTTATGAATGAAAATACACGTGTTTGGGGAAGCTGCGTGTTCCTATAATTGCTGTTTGAAATTTTGTTTGATCGCTTAACGGTGTTTTGTACAACTATAGGTGACCAGAAGCGGTGCTGGGTCGTCGGAACATCGAGTTTTTGAGGCTAGCAGTGCACCAAATGATGCTCCTGCAACACCTCCATTGGCTGAGACCATACGATTGGTGGTCGAAGTAGTGTTGGCCATGATTAATGCGCAGCCTGCAAGGCAAATACAGTAGCCCGCTCCTGTGGTGGAGCAGGCACCTCTTCCAGAGGTAGAGCCGAGAAGAGTGGAGCAGGTAGTAGTGGATCCGTTGGTGCCAAGGAGGGCAACCGAGAGACAGCTCAAACATGTCATGAGCTTTAATCCTCCGGTATTCTCGGGGTTGGGAAACCCATCTCAAGCTAAAGACTGGCTCTCCAGGGTGAAGAGAGTCTTGACAGCAATGGAGACGGAAGAATGACAAATGACCATCATTGCTACGTTCCTTCTGGACGGTGAAGCGAGATTATGGTGGGAAGGATTGGAGCTGCATCTATTGAGAGGTAGGAAACTTACAGATATCTCGATGGAGGAATTCTCGAGACTGTTCTTGGATAGGTATCTCCCTTCGACGCAGAGGATAGAGTTGGAGAATGAGTTCCTGAAGTTGGTTCAAGGAGATAGTAGCGTGGATGAATATCTCCACGAGTTTACTCGATTGAGTCGGTATGCTAGCTCCACCATCGCGGATGAGGAGCGCAAGACGAATCGATTCTACGAAGGGTTGAGAGATGATTTGAGGCTACTACTCTCGGGGCCGATGACGCAGGGTTTCTTGACCTTGGTCAACACGGCCCGGTCCTTGGAGAAGGACATGAAAAATGTTCAAGCGAAGAAGTGCATTGGTGATAAGAAGTCTGGGTTCAAAACGCCAACTACTTCAAAGTCCGGCTATCAAAGGTTCTTTAAGAAGTCTAGGACTTCGGGTCCAGCTCCTTCTTCTGGTGCGTCTGGGGCGACTACGGGTCGGACCCCGGGTGCATGTTTTACTTGTGGGAAGCCGGGGCACTTTGCCCGTGACTGTTGGAGCGGATGTCCCAAGTCCGAAAGGAAGCCGGGAGCAACTTATGAAGAGAAGGGCAAGGCGGTGGAGACAACCGCGTCCCATTATGCTCGGGCCAGACCGAGGGTTTATAATCTTGGCCAACAGGAGGCCATCAAACAGACGGATGTGGTGACAGGTAAAATTTAAATTTATAGCAAGTTAATTTCTTTAAATATTTGCTATGCACATGTTACCTTACCACTGCTTGTTTAAGATTTGTTTTGATTTGTGAAAATCCGGCAAGAGCACTCTTCGATACGGGAGTTTCACACTCCTTCTTGTCCGAAGGATTCATATCGCGCATCGGAGTACCTTCTTCGATGGTGAAGTACAAGTTGGATGTGTTGTTGCCCAATGGGTGTTCGATGCGCACGGATAGAATCTGCGGCGTGAAGATTCGAATTGGGAGCCAGGAGTTCCATTTGCAAGCGTCGTTATTGCCGCTAGTGGAATTCGACGTTATATTTGGCATGGACTGGCTCTCGGAGCAGCGAGCCTATATTGATTGTGGTAGCAAGGAAGTCAAGCTGGGAGCAGGTCGTGAGACGACTTTCACGGGCTTGAAGGGGTCGAGCAAGACGTTGATGTCTGTTCTTCAGGTGGTGAAGGCGGTTTGTGCCGGTGTAGAACTGTTCTTTACACTAGTGGAGGTTGCAAAGCCTAAGCCCGCATTGGACAGTATTTCCGTGGTATCGGAGTACCCTGATGTGTTCTCTAGCGACCTTCCTGGAGCCCCACCACAGCGGGAGATAGATTTTACGATAGAGCTCGTACCAGGTGCAAAGCCTATATCACGCTCTCCATATCGGTTAGCGCCTAAGGAAATGACAGAGCTGAAGGTTCAACTGCAAGAGTTGTTGGAGCAAGGGTTTGTGCGTCCAATTTCTTCGCCTTGGAGCGCGTCGGTCCTCTTTGTTAAGAAGAAGGACGGATGCTTGAGGCTATGTATTGATTATCGGGAGCTCAACAAGTTGACGGAAAAGAACAATTACCCGATCCCCCGAATCGATGATCTTTTTGATCAGTTGGTCGGGTCGATGGTGTACTCAAAGTTGGATCTCAAGTCCGGGTACTATCAGCTGCGAATAAGGGAGATTGATATACCGAAGACAGCGTTCAGTACGAGATACGAGCATTACGAGTTTACGGTCATGCCGTTTGGGCTGACTAATGCGCCGTCAGTGTTCATGGATTTGATGAACAGGACCTTCAGGGAGTACTTGGACAATTTTGTGATCGTCTTCATCGACGATATTTTGGTGTACTCGTAGAGTGAGGAAGATCACTTCAGACATCTTCATTTGGTTTTGGAGACGCTAAGGAGGAATCAATTGTACGCCAAGTTCTCGAAGTGCGAGTTTTGGTTGTCCTCAGTGGCATTCCTCGGTCATATAGTGAGTGAGGAAGGTATTGCAGTGGATACGACGAAGATTGTTGCGATACGGGAGTGACCTGAGCTTGCTACGGTAGCGGAAGTCCGGAGCTTTCTGGGGCTTGCCAGCTATTATAGGCGCTTCGTAGAGAACTTCTCGGGGATAGCGTTACCTCTCACTACTTTGATGAGGAAGGAGCAGAAGTTCGTTTGGACGCCGGAGTGCGCGCAAGCTTTTGAGGAGTTGAAATGTCGGTTGATCACGACGCCTGTGCTGAGTTCACCGAGTGGGACCGAAGGTTATGAGGTTTATAGTGATGCTTCAGGAAGCAGTTTGGGTTGTGTGCTACTGCAACACGGAAGTGTGATAGCTTATAGCTCGAGGCAGCTGAAAGTGCATGAGAGGAACTATCCGGTCCATGACTTGGAGTTAGCGGCCATAGTTTTTGCCTTGAAGCTATGGAGGCATTATTTGTACGATGTGAAGATTGATATCTACACCGATCACAAGAGCCTGAAGTATTTGATTGATCAGAAAGATCTGAATATGCGGCAGCGTAGATGGATGAAGTTCCTGGGGGACTATACATTCAAGATCCACAACTTGCCTAATAAAGGTAATGCGGTTGCGGACGCGTTGAGTCGCTGAGCCCCGGCTCAAGCCAATTGGCTATCGGTGCATGATGAGCGGTTAGTTCGGGAGTTGGAGGCGTTGGAGATTTCTTGCGTAGACAAGCAGTCAAGTGCTGAAGCACTCTTGAATTGGACTGAAGTTCAATATGACCTGGCTGATCGGATTCGGCAGGCTTTGGATTTGGATGACCACATGAAGCAGTTCATGGTAGAGGCTCTGGATGGGTCAAATTCCCAATTCGTTGTGGAGGACGGATTGCTTTGGAAAGACGGTCGTCTTTGCGTCACAAGCGTGGGCAGTTTGCGGGTGGATTTGTTGTACGAGGCACACCATATCAAGTACTCGATTCACCCGGGGAGCACAAAGATGTACCGCAACGTTAAGAAACTATTTTGGTGGCCGGGTTTGAAGAAGGATGTGGCGCTCTATGTGGCGAAGTGCCAAACTTGCGCCTTGGTGAAGGCGGAGTGCCAAAAGCCGGGAGGATTTCTGAAGTCCTTGCCTATTCCGGAGTGGAAATTTGACGACATCACTATGGACTTTGTGCACGGGTTGCCAAGGTCGCAAAAGGGGAACGACGTCATCTGGGTGGTCGTAGATTGGCTAACGAAGGTGTCGCATTTCATCCCGCATAGGATGGATGATCCAATGGCGAAGTTGGCAAAGTTATATGTGGATAACATAGTGAGGCTCCACGGTGTGCCCCGCAGCATCGTGAGTGACTGAGATGGGTGGTTCACGTCCAATGATTGGAGGCTTGTGCAGCAAATGTTGGGAACAAAACTGAATTTTAGCATAGCCTTCCATCCGCAGACGGATGGGCAGACCGAGAGGGTCAATAGAACTATGGAAGACATGCTCCGCATGTGTGTCTTGGACTTTGAAAAGCAATGGGAAGACCATCTTTATTTGGTGGAATTTGCGTACAACAATAGCTACCAGGCAAGTATTCAAATGGCGCCCTTCGAGGCCCTTTATGGTAGAAGATGTCGCACGTCGTTGTCCTGGTTGGAAACGGGAGAGTTAAAGTTGTACAAGCGTCAAGAGGTGGAAGATGCTACTTCATTAGTGTGAACCATTCAGGAGAGATTGCTTATCGCTCAGGACCGGCAAGCGAAGTACTATAATGCCAAGCACAGGAACGTGGAGTTCACTGTGGGCGACTGGGTGTACTTAAAGATCAAGCCATTCAAGGGTGTCTCGCGGGTGCGGCGCTTGAAAAAGCTAAGCCCGAGGTACCTTGGGCCATTTGAGGTTCTGGAGCGGATTGGCGAAGCGGCTTATCGATTGAAGCTATCGGTGGAGCTTAGTGGTTTACATGATGTATTCCATATATCGATGCTACAGAAGGCGGTGCAAGAGCCTCCGCAAGTGATCGCGGTCGATCAAGTGTCGATTGATATTGGGTTGACGACAAAGGTCAAGCCCGTGCGGATTGAAGACTCGGAAGTCAAGCGGCTACGCAATAAAGAGATCAGGATGGTCAAGGTCTAATGGGACAATTGCGGTCGAGAGGAGCTCTCTTGGGAGCGAGAGCAGACTATGCTTGACGAGTATCTGTAGTTGTTCCGCTCAAGTACAAATTTTGATTTTGTACTTATCTTTCCTTTATGTAATTTCGTGGACGAAATTCTTTTAAGAGGGGGAGAGTTGTAACGCGCCGAAACTCAAAAGAGTGACGGGTGATGAATCTATACCAAATTTGGAATTTGGCAGGGGCACACGGCCTGGGACACGGGCGTGTCCCAGGGCGTGTCGGGGTAGTTCAAAGATTTACCAAAACGATCAGGCAGAAATCTGCGTTTGACGATCGTCGACCAGCGGTCGACGATCTGGTCTAAATGCTGCGGTCAACAATCGGGCCTGCTATCTGGGTTCGACGATCGGGCCGCGTGTTCGTCGATCAGGTAGTTTTTTGGGTTCGACGATCGGGCCGTGGGTTCGACGATCGGGCCACGCATTCGACCATTTGGCCAGAGTTTTGCATTCGACAATCAGGCTATAGATCTCCGTTCGACGATCTGGCAGCGGTCGACGATCTTGGTTCGACGATCGTCGAGCGCGGGGCTGATTCTGGCGTGTCTGACTCGGTCGACGCGGAGTTTTGACGCAGGGGTTTTGGCGGGAGTTGACTAAATGTCCTGACACAATTTAATTGGCCGCAGATGTGTCTTGCTCCGGATTGGTGAACCATGCGGTGTTTAACCCCATTCGTCCAGGTCAGACCTGGATCGTGTCCGTGCATCCCTTTTTATGGGATCCGACGGCTGTGGTTAATCCCGAAGAGATTATACCAGAGAGAAGGGTTTCAGAACCCTTAGTTTTCCTGCCGTATGTCTCTGTCTAAATCCTAGAGAGAGGGGAGAGCAAAGGAGGAAGAAGAAGCTTAGATCCAGTCTTTGGAGGAGTTTTAGAGCTCCAAATCGCGAGCCGACTTTGGATCTACGAAGGCAAAGAGAGTGCGGTGCTTTTCATCCGCTTACATTTCTATAGCGTCAAGGAAGAACGCTAGGGTAATGATTTTCTACTTGAGCATGTGAAGCCCTACTTCTTTTGCATAGGGAAGCCCGCTCTCGCGAGTTTACGGTGAGTTTGAGGCGTTCCTTCGGGTAGACATGAATAGTCCCCGTTGTGTAGAGTCCGTAAACGAGAACGGTTATAGGCATGATGTGTGAAGCCTATCCGGACATGTTGGTTTGGATCGGTGATGTTGCATTGCATAAATGCTGGAGAAGACTCCGTGCGAATGTTTGTTTTTCGGGTTTTCTACTTGGTAGATTGCAACAGGGAGGCTTGGGGATTAACCCTAAGGTGCACCCGGAAAACTGGGCGGATGCATGATCTTGCCAACTTGGTGTCCTGGGAGCCAACTTGAACATAACCGGGTTATGTGAAGTATGTGATGGAAACGGGACTCGGGAGAAGTTTGACCTGCGCATATGTTTTAAATTAACGTTGCGATGTGAGAACGGGTTAGATGGAACCGTACTCGTTCTATGTCGTTCAGATAGATGAGGGTCTTTGGCGGTCTATGATTTAAATTACCGTGACCCATGCCGAGAAGACAAATTGCTCATTGTTGGGCCGTCCTGGGGACGGTAGTGAGTCGGCGGGCTTTGACCGTGTTCACCGAGAATATGCCCTGAGTGCACGGGGTGTGTGGCCGTGTGAGCCTACGCCTGTGATGAAATGTATATTTATAATTTGGGAAGGAGCATTGCCGCCCCGAATTGGGGGCAGGATCGTTATAATTTGGTCAACATAGCTGACCGTTGCTTTTGTTTGCCACCGTGTGGTGGTTTGTTGCTTGCAGGTGCTGCTGGACCAAGCAGGCAATAGCGGGCTAAAGCCCAAATTGAGAAGCCGGCCCTCGAAGGCCTAAGTGGAGTGTTTACTTGCTTTTGTTCATCTATGACCGGCCTGCGTGCCATGGTATGGAAAACATGTAATAAGAGTAAACCATTTGTAAGGTCTTAAGGCCAGTACTTGTGTATGTACTTCATTTCTATTTGGTTTATTAGTGGACATTCATGCTTATTGCTGGGTTCTTTTAATTGCAACTATTTTAAACTGCTTCCGCTAGAATGCTCTGTGTAGGACGTTATGATTGGTTGGATGGTTTCCATTGAGTAACCACCCGGTCTGTCTGTGGTATATGACGTCGGGCCCCGGCCGGACCTACTGCTATATGATATGCGACGGATAGGGGATGTTACAGTATATGAGTGAGAACTTAAATTGATCCACTGTATTCTAGTGGGAACTTAAATTGTTCCACTATTTGAGAGCGGGAACTTAATTTGTTCCGCTATACGTAAGTGGGAACTTAAATTGTTCAGCTTGGGCAAGGGGGACGCTGACCTACATCGTGGCTTGCGATCCTGACGGTTTGAGCAATGGGCTATGACTAACCTGTACCCACCCTATGATGATCGACTTGGAGTAAGTCAATGACATGGATCTCAAAGTAATAGATCGCCTTTGACTTTGTCATAGCATAGGAAGAAAACTAGAAATGCTCAAGAGTATCGTCTTAAGAACGATGACGGGGCTTGAAGTTCGGCACACCGATATATGCCCTAAGTGCACGGGGCGTGTGGCCGATTGTGTCAACGTCTGTGGTAAATGATGCTTAAATTGCACATTTTCAAATATGTTGCTACTTGCAGGGAAGGAGAACCGTCGCCCCGAGTAAGGGGTGAGGTCGTTATAATTTGGTCAGCTAATGTTGACCGTTGCGTTGTTTTGCCACGTTTTGGTGGGTCATGTTATGCAAGTGTTGGGGAGCCAAGTGGGAAGTAGCAGGCTAAAGTCCCTATGCTGCGATAGGTTGGCCCTCAAAGTCCTAAAAGGCGAACGTTTACTGTTTTCATGTGTGAACGGCCTGTGAGCCGATGTATGAAAGACATATTTTGTAAAGGGAGGCTTTAAGGCCAGAACATGTTGTACTGTATAAATTCATTTCTATGTTTATAGTTGACATTCCTGATATGTGGGTTCTAGAACTAAATTAACTGCTTCTGCTAGAATATACTCTGAGTTAGGATGCGCATATTATTTTGGTTTCAATGAGTAACTCCACTGACTGTCCTTGGAATATGTCGTGGGGCCCCGACCGGACCTTCTATTGTAACATCTCATTTCCGACTAGACCCCCAAGAGTAGTTTTGGTCGTGTCAAAACCCTAGGAAGCCCAAAGGACCAAGTGAAGAAGGCCAAGGTGAAAATCACCTTGGTCTGCCTATAGCTCAGCCTTATATCAGCAATGGAAGGTCTGAACCGTCAGATCCTCTAGAAAGAAATAAACAGCCACACAAATTCCCTGAAAACAACTCTTCCGGGTCGGAAATGCCCGTGTCAGCCCAGACACGCCCATGTCGTCAGGCGTGTCGTCGGCCCGACGATCGTCGAGTTCAATTCGTAGAACAGGGGGGAACACGCCCCCGACACGCCCGTGTCGTCAGCCCGACAATCGTCGAGCTCAGGTCGACGATCGTCGAGCTTAATTCGTAGAACATTGGGGAACGCGCCACCGACACGCCCATGTCTCCAGGCATGTCGTCAGCCCGATGATCGTCGAGCTCAGGTCGACGATCTTCGAGCTCAATTCGTAGAATAGGTGGGGAACACGCCCACGACACGACTGTATCACCAGGCGTGTCGTCAGCCTGACGGTCGTCGAGCTCAGGTCGACGATCGTCGAGCTCATTTCGTAGAACAGGGGGGGAACACGCCCCCGACATGCCCGTGTCGCCAGGCGTGTCGTCAGCCCGACGATCATTGAGCTCAGGTCGACGATCGTTGAGCTCGTTTTGTAGAACAGAAGGGAACACGCCCACCCGACACGCCCGTGTCGGATTATACACGCCCGTGTCACAGCCGTGTCACCAGGCGTGACACGACGCTTCTAGGCAGAATTGCCTTGAGGAGGAGAGAGAAATGAGGATGGAGCGGGAAGGAACGGTTCGTCAAAAGCCACATTTAATGGATGAATTTAATTTCCCATGGAAGGGGAGAAGTTTCCAGCCATTTCCCCTAGCCATCAGACTCGATTCAGCCCCCCTTCCTCCATGGCCGAGCCTAGCCATTAATGGCTTTGAAGGACTTTAATGATCCAGCCCCTCCTCTCCCAATCTGAGGCTTTAAACACCACCAGTGAGTTGAGAGGAGGCTTTCCCAATCCTTACCCGAAGAAACCGAGCCTCCCAACCTTGCTCTTGCAAAAGCCAAGCGACACAACCTTCAGAAATGGCTTCCCGGCGATCTTCCCGACTTCAGGCTGCCGGCAAGGTCAAATCCTTCTCCTCTCTATGCGTGCTAGATCTAGACGTGTTTAGGTAGAGAAATCGGGCTCAATTGAGCCTGATTAGGAGCTTGTATTTCAGATTTTTCATGGAAAATGGAGGTGTTGAGTTCGCCGGAAACCGCTGCCTCCGGCGGCATGGTCGCCGCCAAACGCTAGCCACCACCTCAACAGAGGTGGTGGTGGTGGTGGCCGGCCAGGGAAGTGGTCGGGGTGGCCGAAAAGTCGGCTGGAAGAGGCTCCAGGTCGGGCCAATCTTGGCCCTTGGCTAGAGGTTGAGGATGAACGGATGCCGTCCGTTTTGATCAAGTGTTTTAATGATATTAATTGATTCCTGGAAACTATTAACAGTAGATATTTTTAATTACTAAAAATACTTAGAGGCCTCTACTGTAAAAATGTTCAACATGAAAAATGTAGCACTTGATGTCTAGTGTAATTTAAAATTAGTTTCACCCAATTTGGAGCCCTGGTTAGACCACAACAATCATTTTGGTGCAATCTATCCATAAGGCTGTCCAGAGATTAAAATGAATGCCCACTCTTCGTCCCTTGTCCAAATGACCTGAAATTTGGGCAGGGGTTACCCTTAGCCATACCTAGAGTCTATCCAAAAATGGGAATTTTTGGAGACACTTTGCCTAAGGTTTTGTTTTAATTTAATAAAGTTAGAGTAATTTATTTAAGTGGTCAAATGACCTCCAAACCCTCCCAAATTTTGGTGAGTGGTCCCTGGCTACAAAACCTAGCTCTGTACAAAATTCCAACTCATTTGGATGAGTTTTGTGTAGGAAATCACCTATCCTTAACTAGGCATTAATGAGGCATTTTTGAGTAAAAAGTGCACTAAGACTTTGGAACGGTCAAATCATCTTAACATAGGCTGATATTTTGACTACTGACTTAGAAGGGTTATTATAACCCACTTGGAGAAAAATAGTGTGGTTTAGGATTGAATTACCCTAGGCTCCAAAACTCAAACCCTAAAGGGAGGGTTTTGAGGGTTGTGAAGGACATGGGGGCAAATTCCCTCGTATTGCCTTGAAACTCAGTAGAGTCGACGTTAGCATAATATAAATCATCTGGATGGAATCTCAGAGGATTTGGAGATAGGTAGAGACCTCAAAACCCTAACCTTAGATTTAGGGTAAAATCTCAAATGAGTAAAATCAGTCACTAAACATTATTTAAAAGCTGTGAAACTCGGGTAGAGTGAGTTTTGGAATGGGCAGAACAAATAGCAATTTTACTGGAATTTTATGATGTTTATTTCTAGCACTTCATTCGTAAAGTTTGTTATAGCCCTAACTGACGTTTAATTATTTAGATCTTTCTGTTCCTTGAAACCCCATGAAATCTTGGTAGTAGGTGTTTTAGGTCAGAATGGTTGCTCCTGAATTTTTGTATAATTTTTAGTTGAGTAAATCTAGTACTTCATTCACAAATGTTAAAAAGAGGTTTTATGGTTTAAAAATTAATTATGGATGATATTGCTGTTGAAAAATTATGAGACTTAGGAATTTAGATTTTCATGCCATTATATGCTTGTAGACATTTATTCATGATTTTTAGAATCTTAGTTACGACACTTTCTTTACAAATCCACCTTATGGAGATTTTTGATAATTGATTTATTCAGAGATTAATACTTGCTGAAATATTATGAAACTTGGCCAATGCTATTTTTAAGCTTGTATATGCATGGTATAATAAATTTATAATTTCTGGATGGATATTTTCTGTACTTGAATCATAAATAACGAAAGATAGAAAATATTGCTAAAATAGTTTTAGTACATTTTTGATGATAGAAAAATTGTGATACTTTGGATTTACCATATTGATATAACATAATCTTTATAATAATTTTTGTTGGACATCTTTCATGAGTACCTAGGGTAGTTCATGTTCAAATCTGTAGCCTTGGAATTTTTGAGGAAATTAATTAAATGCCGGATAAATTAGAAAAATTATGATTCTCTGATTTTAGACTAAACTTGTTATGATATACCTATAGTAAATTTTATAGGAGATTTGGAAGACAAACCAGAGTATCTCCTTTATACATCTCATATAGTATAGGGTTGTCTGCATATAGTAACCGCGGAAACTGAACTAGAGTGGGTAAGGAATTTGAAGAGTTGAATCCTTAGTAGGTTGCTGGTTTGGGTAAATAAATGAGAGATCTGATCAAGGGTAGAAATCAATAATAATAAGTGACTTGCGAAAGGGAGCTTTGAGCGTAATCCCATCATAGTTCCTAGTGCCTTCGAGAGCCCTTCACGGGGAATACCTTGGGCAGTCATGTGCTAACGTAAACCTTAGGAATAATTTGGGCAAGAGTAACCCTAAAAATAGTTTCACCTTACACTCACACCTGTACACGTAGGGAGATGTATTGGTAAAGAAAGGATAGTGTAGGCCCGTGGCCTAAGGGCTTACTGGTAGACTTAAATGGACTCGGTGTTGATTTGGAAGTCCGGGGAGTTGGATGCTCGGGGACTCGGAAAAAGGAGACTTGATTAGTCCAGGGAGCCGTGGGCTCGGGAACATGGTGAACTAGTAGGCTTGGTATTCTAAAGAGCTGGAGGCTCGGTACTATAATTAGATACAAACTATCATGGTTGCATGTGCATAATAGTGGTGGGTCCTCGGTATTGGACGATCGATCACACCGTCATCGGTACGTTGACTCGGGAGACTAGCTGGTTTACTAGGAATAGTATGAAAACATACGTGAGGGGCTAGACGGGGTAGTGTGATTACCAGTCTAGGAGTGGAGAGGCCCAACCCACTGTCTCCGTTTTGCCACGGCAGAGGCTCCTGAGAGTTTAGCTAACTCCAAAAATGGAAACTAAAGGTCTGTGCGCATAGAGTCGTGTGTGTGAGTTGCACTTGCATGTGCATACCATAGCATACTTACACGTCATAGCTTAATCATTGCATTTAACACCTAACACATATCGTATAAAATGGTATGGGACGTTTTATATGATAGGTCCCGCAAAACGACCCCTTGGTCTATAGGGGTAATCCCTATAAATCAACAGTTACTTTTCTCGTGGCTCTTACTTACTCTTCTTACTGCTTTTACTTACTTGCTACTCCTTACTGTTTACTTTTGTTACATACATGTTTACTCATGTTTAATTATTGTGATACCCATATCATACCATATTATTTTATTCCTTAAGGTAGATGTCACCTGCTTGATTACGCCCTGCTTTTGGTCCTCCTTTTCACTCCTTTCCACCTGGTGCCTAGGAGCCACGGGTAGAGGGGTGGGAGATTGTTGACTGCGTCTACTTTAACTGACGGTCGTTTGACCACCATATTTTAGGTTCTCCGGATGGGAGACAGGGAACAGCCGCAGGATACGCAGCACCAGCAGGGTACGGTGCAGATGGAGATGGGCCAGTGTAGCTCGGGTGGACAGGCATCCGGATCCGTGAGTGGAGCCGAGTATTAGTAGTTTTACTTTTATGAGTGGATTGTAGTGAGGCTATCTTGTACCGGGCTTAAGCCCGTTTTCACTTTCTAGTGTGGACCATTTATTTGTCATGTGATTTCCTCCTTTATTCTATTATGGACTTGGATTGCTTACACTTTCATGCATTATACATTCTGTCGATGGTGATCGATTTGGCCGGCGGGATCAGCGTTTTGTGGTGATGAACTTCCGGGGTGCGAAGGTGTCACCGCAAGGCGGTGGTTCTGTGACTAAGACCCCGATAGTTGTTGCAAAAAAACGGGGGGTCTTACAAGTGGTATCAAAGCGAAACTTTGATCTGACAAAATGTAGTCCACCAAACATGGGACACCCCGCGCAGGCTTAGTTTGAGGACAAACTAGCAGCGGAAGCAATGGTGTGTCCATGGGAGGAGTCACGTGCAATGCTCATTAGTAACAAAGAGTTTTAAGTAAATTTACTAAAATTAAGACCATCTTTTGTAGGGTGCGACGAATCCTCCCCTGCCGCAGGGGACACCTCCAGCCCCGAATGTGATTCCACCCCCGCCGGCTCCGACCCCGTTGCAGCAGACGGAGCTGGGACAAACTTTGACGGCCATCTTAGAGGCCTTTAGGGCACAGCAGGCTCCGGTTCCTCAGCCGAACCCTGAAGCGAACTGGTTGAGTGCATTCCGGGGCCTTGTCCCACCATCCTACTTGGGGACAGAGACGGCAGTGCGCACGGAGGAGTGGCTAGACATTATGTACGAGATGTTGGTGAGAATACAGTGCCCGGTGGACCTGGCAGTATCATTGGTTGTTTCTTGTCTGGAGTCGCATGCGAAGAGGTGGTGGAAGTCGGTGATGGACACCACTTATGCGGGAGTGGAGATCGCAGACATTACTTGGGAGGAGTTTAGGGCAGCACTACTGGAGCATTTTGTGCCGCAGTCCGCAAGGGATGAATTGAAGGATAGATTCTTGCAATTGAAGCAAGGGAACATGACAGTTCTGGAATATCACCGGTAGTTTACTCATTTGGCCCGGTTTGCGGATTCTTACAAGCTGGATGATGTGAGTTACGCCAAGAGGTTCTACAAGGGCCTCTATGATGACCTGAGGCAGGCCCTCTTGTTCGTGTATGATGGTACCATGGCCAGGATCTTGGAGATGGCCAAGAAGCTGGAGGCGGACCAGCTTGCAGTCCGGGGCAGGAAGAGACATGGGGATGATGCAGTGCTAGGAGGGAGAAGTGACCCGCAGAGGGGCTGGGTCATGGGAAAGAGAAGTAACAGGGATCAACCCCGCCAGGAGGAAAGGCAGGAACCAAGGGAGCAGGCAGTGCTGGCTCCACAACCGCTACAGATGAGGGAAGTGCCCAGGATAGGGCAGGGACCACCCCCACCACATCTGTGCTATCACTGTCATCAGTCAGGGCACATTCGGGGTAATTGCCCTATGAGGAATGGGGCCACACCTGCTACACAGGGTGGCCCACCGACTCACCAGATGGGAGGTCGTGGGCGTGGTCGCGGACGCAGATTTCAGGGCGGTGAACACAGGTAGGATGGGGAGCAGGTCTACGCTCTGGATTTAGCGCAGCCCCGGAACCCGAACAGGGTTATTGCAGGTATGAGAGTAATTTATAGTATTCATGTAGAATAATTACACAACCTAGGTTAGAAAACTTTAAACCTAAGCTGTTTTTCCTTTAACTAATTTAGGAATAGTGATGGCGTGTGGCAAACCTGCCCGTACCCTGTTCGACACGGGGGCATCACACAACTTTGTGTCGGAGGATTTCATCAAGTATTTCTGCCAGATTTGATATTATACGGGAGAGGCCAGGAGGGTGCGTCTCCCCAATGGGATGGAGATCCAGTCCACAGAGAAGTGCCTCCTAACGGTTACCATAGACAGAGTAACACTCGAGGCCCCGGCGACGATCCTGAGAATGCCGGACTTTGACCTTGTCTTGGGCATGACATAACTTGTCTGGAACCATGCCCAGATTGACTGCCCGGCGAGGAGGGTCGTGCTGAGACATGGCGACACTTATGCGACATTCGAAGGTACTACTCCGGTGTCCCGCCACCTCCTTTCATCTATTCAGGCCGTCAAGGCCCACATGCGGGGAGACGGGGTATATCAGGTATTGTTCGAGATGACTGAGGAGAAGGACCCGATTGTTAGCATTCCGGTGGTCTGTGACTATGCAGATGTATTTCCGGAGAAGCTGCCAGGACTGCCTCCGCAGAGGGAGAAGGACTTTCAGATTCAGTTGGTTCCAGGGGCTAAGCCGGTATCCAAGGCCCCTTATCGGATGGCCCCAAGGGAGCTGAAAGAATTTCGGACACAGTTGCAGGAGTTGGTGGAAGCAGGATTCATCAGACCGAGTTCCTCGCCATGGGGAGCTCCGGTCCTATTAATGAAGAAGAAGGATGGCACTCTTCGCCTATGCATCGACTATCAAGCACTAAACAGGCTGACCGTCTGAAATACCTATCCGCTCCCAAGGATAGACGAGTTGTTCGATCAGCTGGAGGGAGCCCATTATTTCTCGAAGCTGGACTTGAGGTCAGACTACTACTAGCTGCGGATCCAGGAGGAGGATATTCCGAAGACGGCTTTCAGTAGCAGATATGGACTGTATGAGTTCATCGTGATGCCCTTCGGACTCACGAATGCTCCATCAGCGTTTATGAGCCTCATGAACTGGGTCTTCGAGACTTATTTGGATGTGTTTGTCATAGTATTCATAGATGACATCCTTATCTACTCTAGGAAGGAGGAGGACCATGCACGGCACCTGGCACTGACTTTGGAGAGATTGCGGGAGCATCGCCTCTATGCAAAGTTCAGCAAGTGTCAGTTCTGGTTGAAGGAGGTGGCTTTCCTGGGCTACATTATCAGCGGAGCTGGGTTAGCGGTGGACCCTGCAAAGGTACATGCAGTCAGGGATTGGCCACCGCTGAAGATGGCCACGGACGTGCGGAGTTTCCTGGGGCTTGCCTGTTATTACCGGAAATTTGTGGAGGGGTTTTCTCAGATCGCCCTTCCACTCACTTCGTTGACAAAGAAGGACGTACCCTTTGTATGGACGCCACAATGTGAGGCAGCCTTCCAGTAGTTAAAGAACCGACTCATCTCAGCCCCTATTCTGGCCCTTCCATATGGGAAGGAAGGATTCCAGGTGTATACCGACGCATCATATCAGGGGATGGGAGCGGTGCTGATGCAGAACGGACACGTCATAGCATATGCCTCCCGCCAGTTGAAGACCCATGAGAAGAACTATCCAGTGCACGACCTGGAGATGGGAGCAGTTGTATTCGCATTAAAGATATGGCGACACTACCTCTACAGAGTCCACTGTGATATATACTCAGATCATAAGAACCTTAAGTACGTGGACACGCAGAAGGAACTGAATATCAGGCAGAGGCGGTGGGTGGAGTTTTTATCTGACTATCAGTATGAGATGCACTACCACCCAGGGAAGGCGACCGTGGTAGCAGATGCACAGAGTAGGAGAGTCGCCACAGCGGGAGCAGAGCCTCGGCTGATGTCTATGGAACTGCTGCAGAGACTAGAGGACATGCACATTACTCTGGTGTCGTCTGACGACCCTGAACTCTATGAGGCGTACTTTGCCGCGATGGGCGTCACCGATGACATCAGAGACCGAGTCAGAGAGGGACAGAGGCAGGATGCCAAGTTAGAGCCCAGCTTCCAGGCCATAGAGGCGGGCACTACAGGAGACTACATACTGAGGGATGACCTAGTGTGCTTCAGAGGACGGGTGTATATACCGGAGGGAGGTCAGATTCGGGAGGACATTATGACGGAGGCGCACTACAGCCGGTATTCTGTGCACCCGGGGATCATAAAGATGACGCCTGATTTGAACAAGACTATGTTCTGGCCGGGCATGAAGAAGGATGTCACTTACTTTGTGACCCATTGTGAGACATGTCAGCTAGTGAAGGCGGAGTGCAGGAACCCCGCAGGACTATTACAGCCACTCTCGGTGCCGGAGTGGAAGTTTGATGACGTAGCCATGGACTTCATATATGGGCTTCCCTGGTCTCGGACAGGGAATGAATCGATCTGGGTGATCGTTGATCGGTTGACGAAGGTGGCTCGATTTATACCGATCAGGAAGGATGATTCAGTGGGAGTACTTATGCGGAAGTTTGTGGAGCAGTTCATTCGCCACCATGGCGTGCCCAGGTCAATATTGTCAGATCATGATGGGCGGTTTACATCCAGGGAGTGGCGGTCAGTTCAGGCATACTTGGGCACCCGACTGACCTTTAGCACAGCCTTCCACCCTCATACGGACGGGCAGACAGAGCGCACAAATCGGACATTGGAGGACCTGCTACGTCTGTGCATTCTAGACTGAGGAGAGCCATGGGAGAAGATACTGCCACTGGTAGAGTTCTCTTACAACAACAGTCATCAGGCCAGTATAGGTATGGCCCCCTACAAGGCTCTATATGGACGGAGGTGCAGGACTCCCCTGTCATGGATACAGGAAGAGGACCCAAAGGTCCTGGGCTCAGAATTTGTGGAGGACACCGATGCCCAAGTGAGACTGATATGGGACCGGATTTTGGAGGCGCGGAGCAGACAAGCCAAATATTATGACGCGCGGCATCGACAGGTGGAGTTTCAGGTAGGAGACAGAGTGTTTTTGAAGATACGGCCGATGCACGGAGTCTCTCGAGTTCGTGGGCGGAGGAAGAAGCTCAGCCCGAGATACATGGGGCCCTACAGGATCCTGGAGCGGATCGGCCCCTTAGCATACAGGCTGGAGCTGCCGCCAGAGCTGAAAGGCTTGCACGATGTTCTCCATGTCTCCTCCCTCACGAGGGCCCTATTACGTCCAGAGCAGCAGATAGACACCACGGATGGGCCAGTAGCATCTGACCGGTCAGTGCATATGGAGCAGGTCCGGATTGAAGACATGGGAATGCGGGTCTTACGCCGCAAGAAGGTCCCACTGGTCAAGGTTCTTTGAAGAAATCACGGTCAGGAGGAACACACTTGGGATCCCCAGGACTTGATGTAGCAGCGGTACCCGGAACTCTTCGGTCAGGTATTACTCTCAGCCTTTCGGGATGTTACAATTTTTCTTGCATACTTGAAACCCTGTAGGCCTAACTAGAATTTCGAGGATTAAATTTTGTTGTTATATATTGGGATTTGTAACATCCCATTTTTGACTAGACCCCCAAGAGTGGTTTTGGTCGTGTCAAAACCCTAGGAAGCCCAAGGGACCAAGTGAAGAAGGCCAAGGTGAAAATCACCTTGGTCTTATATCAACAAGGGAGGTCTGAACCGTCAGATCCTCTAGAAAGAAATAAACAGCCACACAAATTCCCTGAAAATAACTCTTCTGGGTCTGACACGCCCGTGTCGGCCCAGACACGCCCGTGTCGTCAGGCATGTCGTCGGCCCGACGATCGTTGAGCTCAGATCAACGATCGTCGAGTTCAATTCGTAGAACAGGGGGGGGGGGACACACCCCCGACACGCCCGTGTCGCCAGGCGTGTCGTCATCCCGACGATCGTCGAGCTCAGGTCGATGATCGTCGAGCTCAATTCGTAGAATAGGGGTGGGGGGGAACACGCCCCGAAACGCCCATGTCTCCAAGCGTGTCGTCAGCCCGATGATCATCGAGCTCAGGTCGACGATCGTCGAGCTCATTTCGTAGAACAAGTGGGGGGGGAACACGGCCCCAAAACGCCCGTATCGCCAGGCGTATTGTCAGCCCGACGATCGTCGAGCTCAGATCGACGATCGTCGAGCTCATTTCGTAGAACCGGGGGGGGAACACGCCCCCGACACGCCCGTGTCGCCAGGCGTGTCGTCATCCCGATGATCGTCGAGCTCAGGTCGACGATCGTCGAGCTCATTTTGTAGAACTGAAGGGAACACGCCCACCCGACACGCCTGTGTCGGATGATACACGCCTGTGTCACAGCCGTGTCACTAGGTGTGACACTGCGGTTCTGGGAAGAATCTCTGCGAGGAGGAGAGAGAAATGAGGATGGAGCGGGAAGGAACGGTTCGTCAAAAGCCACATTTAATGGCTGAATTTAATTTCCCAGGGAAGGGGAGAAGTTTCTAGCCGTTTCCCCTGGCCATCTAACTCGATTCAGCCCCCCTCCTCCATGGCCGAGCCTAGCCATTAATGGATTTGAAGGACTTTAATGATCCAACCCCTCCTCTCCCAATCTGATGCTTTAAACACCACCAGTGAGTTGAGAGGAGGCTTTCCCAATCCTTACCCGAAGAAACCGAGCCTCCCCACCTTGCTGTTGCAAAAGCCGAGCGACACAACCTTCAGAAATGGCTTCCGGCGATCTTCCCGACTTCAGGCCACCTGCAAGGTCCAATCCTTATACTCTCTATGCGTGCTAGATCTAAACTTGTTTAGGTAGAGAAATCAGGATCAATTGATCCTGATTAGGAGCTTATATTTCAGATTTTTCATGGAAAAATGGAGGTGTTGAGTTCGCCGGAAACCGCCGCCTCCGGCGGCATGGTCGCCTCCAAACGCTAGCCACCACCTCAACAGAGGTGGTGGTGGTGGTGGCCGGCCAGGGAGGTGGTCGGGGTGGCCGAAAAGTTGGCTGGAAGATGCTCCAGGTCGGGCCAATTTTGGCCCTTGGCTGGAGGTTGAGGATGAACGGATGCCGTCCGTTTTGATCAAGTGTTTTAATGATATTAATTGATTCCTGGAAAATATTAACAGTATATGGTTTTAATTACTAAAAATACTTAAAGGCCTCTACTGCAAAAGTGTTCAACATGAAAAATGTAGCACTTGATGTCTAGTGTAATTTAAAATTGGTTTCACCCAATTTGGATCCCTGGTTAGACCACAACACTCATTTTGATGCAATCTATCCATAGGGCTATCTAGAGATTAAAATGAATGCCCACTCTTTGTCCCTTATCCAAATGACCTGAAATTTGGGCAGGGGGTTACCCTTTGCCATACCTAGAGTATGTCCAAAAATGGGAATTTTTGGAGACACGTTGCCTAAGGTTTTGTTTTAATTTAATAAAGTTAGAGTAATTTATTTAAGTGGTCAAATGACCTCCAAACCCTCCCAAATTTTGGTGAGTGGTCCCTGGCTATAAAACCTAGCTCTGTACAAAATTCCAACTCATGTGGATGAGTTTTGGGTAGGAAATCACCTATCCTTAACTAGGCATTAATGAGGCATTTTTGAGTAAAAAGTGCACTAAGAGTTTGGAACGGTCAAATCACCTCAACAGAGGCTGATATTTTGACCACTAACTTAGAAGGGTTATTATAACCCACTTGAAGAAAAATGGTGTGGTTTAGGGTTGAATTACCCTAGGATCCAAAACTCAAACCCTAAAGGGAGGGTTTTGAGGGTTGTGAAGGACATGGGGGAAAATGCCCTTGTATTGCCTTAAAACTCAGTAGAGTCGACGTTAGCATAATATAAATCATCTGGATTGAATCTCGGAGGATTTGGAGATAGGTAGAGACCTCAAAACCCTAACCTTAGTTTTAGGGTAAAATCTCAAATGAGTAAAATCAGTCACTAAACATTATTTAAAAGCTGTGAAACTCGGGTAGAGTGAGTTTTGGAATGGGAGGAACCTATAACAATTTTACTGGAATTTTATGATGTTTATTTCTAGCACTTCATTCGTAAAGTTTGCTATAGCCCTAACTGACATTTTAATTATTTAGATCTTTCTGTTCATTGAAACCCCATGAAATCATGGTAGTAAGTGTTTTAGGTCAGAATGGTTGCTCCTGAATTTTTGTATAATTTTTAGTTGAGTAAATCTAGTACTTTATTCACAAATGTTAAAAAGGGGTTTTATGGTTTAAAAATTAATTATGGATGATATTGCAGTTGAAAAATTATGAGACTTAGGAATTGAGATTTTCAGGCCATTATATGCTTGAAGACATTTATTCATGATTTTTAGAATCTTAGTTACGGCACTTTCTTTACAAGTCCACCTTATGGAGAGTTTTGCTAATTGATTTATTCAGAGATTAATACTTGCAGAAATATTATGAAACTTGGCCAATGCTATTTTTAAGCTTGTATCTGCATGGTATAATTAATTTATAATTTCTGGATGGATATTTTTTGTACTTGATTCATAAATAACGAAAGATAAAAAATATTGCTAAAATAGTTTTAGTGCACTTTTGATGATAGAAAAATTGTGATACTTTGGATGTACCATATTGAGATAACATAATATTTATAATAATTTTTGTTGGACATCTTTCATGAGTATCTAGGGTAGTTCATGTTCAAACCAGTAGCCTTGGAATTTTTGAGGAAATTAATTAAATGTCGGATAAATTAGAAAAATTATGATTATCTGATTTTAGACTAAACTTGTTATGATATACCTCTGGTAACTTTTATAGGAGATTTGGAAGACAAATCGGAGTACCTCCTTTATACATCTCATATAGTATAGGGTGGTCTGCATATAGTAACCGCAGAAACTGAACTAGAGTGGGTAATGAATTTGAAGAGTTGAATCCTTAGTAGGTTGCTGGTTTGGGTAAATAAATGAGAGATCTGATCAAGGGTAGAAATCAATAATAATAAGTGCCTTGCGAAAGAGAACTTTGGGCGTAATCCCATCATAGTTCCTAGTGCCTTCGAGAGCCCTTCATGGGTAATACCTTGGGCAGTCCTGTGCTAACGTAAACCTTAGAAATAATTTGGGCAAGAGTAACCCTAAAAATAGTTTCACCTTACACTCACACCTGTACACGTAGGGAGATATATTGGTAGAGAAATGATAGCGTAGGCCCGTGGCCTAAGGGCTTACTGGTAGAGTTAAATGGACTCAGTGTTGATTTGGAAGTCTGGGGAGTTGGATGCTTGGGGACAAGGAAAAAGGAGACTTGATTAGTCCAGGGAGCCGTGGGCTCCGGAACATGGTGAACTAGTACGCTTGGTAGTCTAAAGAGCTGGAGGCTCGGTACTATAATTATATACAAACTATCATGGTTGCATGTGCATAACAGTGGTGGGTCCTCGGTATTCGACGATCGATCACACCGTCGTCGGTACGTTGACTCGGGAGACTAGCTGGTTTGCTAGGAATAGTACGGAAACGTACGTGAGGGGCTAGACAGGGTAGTGTGATTACCAGTCTAGGAGTGGAGAGGCCCAACCCACTGTCTCCGTTTTGCCAA
Source organism: Platanthera guangdongensis (assembly GCA_039583875.1). Taxonomy (NCBI): domain Eukaryota; kingdom Viridiplantae; phylum Streptophyta; class Magnoliopsida; order Asparagales; family Orchidaceae; genus Platanthera; species Platanthera guangdongensis. The sequence continues at coordinate 44,764,063 of CM077163.1, read as the reverse complement.
GGCGGAGGCTCCTAAGAGTTTAGCTAACTCCAAAAAGGGTAACTAAAGGTCTGTGTGCATAGAGTCGTGTGTGTGAGTTGCACTTGCATGTGCATACCATAGCATACTTGCACGTCATAGCTTAATCATTGCATTTAAACCCTGACACATATCATATAAAATGGTATGGGACGTTTTATACGATAGGCCCCGCAAAATGACCCCTTGGTCTATAGGGGTAATCCCTATAAATCAACAGTTACTTTTCTCGTTGCTCTTACTTACTCTTCTTACTGCTTTTACTTACTTGCTACTTCTTACTGTTTACTTTTGTTATATACATGTTTACTCATGTTTAATTATTGTGATACCCATGCCATACCATATTATTTTATTCCTTAGGGTAGATGTCACCTGCTTGATTACGCCCTGCTTTTGGTCCTCCTTTTCACTCCTTTCCACCCGGTGCTTAGGATCCACGGGTAGAGGGGTGGGGGATTATTGACTGAGTCTAGTTTGACTGATGGTCGTTTGACCACCATATTTTAGGTGCTCCAGATGGGAGACAGGGAACAGCCGCAGGAGACGCAGCACCAGCAGGGTACGGTACAGATGGAGATGGGCCAGTGTAGCTCGGGTGGACAGGCATCTAGATCCGTGAGTGGAGCCGAGTATTAGTAGTTTTACTATTATGAGTGGATTGTAGTGAGGCTATCTTGTACCAGGCTTAAGCCCATTTTCACTTTCTGGTGTGGACCATTTATTTGTCATGTGATTTCCTCCTTTATTCTATTATGGACTTGGATGCTTACACTTTCATGCATTATACATTCTGTCGATGGTGATCGGTTTGGCCGGCGAGATCGGCGTTTTGTGGTGATGACGTTCCGGGGTGCGAAGGTGTCACCGCAAGGCGGCGGTTCTGGGCCTCAGACCCTGGTGGTTGTTGCAAAAAAGGGGGGGTCTTACAAGTGGTATCAAAGCGAAACTTCGATCCGATAGAATGTAGTCCACCAAACATGGGACACCCCGCGCGGGCTTAGTTTGAGGACAAACTAGCAGCAGAAGCTATGGTGTGCCCATGGGAGGAATCACGTGCAATGCTCACCAGTAACAAAGAGTTTTAAGTCAATTTACTAAAATTAAGACCACCTTTTATAGGGTGCGACGAATCCTCCCCTGCCGCAGGGGACACTTCCAGCCCCGAATGTGATTCCACCCCCGCCGGCTCCGACCCTGTTGTAGCAGACGAAGCTGGGACAAACTTTGACGACCATCTTGGAGGCCTTTAGGGTACAACAGGCTCCGACTCCTCAGTCGAACCCCAGAGCGAACTGGTTAAGTGCATTCCGGGGCCTTGCCCCACCATCTCAGATGAACGGGGATCAACCCCGCCATGAGGAAAGGCAGGAACCAAGGGAGCAGGCAGTGTTGGCTACGTAACCGCTACAGATGAGGGAGGTGCCCAGGATAGGGCAGGGAACACCCCCCACCACAGCTGTGCTACCACTGCCATCAGCCAGGGCACATTCGGAGTAATTTCCCTATGAGGAATGGGGCCACACATGCTGCACAGGGTGGCCCACCAGCTCACCAGATGGGAGGTCGTGGACCGGGTCGCAGACGCAGATTTCAGGGCGGTGAACACAGGCAGGATGGGGAGCAGGTCTACGCTCTGGATTTAGCGCTGCCCCGGAACCCGAACAGGGTTATTGCAGGTATGAGAGTAATTTATAGTATTCATGTAGAATAATTACACAACCTAGGTTGGAACACTTTAAACCTAAGCTATTTTTACTTTAACTAATTTAGGAATAGTGATGGCGTGCAGCAAACCTGCCCGTACCCTGTTCGACACGGGGGCATCACACAACTTTGTGTCGGAGGATTTCATCAAGGATTTGGGCCATATTCGATATTATACGGGAGAGGCCAGGAGGGTGCGTCTCCCCAATGGGATGGAGATCCAGTCCACATAGAAGTGCCTCCTAATGGTTACCATAGACGGGGTAACACTCGAGGCCCCGTCGACGATCCTGAGAATGCTGTACTTCAACCTTGTCTTGGGCATGACATGGCTTGTCTAGAGCCATGCCCAGATTGACTGCCCGGCGAGGAGGGTCGTGCTGAGACATGGTGACACTTATGCGACATTCGAAGGTACTACTCCGGTTTCCCGCCGCCTCCTTTCATCTATTCAGGCCGCCAAGGCCCACATGCGGGGAGACGAGGTATATCAGGTGCTGTTCGAGATGACTGAGGAGAAGGACCCGATTGTTAGCATTCCGGTGGTCTGTGACTACACCAATGTATTTCCGGAGAAGCTGCCAGGACTGCCTCCGCAGAGAGAGAAGGACTTTCAGATTCAGTTGGTTCTAGGGGCTAAGCCGGTATCCAAGGCCCCTTATCGGATGACCCCAAGGGAGCTGGCAGAATTTCGGATACAATTGCACGAGTTGGTGGAAGCAGGATTCGTCAGACCGAGTTCCTCGCCACGGGGAGCTCCGATCCTATTCGTGAAGAAGAAGGATGGCACTCTTCGCCTGTGCATCGACTATCGAGCACTAAATAGGCAGACCGTCCGAAATAACTATCCGCTCCCAAGGATAGACGAGTTGTTCAATCAGCTGGAGGGAGCCCATTATTTCTCGAAGCTGGACTTGAGGTCAGGCTTCTACCAGCTGCGGATACAGGAGGAGGATATTCCGAAGACGGCTTTTAGTAGCAGATATGGACTATATGAGTTCATCGTGATGCCCTTCGGGCTCAAGAATGCTCCATCAGTGTTTATGAGCCTCATGAACCGGGTCTTCGAGACTTATTTGGATGTGTTTGTCATAGTATTCATAGACGACATCCTTATCTACTCTAGGACGGAGGAGGACTATGCACGGCACCTGGCACTGACTTTGGAGAGATTGCGGGAGCATCGCCTCTATGCAAAGTTCAGCAAGTGTCAGTTCTGGTTGAAGGAGGTGGCTTTCCTGGGCCACATTATCAGTGGAGCTGGGTTAGCGGTGGATCCTGCAAAGGTACAGGCAGTCAGGGATTGGCTACCACTGAAGATGGCCACGGACGTGCGGAGTTTCCTGGGGCTTGCCGGTTATTACCGGAAATTTGTGGACGGGTTTTCTCGGATCGCCCTTCCACTCACGTCGTTGACGAAGAAGGACGTACCCTTTGTATGGACGCCACAGTGTGAGGCAGCCTTCCAGGAGTTGAAGAACCGACTCATCTCAGCCCCTATTCTGGCCCTTCCATCTGGGAAGGAAGGATTCCAGGTGTATACCGACGCATCATATCAGGGGATGGGAGGGGTGCTGATGCAGAATGGACTCTTCATAGCATATGCCTCCCGCTAGTTGAAGACCCATGAGAAGAACTATCCAGTGCACGACCTGGAGATGGGAGCAGTTGTATTCGCATTAAAGATATACGACACTACCTCTACGGAGTCCACTGTGATATATACTCAGATCATAAGAACCTTAAGTACGTGGACACGCAGAAGGAACTGAATATCAGGCAGAGGCGGTGAGTGGAGTTTTTATCTGACTATCAGTACGAGATGCAGTACCACCCGGGAAGGCGAACGTGGTAGCAGATGCACTGAGTAGGAGAGTCGCCATAGCGGGAGTAGTGCCTCACCTGATGTCTATGGAACTGCAGAGACTAGAGGACATGCGCATTACTCTGGTGTCGTCTAACGACCCTGAGCTTTATGAGGAGTACTTGTCCGCGATGGGCGTCACCGATGACATCAGAGACCGAGTCAGAGAGGGACAGAGGCAGGATGCCAAGTTAGAGCCCATCTTCCAGGCCATAGAGGCAGGCACTACAGGAGACTACACACTGAGGGATGGCCTGGTGTGATTCAGAGGAGGGGTGTATATACCGGAGGGAGGTCAGATTCGGGAGGACATTATGACGGAGGCGCACTACAGCCGGTATTCTGTGCACCCGGGGATCACAAAGATGACGGCTGATTTGAAGAAGACTATGTTCTGGTCGGGCATGAAGAAGGATGTCACTTACTTCGTGACCCATTGTGAGACTTGTCATCTAGTGAAGGTGGAGTGCAGGAACCTCGCAGGACTATTGCAGCCACTCCCGGTGCCGGAGTGGAAGTTTGATGACGTAGTCATGGACTTCATACATGGGCTTCCCCTGTCTCGGACAGGGAACGACTCGATCGGGGTGATCGTTGATCGGTTGACGAAGGTGGCTCGATTTATACCAATCAGGAAGGACGATTCAGTGGGAGTACTGGTGCGGAAGTTTGCGGAGCAGTTCATCGCCACCATGGCGTGCCCAGGTCAATAGTGTCAGATCGTGATGGGCGGTTTACATCCAGGGAGTGGCGGTCAGTTCAGGCATACTTGGGCACCCGACTGACCTTTAGCACAGCCTTCCACCCTCATACGCACGGGCAGACAGAGCGCACAAATCGGACATTGGAGGACCTGTTACGTCTGTGCATTCTAGACCAAGGAGAGCCATGGGAGAAGATGCTGCCATTTTTAGAGTTCTCTTACAACAATAGTCATCAGACCAGTATAGGTATGGCCCCCTACGAGGCTCTATATGGACGGAGGTGCAGGACTCCCCTGTCATGGATACAGGAAGAGGACCCAAAGGTCCTGGGCTCGGAATTTGTGGAGGACACCGAGGCCCAAGTGAGACTGATACGGGACCGGATGTTGGAGGCGCAGAGCAGACAGGCCAAATATTATGACACGCGGCCTCGATAGGTGGAGTTTCAGGCAGGAGACAGAGTGTTTTTGAAGATACGGCCGATGCACGGAGTCTCTCGAGTTCGCGGGCGGAGGAAGAAGCTCAGCCCGAGATACATGGGGCCCTATAGGATCCTGGAGCGGATCGGCCCCTTAGCATATAGGCTGGAGCTGCCGCCAGAGCTGGAAGGACTGCACGATGTTTTCCATGTCTCCTCCCTCAGGAGGGCCCTATTACGTCCAGAGCAGCAGATAGACACCACAGATGGGCCAGTAGCATCTGACTGGTCAGTGCATATGGAGCCGGTCCGGATTGATGACACGGGAATGCGGGTCTTACGCTGCAAGAAGGTCCCACTAGTCAAGGTTCTTTGGAGAAATCACATCCAGGAGGAGCACACTTGGGAGCCCTAGGACTTGATGCAGCAGCGGTACCCGGAACTCTTCGGTCAGGTATTACTCTCAGCCTTTCGGGATGTTATGCATACTTGAAACCCAGTAGGCCTAACTAGAATTTCAAGGACGAAATGTTTTTTGTTATATATTAGAATTTGTAACATCACATTTCCGACTAGACCCCTAAGAGTGGTTTTGGTCGTGTCAAAACCCTAGGAAGCCCAAGGGACCAAGTGAAGAAGGCAAAGGTGAAAATCACCTTGGTTTGCCTATAGCTCAGCCTTATAACAGTAAGAGGAGGTCTGAACCATCAGATCATCTAGAAAGAAATAAACAGCCACACAAATTCCCTGAAAACAACTCTTCCAGGTATGACACGCCCGTGTCGGCCCAGACACGCCCGTGTCGCCAGGCGTGTCGTCGGCCCGACGGTCGTCGAGCTCAGATCGACGATCGTCGAGTTCAATTCGTAGAACAGGGGGGAACATGACCCCGACACGCCCGTGTCTCTAGGCGTGTCGTCAGCCCGACGATCGTTGAGCTCAGGTCGATGATTGTCGAGCTCAATTCATAGAACATGGGGGTAACACGCCCCCGACACGCCCGTGTCGCCAGGCATGTCGTCAGCCCGATGATCGTCGAGCTCAGGTCGACGATCGTCGAGCTCAGGTCGACGATCGGCGAGCTCATTTTGTAGAACAGAAGGGAACACGCACACCCGACACGCCCGTGTCGGATGATACACGCCCGTGTCACAGCTGTGTCACCAGGCATGACACGGCGGTTCTGGGAAGAATCGCCGTGAGGAGGAGAGAGAAATGAGGATGGAGCGGGAAGGAATGGTTCGTCAAAAACCACATTTAATGGCTGAATTTAATTTCCCAGGGAAGGGGAGAAGTTTCCAGCCATTTCCCCTGGCCATCAGACCCGATTCAGCCCCCCTCCTCCATGGCCGAGCCTAGCCATTAATGGCTTTGAAGGACTTTAATGATCCAGCCCCTCCTCTCCCAATCTGAGCCTTTAAACACCACCAGTGAGTTGAGAGGAGGCTTTCCCAATCCTTACCCGAAGAAACCGAGCCTCCCCGCCTTGTTGTTGGAAAAGCCGAGCGACACAACCTTCAGAAATGGCTTCCCGGCGATCTTCCCGACTTCAGGCCGCCGACAATGTCCAATCCTTCTCCTCTCTATGCGTGCTAGATCTAGACTTGTTTAGGTAGAGAAATCGGGCTCAATTGAGCCTGATTAGGAGCTTGTATTTCAGATTTTTCATGGAAAAATGGAGGTGTTGAGTTCGCTGGAAACTGCCGCCTCCGGCGGCATGGTCGCCGCCAAATGCTAGCCACCACCTCAACAGAGGTGGTGGTGGTGGCCGGCCAGGGAGGTGGTCGGGGTGGCCGGAAAGTCGGCTGGAAGAGGCTCCAGGTCGGGCCAATCTTGGCCCTTGGCTGGAGGTTGAGGATGAACGGATGCCGTCCATTTTGATCAAGTATTTTAATGATATTAATTGATTCCTGGAAACTATTAACGGTATATGGTTTTAATTACTAAAAATACTTAGAGGACTCTACTGTAAACATGTTCAACATGAAAAATGTAGCCCTTGATGTCTAGTGTAATTTAAATTTGGTTTCACCCAATTTGGAGCCCTGGTTAGACCACAACACTCATTTTGGTGCAATCTATCCATAGGGCTGTCCAGAGATTAAAATGAATGCCCACTCTTCGTCCCTTGTCCAAATGACATGAAATTTGGGCAGGGGGTTACCCTTAGCCATACCTAGAGTCTTTCCAAAAATGGGAATTTTTGGAGACACTTTGCCTAAGGTTGTTGTTTTAATTTAATAAACCTAGAGTAATTTATTTAAGTGGTCAAATGACCTCAAAACCTTCCCAAATTTTGGTGAGTGGTCCCTGGCTATAAAGCCTAGCTCTGTACAAAATTCCAACTCATGTGGATGAGTTTTTGGTAGGAAATCACCTATCTTTAACTAGGCATTAATGAGACATTTTTGAGTAAAAAGTGCACTAAGAGTTTGGAACGGTCAAATCACCTCAACAGAGGCTGATATTTTGACCACTGACTTAGAAGGGTTATTATAACCCACTTGGAGAAAAATGGTGTGGTTTAGGGTTGAATTACCCTAGGATCCAAAACTCAAACCCTAAAGGGAGGGTTTTGAGGGTTGTGAAGGACATGAGGGGCAAATGCCCTCGTATTGCCTTGAAACTCAGTAGAGTCGACGTTAGCATAATATAAATCATCTGGATGGAATCTCGGAGGATTTGGAGATAGGTAGAGACCTCAAAACCCTAACCTTAATTTTAGGGTAAAATCTCAAATGAGTAAAATCAGTCACTAAACATTATTTAAAAGTTGTGAAACGTGGGTAGAGTGAGTTTTGGAATGGGCAGAACCTGTAGCAATTTTACTGGAATTTTATGATGTTTATTTCTAGCACTTCATTCGTAAAGTTTGTTATAGCCCTAACTTACGTTTTAATTATTTAGATCTTTCTGTTCATTGAAACCCCATGAAATCTTGGTAGTAAGTGTTTTTGGTTAGAATGGTTGCTCCAGAATTTTTGTATAATTTTTAGTTGAGTAAATCTAGTACTTCATTCACAAATGTTAAAAAGGGGTTTTATGGTTTAAAAATTAATTATGGATGATATTGATGTTGAAAAATTATGAGACTTAGGAATTGCGATTTTTAGACCATTATATGCTTGTAGACATTTATTCATGATTTTTAGAATCTTAGTTACGCCAGTTTCTGTACAAGTCCACCTTATGGAGATTTTTGATAATTGATTTATTCATAGATTAATACTTGCTGAAATATTATGAAACTTGGCCAATGCTATTTTTAAGCTTGTATCTGCATGGTATAATTAATTTATAATTTCTGGATGGATATTGTCTGTAATTGATTCATAAATAACAAAAGATAGAAAATATTGCTAAAATAGTTTTAGTGCCCTTTTGATGATAGAAAATTGTGATACTTTGGATTTACCATATTGAGATAACATAATATTTATAATAATTTTTGTTGGACATCTTTCATGAGTACCTAGGGTAGTTCATGTTCAAACCGGTAGCCTTGGAATTTTTGAGGAAATTAATTAAATGTCGGATAAATTAAAAAATTATGATTCTCTGATTTTAGACTAAACTTGTTATGATATACCTCTCGTAAATTTTATGGGAGATTTGCAAGACAAACCGAAGTACCTCATTTATACATCTCATATAGTATAGGGTGGTCTGCATATAGTAACCGCAGAAACTGAACTAGAGTGGGTAAAGAATTTGAAGAGTTGAATCCTTAGTAGGTTGTTGGTTTGGGTAAATAAATGAGAGATCTGATCAAGGGTAGAAATCAATAATAATAATAAGTGTCTTGCGAAAGGGAGCTTTGGGCGTAATCCCATCATAGTTCCCAGTGCCTTCGAGAGCCCTTCACGGGGAATACCTTGGGCAGTTCTGGGCTAACGTAAACCTTAGGAATAATTTGGGCAAGAGTAACCCTAAAAATCGTTTCACCTTACACTCACACATGTACACGTAGGGAGATGTATTGGTAGAGAAAGGATAGCGTAGGCCCGTGGCCTAAGGGTTTAATGGTAGAGTTAAATGGACTCGGTGTTGATTTGGAAGTTCGGGGAGCTGGATGCTCGGGGACTTGGGAAAAAAAGGAGACTTGATTAGTCCAGGGAGCCGTGGGCTCGGGAACATGGTGAACTAGTAGGCTTGGTAGTCTAAAGAGCTGGAGGCTCGGTACTATAATTAGATACAAACTATCATGTTTGCATGTGCATAATAGTGGTGGGTCCTCGGTATTGGACGATCGATCACACCGTCGTCGGTACGTTGACTCGGGAGACTAGCTGGTTTGCTAGGAATAGTACGAAAACGTATGTGAGGGGCTAGAAGGGGTAGTGTGATTACCAGTATAGGAGTGGAGAGACCCAACCCACTGTCTCTGTTTTGCCACGGCGGAGGCTCCTGAGAGTTTAGCTAACTCCAAAAAGGGGAACTAAAGGTCTGTGCGCATAGAGTCGTGTGTGTGAGTTGTAATTGCATGTGCATACCATAGCATACTTGCACATCATAGCATAATCATTGCATTTAACCCCTGACACCTATCGTATAAAATGGTATGGGACGTTTTATACGATAGGCCCCGTAAAACGACCCCTTGGTCTATAGGGGTGATCCCTATAAATCAATGGTTATATTTCTCGTTGCTATTACTTACTCTTCTTACTGCTTTTACTCACTTGCTACTCCTTACTGTTTACTTTTGTTACATACTTATTTACTCATATTTATTGTGAAACTCCTGCCGTACCTTATTATTTTATTCCTTAGGGTAGATGTCACCTGATTGATTACGCCCTGCTTTTGGTCCTCCTTTTCACTCCTTTCCACCCGGTGCCTAGGAGCCACGGGTAGAGGGGTGGGGGATTGTTGACTGAGTCTAGTTTGACTAACGGTCGTTTGACCACCATGTTTTAGGTGCTCCGGATGGGAGACAGGGAACAGCCGCAGGAGACGCAACACCAGTAGGGTACGGTGCAGATGGAGATGGGCCAGTGTAGCTCGGGTGGACATGCATCCGGATCCGTGAGTGGAGCCGAGTTTTAGTAGTTTTACTTTTATGAGTGAATTGTAGTGAGGCTATCATGTACCAGGCTTAAGCCCGTATTCACTTTCTTGTGTGGACTATTTATTTGTCATGTGATTTCCTCCTCTATACTATTGTGGACTTGGATGCTTACACTTTCATACATTATACATTCTGTCGATGGTGATCGATTTGGCCTAAGACCCCGATGGTTGTTGCAAAAAAGGGGGTCATCATCACAAAACGCCGATCCCGCCGGCCAAATCGATCACCATCGACAGAATGTAAAAAACATGAAAGTGTAAGCATCCAAGTCCACAATAGTATAGAGGAGGAAATCATATGACAAATAAATAGTCCACACCAGAAAGTGAATACGGGCTTAAGCCCGGTACATGATAACCTCACTACAATTCACTCATAAAAGTAATACTACTAAAACTCGGCTCCACTCACGGATCCGGATGTCTGTCCACCTAAGCTACACTGGCCCATCTCCATCTGCATCGTACCCTGCTGGTGTTGCGTCTCATGCGGTTGTTCCCTGTCTCCCATCCGGAGCACCTAAAATATGGTGGTCAAACGCCCGTCAGTCAAACTAGATGCAGTCAACAATTCCCCACCCCTCTAACCGTGGCTCCTAGGCACCGGGTGGAAAGGAGTGAAAAGGAGGACCAAAAGCAGGGCATAATCAATCAGGTGACATCTACCCTAAGGAATACAATAATAAGGTACGACAGGGGTTTCACACTCACACCTGTACACGCAGGAGTTAGGATGTGCATATTATTTTGGTTTCAATGAATAACTCCACTGACTGTCCTTGGAATATATCGTGGGGCCCCGACCAGACCTTCTATTATATTCTACGTGACGGATTGAGGTGTTATAGTTTGGTATCGGCTTCTGATGTCGGTCTTTCTTATTCGAATTAGTGGTCGAATTATTTTAAGGGGTGGTGAACACATGTATGTGCACTACCATGATAACATAAAAGAACCCATGAATGTTCACTTAGCAATGAAAATACACATGTTTGAGGAATCTGCGTGTTCTTATTATTGTTTTTGCAATATTACTGGTTGCTTAATTGTGTGTTTCACGATTATAGGCGACTAGAAACGGAGTGGGACAGGCTGAAACCCAACATTATGCGGAGAGTAGTGCACCAATTGAGGTGCCGACACCTCCTCCTTCTGCGGAAATGGTTCGTATGATTGCTGATGTGGTGTTCGCAATGATCAATGCCCAACACGGAAGGTATGCGTAACCCCCTGTACCTGTGGTGGCTTCGATGTCGGTTGGAGCACTTGAGTATATTGTAATGAGAAGAGCCTCATATCAACAGTTGGATATGTGTCTAGTGTAGGGAACACACACAGTTGATGAATACTTCCATGCCTTTGTCATGCTACGACATTGAGCGGGGTTTGTGTTAGAGGAGAGGAGATCAAAATCAATAGATTTTATAATGGTCTGTGCGATGAGCTGCGACTCCTATTGTTGAGACAAAAAGTAATGAGATGCTAAATATTGGTCGAGTCAACTAGGTCTTTGGAGAGAGAGTTGCCAAAAGTCCACCAGACGCTAGAGTTCGGGGTACCAAGCTCTGGAAGGTCTGCAAAGTCTGAATACCGCAAAAGGTGGAAGTAGAGGTCTAGAACATCTAAGAGTCAAGCGTCGCGTGCGTATTTGATATGCTTGTGGCAAGATAGGTCATATGGCCAGAGATTGTCACAGTGGTATTCCAAGGACAAAGTAGGCTCTGTTTGGAGCAGCTGCAGGGCGAGTTCTACGTACTTGCTACATGTGTGGCAAAGAGGAACATTATGCTCGAGAATGTCGAAGTGGCCCTCCGGCGATGGCAAAATAAAGTAATGTCACAAGTATAAATAAGGAAGTAGTTGTAATAGACTACTGTACTTTCTACTTTATGTAAGAATGCATACTATGCATGTATGAACCTGTTGTTTCGCCATACTAAGAAGTCTTTTAATTGGGTATATAGTATCCCTTTCTGTGCTTGGATTTGCATAATAACTATGATAAATAAATATGCGTTTGAGATAATATTGCCTTAAGAGTAAAGGGGGAACGCTGGTAAAAAAATTTGTGTTAAGGTGCTGATAGGATGTCATGGTTTTGACTTTGAAGCATTTATGCTACCGATATCTGAGTTTGATGTGATTTTTTTGGTATGGACTAGCTCTCGGAGCAGCGTAATTGTATTGATTACAACTCAAAGAAGTCATACAGGGGCAAAAAGACACTGAACGTGAGACTAAGTTCGCGGGTATGCAAGGATCGAGCAAAATATTAATGTCTGCTCTCCAAGTATTCAAGGCGGTTCGAAAGGGCGCAAAATTATTTTTCAGGCTATTAGAGGTTGTAGAGCCAAAGCCTAGTTTGAGTGACGTTCCTATTGTATCAAAGTTTGTGGATGTGTTTCCTAATGATCTCCCTGAGATTCCACCTCAGCGTGAGATCAACTTTGCTATTGAGCTGGTGCCAGGTGCAAAACCCGTGTCACGCACATTGTACCGAGTGGCGCCGAAGGAGATGAAAGAACTGAAAGTTTAGTTGCAAGAATTGCTAGAGCAAGGCTATATACATCCAAGTATGTCACCTTGGAGTGCACCGGTTCTCTTTGTTAAGAAGAAGGACGAAGGCTTATGCATTGATTATCGTGAATTGAACAAGCTGATAGAGAAGAATAAGTATCATCGATTCTGCGAATCGATGATTGGTTTGATCAGCTGGTTTGATCGACTGTCTATTCAAAGTTGGATTTGAAGTTTGACCATTGGCAGTTGAGAATTCAGGAAAGTGATATTCCCAAGATAGCGTTTGGTACACGTTATGGGCATTATAAATTTACTGTGATGCCTTTTGGGCTCACTAATACACCATCCGTCTTTATGGATTTGATGCACAGGATATTTCGAGAGTATTTGGACCTGTCTGTGATTATCTTTATTGATGATATACTGGCATACTCTCAGTCAGAAGAGGATCATGAATCATTTGAGACTAGTTCTATATACCTTGAGGCGAAATATCCTTTATGTCAAGTTCTCTAAATGTGAGTTTTGGCTATCTTTAGTAGCTTTTCTTGGTCATGTCGTTAGTGGAGATGGTATTGTTGTGGATCCAACAAAGGTTGTTACGATACGAGAGTGGTCTGTACATACTTTGGTAGCGGAAGTCAAGAGTTTCCTAGGATTTGCCAGCTATTATAGGCGATTCATAGAGAGTTTTTTGAGTATTGCTTTACCTCTCAGGACATTGACAAGACAGAATCAAAAGTTCATTTGGACGCCAGAGTGCGCACGTGCTTTTGAGCAATTGAAGAGTCGTCTGACCACAGTGCCTATTTTGTGTTCGCCATTTGGAACAGAAGGCTTTGAAATCTATGTTTATACATCAGGGAGCGGCTTAGGCTATATTCTTTTGCAATATAGGCATCTGATTGTGTATGGATCTCACCAATGGAAAGTATATGAGAGGAATTATCCGGTTCACGACCTGGAATTGACGGCCGTGATATTCGCTCTGAGGTTATGGAAACACTATTTGTATGGTGTGAAGATTGATATCTTTACGGACCATAAGAGCCTGAAATACTTGTTGCTTCAGAAGGATCTGAATATGCGATAACGGAGGTGGATGGAGTTCCTTGGGGACTACATCTTTGAGAATCATTACACTCCCGGGAAGGGAAATGTAGTTGCAGATGTGCTGAGTCAAAAAACTTCAACATGAGCAAATTGGTTATAGATGCATGATGAGCGTCTAATTCGTTAGTTGGAGGCTCTGGAGATCTCTTGTGTTGAGAAGAGAATGAGCACTGAAGCATGCTGGAACTGGACTGAGGTGTGATATAACCCCGCAGACAGAATTTGAAAGGCATTAGTGCTTGACAAAAGCATGAAGCGCTATATGGCGGTGTTGAGGGATGAGTTAAATTCCCAATTCTCACTGAACGATGGTCTTTTATGGAAAGACGGTCGGTTGTGCGTCCCAAATGTTGGCAAGTTGCGGGCGGAATTGATGTACAAGGCTCATTTCACTAAGTACTCAATCCACCCAGGTAGCACAAAAATGTTCAAGGACACGAAGACATTATTCTGGTAGCCAGGGTTGAAAAAAGACAGCACACTTTATGTAGCGAAGTGTCAGACTTGTGCCCTAGTGAAGGTTGAGTTAACCCAGAAATCAACGATCCTTCCCATGGTAGCAATCTCGTAAGTCACGGCATCCTCCATGTTCCCTCTAGAGGTCGCGACCCATCTCGGCCCACGTCTAGTCGGGCAGATAGGTTTCTCTGTCCACCTAGACCGTGAGGCTAGGGCGGTCTCCTAGGCCTGACCGTCGTGCCCGCACAACAACCGTGTGTTCTACAGAGGCTGACCACTTATACAGTCCGCCCCTGCAGGCTGCGAGGTTAGGTAGGCTAACCGTGCTTTAGTTCTCTCTTCAAGAGGTGCGGACTGCCCGACTCATAGGGGGACCTCTCTACTCTCTGATCAAGATGCGCAGGCTCGGGTTTGCGGTGTCCGCCCAGCCCGCGTTGACCCTTCTCAGCCCGACGAGGTCAAGCTCCAGTTTGCCACTCGACAGGCACGGAATCTCTTTCTCGGTGTCCACCTAGCCCGCGTGGACTTCTCTACGAGGTAGAGTCAAGCCCCAGTACTCTCTTATCCACCTAGCAGAGGCAGACTGATCTTGTGTTTGCTTAAGTAGTAGTGGACTGCCCGTATTCCTGATCAATAAGGGCAAGACCCAATTCTTTGCACAATGGGCGTAGACTCCCATTCTCAGTGTCCGCCCAGCTTGTCGGCGGACTCGAGTCCTCTCCGCACGGTGAGCGCGAACTCGTCATCTTGGCATCCGCCTAGCTCGGCAGGGACCTCCAAGCAGCAGAGGCAATTTACATCTCTTGATCTCCGCCTAAGTAGTGGCCGACTTTTCCCTTATCCTCCTAGAAAATGTGGACTCGGCGGACTCCTTGTTTACCCACACAACTCACCGACATACCAGCAGTAACTTTACCAAGACTGTCTCCAGCCCAAGCCTATAAATAAGCAGCCATACCTCTCATTTGGGGGGGCATCAGGGAGCAGCATTAATAGCAAACCATGCGGATATAACTTTCTATCTGCCAATCCTTCAGCAATCTTCCCTATTGATCGCGCAGTCCACGTAGCCTTAGGAAATGAACTACATGATTAACAGTCCGTGCGGTCTGCCGACCTGTTTGATCAGTTTGTGAGGTCTCTGGAAACCTCTTTCTACTAGCCGCTAGCTTCCCCTTGTACCCTTTATATTTTTCCATGTAAAGGAGTGAACTCATGCTATAATATTGATTCATAATCAAAGGAAAGCTTGTCGCAGGAGTGACATTTAAGCTGCGGCAGACGAACTCTGTTGTTGTCGCTACAAGCGGCCTTTCTTTTTCCCTTCCCCCTTCTCCCGGCCTCAACCGCTAATCCTAACCATCAAAGTAACCGGCTGCTCGACATTTCCTCATCAACCTCCTTTTACCACCGCATCCGTGGATCGAACGTGTTCACCTCTCGAGCTCATGGAGAGGTGCATTCTGTGCATCAACAGTTAACACACGAACTTCAGATTCCGAGCAGACAATGAAGTCTGACAGCTAAGCAATGCCAGACTACCAACCCCCTCAAAACATTCCTCGTACCAGCGAATACGCTCTTTGGCAAGCCCTTGTGCTAACACGACGGGAAGCCAACCGAGCTCGTCGGGAAACTTCCCAGCATATCACAGCGATTAACGACATCCTAGCCACTATTATTCAGTGACTAGACTCACAGCCCGCAACAGTGCCAATTACTCCAGTCAACCCTACAGTAGAGAATCCGCAGACTTACCAACCAACTTTTTGGCTAGCTAATCCTCGTACTTATCAGGCATGTTACTCGCCTAGGCAGGCCGTAGTCCCTTTTCGGTCTCTAGATGCTGGACAAGGGGAGTGTATTGAAGGCAAAATTGACCTCAACGGGAGTTCAAAAATAGGGGCGCAGCCAACACCTACTTCTCTCGAGCCCCGACCCTCGACTGGTTGCAAAGGACTTAAGACTAACCCAAAGCCTCAGCAGGGAGGTCCCACCTCACACCAGGAAGATCTCCGAGAGCTTCCCCTCCAAAGCCAAAAGCTGGGCTAGGAGCTCCTCAGAAAGCACTAGAGATTTGGAGGATAATGAGAGCTTGCTTTCTAAGGAGACCTTATGGGTCTATTTATAGTTTTCTGAATTGTATCTGCAAAAAACCATACTGGGCTGTCCTGAAATTACCAGAGTACCCTTGGTCGGGTCTGCCAACAGCCAAACTCCGTTGCTCTGAGTAGTTATACGCAGGCCACCAAGGGCAAAAGAGTAAATATACTAGGGGTAGAAGAGTAAAATCCCCATGGGTATAGAAATGTGAAAATGACCTTCTTCCTGTATGGCGAGTGGGGGAGGTACCTGTCGGCGAGGCAAATCTTCCTCTCGTCTCGCCGACCTTACATTCTGTGAGGCCTTCTCGCGCCTATCGGTCTTCTCGCGACCCCAGGAGGGGCGTCTCGCCTATTTGTCGGGACCACCCGTCTCGCCTATTGCGAGTGGACCCCGCGGTCTCACTCGCCCATCTGTTCCTCTCGCATGCTTCAACTATCTCGCGCTTTTGAGGTCCTCTTGCGAGCCCGAGGTTGTACACAATCCCCGCTCTTTTCGAGATTATTCTAAGCTCGGAAAGAACATCCAACCGAGACTCGCTATTAATATGTATTTATTGTCGTATTTATGAGAGAATCTTCTGAGTCCCCCATCAAAAACCTATAAATATGAGATTCCTATCCCGAATAGAGCCTGCCCTTTTGAATATCCTCTCCTTCCTTGCAGCACTGTTCATCATGTCTCACAGCCAGAGCTTTCGCGAGCGCCTTGCCAAAGTGCGTAAGCAGAACAAGGTTGTCGTGGCTGCTTACACCTCAACATTTGTTTGCCCCTACCTTCTGTTCTATCCTCTCCCTCTTGCCTGAAGGGGGTAAAAACTGGTGCCCCCTCTTACCCTATTGAGGGGCCTTCTCGCGTGGTGTTGGAGACCTGCCCCACCCCTCCTCCCGCATCTCCCAAAGAGAAAAGGGTGAGCTCTCGCTTTTATCCTTATTACTCCTTCAATATTCGTATCTGCTTTCTTAATGGTTTCTCTACAGGGAGCTCCCGCGGCTATACATCTACCGGAAAGCCCGCGAGATGACTCTGCCGGCCACCGTGAAGATTCTGACTCACAGTTACCTTCCAGTCCTCTATCTACTCCTCCCTACGAGAGGAGAGACGATCCCTCCCAGACCGCCGGGACCTCCAGTCCCCCTGGTAAGGAATCCATCCTCTCACTTCTCTGTCCCACTCGCTACTCCCACACACTCATGCGGGAGCCACTCTCACCCTGCTCCTTTACTTCTTCCGCAGGCGCCCAGACCGACTCGCCTGCTGAGGAGCACCCTGGGCAATCTGTCGTCCCGCCTCTTCCTCCTCTTGACGGGATTGAAGATTTTCGTGGCGACCCTGCGAACCCGGTGGAAATGAGGCGCAAGACTGCCGAGTTGTTTAGGAAGCATGCGCGCATTATCCACTCGCTGGCGCTGGATAAGCAGGCGGCGGATCGACGCATCGAGTGGCTGGAGAACGAATGCGCTCGTCTATCCTCCGAGGCTAATGTTGAGTTAGACGTTGACGGCACCAACCCTGACGCCATCATCAATGAGACTGACATGCAGCTCTATCTCATGCACCGTGGGCTTGAGTCCGTTCGTGCCTTCCACTCGCGCAGTAGACCTCCCTGTGTTGGAGCTCGCGGTGGTTGCTGGCAATGGCACCCGTACTGAAGGTCGTCCGTCTCGCCCCCGCTCTTCTATTTTCTCTGAACGATGTAATAATCAAATAATGTTGCGTGCTGCTTGCTGTCTCGCTGGTATTGTCAGAACTTGATATCCGCTGATTGCGGGACGGTATAAAATATATTTTTATTGCTGGTTTAAATACCCTTTAATTTCTTTTAATCACTGTCTCATGATTGCGGCTCACCACGCTAATCGAGGTTTTTTAGGAGAGAGAGTGTAAAATGTCGGCCGACCATCCCTCTCCCCCTGTACCTTTTCCCGCGCATTAATTATTTCACCATATTTGCTATAAATATCCCAGCCCTGGATGAGATTGATATCCGCGTCTATTACTCTTGCTGCCCCAAGTTCTTGCTTCCATGCTTTTGCCGTCTCGCCGATTCTTCTCGCGTTTCTCTCCCGACCCTTTCGCCGGTCTTCTTTCTTGTTACTCCATTATCTCCCCTTCTCTCCTAAAGCCGTCTCGCCAACACCGTCTCGCTAAGAATGGGAAATAAGAGAGTTGAGAAAGGCGAGGGGAGCAGCCGCTGCGGGAAGCCGTTCACTGACCATGACTTCCCGCTCGGTAGGCTTCCTAAAGAAGACTACCACGGGTTCGTCCGCGAGTACCTGGCAGAGGGATCGACTCGCGGCCTCCCAAAGTTGGCGAGTCCATCAACACTTACCACCCGGGAGAGCTCGCTTTCCCCGTCTCGCACTTTGAGGCGGGGTTGAGGCTGTCTCTATGGCCTGAGGTAAAACAAGTTTTCAAATACTTCGGCG
The DNA here is from genome assembly GCA_039583875.1 of Platanthera guangdongensis. Taxonomy (NCBI): domain Eukaryota; kingdom Viridiplantae; phylum Streptophyta; class Magnoliopsida; order Asparagales; family Orchidaceae; genus Platanthera; species Platanthera guangdongensis. The sequence goes on along the minus strand of CM077163.1, from coordinate 44,745,655 downwards.
TCGTCCCGGCGCAGTTCAACCTGAATGTTATTTAGGTGTTGATCGCCTTTGCTTGCTATATTCTCCGGGAGCGCATCAAGTTCAGCTTGACGGTCTTCCGCAAGCTCTTTATCTACCACGCCAACGCTGATGGCGTCTCGTACTTCACCGGCCAAGGGCTCAAGGTGTGCGAGATGCCCAACAAAAATCACAACTGACACACGCTGTTCATGTTCATCTGCGACGACTGTGGTTACTTCGGGGGCATCCCGCTCATGCCGGTGTCTCCCTCAGAAAGCTTCTATGCCACCCCGCAGGTCAGCTGCCCAGATAAGCTGCTGTTTGAATATTTCATCGGCAAGAACTTCGAGGTCAACTACCTGCAGCGAGGCCTCGACTCGCTGCCTCTGGTACTCCCTGGTGAAGGTACTCTCTCTTTTCTGTCTCGCTGTGTCAGATTTCTTCTCCGTCTCGCCTTCTTACCGCCTTTGTTTGTATTTTAGGGGAGCGAGTAGTGCCAGACCATCCTCCATACAAAAGTAACATCCACCCCTCCAAGGGCCTCAATCTCCGCAACGCGGCAGCTGAGGCGGCGAGAGAGTCCTTGACTCCTGCCCCTCTCAAAAGTCCTTCAGGTGACACGGCCCCCTCTCGCTCCAGCCCTCCAAATAAAATGAAGAAGGCTGTGGTGGTATCCAAGGGGAAGAAGAAGGTGACCCCAAAGGAGAAGGATACAGCGGGGTCTCTGAGCCCCATCTCTGTGGATGGGTCTCCGTCGCCCCGTTCGCTTCGCCAACAGCCCGTCTCGCCTACTCGCGAGACGGCACCCCCAATCATCCTGCGGCCGCCTCCAATCAACTAGTCGCTGCCATCAATGATCCAGCTGCTACTGCCTCTCGCGAAGGCACTTCCTTCAGCCATCTCGCCCTCTATTCCCACATGAATTATAACTTGGGCCCCGCAGTTTCCGATGCAGCCGGGGACCCTGTTCTGTTGTGGGGGCGGGACGCCAACCACATCTCCATTTCTACCCTCCTTCCCCCATCCATGCCTTTGCCGTGGGATACGGCCTCTATGGTGGTCTCGACGCAGTCTCCCCTGAGAGTGAGTCTACGCGAGACCTATCCCCCACAGGCGAGCCTTCGGACCTGCTAGCTAGATGAGAGCCTGCGCAGCGGGTCTACCTGGGGCCGAGCGTAGCTCGGGGTGTTGTAAAACACATAATTACATCCTATCATAAGAATTTCACAACAGGCAAGAGGAAAACAAGTTAATTGATGTAGTATAACAAGCTTGATTTTGGATACATAATTATACCTTCCCCCTCTCACGGGTAGACGCATTTTAGGTCATCGCCGCTCTAGGTGTGGCTCAAGGTCCTCCCCTCCACGTCCTGGAGGTAGTAACCTCCTGTTCCAAGGACTTCCTTCACTATGTAAGGCCCTTCCCAGTTCGGGTTGAGCTTGCCTACGGGGGCTGACCTTCCTACCACGTCAACCTTTTTCAGCACCAGATCTCCTTTGGCGAACTGCTTGACCCTGATATGCTTATCGAAATATTTAGCCATCCGCCGCTTAATCTCTTCTTGCCTGATGGCTACCATGTCCCGCAGCTCTTCCACCATGTCTAGCGAGAGGCGTAACTCCTCCTCGTTCTCCAACCTCCAAGTGTCATCTCCTTCGCTCGCGGCTGTGACCCGTGGGGACCGAACCTCAAACTCCACTGGCAAGACCGCCTCACACCCATGAGAAAGCTTGAAGGGGGTCTTGCCGGTGGCCGTGTTCGGGGTCGTTCGCAAGGCCCACAGGACCGAGGGGAGCTGCTCTACCCAATTTCCTTTCGAGTTCTCCACTTTTTTCTTGAGTAGGTTCACAATAATTTTGTTTGCTGCTTCCACCTGGTTGTTGCTCCAGGGGTGGTGGACAGAGGCAAATCTGAGATCTATCCCCAGCTGGGCGCAGAAGCTGATGAACTCTTCACTGGCAAACTGGGGACTGTTATCTGTCACTATCGCTTGAGGCAGCCCGTGCCTGCATATGATCTCCCCCCAGACGAAATTCCTTATGACTTGCGAGGTAACTTTGGTCAAGGCCTTAACCTCCAGCCACTTTGAGAAGTAATTGACCATGACCAGGAGGAGCCTCCTCTGCCCACTAGCTGGAGGGAAAGGCCCGACCAAGTCCATCCCCCAGATGGCGAAAGGCCATGACGATGTTATGCTCCTAAGTCTTTGAGCAGGCAAGAGTTGGAGGGGGGCGTACAGCTGGAACTTTTGGCACATTTTTGCGAACTCTGCTGCTTCCTTCCTCAGGGTCTGCCAGAAATACCCCTGCCTCATTACCCTTGCCTCCAATGTCCTTCCTCCCAAGTGGTTGTTGCACTCGCCCGAGTGTACATTCCCCAGGATCCTTGGGACCTCTTCTTCGGTTACACATCTTGCCAGGAGCCCTGACAACATCTTACGATGCAACCCCCCTTCCATTATCAGGTAATGAGCTGCCTTGCGCTTGAAGCTCTTTGCATCCTTAACCTCCTCCATCAGCCTGCCAGTGGTCAGGAAGGTTACCAACGGGTCCACCCATGAGGATCGCCGGCCTACCTCCATTAAATCCCCTTCCTCAATTGCTGGCCGAAATAGTTCAGTCAGGGTCCCTCCTTCTCGAGGTCCGAACTTCGCCAATCGATCGGCGCCCGCGCTCTCCTCCCTGGGGACATGCCGGATTGATAACGACCGGAACCCACCGATGATCGCCCTTACTTTGGATAGGTATTTTATGAGGGTAGGCTCCCGAGCTTCGAATTCTCCTCGGATCTGTGACGCTACTACCATCGAGTTAGTGAAGGCCTCCACGTCCTGGATCTCAAGCTCCTTTGCCAAGCGAAGGCTGGTGATCACGACCTCATATTCTGCTTGGTTATTGGTCACAGGAAAGTGCAGGACCACTGCCTATTCTATGGTGACCCCTTGAGGACTTGTCAACACCACCCCCACTCCGAGGGAGTGCTTTCCCGATGCTCCATCAACCGTCATCTTCCACGCTTCCTATGGCTGCGACTCTCCCTCCTCGACTTCAACAACATAGTTTGCCAGAAAGTCCGCCACCGCTTGCGCCTTAATGGAGAGTCTCGGAACAAAAGAGATGTCGAACTCGCTTAGTTCGATGGACCACTTGGCAAGTCTTCCCAAGTGCTCTACCCCTTCAAAGATCTTGCAAAGAGGATGGTCGGTCACCACCCTGATCGAGTGCGCTTGAAAATACGACCGGAGCTTCCTTGTCGAGACAGCCAAAGCATAAGCCAACTTTTCGAGGATGGGGTAGCGGAGCTCTGCCTTCTTCAAGATTCGGCTGATGTAGTAGATTGGCAGTTTCTTCTTTCCCTCTTCCCTTACTAGAACGGAGCTCACCGCCTCAGCTCCTACTCCAAGGTACAAGGTCAGGTCCTCCCCTTATTTTGGGCTTTGAAGCAGAGGAGACTGTGAGAGCTGTCTCTTCAGCCCTTGGAAGGCTTCTTCGCACTCGTCGGTCCACTCAAACCCTTGGTTCCCTCGCAACATCTTGAAGAATGAAGAACACTTGTCCCCTGACCTGGAGAGGAACCTGCTTAGCCCAGCCAATTTTCCTGTCAAGCGCTGGACCACCTTGGCATCGCGAGGTGATTCCAAATCTAGGATGGCCTTCATCTTGTCCGGGTTGGGCTCTACCCCTGTCGGAGTCAAAAGATGCCCAAGGAACTTCCCGCGACTGCCCCCGAAGTCACACTTCAAGGGATTCAGCCTCATTTTGAACTTCCGTAAGGTGGCGAACGTCTCCTCCAGATCTCGAAGGTGTGAGTCCACACCCTTGCTTTTAACCATAAGGTCTTCGACATAGACCTCCAAGTTCCTCCCCCATTGGCTCTGGAAGACCCGATCCATCATGCAATGGTATGTAGCCCCTGCATTTTTCAACCCAAAGGGCATCATTCTATAACTGAAGCATCCCTCCCTCGTGATGAAGGAAACATCCTTGACATCGGGAGGGTGCATTCAGATCTGGTGATAACCTGAAAAAGCATCCAAAAAGCTCATAATAGAAAAACCGACGGCTGAATCAACCAGCACATCGATCCGAGGCAGGGGGTAGCAATCCTTAGGGCATGATTTATTTAATAAAGAGAAGTCAATACACATTCGCCATTTCCCACCACTTTCTTAACCATTACCACATTGGAGATCTAGCCTGGATACTGAATCTCCGAGATGAAGCCGGTCTCCAGGAGCTTCCTGACCTCCTCGTGGATGGGTTCCTCCAGCTTGGTGGCGATGTTCCTCATCTTTTGGCGTATGGGACGAGTGCGGGGGTCCAGATTCGTGGGTCCAGGTTCAGGAGGTGGCAGGCCATGTCCGCGTCGATGCCCGACATGTCTGTCGTGCTCCAAGCGAAGATGTCAATGTTGCTTTAGATGCAGGCCCGCACTCGCTCCTGGTCCTCGGGACTCAAGCCCTCGCTGACCCGCACCCTCTGCACCTACCCTGCACTGGTGAAGACCTCCATCTCCACTACTTCCTCGATCGGCTCCAGCCGCGACTGCTCCCAGCCGACCCTTACTTCTTATTCCAGCTCCAACTCCTCCCTTCCTACTTCCTCCTTAATCTCAATCGCCCACTCCGGGCTCTCCCGCTGCTGCTCGACCTCCGCACCCCTCTGGGCATCCTTCTCAGCTTCTCCCTGCTCCTCCGCCATCTCCTTCCTCTCCTCTCCTAGGCTCATCTCCTCTTCTCCAACGTCCTCTTCCTGCTCCTCCATCTCCCTCTCTAGCTCTTCCGCCCGGCCATCCAAACACGGTGTTGACCGTCATTACATAGCTTTGCCTCGCCACCTTCGGATCCCCCCTGATCCTAACCTGCACCCCTCTGTTATTGAACTTAAGACATTGGTGGAACGAGGAGGAAACGCAGCGAAAGGCGCTAATGAGGGGACGCCCAAAGATGGAGTTATAACTGCTCGAAGCATCCACTATCACGAACCTGCAGTTCCGTGACACGACTCACAACTTCACATGCAGCCCTACCCCTCCTTCTATTTCCTTCCACTCTCCAGAAAATCTGAACATCCGAAGCCAAGACCCTTTTCCCCTCAACCTTCATCTCATCAAAGGCCTTCTTGAAGATAACATTCACTGAGCTCCCGTTGTCCACCAGTATCCTCGAGACCGTGAAATTCTCCACTGCCGTCTGGATCACCAGTGCGTCACAAAACGGATCTTCATAGTCCGACAAGTCTGCTGACGAGAAGGTGATCTTTTCTTCCGGCGGGGCAGCCTGGGAGGTAGAGGCAACCCCCCTTCGGTACATGATTTGAAGGCTCCCCTTACGGGCTGCCTCGATCACCAATCCTTTGTGGATCACCCCAATCCCTCCCTGGGTTCCCACGTCTACCCGGTCCTCACATCTATCTTCTCCTTCCCCCTGCTGCACTTCCATGATCCTAACCGGCGGATCCTGCCTCCCTGCTCCTCTTGCTTCTCTCATCTCTAAGAATTCAGGGCAGGTGGCCATCGCGTGACCTTCCTCCTGGTGGAAGTCACAAAAGAGCAATGCCGCCCTACCCCTTCTTACTTCTCCTCCTCCTCTTCTCCCAGCTCCTCAAACTCCTCTCCTTGCTCCTCTTCCTCTGCCCACCTCCATGGCCTCTTGGGGCGGCGGGAGGTGGCCTCTTGGCCCCTGTCTCTACGCCGGTTGGTCAAACCTCATGGGTTCTCGTAAGTTATCTCTTCCCTGGTAGCCTCCTCCTTGGCCCTGGGGGCGACCCTCCTGGGGCCTCCAACCCAACCGGTTGTTCGGCTCCCAGGCCCCCCATCCCTGCTGCCCCTACCCTCGGGGTTCTTCCCTCCTTCTTTCTTCTCTTTTCTCCCTCTGCTCTATCAGCTCTCTCTGCCTTCCCGTTGTAGGCTCCTTCACATCATCTTCCGCCAGCCTGGCCAACTTCCTGGCAAACGTCGGATTTGCCCTCTCGAAGTCTATCTCTTTCGCCTCCCTCTCCATGAGCTCCTAAAAGGAGAAGGGGGCACTCTCTTCAACTCCATACTGAAGAATCCCGGCCTCAGCCCCAGGGTGAAGGCGAGCATCAATGTGTACCCTGGGACCACCTGGACCAGGAGGATCTCTTCCTGAAACCGGTCAACGTAGTGACCCAGTGTATCGTCTTACTTCTGCCTCACTGCAAACAGGAACTCAGCCTCCTTCTTCCATTTCTTAGACGTTGAGAACCTCAACAGAAACCCTCGACGCAGATCTTCAAAGCTGTATATCGAACTCGCTGGCAACTGGTGGAACCAGTCCCGGGCCTTCTCCTTCAATGTGATGGCGAACAACCGACACTTGAAGGCATCTGTCATCTGCCTTATCGAAACTACGTATTCGAACCACTGCACATGTTGTATAGGGTCATCCTTTCCTGAGTAATAGGACATGTCCGGCTCCCGGAAACCCTCTGGCACCGGAGCTGAGATGATGAGCTAGCTGAAAGGGCTCTCGCCTCCTGCCTGGCGAGAAGGTACGTCTCGCGGCCTCGGCGGGCTGGCCCGATCCGCGAGACCGTGCCTAGGGAGAAGTTCTCGCACAACCGCCTCCCTCTCGCCCAAATCTGGCAGAGTCTCCTTGCTTGGGCGCTGGCCTGGGAATAGCTCCCGCGCGGCCATGTCCCTCTCGCCGACTTCCACCGGGACCTCCTTCCCGGGGCGCTGCCCAGGGGCATTCTCGCCCAAGAGCGGGACCGCCTCCACTGGAACTTGAGGAGTCGCCCACTCACTCCTCGCCGAGAAGGCCAAGCTAATGGTCTGCAGGACTTCTCGCCTGAAGTCCTCCAACATCTTCCTCGTCGCCTCCTCTCCCCAAGTGGGGGAGCCTCCAGAACCAGACCCTTCACCTTCACCTCCAGCCATGAAACTAAACTCAAGGCTTTCTTGTATCAGCTGCCTTCCACGCTCACTGCACCAGAACTGTTGAAGCCAAAATTGACCTCAATGGGAGTTCAAAAACAGGGGTGCAGCCAACACCTACTTCTCTCGAGCCCCGACCCTCGACTGGTTGTAAAGGACCTAAGACTGACCCAAAGCCTCAATAGGGAGGTCCCACCTCACACCCGGAAGATCTCTGAGAGCTTCCCCTCCAAAGCCAAAAGCTGGGCTAGGAGCTCCTCAGAAAGCACTAGAAATTTGGAGGATAATGAGAGCTTGCTTTCTAAGGAGCCCTTATGGGTCTATTTATAGTTTTTTGAATTGGATCTGCAAAAAACCATATTGGGCTGTCTTGAAATTACCAGAGTACCCCTGGTCGGGTCTACCAACAGCCAAACTTCGCTGCTCTGAGGAGTTATACGCAGGCCACCAAGGGCAAAAAAGTAAAAATACTAGGGGTAGAAGAGTAAAATCCCCATTGGTATAAAAATGTGAAAATGACCTTCTTCCTGTATGGCGAGTGGGGGAGGTACCTATCGGCGAGGAGAATCTTCCTCTTGTCTCGCCGACCTTACATTCTGTGAGGCCTTCTCGCGCCTATCGATCTTCTCGCGACCCCAAGAGGGGTGTCTCACCTATTTGTCGGGACCACCCGTCTCGCCTATTGCGAGTGGACCCCACGGTCTCACTCTCCCATCTATTCCTCTCGCCTGCTTCAACTATCTCGCGCTTTTGAGGTCCTCTCGCGAGCCCGAGGTTGTACATAGTGTTTCTACAAACTCAGTCATCGAACCATCGCTTGCTCTGCCAGTCACCGGGGAGAGCCTCTTAAATCTTCCACTAAGAGGAAAATGCATCCATCAACTTTATTACAGATCAAGCAGCAAGAGAACGAGACCTTGGCCAACTTAGTCAATCATTTTCGAAAAGAGATCTTGAAAATTGAGTTTGTCGATCCATAGATGCACCAAGTCGCTTTAATGAATGGTTTAAGAGAGGGGCCACTTAAGTTCGAGGCTAATGTCCGAGTGCCAAGGATATACCAGGAGATGATCAGCCTAGCCAACTTTTACATACAAGGTGAAAAGAGTGACCCCAACTACATCTCCAAGCTTGTAACATGGAAAGATCCTTCTTCTTCCTCTGCTTACAAGCAACTGTCAAAGTTGCCTCAGCATGATTTCTGCACTCGGGCTCGGAGGCAAAGAAACATCCATCATCATCGACATCCCTTTCAAAGCAAAGAATCCGGGATTGACAACACAGTGGGTGGAACGTCTCAGGTCATAAAGAGCAAACCAAGTGGTGGACCTTTTCAGCCTGTAGATCAGAAGGTCAAAGACTCTGACCAATACTGAGAATACCATAAAGGAAAGGGTCATTTGATAGAAGATTGTAGAACTCTTCAACAATTAGTGGAGAAAATGCTGAAGCAGGGTAAATATCAACATTTACTCCAGAAGAATGACCATTCTGACCTGTCCACTTCAAAAAGGGAAGAAGTAGTGAGCAATCCTCTCAGCTCAAAAGGATCGAACCAAATTAGCAACATAAACTTCAGTCTTGGCACCGAAAGCATCGACGTCGACGGTGAAGTCACTTTAGGAGATCCATTCTGAGGTGAAAGGGGACATCACAAAGTTCCGAAAGCTCTTCATGATCATGGCTGATCGGTTTTGTTTTCCATATTGAACATTTTTCTTACATATGTTCTGAACATTTCTAAGTTCTCTTTCGTTCATTTCAATAAATTTTACGTCAGAGATCCCGTACTCACACATTTTCCTTTTTGGAGTGCCTCCTCCTCTATTTTTTCTTTGCCAAAGGGATCGATGAACAGATGAGATATCACCAAGTCTTGTTTGATCCCCCCATAGATTAGTCCTGGCGTAATACCACCATGACCACATATGCGGGGAGTGTTCGCATATGTGCAGTGGGAGCCGTCCAATCTGTACTGGTAGAATTCAAGGCTTTGGATCCTAGTCGGTATTTAACACATAACGCGCATCAAGGGAGGTCCCAGTGTGTTAGCTCTACTGTGCTCCGCTAGGGATACATTACAGCTAAGATGATTGTTGCTTGGCAAGCAATGACGTTCAAGTGTAACCTTGTCTCTACGATCATCTCACAACTGTAATGGTCAAACACTCTAAGGTACTCTCAAGCCATGCCTTCATGGGACCCACAACAGTGCTGATCTTTTAGGGCATGCAATGCTATAGACCACTTGGCGCACCTGACCTAACTGATCAGCGATGCTTGTAGCCCGAGGCATGAGAGCAGTGCGTCTGTCGTTCCTTCTTAGAATTTCTTCTGTATTTTTCTATTTTGTGTCCTTCTAGGGGAGCGCGGTTAGTCCGTATTTTTTTCTTTTTTGCAGACTTACTTTCAGGTTAACCGTCCAACGTAAGCCTATCCGGCGGATAGTGATTAGTTTGTGCGGTTATACTAATAGGCTAAATTCCACCTGTCCAAAGGATTTGCGACATCAACTTTCTTGCTTATACTCGCTTTGTATACTCGGCTTCCATAAAGCTCTATCAGCTGGCAGTGCATCTACCAAGCTTACTGAATATTTTTGGCACCAATTGTTTAATTGGAGAATCTAGTTCTCTTAGCCGACAAACCATAATGTTAAAGTCTAATCAAAATGGGTTCATTTAGCTGATCTGTATCTTATATTAAAGATATCATATCTGACCGCGCAATAAGACTGTTGCTATGGCTCGATCTCTGATCAACCCAACACTTCTCTATTCAGTTAATGGCTGGGTTTATTGGATTTCCTCCTGCTTAATTATATCTTTCTTAACGCATCAATATTTGCAAGGTCACCTCAGGTACTTGTTGTAGACCCCCCCAACCTTTTGTCTGGGTCGGGCCGGAGGGGTACTACTGGCCCAAGATGTCCACCCAGTTCTCCTTAGGGGAAATGATCCATCCTATCTAAGCACTAGATGACCGTCTTGCTCGGCTCGAATCACAACATTCACAACTCATCCGAGTATAACAGAAGCATTAACAGGAAACCACTGCAGATATATATAACACATAATATGATAATACATAGGTTTTAGGGCCGAAGCCTAAGCATTTAAATAAGCTCGTGGGCTATACATGTACTACATATAACCCTCACACTCTCACTCCCTATGCTCCTCGGTGGTACTCACGTCTCTAAACTCCGAGGACGGCGGGAGTGCATCTGATCGAGTAGTCCTAGTCGCTGGCGTAATCTCCTGCGGTAGCGGGTCAATATGGTGCTTCATTTCCTGTGAATGGTTATTTAGATAACTGTTTGTCACAGAACTAAGTGGAAACAAATCTCCTCCCTGGATCCATATCCTGGGGACGAGCACCCACCCACCCAACAAAAGTAAATAGTCGAAGCAAGAGAGGGTTAGCACAATATTTCATATATGTATAGCTAGGAGCAACTATAAAAGAGTGCAGGATAGTATAACTGGGAAAAGCAGTAGCAATATAAATCAGTTATAACAAGGCTCCACTAGCTCAACAGTACATTAGGTTTTCACATCCTGAATTCTATCGCAGGCATTCACAGCCGTGCAGACACCGCATGCATTCATATCCGCACACACAAACCTATATCGACATAGTTTGGACCGCTTTAGTTTCCAGCAGGGTAGCGAGCCCCGCGGACCTCACCGATGTGGCCGTCGGTGACAGTGGCCAGTCCTACCACTTCTGAGGGTGGTCGTACTGCACAAACCCAGGCCCTAACGTACAACCTTGTGTACTCTTGGATGTGAGCGACATCCGGTGAATCGTTTTGGCCGACCAGCGGAGGAAAACCCGGTGGGGAATAATATAACGTCCGGTCACCCATGGTACCCATCTCCCTGTCGCCTTGAGTCGTCAACTTTCCCGCACCGGTACGAACGGTTTGCGGGAGGGACTAACTCGCCACTATTTCACCGCAAGCAATTTACAACAATCAAATAAATGACAATCATAATACACACCGGGTCTACGTCGGCCTGCCCTGGTAGGCTTAAACTTCGGGTGGCGGTGCTCAGCTCTACTTTCGTCAAGGAGCATGGAAGCGCATTATTTGGGGCTGGACCTGAAGGACTACTTCAACTCCGGTTATCCCCAACTAAGGCTCAACATTAACAACGATTGTTCGTCAGAGCAGGATCCGGGATTATAATAGTAAATTGCAATGAGGACAAGTGCGGTGATTATGCTGCTTATTTAAAGTGCTGGAATGAAATGTGACCAGTACGAGAATGGAGTTGTACTGAATAGAAAGTACTGAGATAAGTTTGACCAGTACGAGACTGAAGTAGTACTGAATAGAAAGTACTAAAATAAGCCTGACCAGTACGAGACTGGAGTAGTACTGAATTGAAAGTGCTGAAATAACCTTGACCAGTGCGAGACTGGAGTAGTACTGAATTGAAAGTATTGAAATAAACTTGACCAGTATGAGACAGGAGTAGTGCTGAATTGAAAGTACTAAAATAAGCTCGACCAATACGAGACTGGAGTAGTACTGAATTGAAAGCATTAAAATAAGCTTGACCAGTACGAGACTGGAGTAGTACTGAATTGAAAGCTCTAAAATAAGCTCGACCAGTACAAGACTATAGACAACACAAATAAAATGGTTAGTAATCCAATTGCTCCATCAAGGAGGCTTCAGTTTCATCTCAGATTTAAAGGAGATTTCATTGTGTTACACCAATTATTAGGATCCAATTAATTTGGTTGCTCCATATTTATTATGGCTTAATTGGATCAAGAGCTTGTTAGGAGTTACATTCTTATTAGTCGTCGAGAACAACTCTTAACTCATCACTCGTACTCTCACCTTCCGAGCATGCCCAATTTACCCGAGAGTCGAGGCTCTCGACCGTTTTATGAAATCTCGGAATTCCCGGAGCTTGGTTACATGCCTCAGCCACTCTCGTCGATAAAATAGTTTGAATTACTTATTTGATTATAAAGGGGGTGGTCGCACACTCCAATTTTCACCTTCGAGGGAAAATGAGCGGAATATGTTCCGAGCGCGACTCTAGGCTTCCAAATTTTAGGAAAAATATCAAAACCTATCCCCATAACTCCAAATTTTGATACAACCCTTAGGAGGTCCTAAAGTGAGTCTAGTAATTATTTTTATAATTTTCCAAAGTATTTTGGGCTTTTAATTTGGCCAAACAAATTTTATTTTGTCTTTTAAAAATACCAAATCATTTCAAAAAATTCTCCAAATTTTTGTGGAGGAAGCCTTCATCATGGGAAACATTTTTCATGTTGGTCACTTTTCCCCTATGGGGCCTAATTTTGGCCCAGAAATTTCTACAAATTTCTGATAATAAAATGGTCTGCATTTAGCAGATCACAAGGATCCTGCGGCTGAGATCAAGCCGCACATCGCATTAGGCCAGTGCTTCCCTATAGATGATCGACCACGGATCCGCTATGGGGGGAACAATAGAGGAGGCGGGGAGCGGGGATTAAGGTAAACATGGTCGTCTGATCTCATCTTGAGATCAGACGGCTGCTGTGCTTCCCGGTGGTGTGGAGGGTGGCAACCTCCTCCACCGCCGACTAGCCTCTACCAGCCGGTGTCGCTGACCCCGATTGACTCGCCGGGGGCCGGCGATCCTCTTGGTGGTAGTCCGGCGGCGCCGCCGGAAAACCTAACCCGAGAGCCTGGGTGGCAGGGGCTCTATTCCCGGCGCCATCGCACCACCCCCGCTCCTCGGGTGGTTGGCCACCTACCACTCCACCCCCGGCCGGTGTGCTAGGGGTCGGGCTTCTAGCCGGTAGTGGCCCAGGGGCCTTACGCTGCCGGCCGCCGCCGCCAGCTCTAAACAGAGCATTGCTCTGTTTTGCGGGTACCGTCGGAGCCCCGTTTTCTGGCGGCACTGCCGCTCTCCGCCGCTGGGGGTCGCCGCCCCCAGTGGTCTAACACTTCCACAGCACCACCACTAGCACTGGTGGAGGAGCTTTCCTCCTTGGGCACGACCCGGCCTGGAGCATTGCTCGAGTGGCACCGACGGCGCTCCGACCGTCGGGAGGCTCATGCAAATCATCCAGAATAGGGAAGGGGGAGGGAGAAGGTCTCCACCTGAGTTTGGTGGGCTCGGGAGGGGCCGGCCTAGTCGGCCATGCCAAAGGTAGCGGTGGTGGAGGGGGAGGCCCCTTGGCTTGCCTTTTTCCGGCCACCTGGGTTCCGATAAAGGTTGGGCAGGGGGAAATGGGGTTGCTTAGAGAGCTTGAGGGTGAGAGGAGGGGGGTGTCTTTTATTGGCTGTGGGGGAGGGGCTCTTCTCCCCTAGCCAATGTGGGATTAATCCCTCCTTAGGGAGGGATTAATCCTCACCCTCCAGCTGTCCAAGGACAGCTGGAGGCCCCAACATTTCCCCCATATGGGGAGAAGGTGTAACACCTCCCCTGTAGTGAACGTATAATATGGGTCCGTCCGGGGCCCCACAACATACGGACGCCACAGCTTAAGTATTAAAAGTTGATATAGCTACCCATACTCAAAACACTTTGCACAACACAGCGGAAACAAAACAGGACTAGAAGTTATCCACCACTAAAGAGCAAAACAAATGGCCTTAAGGCCTTCCATCAAGTGTCCAAAAGAAAATAATACAGCAGTCATGAATGTGCTTAGCACTCCTAGTCTACCTCGGCATGCAAGCCGGACAACAAGAGTCTCAAACATATAACATCTCATAAGTAGAGCTACAAAAGAAAAACACTTCATGAGGCTTAGGCCTTTCTGGCCGGCGAGCTAGCTCCTGCATGCGATCCTTGCCCTGAAAAATTTATTAGTAACGTGGGTCAGCAAAGGCTGACCTCAAACTATGTAACAACACATCTCCTCCCGGCCGCCCCTAACGGACCCCGGGGTACCCCTCCAACCTGCAAGTTAGCACTTCGTATGTAATAATCATAAGCAAGAAAAGCAACTATGGAAACAGGCTTGGATGTCATATACATCATACATATTCTCTACTGGTTGAGCATAATATAAAAGGGCCTACTTATGCAATCATGTATGCAATAACCTGGGTTTCACCCAAGGCACCCTAACGCATATGCATCTAGCACATCATCACATCATATGGGTTCTCATCGATTCCCCATTAGCATAAAGCCGCAAACAAAGGGGTCATCATTTCCCCCAACGGCTCACAGGCCGCCCCATGGAACTCTTGTCAAGGCCCCACCCGCTCAAGGTCTTAAACCCGGGTTTGCCTACAAGCTTTGACGTCTCATGTCAGGATTCCAACAAACACAAAACTGACTGATTCTAAGAAGCCTTACCGGACACCACCCGCTCATGGCCTCATTGCCCGGGTTTGTCCCCATGCTTGGAATTCTTGTCAGTCACACAGAAGGGGACTAGTCTCGCCGGGACACTCTTCACACATGACGTGAACGTCACGGGATAGCCAGCCGACCACGGAGACATAGCCACGCCTTGACACAACACAAACCAAGACAAATCCACCCTAGTCCCTCATTTGTACTGCAGCGTTTCCGCGCACCAAGGAAACCATCTCCAACTCACGCGGAGCTAACCTTGTCCACCAAGGAAAACATCTACCGCCACGAGGAGCTAACCTTGTCCGGTTCCGACTACACGTACTCACTCGAGAAAAAGGGGGAAACATCACCACATCACAAACGACATCTTGCCGCAACGGAATCTCTACGAATCCTTAACGTTTTTATGCAACATCACCGAGTCGGACTAATGGTCGCGACAACGGCTTCACCCACCATGCCTAATCCACCAACGGAGCGGATCTCTAATGCAAAAATTATGTTGGGGACGGACTCAATCAACCCGGAGGCTCCTCTTGAACCTTGGCAAACCAAAACCCCTCTCATTTGAGAGTTTTGTGCCCAAAAACTAGAAAGAAAAATAAATGATGCTAAGACATGCATCCTAAGACCGAGAGGAGAAGTGTCGTTACCTTCCGACTCCTCTTCCTTGTCATGGCAAAACAACCGAATGAAAACCTTCGCAATGATCTAAGCTCCACGGATCTGGACTCGGCTCGCGATTTGGAGCACCGAAACCCCTCCTACAGCCCAAACTCTCCTTCCCCTTCTTCCTTGTTCTCACTTCTCTCTAGATCTTTAGTAAGAGAAAGCTTGGAGAAGAATGAGGGTTTTCAACCCTATTCTCGGACTTAACTCCCCAAGATCAGTCCTGAACCGTCAGATCCTAAAATCTGGGAAATAATGGCCACGATCCGCCTGGAAAATAAAAGACTTGGGCCGAACACGGCCTGGCACACGCCCATGTCCAGGGTCGTGTGCCTCATTCGCCGTCTCAAATCGACGTGCCTGGAACAGCACACAGGCATCCGACACGCCCGTGTTCAATCCGACACGCCCGTGTCCCCAGTGACACGGCCGTGTGGCCGGCCGTGTGCATCCATCGACACGGCCCCGAAACCAACCCGAGAGGTGACACGGCCTGGGATACGCCCGTGTCCCAAGCCGTGTGCCAAGTCTCGACACCCGTCGACAGGCTTTGTGTCGACACCGCGGAAAAACGTCGAGCGAAGATCGTCGACCAAGCGGGACACGCCCTGTGACACGCCCGTGTCACAGGCCGTGTGCCCCAGTCTCGACACTCGTCGAGCGAAAGTGTCGACACCCCGGGCCGAGTGTCGACACGGACTCGACACGCCCTGCGACACGCCCGTGTCGCAGGCCGTGTGCCCTACTCTCGACATATTGTCGAGCGAAAGTGTCGACACTTGGGCCGAGTGTCGGCACGGCCTCGACACGCCCTGCGACACGCCCGTGTCGCAGGCCGTGTGCCTCCTGCCAGAAACCCAAAAAATTTCCAGAACTACAGACTGACCCTCTTGCAAAACTGGGGTGTTACAAAAGGCTAAGCTCTTATGGTCTTGGCCTTTTCTTAGGGTGGGAAAGAGAGAGAGAGAGAGAGAGAGAGAGAGAGAGAGAGGGAGAGAGGGAGAGAAAGGGTGTGAATGGGCCTCCACTTCCTAGTGGGTTGTTTGCTGGTTGGGGGGCCCAAAGTGGGTGAGGGGCAAGACCATAAGTGGTCATGAAGAGGGGGTGGGCCCCCCATTTGAAGAAAAATCCAAAAAATGGGGTTTTATGGGGGTTTGACCAAGTCAAACCTAGGGTGGGACCCCCTTGCTAGTCAAAGTCAAAGTGCGTCCAAGTTATTGGGGTCGGGTCAAAGTTCGGGTGTCGTGTCATAATTGGTGTGCGCACGCTTTTCGGTGCACGACTATGTTTGATTAGACCACGAATTGACCAATTGTCGTTGAAATTGACTAGGACGACTTCCGTTGACTTCGTATTGACCACATGAGTCCAACACCACTGACTGGGGTTGAATCAGAGTCCATTTGGCGAAAGTCTAAAATTTGCGTGTCGCAGCGCGCTAAAACAGTCAAAGTGTCTAAATCTGTCGTTAGATCTCGGATTGTGATGCGACAAGTTTTAATGCACCTGACTAGGTTATATGAGGTCACATGAATCAACAGAACTCAATTCGGAGTTCTCTAGCTCTATTTCCTGTCTAGGGTTATCTCCCATCGGGTCATGGGTAGGGTTCAGGCCACTTTTATTGGGCCCACTAGGGCTCTGGTGGCCCAATAAAAGTCGGGATGTTACACTTGCAAGTCATTTTTCTTTCATATCTACTTCTTACTCTTCTTCTTACAGAGATTAACAGATGTTTGCAAGTTTCATTCAGGTATTTTCAAGTTACTTTTCTTTCATATCTGTTTCTCACTCTTCTTTTTGCAGAGATTAGCAGATATTTGCACGGTCCCTTCAGGTACTTGCAAGTTACTTTTCTTTCATATCTGCTTCTTACTTTTCTTTTTGTAGAGATTAACAGATATTTGCAAACACCCTTCATGTATTTGCAAGTTACATTTCTTTCATATCTGCTTCTCACTCTTCTTTTTGCAGTGAATAGCAGATATTTGCAAGTTTCCTTCAGGTACTTGCAAGTTACTTTCCTTTCATATCTGCTTCTCACTCTTCTTTTTGTAGATATTATCAGATATTTGCATGTTTCCTTCAGGTACTTGCAAGTTACTTTTCTTTCATATCTGCTTCTCACTCTTTTTTTGCAGAGATTAACAGATATTTGCAAGCTCCCTTCAGGTACTTGCAAGTTATTTTTCTTTCATATCTGCTTCTCACTCTTCTTGTTGCAGAGATTAGCAGATATTTGCAAGTTTTCTTCAGGTACTTGCAAGTTACTTTGCTTTCATATCTGCTTCTCACTCTTCTTTTTGCAGAGATTATCAGATATTTGCAAGTTTCCTTCAGGTACTTCCAAGTTACTTTTCTTTCATATCTGCTTCTCACTCTTCTTTTGCATAGGTCACGGGTGCTCGCGAGTTCTCTTCAGGTACTCGTGATTGTTTCTTCTTTACCTACTATAACTTCTCTTTTATAGAAGTTCACAGGTGCCCGTGAGTTCTCTTCAGGTACTCGCGATTTTTTCTTCTTTACCTGCTCTAACTTCTCTTTTGTATAAATTCACAGGTGCCCGCGAGTTCTCTTTAGGTACTCGCGATTGTTTCTTCTTTACCTGCTCTAACTTCTCTTTCGCAGAGATTCACAGGTGCCCGCGAGTTCTCTTCAGGTACTCGCGATTGTTTCTTCTTTACTTGCTCTAACTTCTCTTTTGCAGAGATTCGCAGGTGCTCGCGAGTTCTCTTCAGGTACTAGCGATTGTTTCTTCTTTACCTGCTATGACTTCTCTTTTGCAGAGGTTCACAGGTGCCTGCGTGTTCTTCCCAGGTACGCGCGCTTTGTATTTTTTCTTTTACCTGTATCTTACTTCTCTTTTGCAGAGATTAACAGGTGCTCGTGAGTTCTTCTTTAGGTACTCGCGCTTCATTTCTCTTTTACTTGTTCTAACTCCCATGTTGCAGAGATTAGCAGGTGTTCGCGAGTTCTTTTGAGGTATTCGCACCTTTTTTTACTTGAACTTTCCCTAAGTTCTATTAGGCAGACTCCAGCAAAAGATGCTCGCAAGTCTTCTTCGCTTTGCGGGTTATTTTTCAGGTACTCGCGAGCTTCGTTATTTTTGTGCTTACTTTAACTCTTCTACCTTCCAGAAGAAAAAGTAAGTGTTCTTAGACTCTCAGCAGGAGAGAAATCATGTACTTGCTCTTTCTTGCCATTCTCCTTTTCAGCCGACTTTCAGGGGATATGGATCATGATTTTTAGTGGGTGTCCAACTTTTTCGAAGTTTCCTTCGGAACTTAAAAAGTGCGGGGATTATGTTAACCCAGAAATCAACGATCCTTCCCAAGGTAGCTAGCTCGCCAGTCGCGGTCTGCTCCAGGTTCTCTCTGGAGGCCGCGACCCATCTCGGCCCACTTATAGTCGGGCGGCTAGATTTCTCTGTCCCCCTAGACCGCGCGGCTAGGGCGGTGTCCCAGGCCTGATCACCTTGTCCGCGCAGCAACCGTGTGTTCTGTAAAGGCTGACTATTCCTATAGTCTGCCCCTACAGGCTGCACGGTTAGGTTGGCTAACCGAGCTTTAGTTCTCTCTTCAACAAAGTCCGGACTGCCCGACTCATAGGGGGACCACTCTGCTCTCTAATCAAGAGGCACGAGCTCGGGGTTGCGGTGCCCGCCCAGCCCGCGTGGACCCTTCTCAGCCCTATAGGGTCAAGCTCCAGTTCGCCACTCAGCAGGCCCAGAATCCCTTTCTCGGTGTCTACCCAGCCCGCATGCACTTCTCTGCGAGGTAGAGGTGAGCCCCAGTCCTCTCTTATATACCTAGCAGAGGTGGACTGCTCTTGTGTCCGCTTAAGCAGTAGTGGACTACCCGTCTTCCTGATCAATAAGGGCAAGACTCAGTTCTCCGCGTAATGGGAGCGGTCTCCCATTCTCAGTGTCTGCCCAACTCGTCGGCGGACTCGAGTCCTCTCTGCGCGGTGAGCCCAGACTCGTCACCTTGGCGTCCGCCTAGCACGGCAGGGACCTCCACGCAATAGAGTCAATTTCCTGCTCTTGATCTCCGCCTAAGCAGTGACATACTTTTCCCTAATTCACTTAGCAAGGGCGGACTCGGCGGACTCCTTGTCTACTCGCACAACTCACCGACATACCGGGGGTAACGTTACCAAGACCATCTCCAGCCCAAGCCTATAAATAGGCCCCCATACCTCTCATTGGGGGTGGGTGGGGGGGGGGGGAAGCATCGAGGAGCAGCATGGGCAGCAAGCCCTGCAGATACAACTTTCTATCCACCAACCCTTCAACAATCTTCCCTGTTGATCACGCATTCCACGCAGCCTTAGGCAGCAAACTGCAAGATTAATAGTCTGCGCGGTCTGCCGATCTGTTTGATCAGTCCGCACTGCCTCTGACAACCTCTTTCTTCTAGCCATCAGCTTCCCCTTGTACCCTTTATAATTTTCCATGTAATGGAGCGAACTTATGCTGTAATATAGATTCATAATCAAAGGAAACTCCGTCGAAGGAGTGACATTTAAGACCCGGCGGATGAACTTTGTTGTTGCCGCTGCAAGCGGCCTCTCTTCTTCCCTTCCCCCTTCTCTCGGCCTCAACCGCTAATCCTAATCGTCAAAGTAACCGGCTGCTCGACAGTTCCTCATCAACCTCCTTTTACCCCTACATCCTCGGATCGAACATGTTCACCTCTCGAGCTGACGGAGAGGCGCATTCTGTGCATCAACAGTTAAGTGTCAAAAATCCAGCGGTTTCCTGAAGTCGTTGCCAATACCAGAATGGAAGTTTGATGACATATCAATGGATTTCGGGAACGGTATGCCGAGATCACAATGCGGGAACAATTCCATTTGGGTTATCGTGGACCGGTTGACAAAAGTAGCACACTTCATTCTGAATTGAAGGGACGATTCGGTTGAAAAGTTAGCTCAACTTTATGTTGAGCAGATCGTATGATTGCACGGTGTACCCCGTGGCATCGTTAGTGATCGTGATGAGTGTTTCACATCAAATGATTGGAAGCTTATTCATCAGTTGTTGGGTGCCAAAATGAAATTCAGCGCGTCCTTTCATCCCAGACGGATGGTCAAACCGAGAGGGTAAACCGAATGATGGAAGATATGTTTCGCATGTGTGCCCTGAATTTTGGAAAAAGGTGGGAAGATATTAGCTTTATGATCGAGTTCGCCTACAATAATAACAACCAAGCAAGTATACAAATGACACCTTTTGAGACCTTATATGGTAGGCAATGTCGTACTCCATTGGCTTGGGTAGAAACAAGTGAATCATAACTATATAAACGTAAGGATGTTGAATCGAAGACTTCAACGATACGTTTAATTCAAAATCGACTGTTGATTCCACAAGATAGACAAGCAAAATATTATAATGCCAAACACCAAAACACAGAGATTATGGTTGGTGATTGAGTTTAGCTCAAGATTAGACCATTCAAGGGAGTATCAAGGATCCGACGCTTGAAAAAGCTGTGTACGAGATATCTTGGACAGATTGAAATCGTTGTGCGAATTGGAGAAGCTGCCTATCAGCTGAAGCTTTCAGCTGAACTCAATGGTTTGCATGATTTGTTTCACATCTCGGTACTGTGGAAGGCTATACAAGAGCCTACACAAGTTGTTGATGTGGAGCAAATTCCGCTCGATAGTGGGTTGACGATGAAAGTCAAGCCCATCTGTATTGAAGACGTGGAAGTGAAACAACTACAAAATAAATAAATTAAGATGGTCAAAGTACGATAGGACAATTGTTGCCTTAGGGAGCTGTCATGGAAGCGTGATCAGACCATGCAACAAGAGTTCCCTGAACTATTCCGTTGAGATCCATTTGTTATGATTTGTACTTCTGTGTTGTTAATTGTGGATTTCGAACGAAATCTCATAAAAGAGGGGAGAATTGTAATGCCCCAAAATTCCTGAAAATATCAAGAAGATGATTTCTGGGAGTTATAGCCAGGCGGTAGAGTTAACGTCAGCAGTATCCAGCTGAATTAAATAAACCTTCGTTTCAGGAAGGTACCGCACAACGGTAGAGAGGTAACGTGAGGCGATACCACTCGCTGCACTCGACGAATCGTTGAGAGTATACCGCATGGCGATAGTGAGATATCGTGCGATGGTAGCCAAATTATATTAACAAGGTCCCTCTTCAATACTGACCGACTGTAGTAAGCTACCGCATAGCGGTAGTAAGAGCGATAGAGCTGTGTTGGATGGGTCACCGCCACCGCCAAAGGGTATCGCGCGACGATATAAAAGGTACCGTACGACGGTAGCTCCCTGATAAAGCCTAGTGATAAGATTATTTTCTCATTTTTCTCTCATTCTATCTCTCTCTCGGTTCTTGAGGAAAGAGAAGGGAAAAACCAGGAAGTAAGATCAAGGGTGATCCAGCCCTATTGAGAAGGCGTTCATTTGATCGGATTCATGAATCGAAGCCAAATTTGTGGAGAGGAAGCTGTGGTGATTATTTCCATCAGGATCAAGAGCAAGAGCATGGCTCCTAAGTAATCAATGAGGGTAACAACTTTATCCTTGGACAAGTGAAGTCCTTAATTTACATATTTACGTGGAACCCCTCACCAAAGGGGGGAAAAGGGAGGTTTTCAACGGGAAGATTGTTATGATCCCTGGTAGAAATTGTATTTAGAATCTGAAATCGAAGTACAAAATATGCATGTTGTGTGAAGCCCATCTGGACAGGTTGGTTTGTATAGGCGATGATTGATTTGCATGCCGGAGAAGACTCAGTGGTTAAACGTATAGTTTTCGGGGTCAGGGGGGGTACATGATGTTGCAGTGATAGTACTGGAATAGGTTTTTAGTAAAACACCCAAAAGTAGGGGAAGAAACGACTTATGTCCACTACCGCGCGACGATAGTGCTACCGCCTTCGATAGCTCTACGTGATCTATGTAAGGCCTGTCTCGTGGAGACCTGTGGGTCACTATATGTGAGTGGGAACTTAAATTATTCCACTGTATTTGAGTGGGAACTTATATTGTTCCACTGTTTGAAAGCAGGAATTTAAATTATTCCGCTATACGTAAGTGGGAACTTAAATTGTTTAGCTTGGGCAAGGGGACGCTGACCCGCGTCGTGGCTTGCGAGTCTGATAGTTTGTGGAACGGGCTATGACTAACTTGTACCCACCATATGACGATCGACTTGGAGTAAGTCACTGACATGGATCTCAACGTAATAGATCACTTTTGACTTTGTTGTTGCATAGGAAGAAAACTAGTAATGCTCAAGAGTACCGTCTTAAGAATGATGGTGGGGCTTGAAGTTCGGCACACTGATATGTGCCCTAAGTGCTCGGGGCGTGTGACCGATCATGCCAACGTCTGTAGTAAATTGTGCTTAAATTGAAAATTTTCAAATATGATGCTGCTTGCAGGGAAGGAGAACCGTCGCTCCGAGTAAGGGGTGAGGTCGTTATAATTTGGTCGACTAATGCTGACCGTTGTGTTGTTTTGCCACGTTTTGGTGAGTCGTGCTATGCAGGTGCTGAAGAGGCAAGTGGGAAGTAGCGGGCTGAAGTCCATGTGCTGCGATTGGCTGGCCCTTGAAGGCCCAAAAGGCCAACGCTTACTATTTTCATGTGTGACTGGCCTGTGAGCCGATATATGAAAGATACATTTTGTAAAGAGAACGGTTGTAAGGCCTTAAGACCAGAACATGTTGTATTGTATAAATTCATTCTTATGTTTATAGTGGACATTCCTGACATGTGGGTTCTACAACTAAATTAACTGCTTCCGCTAGAATGCACTCTGAGTTAGGTTGCACATATTAGTTTGTTTCAATGAGTAACTCCACTGACTATCTGTGAAATATGGTGTGGGGCCCCGGCCGCACCTTCTGTTATATTCTACGTGATGGATGAGGGTGTTACAGGGGTGCTTAACTGGATTACTTCTCTTCAAAGAGAGGATGCGACCTCCAACAACCCGGTGGGGATCAGAGACCGGTTGGGGTGTACGGTCTGTGTTAAACTTTCTCAAAGTGGTCAGCAAGATAGCCCAAAGCCAAATTAATATTCTCGGCACTACCCAGTTCAGACTTTGATCTAGCGGAAAACCAGGGAGCAAGCTCAACACACCAAGCACATGGGAGAACAAGCAGATCTTATATTCATTAAACTTCTTTACAAGACGAGGTATACGTAGCGGGACATGATTTCGCTAGTACAATCAGCTATAACATAAAGCACAAAAAACAAGCCGGGCGGACAGCACTGGAAACCACCGAGACCGTCGAAGTCGCCAAGTCTGCTGAAGACGCCCGAGCTGAAGCTGCAACACGCCGAATAGACACGGAGTCCGCCGAAGTCGCGAGGCCGCGCAGACACACCATTATTCGCCTACTGCTGATGAACTGAAGAACAGACCGCCTACCCACCTGAGACTGGCGGACCAGTTATTAGAACTTGCAAAGATGAAGCAGAGAACTGACAAGCCGCAGAGCGACCTGCTGAAACCACAGAGACCGCACACTTCCAAGTACTTGACCGAAGTCAAAGCCAAACTCCTAGCTCCTTGAAGCTAGCCGCGCGACCTGCACACAACAAACAGTTAACTCTGATTCAATCCGCGCGGACAGAAAACTGAGACTGCAACACTTTGACGAGCCCCCACTTACTGTTCACTCAGTTACTGTAGACCTGCCGGGGGGGTCCTATTTATAGGCGAGGTGAGGAGTGTGGTCACCGCCCTAAGGGATAGAGACACCGCCCCAGCTAGCGCGCTAACAAACACCTGTCCGCTGAGTCCGCATGGACTTAGCCGGATTCCAAGGAACAACCCGCCAGGAGCAAGGCACTGATCATAACAAAGGCGGACTTGCTTCACACTATACGGACACGGTACAGTCCGCACAGTCCGCAGAGTCTACAGAGTCCGCAGAGTCCGCAACATCACCAAATGGACAGCCACCCCTTCAGCAACTGTCCGCACACAAAGAGGCAATGTGCATAGTACAAGACCAAAACCTCCATCCTCCACAAGCCCACGACCAAAGGCAGAGTTAACAACAGTCCACCCGGTCACAGCGGACTCGGCGGATACAGCAGACACACTGGACTTGTCACAAAATGAGATCAAGTCCAGTAAAACACAAATGGCCTAACGCGAGCTTGGCGGACAAGGCTCAATCCGCCAACACCCAAAATGAAATCGCCAACTCTCCTCCAGAGTTAGGCAGAGTCCGCAAGCCAACTCGCACCGCTACCCAAACGGTCAACTGCCGGACTCCACACACCAGTCCGCGCAGACCTCCACAACATCTGTTGTACTACCAGAGTTCGGCAAGGCCACAGCCAAACTCCTAAGGCCAGTCCGCAACAGTGGACACCGCGGACACGCCAGTACGCAAGCCTCCCGCGGATAAGACCCAATCCGCCGGTTAACGTACAAGCTTGCAACACGGCCACTGAACAGAGCACTGCCTACAGCCTGCAAACATCTATCCGCACAGGCCGCTTCCTCAAACAGTCAAGCCTCCAAGAAAGCCAACACCCTGTCCGCAGACAGCAGTCCGCCCAGGCCCCGGACACAAGCCGCCCAGGCCGCTCAATAAGGCCAGGCCAGCAAAGCAGTCAACTCCCTATCCGTAGACAACGGTCCGCTCAGGCCCCGGACTTAGTCCGCACAGGCCACTCAGAAGAACAACCAGATCGTAGGCCTATCACCATGCCGCATAACAGCAGTTCGCCTAGTCCGCCCAGTCCACCGACTATGTCCGCTCAGGCCGCCCGGCCTGTCCCATCAACCACTTTCACTTCACAAATTTCAACACTCCCCCTTGAAGTGAGAAGTGGTGACCAAGCCAATAAGCTGCGCAACCGCTCAAAAGGCCCCTTCGACAGTGGTTTCGTGAAGATGTCAGCAAGATTGTCCTCACTCCGAACATGCTCGACCAGAAGAGATCCCTCCAACACCTTCTCCCTTATGAAGTGGTGATCTATCTCAATATGCTTGGTCCTAGCGTGACACAATGGATTGTTTACCAGCTTGAGATCACTCTCATTGTCACCCCGGAGTAAAGTTGGCCCTTGCACTTCTTCATGCACATCCTCTATAAGCCTCCTCAATCAGATGGCTTCCCGAGCAGCCAAGGTCGAAGCCTTATACTCTGCCTCCGTAGTTGAGACGGACGCTGAGTCCTGCTTCTTGCTACACCATGAGATTCTAGTTGATCCGCAAGTGAACACATAACCTGAAGTTGACCTTCGATCATCCGAATCACCACCATAGTTAGCATCCGAATACCCAAGCAAGGCAAAGTACGAGTCCCTTTTATAGAGAAGTCCCATGTCAGAAGTTGTCTTGACATACTTCAAAATGCTCTTAGCCGCCACTAGATGAGACTTCTTTGGTTTAGCCATAAACCGACTTATTCGGCCAACAGCGTAAGCAATGTCTGACCTTGTAATCGTCAGGTAGATCAAGCTTCCAACAAGAGCTCAGAACACTAAAGGGGTCAGGAAGAATACTTCCCTCATCTCGTCGAAGCTTCAGCCCATGTTCCAGTGGTGTAGAGCAACTCTTTCCTTCACCCATGTCGAACCGCTTCACAATGCGATCTGCATACCCTCTTTGGCAAATGAGTATACCGCTCTTCCTCCTCTCCAATTCAAGACCGAGAAAGTGATGAAGCTCTCCCAAGTATTTCATCTCGAAGTGTATAGCAAGCTCAGCCCTGAGCCTTGCTACTTCCTCCTCCGAATTTCCTGTGATGATCATGTCATCCACATACAGCAGGACCAAGATTTGAAGCTCCCCCTTCTTCTTGACGAACAAGCTAGAATCTGAGTTGGAAGCAAGATAACCACAGAATTGCAAATACTCTGCTTTCTTCCCATACCAAGCTCTAGGAGCTTGCTTCAACCCATAGAGAGCCTTCCTGAGCATGCAGACATAGTCCAGATGATCTTCAGAAACAAAACCAAGTGGCTGATCCATGAAGATGTCTTTGTCGATCTCTCCGTAAAGAAAAGCATTCTTCACATCAAGCTGCCACATCCTCCATCCCTTGCTAGCAGCCAAGGCGATCACCACTCTAACTGAAGTCATCTTTGCAACCGGACTAAATGTCTCCTCATAGTCTTCTCTATACTGTTTTGAGAATCCTCGAGCGACCAGGCGAGCTTTGTATCTATCAATGCTCCCATCAGCCTTCTTCTTCAACTTAAACACCCACTTGCAAGTCACTGGAGTAATGTCATTAACCTTGGGCACAAGATCTCAGGTTTCATTCTTCTTGAGAGCAGCAATCTCTTCCTTCATGGAATCTTCCCACTCCTTGACTCCAGTGGCCTCATTGAAGTTTGCATGCTCTCGCTCATCCAGAGGACCTGCAAAGAAGCAGGAGACAAAGCTCACTGCATTCCCATCACAGTAACGAGTCGGTGGCTTAATAACCCTCTTCGATCTCCGAAGGGTTGGCTCCTTACTTACTACCTCTGTTGCTTCTTCAGGCTAAACTCCTAATTGGGGCAAACTTTGAACAATGATCCCCCTGCTTCCTGAGCCAGAAGGCTCAGCCTCAAAGTTTGAATCAACAAGAGCTGCTGGTGAAACAACAAGCTCCTCTTCCAGGCCTTCAGCAGCCACCAAGGGTTCTTCATCAACCTTGCTACCGGTTAGCTCAATTGAGCCACCTCCATACGACATCAGCTCGTCAAAGACAACATCTCTTGACACAACGAACTTCTTCATCGCAGGGTCCATGCATTTCCATCCCTTCTTCCACTCATCATAGCCAACAAAAACAAGCTCCCTTGCCTTTGCATCCAGCTTAGTCCGAGAAGCATCCAGGACATGCACATAGCAAGTTGAACCGAACACCCGAAGGTGTTCCACACTTGGCTTCTCCTTCGGCAACAACTCAATACGAGTCTTCATATTGATTGGGCTGAGCGACATCCGGTTGATGACATAAGAAGCACAAGACATCCCTTCCGCCCAAAAGGACCTTGGAATGTCTTTTGCATGAAGCTAGCATTTGCAATTCTCCGTCAGATGACGGATCTTCCGCTCCGCTACTCCATTTTTGTTGTTGAGTGTGAGCACAAGTAAGCTCTCGTTGGATCCCGTGCTTCCTGTAGAAGTTAGAAAACTCGGAGGAGATAAACTCACCACCATTGTCTGTTCTAAGCTTCTTGATCCGCAAGTCAAGCCGACCCTCCACCAACTCATTGAACTCCACAAACAAACGGAAGGCTTCTGACTTCTCCTTCAAGAAATAAACCCAAGTGTATCTTGAGTAGTCATAAATCAGGACAAGCATGTATTTACTTCCAACAAGGCTGGCCGTGACAGTTGGTCCCATCAATTCGCCATGAATGCACTCCAATGGCTGCTTGCTCCTTGTTTGTGATTTATCAAACGGAAGGCGATGTGCCTTACCGTATTGACACCCTGCGCAAACATGTCCGTCACCAAAGGAGGATAACTTAGGCAAGACACTCACCAAACTTCTACTAGTCATAGCCTTCAGCTTGTCCATTCCTACATGCCCCAGTCTCTCATGCCAGATAGCAGCACTATCGTTGGCTCTCATACGACCAACATAAGCATTAGTAGCAAGAACAAATAAGTTCTTAACTCTCCTTCCTATGTGAGCAACATCAGCCTTAACCGCTAATACGTTGCGAAGGAACCTCACGTCTGTTGGCCCAAACAGAACGTGATAACCAGCATCTGCTGCATTGGCCACAGAGAAGAGGTTTTTTTTCATGCCCGACACGTGATACCCACTCCTTACTGTGAGTGGCCCCTGATCACTACCCAAAGACACAACCCCTCTTTCTCTACTGCATAAACAGTGTTATCAACAGTTATGATAGCTTCGTTACCTGAGTATGCTTGCAAGGAAGAGAACTTCGATTTGTCTCCGGTGAGGTGATGACCACACCCAGAGTCCACGATCCACTCGCCGTTGAAGTCCTCAGCAGACATGGCACGAACACAAGTGCCCGTCATGAAGGCTCCACCCCATTCTGCTCCCTCACTCTTAGAGCAAGCTTCCTCCTTGCCTGCAGCATGCCCAGGCTGCAGCTTGACCTTGCAGTCCCGCTTGAAGTGCCTTCGCTGATGGCACCTGTAGCACTTCAAGTTCTTCTTCCAGTCCTTCTTCGGAGCATCGCTACTCTCTGACTTATAAGAAGTTGAAGGCTCATTCTCAGCAGTGACCTGCTTCTTCTTCTTCATTTCCTATCTCTTCTTCTTCTTGCTTGTGAACAGCGCTTCACTACCACCTTCAGAGACAGTCACTCCTGCCATCTGTCTTGCTAGACTTTCCTGCGAAGCAAGCAGGTTCTCAAGCTCCAGCAAGGATGGTTGAGTTGCCCACCCTTGAACAGATTTTACAAAGGAAACATATTCCTTCCGCAAGCCGCGGATGATGTGCCTTTTCAACTTAGCCTCCGAGATAGGCTCATCAGGGTCAAGCGCTGATATCTCTGCGCACAAGCTTTTCATCTTCAAGAAGAACTTTGAGATAGTAAGGTCTCCTTGAGTTGTTCTGGCCAACTCATTCTCTAGAAACTGAAGTCTGGCCACATTCTTCCTATTGAATAACTCATCGATAGTTGTCCAAATATCAGCAGCAGACTCACATCCAATGATGTGATCAAACAGTTCTGGTGAAATGGCTCTCTTGAGAACAAACTTCGCTTTTGCATTTGTTTTTCTCCAGAGCCTCACCTGCTCAGCAGTACCAAATGCAGCAGTAACTTCCTATCTATCGTCACCACCTGTTAGAAAGTAGCGAAAAGAAGTGAAAAGTAGAGAACAAGCGAATAAACTTTTGAATAATTGAAATTTTATTATCCAAAAAAGGTATCTATTACAAAGGTATGCCCTCCTTTATATAGAATGGAGGAGAGAAGAGAGAATACAAATAAGAGATGTGGGACTATAATTTACAGGACAAGCGGACTATACAAAACAAACCGCACAAGCCGCGCGGTTAGACAGCAGGGCTAACCGCACGGCTACCACCAGAGAGGAAGAGAGACTGCCAGGGTAGACCGCCAGACCGCCCGGTCTCCAAGCCGACTGAGACAAACCGCCAGACCGCGCGGTCTTCAACCCGCCAAGACAAACCGCCAGACCGCCCGGTCACCAACTTCAACACTCCCCCTCAAGCTGGAGCATATATATCGATCATGCCCAGCTTGTCGCAGATGTGGAAAAAGGAAGCGGACACCGGCTTGGTGAAGACATCTGCCAACTCATTGTCGGACGTGAAAAATGGAGTGCAAATCTGTTTCTTCAATATTTCTTCTCGAATAAAATGACAGTCGACTTCTATGTGTTTTGTTCTCTCATGAAAGACCGGATTTTTGGAAATGTGTATCGCGGCCTTATTGTCACAGAACATAGGAAGAGGATAGTTGTAAACCTCTCCTAAGTCAAGCATGAGAGCCCGCAACCACTTCAACTCACATGTAGTCGATGCCATGCTACGATATTCTGCCTCTGCACTAGACCTGGAAACGACAGACTGTTTCTTGCTTTTCCAACTCACAAGATTGCCTCCAACAAATGTGCAGAAACCTGAAGTCGATTTGCGGTCCCCTTTGTCATCCGCATAGCTTGAATCAGAGTAAGCTTCAACCCTTAGGTGACCATTCTTCTGAAATAGGAGTCCTTTCCCTGGAGCAGCTTTAATATATTCTAATATCCTCAGAGCAGATTGTAGATGACACTCCCTCGGAGCTTGCATAAACTGGCTCACCTTGCCAACAGCATAGGAGATGTCGGGTCTGGTAACCGTGAGATATATGAGCTTGCCCACCAGACGCCGGTATCTCGTAGGATCAGAGAGAAGAGGTGAGTCATCTGTCCAAGTTTTGTCTTCTCCAGCAACCATAGGACAACGTGCAGGTTTAGCACCAGTGAGTCCTGCATCCTTTAAAAGATCAAGAGCATACTTCCGTTGTGAAAGGACCATGGAGTTGGGCTTTCTAGAGATTTCAATCCCCAGAAAATATTTCGGGGAGCCCATATCCTTTGTAACCAGATGTTGACGAAGGTGTTTCTTGGTCATCAGTATCCCATCCTGGTCATCGCCAGTAAGAAGAATATCATCAACATAAACCGCAAGAACAACAAGACCAGAGGCGGTTTTCCGAACAAACAAGGAGTGATCTGCTGAGCTTCGTGTAAAACCAATGGCCGCAACAATGCCACTGAACTTGTCAAACCAGGCACGAGGACTCTGCTTGAGGCCATAGATAGCCTTCTTTAGCCGGCATACCCGTGTCTCCCCCTGAGCAACATACCCAGGAGGTTGCTCCATGTAAACAGCTTCCTGCAGATCTCCATAGAGGAAGGCATTCTTAACATCGAGCTGCGAGATGGGCCAATCCCTGTTGACAGCCACAGAGAGAAGAACCCGAATAGTGCTGAGGCGAGCCACGGGCGAGAAAGTGTCAAAGTAATCAACCCCATAAGTTTGGGTAAAACCCTTGGCAACCAGGCGAGCCTTATAACGATCCACACTGCCATCCGGGAGAAACTTCACCACGAAGACCCAGCGACAACCAACAACATCGGTGCCGAAAGGAGGCGGAACAAGGGTCCAGGTACCCCGTTCAGTGAGAGTAGCAATCTCCTCATCCATGGCAACTTTCCAGTGAGGAATAGTAAGGGCCTCCTGGTAGGAACGGGGGGTGGTAGTGGCCGAGATAGCCAGGGCAAAGGCTCGGCGAGCAGGGGTAAGGCGATCGTAGGAAACAACCGCAGCAAGAGGATGGTGGGTACAAGCCCGAACCCCTTTGCGAAGAGCAATCGGGAGATCCAGGTCAGCAGGTACCTCAGTATCCGGAGTATCCGTGGTGGAGAGAGCTGGCCCGGGAGTAGAGAGAGATGGCAGCGGAGTGGAGGGAGAAAGCGGAGTAGAGGGTGGAGAGGAGGAGGATGAGGAAGATGGTGGAGTGGGTGGAGGGGATGGAACCTCAGTGGGAGCAGAGGGAATGGATGGGTTGGTATGAGAAGTAGGAGCAGGAGGAGGAGAAGAGGAAGCGGGAGAGAAGTAAGATGCATTGGCAAAGAAGGTGACATCTGCAGAGACAAATTGCTTGCGGGTAACAGGGTCAAAGCAACAATAGCCTTTCTGAGTGGGAGAGTAGCCCAGAAAGACACATTTGGTGGCACGGGGTGAGAGTTTATCACGGGTGGCAGCGGGAGAGTGCACAAAAGCGGTGCACCCAAAGATGTGGAGAGGAAGAGGAAAGGGATCCTTGTCCGGATAAAGAATAGAGAAGGGGGTAGCACCGTGGAGAACGGTGGAGGGAAGGCGATTGATGAGATAGCAGGAGAGGAGGACAGCATAGCCCCAATAGGAGCGAGGAACATGCATTTGAGTCATCATAGTGCGAGCGACATCAAGGAGGTGACGGTTTTTGCGTTCCGCCACCCCATTTTGTTGTGAGGTGTAGACACAGCTGGTTTGACGAATAACACCATGGCGAGTGCAAAAGGAGGAGAAGTCGTGGCTAAGATACTCCTTAGCATTGTCAGAACGAAGGATTTTAATAGACGTAGCAAACTGAGTTTTAACCATCGAATAAAAGGAGGTCCAAACAGAGAACAACTCGGAGCGATCTTTGAGAAGATATACCCACGTAGATCGAGAGAAATCATCAATGAAGGTGACAAAATAGGAACTGCCCCGACCGATGGTGAGGGTAGGAGCGGGACCCCATATGTCAGAGTGAACGAGGTCGAACGGATGGGAAGAGCCCCGACTTTGCGTTGGTGGGAAGGAGGAGCGGTGATGTTTGCCAAGTTGACATGCATCACAGTTTAGAGGAGGATGATGAGAAGGGAGGTGCGGCAGGAGCTGTCGTAGAATGCGGGGAGGAGCATGTCCAAGGCGAAGATGCCATTGGAGAAGATCTGTAGAGGAGGAGGAGAAGGCGAATAGAGCAGAAACGTTGTCGAGGAAGTAGAGGCCACCACTCTCAGTCCCGGTAGCAATCGTCCGTTGGGAGTCCGGATCCTGAAAAGCACAAGAGGTAGGGGTGAATGTGACAGAACACCGTAGTTGCTTGCATAAAGAAGTAACCGATAATAAATTGCACGGAAACTGGGGCACATAGAGGGTATCAGCCAAGCAGAGAGATGGAGTGACTTGAACCATGCCCGTCCCATGGACCGGGGAGGGAGATCCATCAGCAACAATGACCGGGGGCAACTGAGCCTGTGTGTCAAGAAGAGAGAAACATTGAGGGTTGCCTGTCATATGATTTGTTGCACCAGAGTCGATGAGCCATCGTCCGCGAGTCACAACATGAGCACTACCAGAAGAGGTGACCACGGAGGCGGACAGGCTGGAGGGGAGGAAAGCCATGGAAGCAAGAGAGTAGCAAACCGCGATGAGAAGAACAAGCCGCAGAAGAGAATAGAGAACCGAGCCGGGCGACCAGAAAATAGGTCGGGCGGCTAGGAAGGCCGCTTCCAAGAAGCCGAGCAAAGCAGAGGGAAAGAAGTCGCACGACCTGAAAAAGTCGGGCGAACAGAGGAGAACAGGTCGCACGGCCAAAGATGAGGCCGAGGCGACTAGCAAGCAGGAGCGGGTAGAAGGCAACAAGAAGAAGAGCACGGCGGAGATCGCGAAAAAGGTCGCAAAAAAGAAGGGGCAAGCCGCGCGGACAGGGCGCGCGGGCAGACGGAGAAGCAAGCGGCTAAAAAGCAGGCAAAGGTCCAGCGGGGAAGAGGTCGCGCGGACTGAGAAGGCCGAGCGAACAGAAGAGAAGAGAAGAGCGGGTGACCGCGACCAAGATGCGGGTGAAAAAGGAACAACCAGCACGGTCAGGCAGATCACAGCAGCAAGCCGCGAGTATAGAGACAAGACTCGCGGACAGAGACAGACCGCAACGACTAGGAAGTCGGAGAGGCAAGAAAGAACAAGGAGCGCGGCGACAACGAAACAGGTCGCGGCGACAAAGAGTAGTAGGAGAAGAGAACCAAGAAGAAGCAAGCCGCGCGAACAGGGCGGCGGACAGA
Organism: Platanthera guangdongensis; assembly: GCA_039583875.1. NCBI lineage: Eukaryota > Viridiplantae > Streptophyta > Magnoliopsida > Asparagales > Orchidaceae > Platanthera > Platanthera guangdongensis. Next base: position 44,712,708 of record CM077163.1, on the reverse strand, counting down.
AACAAGCCGCGCGGATAGAAACAAGCCGCGCGGATAGAAGAGAGTGCAAGCCGCGAATCAAGTCGCAGAACGCGGAAAAAAAGTCGGGAACAACAGAGGGCGCACAGAATCAGGAGGAAATGACTGTGTCCTCTGATACCATGTTAGAAAGTAGCGAAAAGAAGTGAAAAGTAGAGAACAAGCGAATAAACTTTTGAATAATTGAAATTTTATTATCCAAAAAAGGTATCTATTACAAAGGTATGCCCTCCTTTATATAGAATGAAGGAGAGAAGAGAGAATACAAATAAGAGATGTGAGACTATAATTTACAGGACAAGCGGACTATACAAAACAAACCGCACAAGCCGCGCGGTTAGACAGCAGGGCTAACCGCACGGCTACCACCAGAGAGGAAGAGAGACTGCCAGGGTAGACCGCCAGACCGCCCGGTCTCCAAGCCGACTGAGACAAACCGCCAGACCGCGCGGTCTTCAACCCGCCAAGACAAACCGCCAGACCGCCCGGTCACCAACTTCAACACCACCGACGACCTCCCACAGCTCCTCGCCAAGAAGAAAACTCTTCATACACGACTTCCACTTCTTGAAGTTAGTCGTGGTCAAGAGTTCAATGCCAAGACCCCTTGCATAGCTCCCTTCCATTGCAACAACCTTGGTAAGCTTATCATAAGTACAGAGCACCAACACAGGTTGATCACCACTCAAACACAGAGCAACAACACTGGTTGAACACCACTCAAGCAACTGAACCTCCCTTTGATACCATGTTAAACTTTCTCAAAGTGGTCAGCAAGATATCATAAAGACAAATTAATATTCTCGGCACTACCCAGTTCACACTTTGATCTAGCGGAAAACCCAGAAGCAAGCTCAACACACCAAGCACATGGAAGAACAAGCAGATCTTATATTCATTAAACTTCTTTACAAGAAGTGGTATACGTAGCGAGACATGATTTCGCTAGTACAATCATCTATAACAGAAAGTACAAAAAACAAGCCGGGCGGACAGCACTGGAAACCACCGAGACCGCCGAAGTCGCCAAGTCCGCTGAAGCCGCCCGTGCTAAAGCTGCAACACGCCGAATAGACACGGAGTCCGCCGAAGCCGCGATGCCGCGCGAACACACCGTTATTCGCCTACTGTTGATGAACTGAAGAACAAACCGCCTACCCGCCTGAGACTGGGGGACAGGTTATTAAAACTTGCAAAGATGAAGCAGAGAACTGACAAGCCGCATAGCGACCTGCTGAAACCGCAGAGACCACACACTTCCAAGTACTTTACCGAAGTCAAAGCCAAACTCCTGACTCCTTGAAGCTAGCCGCGCGACCTGCACACAGCAAACAGTTAACTCTGATTCAATCCGCGCGGACAGAAAACTGAGACCGCAGCACTTTGACGAGCCCCCACTAACTGTTCACTCAGTTACTGTAGACCTGCCAGGGGGGTCCTATTTATAGGCGAGGTGAGGAGTGTGGTCACCGCCCTAAGGGATAGAGACACCGCCCCAGCTCGCGCGCTAACAAACACCCGTCCGCTGAGTCCGCAAGGACTTAGCCGGATTCCAAGGAACAACCCGCCAGGAGCAAGGCACTGATCACAACAAAGGCGGACTTGCCTTACACTATGCAGACACGGTACAGTCCACACAGTCCGTACAGTCCGCATAGTCCGTAGAGTCCGCAACATCACCAAATGGACAGCCACCCCTTCAGCAACAGTCCGCACACAAAGAGGCAGTCTGCATAGTACAAGACCAAAACCTCCATCCGCCACAAGCCCACGACCAAAGGCAGAGTTAGCAATAGTCCGCCCGGTCACAGCGGACTCGGCGGATACAACGGACACACTGGACTTGTCACAGAATGTGACCAAGTCCAGTAAAACACAATGGGCCTAACGCGAGCTTGGCGGACAAGGCTCAATCTGCCAACACCCAAAACGAAAACGCCAACTCTCCTCCAGAGTTAGGCAGAGTCCGCAAGCCAACTCGCACCGCTACCCAAACGGTCAACTGCCGGACTCCACACACCAGTCCGCGCAGACCTCCACAGCATCTGCTGTACTACCAGAGCTCGACAAGGCCACAACCAAACTCCTAAGGCCAGTCCGCAACAGCGGACACCGCGGACACGCCAGTCCGCAAGCCTCCCGCAGATAAGACCCAATCCGCCGGTTAACACACAAGCTTGCAACACGGCCACTGAACAGAGTACTTCCTACAGCCTGCAAACCTCTGTCCGCACAGGCCGCTTCCTCAAACAGTCAAGACTCCAAGAAAGCCAACACCCTGTCCACAGACAACTGTCCTCCCAGGCCGCGGACACAAGCCGCCCAGGCCGCTCAACAAGGCCAGGCCAGCAAGGCAGCCAACGCCATATCCGCAGACAACGGTCCGCTCAGGCCGCGGACTTAGTCCGCACAGGCCGCTCAGAAGAACAACCAGATCCTAGGCCTATCACCAGGCCGCATAACAGCAGTCTGCCTAGTCCGCCGACTATGTCCGCTCAGGCCGCCCGGCCTGCCCCATCAACCACTTTCACTTCACAAATTTCAACAGTCTGCAGACCTGTTGAGGCTGAACCCTTTCGAACATGGTGCTGAGGGTGCCAGCGGTCATTCTTTCGAACCGTGTGATATGAAGGCCGTTACAACACATTCTATGACTATTTACACACCTTAAATACACCTCAATTTTTTCCCTTCAAAATATATAATATTATTTTGGCACTGTCACATCCCGAAATTTCATTAAGTTTAGTCTATTTTAATAGTTTAAAAATTAATTGTATTGAAAAATCTCATGAAAATTTATTTTGGGAATACGTGCACTTTTTATTACAAATTTTAAATTTTATCTTTTATTTAATTTGTGAAAAATCCTTATAATATGGGATAAAAATATGATAAAAAAGACTTGATTTTAATATTGATGGGTTTTACCATCATTTGTAGGAGAGAAAACCCCCCATGATTTCCTCCCAAAGTGGATCATCGGTGGACCATCCCCCCCATGAACTCTCATCATGAGAGAATTATTGGGGGGTGGGGGGTGGGACCCACGCCCACTCCCCGTGGAGGAGGGCCGCCGTCGCCGGAAAGACCCACCCCCCCCCCCCCCCCCCCCCCCCCCGTCGGGCGGCTTGACCACCATCGGTGGCCGGCCCCCTTCCGGGCCTTGCCGCGGCCGAACCGCCGGCCTCACCGGCGGGGTAGTCGCGGCAGGCCACCGGCCTGGCCACGGGCGGACGCGGCCGGCCGGGCCGCGGCCGGCGGGCCGTTGCCGGCCAAGCCGCGACCGGCCTAGCCGCGACCTGGCCATGGCCGGCCGCCTAGCCTCCGACGGCCCGGCCTCGGCAGGCCGCCGGCCAAGCCGCGGTAGGCCGCCGGCCAAGCCGCGGTAGGCCGCCGGCCAAGCCGCGGCCGGCCCCCGGCGGGCCGCCGCCGCCGGCCACCAGGACGGCCGCCCCCGCCACCGGCCCCCCGACCGGCCACCACCGCCGCCGGGGCGGCCCGTCGCCGTGGATGACCTCCCCACCGTCCGATTGAGGGAAGGCTCTCCTCGCCGTCCGATCAAGAGGGTAACCACCCACTAACCCACTACTTTAGTGGTGGGGCCCGCCATGATCCTCCCCCGGAGGCTATAAGAAGGACCCCAGGGCCTCTTCATACTTCACTTTTTCCACTTCTCCGGGTTGTCTTCTTCTTTCTCAGGTGAGAGCTCGCCTACCTCCTCCCCCGATTCGGCCTCCTGTCGTCGTGAACCACCGCCGGCCACCAGCGGCTACCAACGCTCCACCAACACGCCACCACCAGGAAAACGCCCAAGTCCCCAAAAAAGCTAAAGAAAGAAGGCAACCGTCGCCAGCAAGTGTACGCGACCGCAAGCGCCAGAGCACCAGGATCATCCCACGCATTTCAACATTCAAGCCACTCCTGCGGCGCAGTCTGTTGCCCGTCGGGAGCCGTATTCTCTCTCTCCCCAAAGTTGTAACGGGAGCGGTCTGTCGCCCCGATTCTCCAACGCACTGTAATTACCAGAATCTATTGGAATTTGATTGTCGCAGACCCGGTCACGTGGTTTTTTACTCATTTAAGGGATTTTTTCCACGTCATCACATCTTGTGTCAACCTTCTACTTTCATTGACTGTGTGCGCGCTCGACCGCCTCGTGAGCTAAGACGGTTCGAGCAAATCCGATCCGACCGAAATATCAAGTTAGTCCGCAACAAATATGAAATAGTTAATGCAATATTTTCCCAGACATAAAACAGTTACCTAAGATTTATTTGGATTTTGTTTTCCAATTTCTTCCCATGTTTTCTGTAGCCTTGTCGGCTAGTTATTATATTTCACCACCTTTCCTTGCATTTCTTTATGGAATGTGGGCCCCATTTTAATAAGAAATTCTTGCCATCAAACTCTCCTCTAATCCAATGATGAGATAATATAAGGTTAAAAACACTCACTTTCTTTAAGGAGCTATCATCACACGTATTGCCCCAAAACCAAGGGCCTTCATTTCGATTCATGCGAGAAGCGGCAGCCGCATCACCCCTTCCCCCAACGTCAGCATATGGAGTGACGCCTTCCACATTCGTGCACTCTGTCGCTCGTATCCGCGTGGAGATCCCTCGAATGGTTGGTGGCAAGCCCTCCAGGTGCCACCCTCATGTAAGCTTCGATTCATCTTCTCCATGAGTTTTTTTCGTTACACAAGCCACATTAGATCTTTAAACATAGCTCTCATTCTAAAGTTTTGGTGCCTCTTGCCATCAAGGTCCATCCCCTAGCTCCCAAGAGTACTATGCCAGTGAGGATTCAATCATTAACAAGTTGAGTTTTTTTTCTTTTTGACCTAATTTTTTATGTCCTTTAGACAACTTCAGATTTTCTTCAAGTTTTGAAATAAAAAAATTTGAATGACTAGAATTAATGCTCTTAAATTTAAGTTCAATGGTTCAATAGATTGCATTTTTTGTGAGTTATCCTCTTATTCTAATTTTCTAAATGTTAGAAACTCTGAATCTGTGTTCTAACCAGCTAGAAACCTTCAAAATTTTAATTATTATTCAAGATTTTAGCATGTAGATTTCAAATATGTTATATAGAGTTATTTCCTTTTAGATCCTAACATTTATAAATAAAATATTTGACTAAATCTAATATGATTTATTTATGAAATTCTTCTTCTTGATGGATGATTTATATAAATGTAACTAAAGTTATTTAAATTGAATTATCGCCATAAAGTAGTTTTAAGAAACTCAAAAGATCTTGCATGCATGCTGTTTTATTCCAAAAATAGTTTATTCGAGTGGCATGAAATATTGCGAATCATGTTGGAGGATTCAGGAGAGAACTGTGATTTTTACTAAAGATTTTCAACCATGCTAGATGTTTTCAAATCTGCCATTATTTTGAAATTTTGGAGAAGTTTTTGGAGATTATTTATGTTGTTATTTCTTATGAGTATTATTTTAAATAACATTCACTCTATGGGAACATCTTGGTATTTATAGGATTTAAGCCATGAATGTTTTATGTGAAGGTACATGATATTTTCAAATTTTCGTAAGTGCTTGAAACACGCTTACCTACCTTAACAATAATTTAAAGTCCAATCGATACTTGTGATATGAAGAAAACTAAGAAAATAATAATAAATTTGATACATAGAAGGATAGTAAACAACATACACAGTGGAAATAAATGACTGAAGCTAAGGTTAAAAATACCTCAATTGATGATTCAAAAAGGTAACTTGAATGGAAAAGTATAATAAGTTGGATAAACTGAAACTTTAAGGGCCCATTTGGCGTGCAAGAATTGATTTTCTTGAATTGACTCTGGTCAGAAAATCAATTTCTGTAGGAATTGGCTGTGCAGAAAGTCAATTATGTTGTTCAGCTATAACATGAAATTTTGTGAATAAAATTGAAATTGATACATAAAAGTTGTTCGACTGCACATCGACATTGACTTTTTGTAATTAAAATTTTAAAAATTCATAATTCTTAAAATTGAACTATTTGAACCAAATACTAACAACGATGTACAATCTATGGACTATGAGATGAATCGAACATTCACAATGAACATTCACTCCACATGAACATCAAAATGAGACTGTTTTTTAACAAAACATTAGAAAACAAATGGGTGACTAAAATAACAATCTATGAACACCAAAATGATTCTAACTACAATAACAAAATTTGTAAAATAACAAGCTGTTAACTCTGTTAACAAATGAAATTAATTGAACTCTGTTTTCTTATAAAAAAAGGACATTAGTGCTAAAGATGATTAATAAGCAATGTTGAATATGATAGTAGAGATTAAAAAAACTTAAACCAAAGGAGTTGAAGATTTGAAAAAGCTTCCATTATAAAGTAGGGACCAGGGGAACAAAAAAACTTCACTCCAAAGAAGGGGATAAGATAAAGTAGGGTTTACCAGTATGAGAAAGAAGAAATAGGGAGTTCGAAGCAGCTGTAGAATGAATGGAGACTAGGTTTTCAAAGCCGCTACAAACCTACTGGAGTTCAGGTGTTCAAAGCCGCTGAAGAACGAGGGGAGATATGAAAAACAAAATATAAGAAGGGGGGAGAGAGGAAGAAGAAGAAAAAGAGGTGGAGGAAGAGAATTTCCACGCCATACCTAAAGATGGAGGCTTTTTGTCGCAATATCAGTCGGAGACTCAGAGGTGTCACGAGTTAGGTCGGGGGAGAGAGATCTGGAGCAAAACCAAGGAAACCTACCTCGAGAGATAAGTATTGGGGGAATCAATACCCGTGGGTTTTGATTTGAAACCCAAAGCCAATTTCAAAAAGCAAATTCTTCCCCACCGAACATACCATAAATGAATTTAATTTATATATGTTCATATATAATTGATAAATAAAACTAAAATGAAATAAACCAATTAAAAGTAGAAATCATCAAAAGTTTATCCTAGATAAATCTTTCGACCTATCGATCACCCCTTAAAAGAAAAATCTGCAAGAAAGGTCGACCCAACTAGTGAGTAAGTGTTGCGGCCAACTCAATTCTCCTAATAGACTAGCCTAACTAGGACGTCTTAGCCAGTGGAGTGATCGAGCGTGCACACTGTCACAGAATAAGTAGAACAGAGCACAAAGCAATTTTAACATGGAAAAAACCTTTCAATTAGGTAAAAAATCACGTGACTGGTACGGTTGTCACAACCCGCATTTTCTCAATATTAAAATACTATCAGAGTGAGATAAAATACGCGATCGTGATGCCACGCCATGCAGGGGACGACTGCAGACGTTCAGGCAATCCTGTCCTTTCATTTATTTTTATGAAAGGACTTATGGATTATGTTTTAAAACATTGTTATATTATTAGGTTTACTGACTGTGTTACTCGGTCTGGTGGATCAACTAGTCCACGAGTTAGAAAGTATAAATTTACACTGCAGAAAATTATTAAGTTTGATTCATTTGTTATCCTAAGTGAGAATGAAGACTCATCATATAAAGTAATGAAAATGTGACTTCTAGATTTATTATAAGTAGAAAAGCAGTTTTGTAACTCCTAAAATAGTAGTTTGTCATTTTAAAAGCATGCTATAAAATACGCTAAAATGCAACTTTTATAGTTAAAAATAACTAACATGCATCCTAACATAAAACTTTCCCAGAGAACAAATATAAAACTAATAGTAAGTAACAATAGTACAACTAGCAAGTAGTTAACACTAGAACTAACACTATGGGCATCAACAAACTAACATGAACCCATAGGAAAACAGTCTAGTCTGAAACAAAGAAACATCTACCTCTCTAAACTGATGTGAATTTACAATATTTTTGGTCTTTAACAACACCTACTGTGCAACATTTATAAAAATGTTGTCTAAACCTTGATAGATGACAATTTATAAGTGTTGCAATAGAGTATCATCTTTAGGCAACACTTTTACTGCAACATTCAACAAATGTTCTCTAAAGCCTTATAGGGAACACTTTTTAATTATTGCAGATGAAAATTCAATTTAGACAATACTTATACGATGTTGCCTTTGTAAAAACTAATTTACAACATGTCTAAAAGTGTTGTCTAATCATTTTCAACTCATAAAAAAAAATTAAATTATTATATTTTAATACAAAATATGCTCATCAGTTTTCCCAATAACCTATTTGGCCATTCCTCCCTCCCCTTCGTCCCTCCTCTTTTTCCCGATAACCCTATCGCAAATCCCGCTCCTGCTCCAATTTCATCGCCGACGCCGACTACTGCGGGCTTGCGAGACGCGGCCTGCTCTAATTTCATCGCCTACCTTTAGGGCTGCTCATTGCTCGGCCCGTCAGTCACTCAGGCTTTAACGAGTCGCAGATAATCCTCGCTAATTTGCCCGGTGCTTCCTCCCGTACCGTGATAATCCTCGCCATTTCCTCCGGTGCTTCCTCCACTGCTGGCGACCTCTCCAGCCATCTCGTCGGATCAGAGTTGGCAGAGCTTCATCTTCAGCTGTGCATTGTTTGACTGGTCCTAGAGTTCCAAAATTGTGCCACTACACTGTAATCTCTCCTTTCCTCCTCTTCCTTGTTTTTTTCTCTTCATCGATGATGGATTTCATGTCAAGGGCGTATTAGGTTTCTGATTTTTGGGAGCTGCTAGTGTTTTGCTGGCCGATTGTAATCATTTTTGGTCTTTTGTTGGTGTGTTGGCCGGTGTGTTTGTGTGGTTTTATGTTTGTATTTATGTTTGTGTGTATGTGTATATGAATTTATTTGTGTGTATGTTTATAATTGTTATAAGTGAATGTGTGTTAAATATGTTGGTGTGTTTGTGTGGATGTGCACTACAAGAAAATTGACCTTTAGTGAAAAAAGTTTTGGTGACTAAATATTGCGGTTTGGTCACTATAGACTTTTAGTGACCAAATTTAATTCGTCACAAGGTGGTTGCCAAATGACCGTCACAAAATGTATTTAGCAATCAAAAAAATTTCGTCATTAAATGTATATTTTTAGTGGCAAGTAATTTTCGTCACTAAATGTACTATTTCAGTGACAATTAATTTTCGTCACTAAATGTATATTTTTAGTGACAACTAGTTTCGTCATTAAATGTATATTATTAGTGACAACTATTTTTTATCACTAAATGTACATTATTAGTGATTACTTTTTTTCATCACTAAATATATTTAATGACCAAACTTATTAAGTCACTGCTTGTGCAATGCAATAATGCCTTTTTGTTACTGAAATTTTGTATTTTATCATCAAATACAATAATAAACAAAATATTCATTTGCCAAAAAAATCTCATTAAAGAAAAAAGAATGTTTCTTTTAAATTTATTAATAAAAAAATGAAGGATAGTCGAAGCCCTTTATTACACACCAATAGAGTTTTTAACACTACTAAACTTAATACATAACAAAAATTATATAATAAACAAACATTACATAATTCGTGCTTTACGTGTAACACAAAATAAATAAATATATTGTGATTTCTCCATCTTCTCAAAGCTCGCCCGTCTTCAAGCTCCTCATAGGCACCATTTCTACGGGATCCGTCTCGATCTTTCTTGGAGGTTCTTTTTTTAATTACTTGGATGTGCTTATTACAAATTCACACCACCATTGCTCAATCGTCTAGTTATCTCGGCGTATTGAGCTGCACACACGAATTATGAAGTATCGATTCAGTAATTACATAACAATCGTAACACTGCATAATCAAACAGTTCAATCAAAATATTATGTTAAAATAATTATAAATAATATCAGTCTATGAAGAATATGCAACAACTAACATAGACAATCCCCTTTAATTTAATGTTATATTTTGCAAGTTTGGATTAGCTTGAATTCCCTGATGCCTGGATATCTTCAGCAATGGTTGACTGGATAAGACGGGTAATGTAGATCTCCACGGGGCCCTAATCCAACTTCTACAGCTGAGATGATTCATCTTCCAAGGATTCATCAAACTCAACCTGGAAGCTTCTCATGTAGTAAAAGTATACCTAAATAAGTGTTGAATATTTAATCGATAAAAGTTCAATTGAAATTATGAACAAAGATAATTCAAATGAGAAGTTTAGGGATCATAAATCAAAACAATTGGGCAGAGGGGGCATTTTGAAAAAAACAAAGTTCAAGGAACTCATTTATAGCTAGAAAGTCATATAAAAACACATTCAGTTCTTCTTTATTAAACTAAAAAAATCTTAAAGAGCTTTTACTTTAACTAGCCTAGTAAATTGCTACATTTTGAACTATCCAGATGCAAACATGTGGATTAATGAAGTTCACATTCATGTTTAACCATAAGTTGATATTGATCATACCATACAAACAATTGACATGTAGTTGGAAGGAAGGAATATTTTTTCAAAGGCTCTACTGAGAAGAACATGACCGTATATAGAATGTTCAAAGTTCAGAGCATCTCCTATACCAACTATAGTACCCGTAAGCCTACATAAAGGATCCAGAAGTGATACAAATAGCTTCCACAAAAATATTTTGGTTAACCATGAATGACATACCTTTGCTCAAGGGGCTTCTTCATCTTCGAACCGCATTTTGAATGTCATTTCAATTGAATATTTGTTCTTTAGAGATTCCATGTACATAGTACATGGAATGATGAACTCTGAAGGACTTGTCCTGTTACAATTTATGTCCATTAAAGGAAAAGGCATATTCAGTGCCACGGAAAAGACTTTGAAAATTACCAAGAAAGCTGGAAAATTACCAATAAAGCTGGAAAATTAAATTGCCATAATTATCCATAACTCATTTATAGTGCACTATAATAACAATTAGGATTTAAGTTCATGAGGTGAAGTTTAAATTGATTGGGCTAAAGATAACTGGAACAGATAAATGAGCATTGAAACTATTGCCGGCTGGAAATTCAGAAAGATCTGACCTTTAAGGGAGTGGCAACCACCAATGGAGCCTCTTGTGAATCACTCATCGCAAACTTCTCATCCATGAAGCGGCTATCCATGATAAATTTGTTCCTGTAAACAATGCGATAGCAGTAACAACTTTTGAGGCCGCGCTGCTTTAGGTAGCACCCATGGTTGATGTTCTTCACCTACAAGAAATTCTAATTGATGCTGAATTTTTCAGCAGTTGCAACGAGATGCCTTTTCTACTTGCTATTTTTAATGAACTGGTCACAAAGTTGATAACAGAGAGTGCATGTCAAAACAATTTATTGGATGAGCCTGTACACATAAATTAAAGAATTTTTTAATCCTAATTAACCATCATGAATGTTATATAATATGGGGTTAGGTTTATATGTAGTATTACGCTTCTAACATTCAGAAAACATGACAAGTCACTTCCAACAAAGGTATCTTGGATATTAAATACAAATAAGCAGTTAAAAGAAATAAAAATAGTCTCCATTTTGAATGGTTGTGACTTTTGAGTGAGAAAATATGATACTATGGCAGTAAATACAATAGTCATAGTTTACCTACATCTAGAACTTTCATACAATTTCTTTGACCTAAATTCCACTTTGTGCAGAGTAAGCATTCACGGTGATAAAGCTTGACCACGCCTAACAGACCGTGATAGTGTTTTGACATAAGCCATTGCTCTAAAAAACTAGCGCCCGCGATTGAGTTTTTCCAAACACTACCAAAGTTTGTCATAACTATGTTCACAACTGCACAAACATGATCATAGTTTCAACCATTCTTATTTTTTTGTCACAAAGATTTGAACAATGACTACTCTAAAGATAAGGAATAATGCCACTAGGAAAAAGGCCTAGTACAACATCGAAGGTGACAAAACATTAACCTCCAGCTTGCATAAGACCAAGGCTCTGTTTGTCACAGTTTTTTTTTTGCTCCGGTGAATTTGTCCAAAAATGTCACCATCATAGAATGTATGTCTGGCATGACAACGATTATAATAGCCATAAAAAAAGAAAGCTTAGTTTTGAACATAAAAGTATATGAAATTCCTTAGGTGATGTCGTGCATTCACAAGTTCATAACCACCGCGTTCGCGATGGCCACCGCCATGCCAAACCGAGCCTAAATAAGCTCCAAAATTTATTACTAAATCATCTCATGGACAACAAAGAGTCTCAAAAGACAAACACCGAGAGTAAGAACACGACAAAGATCCTTACCCCAAAAAATATGACAGAAGCGTCATTCAACTCCATGCAAATCCCTTGCCACAAGCTCCTGGGTTGGAGGCTGCCTCCCCATATCTTGATAGTAGAAAAAACATCTCTAAATCAATCAAACCAGGATTTAAAAAAACACTGTGTTGGGATTAACTAGTAGTGTATGATCATCATCATAAAATAGCTTCATTATCCAAATATAAGCAGACAGTTGAAACCACAAACCAGGGGAGGAAGACACTCATCCGCATACGACCTCAGTATAAAAAAATCCCCAAGCGTACTTGAGTCAGAGGCAATCAAAGTCTTGCAAAATAAATGATAATTAAGCCGAACAAGAACAATAAACATAAAAACAAATAGCATCCTTTAAAACATTCAAGGTCTAGATAGCTGTGGTCATCCAGCTAAGCTATGTCGGTACTAAGTAGGCCCAAATGACATTTTTAGTCTCTTCTATGTTTTTGTCAATCCAAATTTGCTTAAATTCTTTAAATCCTTAGTCTTTGTCTCTAATAAGAATTTGCTCAATTAATCATTTAGATATTCCATTTTTATTTTTTAATGCGCTGCCAAAAACAGCATTTGCACAAACATAAATATTAGCAATTTGAGAGTAATGTGTAAGTTCTCTCTATGCACCCGACACTAATTTTATGCATGTGAAATCCCATGCCTGTTGACTAATTCAAATAAAACAAGAATAAATAAGAAAATAAATATGCCAGGAATTCTTAATTTAACAAACTAATTTGTAGATAACCAATAAGAGAATTTAATGTTTATGTTTTCTATACCTTGAACTTGGCGGCTGCTACAAGATTGACTCGTAGTTGGTGGCTGGCTGCAGCGATAGGGAGCGAGTCGACAATGAAAGGAAAAAAGACGGTCGAAGTGATGCCATAGTGCGACGACAACGCTTCCTATACGTCGTTGTAACGAAAATGAAGAGTATCTTACTTTCGATGCTTAGAATATAAAAAAAAATATTAAAAGGAGAAAACATTCAATGTTGAATGTTCAATAAAAAAACAAAAAATTCAAGGTCGGTTCGGATTGTCCCAAGCAGAGTTCACTTTAGCACTATCACAAACATCCAATGTGCGCATTGCAAGATTGTAGGTTTCACTTGGCAAGGGATCATCGGCTTGATCCCCACCAAGATTATCCTTTAATTATACACAAACATCATTCCTTCTATTCCTTTCGATCTCCTGCACGTATTTTCCTGAACAAAAACTCCACGTAATGTTTCTTGAATTCGCTCCATGCATCTTAGTGAAATTGAACCAACCCTACCCAAAATTGTCTCTCCCATCCACCATGAACTCCCTCCTGAGCCCCTCCAACCGATTGAATAAGTTGATTGTACTCTTCCCTGGCATCTCTCACAACAAAAATTTCACTCAATGCCGCAACCCCCAGTCCATTCCTGCACTATCAATCACTATAACTCCCTCCAGAACATCTATCAAAGTAAGAATGGGTTTAGAAGAATACGCCTTTATAAAAGAAGTGAGCAACTATGTATGCAAACCAGTCAAAGACGGTCTGATCACAGGAGGAAGACGACTGCTTCCAATAACTCCAAGGATCCTTCGTCAGAGCGATCTTCACCGGAGTTCTTCACTGGCCGGCGTGGGAGTGGGGGGGGGGGGCACGATCGGCACCTGGACAAGAGGGTTTCCTGTTTCGTTTGACTCCAACAAAAAATCCCTAGCAAAATATTAAAGGGGGTTGTGTTTAGGAGGGTGAAAAGCAAGTCATTCTAATATCCATACACGGGCTAATGCCCAAATTTAAGAGGGATGCTATTTTCATATTAGAGGAAAAATTATATTTCATGATTAGTGACTAATATTTTTTGTCACTAGTTAAATATTTAGTGATCATTGTATTGTTTGGCCACTAATAACTAGTTTTGTGTGACAAAATTTTTTTTGATAACTAATTTTAATATTTTTAGTAACTAAATTTCATGTATGGTCACAAATTCATTATTTAGTGACAAAATATAATTTTCGTCACAAAAACACTTATCATTAGTGACCAAAATTTATTCGTAACAAAAACATATCATTAGTGACCACAATTTGTTCGTCACAAAATTTTTGTCACTAAATGTCAGTTTTCTTGTACTGGTGTGTATTGTTGTTAGTGTGTTTGCGTGTTTATGTGTGGATGTGTATGTGCATGTTAATTTATTTGTCCATGCTTGTGTTTATGTGGTGGTGGTGTGTATGAATGTGTATGTGTCTTTATATTTGTAAGCATGTATGTGCATGTATGTATAGGTGTGTGTATAAGTGCAGTGTTTGAGCCTACTGTCTTTTAATATTGAAGTGTGTGTGTGTGTGTATGTATTGAAGTGTGAATTTATATATTTGTTATAATGTAATTTGTATGTCTTTATTTGTGTTTGTATATGTATGGATGTGTGCATGTGCATATAAATTTATTTAGGTGTGTGTCTTTTTATGAGGTTTTGTGTGTGCGTGTATTTGTGTTTGTGTGGATGTGTGCATGCGCATATAAAAGGTTACAAAGATTGGATTTATATATATGTTAAAATGTAATTTGTATGTGTTTCTTTGTGTTTGTATAAGTGTAGGTATTGTCATTATTCAATATTTGAAATCAAAATATGATGAGAAAAGAGTGGATTAATTTGCCTCTCTACGGTAAAGATTATATTAATGGTGTTAATTATTTCTTGGATATTGCATTCAGTAAAGGATTTTTTGAAGGAGAAGAGATTTTATGTCCATGCGCTATATGTTGCAATGATATATGAGGTAAAAGAGAAATGATATTTGACCATTTGATAAGTAAAGTTTTGTAAAAGGTTACAAAGATTGGATTTATCATGGGGAAGAGATTAAACGTATGGATGTTGATCAAGACAGTTCTGCTAATATCACTTCTGATGATATTGATGGTTTATTGCCTGAGACATTTAAAGATGTTGTTCAAGAAGATGGAGTATATGAAGGCCTAAATGAAGATGCAAATAAGTTTTATAAACTTGTCGAGAAAGCAAATCAGGAATTATATCCGGGTAGTCAAAAATTTTCTACACTATCTTTTATTATTCGGATGTATTTACTGAAATGTCTTCATGGATGGAGCAATGCATCATTTACATCTCTCCTAGAGTTATTGAAAGAGGCTATACCCGACTTAAACATACCTGTCTCTTTTAATAAAAAAATCTATGATATGTGACCTAGGCTTAGATTATAAGTAGATTGATGCTTGTTCAAACAACTGCATATTATTTTGGAAAGAGTATGAGAATGATGAAAAATGCCATGTTTGTGGTGAATCTCGGTGGATTGTATATCCCGAAGTGAATTGTGTGTCCGAGGTATTTAAGAAAACCCATAAAGTTTCCGCAAAGGTGTTAAGACATTTTCCAATAATTCCATGACTAAAAAGACTCATACATGTTCAAAGATGGTTGATTCAATGAGGTGGCATGCAGAAGAGCGTTCCAAGGATGGTAAGTTAAGACATCCTGCTAATGGACAAGCGTGGAAAAACTTTGATGTGAATCACCCAGATTTTGCTCTCGATACTCGTAATGTAAGACTTGGACTGGCTAGTGATGGCTTTCATACATTTGGCAACATGAGTCTATCACATAGCACATGGCCTGTGGTATTAACAATATATAATTATCCTCCAAATTTGTGCTTGAAGCCAGAAAATTTTATGATGTCATTGCTTATCCCTGGACCGCGGTCACCTGGAAATGCTATTGATGTGTACCTTCAACCACTAATCGAGGAGCCAAATCTCTCATGGGATGTTGGGGTAGAAACATACAATTTTTCCAAAAATCAAACATTTCTGATGTGTGCTGCTCTTTCGTGGACAGTTAGTGACTACCCTGCATATGCTATGTTATCTGGTTGGAGCATAAAAGGAAGGTTGGCATGTCCTGCTTGTAATTACGAAACGTCTTCTACTTATTTGAAACATAGTCGGAAGATGTGCTATATGGGTCATCATGCCTTTTTTGACTCGAATCATGAGTGGTGGTCTGATAAAAATTCTTTTATTGGAAAGACAGAATATAGACATGCACCTTCTTTGTTAAATTCAAAAAGAATTTTAGAAGATTTACAAGACTTTCATGATATATTCGCAAAAAGTGATAAGAAAAAAAAACTTGTCC
The DNA here is from genome assembly GCA_039583875.1 of Platanthera guangdongensis. NCBI lineage: Eukaryota > Viridiplantae > Streptophyta > Magnoliopsida > Asparagales > Orchidaceae > Platanthera > Platanthera guangdongensis. The sequence continues at coordinate 44,696,364 of CM077163.1, read as the reverse complement.
CATGGAAAAAAATCCATCTTTTGGCAATTGCCATATTGGAAGGACAATACTTTACGTCATAATTTTTATGTTATGCACATTGAGAAGAATATATGTGATAATATAATTGGTACCCTTATAGAGATTGAAGGGAAAAAAAGGATCATGCAAAGGCTCGTTTGGAATTACAAGATATGAGGATAAGAAAGAAGCTTCATTTGAAGGCCACAAGTGATGGCAAAAAAGCTCGGCTCCCGAAAGCTTGTTTCTCCCTAACAAAAAATGAGAAATCTATTTTTTGTAGTGTTTTAAAAGATGTCAAATTTCCTGATGGTATGACCTCTAATATTTCGCGATGCGTGCATGTTGAAGAAGGAAAAATTTTGGGATACAAGAGTCACGATGTTCATATATACTACATTATTTGCTACTAACGGAACCTTCTTACGACGCAAGATCTGTACTCCTCTGTCGTCGATCCGAACCGGCTCTAAGCGAACTGACCGGTCTGAAGCTACCGGTCCATCTGTGGTCGAAATCTGCTACTCCGGGCATAGTAGAGCCCTCCTGAGCGAGGAAATATGGAACACATCATGCAAGGCTGCCAGCTCTGGTGGCAACTCCAGCCTGTAAGCTAGTGGTCTGATCCGCTCCAGGATCCTGTAAGGGCCCATATACCTAGGGTTGAGCTTCTTCTTTCGACCACGCACCCGTGAAACTCCATGCATGGGCCAGATCTTCAGAAACACTCGGTCCCCCACCTGAAACTCCACCTGACGATGTCGGGCATCATAGTACTTAGCTTGTCTGCTCTGCGCCTCTAGCATCCTGTCTCTGATCAGCCTCACCTGAGCCTCGGTGTCTTCAACAAAATCTGATCCCAACACCTTCGGATCCTCGTCCTGAATCCAAGAGAGCGGGGTCCTGCATTTCCTTCCATACAAGGCTTCGTAAGGCACCATCCTGATGCTGGACTGGCAGCTGTTGTTATAGGAGAACTCGACCAGGGGTAAGAGCTTCTCCCACGGTTCCCCGCGGTCCAAAATGCACAGCCTCAAAAGATCTTCCAGCGTCCGATTGGTGCGTTCCGTCTACCCATCCGTCTGGGGATGGAATGCGGTGCTGAAGGTCAATCGCGTGCCTAAGTAAGCCTGCACGGATCTCCACTCCCTGGAAGTTAAGCTGCCATCCTGATCCGACACGATCGTCTTAGGTACCCCGTGATATCGAACGAATTGCTCCACAAATCTCTGCACTATTACTCCCACAGAGTCGTCCTTCCTGATCGGAATGAATCTGACCACCTTCGTCAACCGATCGACGATGACCCAAATCGAGTCGTTTCCTGTCCGTGATCGGGGAAGTCCATGAATAAAGTCCATCGCGATGTCTTCAAACTTCCACTCCGGTACCGGGAGTGGTTGCAACAATCCTGTGGGGTTTTTGCACTCCGCCTTCACTAGCTGGCACGCTTCGCAGTGGGTCACAAACTGAGTGATATCCTTCTTCATGCCTGGCCAGTACATAGTCTTCTTCAAGTCCGCAGTCATCTTCGTGCCCCGCAAAACGACCCCTTGGTCTATAGGGGTAATCCCTATAAATCAACGGTTACTTTTCTCGTTGCTCTTACTTACTCTTCTTATTGCTTTTACTTGCTTGCTACTCCTTACTGTTTACTTTTGTTACATACCTGTTTACTTATGTTTAATTATTGTGATACCCATGCCATACCATATTATTTTATTCCTTAGGGTAGATGTCACCTGCTTGATTACGCCCTGCTTTTGGTCCTCCTTTTCACTCCTTTCCACCCGGTGCCTAGGAGCCACGGGTAGAGGGGTGGGAGATTGTTGACTGAGTCTAGTTTGACTGACGGTCATTTGACCATCATATTTTAGGTGCTCCGGATGGGAGACAGGGAACAGCCGCAGGAGACGCAGCACCAGCAGGGTACGATGCAGATGGAGATGTGCTAGTGTAGCTCGGGTGGACAGGCATCCGGATCCGTGAGTGGAGCCGAGTATTAGTAGTTTTACTTTTATGAGTGGATTGTAGTGAGGCTATCTCGTACCGGGCTTAAGCCCATTTTCACTTTCTGGTGTGGACCATTTATTTGTCATGTGATTTCCTCCTTTATTCTATTATGGACTTGGATGCTTACACTTTCATGCATTATATATTCTGTCGATGGTGATCGATTTGGCCGGCGGGATCGGCGTTTTGTGGTGATGACCTTCTGGGGTGCGAAGGTGTCACCGCAATGCGGCGGTTCTGGGCCTAAGACCCCGGTGGTTGTTGCAAAAAGGGGGGGGGGGGTCTTACAAGTGGTATCAAAGCGAAACTTCGATCCGACAGAATGTAGTCCACCAAACATGGGACACCCCGCGCGGGCTTAGTTTGAGGACAAACTAGCAGCGGAAGCAATGGTGTGCCCATGAGAGAAATCACGTGCAATGCTCATCAGTAACAAAGAGTTTTAAGTCAATTTACTAAAATTAAGACCATCTTTTGTAGGGTGCGATGAATCCTCCCCTGCCGCAGGGGACACCTCCAGCACCGAATGTGATTCCACCCCCGCCGGCTCCGACCCCGTTGCAGCAGACGGAGCTGGGACAAACTTTGTGTTGGGTTTCTCTATGAGGATGGCACAACACTTGTGCACGCAGCGGAAGAATAAAAACATCAAGAAAACCCCAAAAGAGATGGGATCGGGCCATGGCAGTTGAATCAAGAAGTTAACATACAACTAGGCAAAATTACCTTGGTGGCGTTGAGTCACAACTCAACGGAGATGATCCAAGCTTCGTGTTCTTGCTGGTGGCGAGTTCTACGTGGAATGATATCCACGTCTCTGCAGAAATCCACACGAGCGGGAGAACACCAACTTTTCCGTCGCACGGATAATCGGGAAGGAGAATGACCACACCTTGCTTTTCCACGGACTGCTATGTCCGCGCCAGGGATAGCAACACCAGCGACGATCGCCGGAGAGGAGGAGGTCGACGGAGCGAGCACGGCGGCAGAACACTTCCGTCGGCGGGATTCGGGATCGGCGGAACGAACGAAGAACGACGTCGCTTTCGTCTCGGTCAAAGGGGTCCGATTCGATCAGATCTAATTCCCGAAAACCCTAAGTATCTATTTATACCAAAGGCATAAACAGACTTAGGAATATCGCTATCCGCAGACCACCCAGAAAATTATGGTTCCAGAATCGGCGAGAATCACCTAGCAGATTCGGTGAGAATCAATCGGCGAGAATCACCTAGGATCGGCGAGAATCACCTAGGATCGACGAGAATCACCTAGGATCGGCGAGTATCAGTCGGCGAGAATCAGAGTACAATACTCGACGATTCACGTCGAACGTGGGTCGACGATACTCGTCGACCCGCGGTCGACTATCGTCGACCCTCGGTCGACTATTCTTACCAATCCTTCAAGGTAACATTTTCTCAACCCGACGATCCTTTAAGGCAACACTTTGCCCATAACCCCATTCAGGTCGGTGATTGGTAACCTTTACCAACACAGTCAATCATCCAACTTCTCCACATCTCTTATGTGCGACCCTGCAGGCTCATATCGCGTTGGCAGTGAGATTACATGTTTGACCACTTCTAGATCACCATGGTAACTCCAACACTTTGACGACCATCTTGGAGGCCTTTAGGGCACAGCAGGCTCCGGCTCCTCAGCCGAACCCCGTAGCGAACTGGTTGAGTGCATTCCGGGGCCTTGTCCCACCATCCTACTTGGGGACAGAGACGGCAGTGCGCACGGAGGAGTGGCTAGACATTATGTATGAGATGTTGATGGGAATACAGTGCCCGGTGGACCTGGCAGTATCATTGGTGGTTTCTTGTCTGGAGTCGCATGCGAAGAGGTGGTGGAAGTCGGTGATGGACACCACTTATGCGGGAGTGAAGATCGCAGACATTACTTGGGAGGAGTTTAGGGCGGCACTACTGGAGCATTTTGTGCCGCAGTCCGCAAGGGATGAATTTGAGGATAGATTCTTGCAATTGAAGCAAGGGAACAGGACAATTCTGAAATATCACCGGTAGTTTACTCATTTGGCCCGGTTTGTGGATTCTTACAAGCTGGATGATGTGGGTTACGCTAAGAGGTTCTCCGTGATGACCTGAGGTAGGCCCTCTTGTTCGTGTATGATCGTACCATGGCCAGGATCTTGGAGATGGCCAAGAAGCTGGAGGCGGACCAGCTTGCAGTCCGGGGTAGGAAGAGACATGGGGATGATGCAGTGCGAGGGAGAAGGGACCCGCAGAGCGGCCGGGTCATGGGAGATGTACAACCCCGTGTCCGGCGAGTAAGATCACCAGGGTCTAGGCAAATCGGGCTGAGGACAATAGGCGAGCTCGGCAGTAAAGGGGGCGAGCCTGAGCTCGGCATCCGTCGACCAGAGATCGACGATCGGCGACCCCGAGTTCGGCATATGCCGAGCAAGACACAACTCGCGTCCTCGCAGTGGAGCTCGGCAGCAGTAGGCGAACAGAACATGCCGAGGTGGCCAAAGCTCCCCAGCTCGCCCGGATGAGTGAGGTACTTTTTACTGTTTTGCCCCCGCTGGTCTGCCCATAGCCCTTCAAAACAGTGGAGTTTGGCTGTTGGCAGACCCAACCAAGGGTTTTCTGGTAATTTCAGGTCAGTTCTTTTGGTTATTGGCAGTCCAGATTTCAAAAACTATAAATAGGACCCAATGGGTACCCCAGAAAGCAAGTTCTTCCCTGTGCTCTCCTGCCCCATTCTTCGAGTGCTTTCTGAGGGTACCTTAGCTCGGCTTCTGGCTAAGGAGGGAAAGCGCTCTGAGATCTTCCGGGTTTGTGGTGGGACCTCCCTGCCGAGCCCTTGGGTCTGTTTCTTCTTGCCTTCTGTTGTTTTTCTTGCAGGAGCAAAGTAGGCGCGAGACCACCCCTTCCCCAAGGGTCGAACTCCACAGGAGACCGGATTCCGGTTTCAACATTTTGGTGCGGTTAGCGTGAACGTGGTCAGCGCAGAAAAGCTTCGGTGAGCTCAATGACGGGAGGACAAGGATCTGACAGGCAGAACTGCCCCCCCCCCCCCCCCCCCCCCGCCTCTCGCAACGGTGGGGATGTTGGAAGACTTCAGGAACGAGGTGCTGGGCCTCGTCAAGTTCGCACTCGGCGCGCGTGCCGAGTGCTCGACTCCGGCAGCCCAGATCGCGGCCGCCCCCTCTTTGGGCGAGGACGCTCCCGGCCGGCGAGCTGGGAAGGAAGTGGCCGAGGAAGGCCGAGGGTGCGAGCTCCCAGGGCGCGAGCTCTTCCCCGGCTCGGCAAGCAGAGGTCGGTTCGGCGAGCTGGGCTCGCGGGACTCGCCAGCTCGCCCAGTGGGGGGAGGCAGTCCTTTCAGCGAGCCGGTCTCCTCAGCTCCAGTCCCAGATGGGTTCAGGGAACCCGAGATGTCTTACTATACCGGGAAGGGAGACCCGGTCCAGCATGTCCAATGGTTCGAGGATGTGGTCTCCATCCGTCAGATGTCGGATGGATTCAAATGCCGACTCTTCGCAATCACCCTCCGGGAGAAGGCAAGGGAGTGGTTCCACCAGCTCCCGGCCAGCTCCATCTACTGCTTCGAGGACCTGCGCCGAGGGTTCATGCTGAGATTCACCACCTCGAAGAGAAGGAAGAAGGAGTCCGAGTCTTTGTTCCACATAAAGCAGGGGGTGAACGAGACGTTGGGGAGCTATGTGGACCGATTCCAGGAGGAGGTTACTCAAGTCCAGGAGATGCCGGGCCATAGTATGATGATGGCTTTTACCCTGGGCCTGCAACAGGGTTTCTTCCGAATGGAGCTGAAGAGAGTTCCCCCTCTCTCCTACGAGGAGTTGATGGAGAGGGCGGCAAGAGAAGTCGACGGGGAGGCGTCGAACCCAGAATTTGCGAGGAAGCTGGCCAGGTGGGCGACTGAAGAGGAAAAGGAGTCGAAGGGAGGAAGAGGACAGGAGGATAGGAGAGGAGACCCCAGGCAGAGGGAGCAGAGGCAGCTCCAGGGGCAGCAACAGCCGAGGTGGGGGCGTCAAGAGCCCGACCGACGGCTAGGATGGAGACCCGAGTGGCAGGGGCAGGGGCCGTAGAGAGGGTATTTCGGAAGGGATCACTACCAGGGGAGACAAGATCAGTTCCACCCCCCGGGATGGAGGTAGGGCCAGAGGCCCCGACTCCCCGATCAAGAAGAGGCCATGGCCATAGCCTTGGGCGCCAGGAGGGGAGCGTGGAGGAGGAGAAGAAGAGAGGTCAGGGTGGAGCTGCCCTATTGTGACTTCCATCAGGAAGAGGGGCATGCCACGACCACCTGTCCGGAGTTCCTCGAGATGAGGGGGAATAGGGAGAAGCAGCAGCAGCAGGGACGGCAGGAAGTGAGGATTGAGGAGGTCCTGCCTCGGGCGGAGGAGGATCTTTGCGAAGACCGGGCGGATGTTAGAACCCGAGGGGGGATTGGAGTGATCCACGGGGGAGTAGGGGTCGAGGCCTCCCGCAAGGCAAGCCTCCACACCATGTACCGGCGAAGCGTCGCCTCCACGTCCCAAACCCCACCCCCGGAGGAGAGGATCACCTTCTTCAGGAGTGATATGCCAGACCATGAGGATCCGTTCTGCGATGCGCTGGTCATCAAGGCGGCCATCGAGAATTTCACCATCTCTCGGATCCTCGTGGATAACGGGAGCTCCGTCAACGTCGTCTTCAAAAAGGCATTTGACGTAATGAAAGTGGAGTCCAAGAGGGTACTGGCCTCAGACGGGCCCTTGTTCGGGTTTTCAGGAGAAAGGAAGGAGGTAGAGGGAGGAGTTAGTCTCCATGTCACCTTGGGGGGGGGGGGCAGTCCCGAAACTGCAAGTTCGTCATTGTGGACGCCCCCAGCAGCTACAACGCCATCTTCGGGAGGCCCCTTATCAGCGCCTTCCGCTGCGTCCCCTCATCTTTCCATCAGTGCTTGAAGTTCAACGCTGAGGAGGTCCAGGTCAGGGTTAGAGGGGACCCAAAGGTGTCGCGGGAGTGTTATGTCACCGCGGTGAACACCATCTCCTGGCAGGAGGGAGCCGAGGAGATGGGGCGAAGGATGGAGGAGGTCGAGCAGGAAGCAGGAGGGGAGGAGCTGGGAGTGAAGGGCTGCGCAGAGGAGGCGGCAGGAGGAGATCTGGAGGAGGTGGCCGAAGTGAGGGCCGTGGGAGGAGAGATGGAGGTAGAGGTCCCCGTTCCGGAGGAAGGGGATGCCGAGGGATGTGGGGAACAATCCGGGCTGGAGGCAGCAGAGGAAGTGGTGGAGCTGGAGGTGCTCACCCGAGGAGGAAGGATGGAGAAGATTCGCGTCAGCGGGGGGCTGACCCCGGAGGACCAAGGCAGGATGCTGGAGTGCATCCAGAAGAACGTGGACATCTTCGCCTGGAACGCCGCGAAGATGCCAGAGGTTGACGCGGATGTGGCTTGCCACCGCCTCAACCTGGACCCAGGAACAAGCCCCGTTCAGCAGAAGAAGAGGTCCACTGCGGACAAGCTGGCGGAGCCTATCAGGGAGGAGGTGGTGAAACTCCTCAAGACCGGCTTCGTGTCTGAGATTCAGTACCCCGACTGGGTCTCCAACGTGATTATGGTTAAAAAAGGGGACGACCGATGGAGGATGTGTATCGACTTTTCCTTACTTAATAAAGCTTGTCCTAAGGACTGTTATCCTTTGCCTCGGATCGACGCGCTGGTTGACTCAGCCGTCGGTTTTTCTGTAATGAGTTTTTTAGATGTTTTTTCAGGTTATTATCAGATCAGGATGCACCCCCCAGGCATCAAGGATGTCTCGTTCATCACAGGGGATGGATGCCACTGCTACAGGATGATGCCATTCTGGCTGAAGAATGCCGTGGCAACCTACCAGAAGATGATGGATAAGGTCTTTAAGGAGCAAAGGGGGAGGAATTTGGAGGTGTATGTAGATGACCTCATGATCAAAAGCCGGGATGTGGACTCCCACCTCCGGGACCTGGAGGAGACCTTCGCCACCCTGCGCAAATACAAGATGCGATTGAATCCCCTAAAATATGTCTTTGGGGCCAGCAGGGGAAAGTTCTTGGGGCACCTCCTTACCCCCGCGGGGGTCGAGCCGAATCCAGATAAGGTCAAGGCTATCTTGGAGCTGGGGTCCCCGCGGAATGCAAAGGAGGTCCAACGGCTGACGGGTAAACTAGCAGGGCTGAGTCATTTCCTTTCGCGGGCAGGGGAGAAGTGCTCCCCCTTCTTCAAAACACTAAGGGGTGGTCAGTTGTTTGAATGGACCAAGGAGTGCGAGGAGGCGTTCCAGGCCCTCAAAGTGTAGTTGACACGGGCTCCGCTGCTCCAAGGGCCGAAGGAGGGGGAGGACCTGTTTTTATATCTCGGAGTCGGGGTGGAGGCCTTGAGCTCCGTCTTGGTTCGTGAAGAAGGGAAGAGACAGCTCCCAATTTATTACGTGAGCCGGGTCCTGAGGAAGGCCGAGCTCAGATATCCGATTTTGGAGAAGCTAGCCTTCGCACTGATCATCTCGGCTCGGAGGCTACGACCTTACTTCCAAGCACACTCAATCCGAGTGGTGACCGACCATCCCCTCCGCAACATCTTCGAGGGGGTGGAGCATTCAGGCAGGTTGGCTAAGTGGTCGGTGGAGCTGAGCGAGTTCGACGTCTCCTTCGTTCCGCGGCTCTCAATCAAAGCTCAGGCGATGGCCGACTTCTTGGCCGACTATGTGGTTGAAGTAGCGGAGGAAGAGCTCACCCGCCCGACTCCTTGGAAAGTGAGGGTGGACGGAGCCTCAGGGAGGCATTCCCTTGGAGTGGGGGTCATCCTAGAAAGCCCTCAAGGGACCCGAATCGAGCAGACTGTGGTGGTACACTTCCCCATTACCAACAACCAGGCCGAGTACGAGGCCGTGATAGCAGGGCTTCGCCTGGCCAGGGAGCTTGGGGTGTCGGATGTGGAGGTCCTCACGGACTCCATGGTAGTAGCTTCCCAAATCAACGGGGAGTTCGAGGCGAGGGAGCCCACCCTGCGATCATACTTGGCCAAGGTGAAGGGGGTCATTGGCACTTTTCAAACTTTCACCATCCGACACGTGCCCAGGGAAGAAAATGAACAAACCGATCAGCTGACGAAGCATGGTCCCCAGGTGGGGGGCACCATCACCGACCTGTTCCGCCCCTCCATCGAAGAAGGAGAGCTCATGGAAATCGATCAGCAAACTTCGTGGATGGATCCAGTCGTGGTTTTCCTCTCCACAAGAGAGTATCCGGAGGGGGTAGATAAGAAGAAACTGAGGCACAAGTCAGCATATTACCTCCTCCAGGACGGACAACTATACAGGAAGACCCTCTCAGGGATGCTAGCCCGCTGCGTGACCGAGGGAGAAGCGTGAAGTATCTTGGAGGAAGTCCACTCCGGGGAATGTGGGAGTCACTCCGGGAGTCGGACCCTGAAAGGGAGGATAGTCAGGCAAGGGTATTTCTGGCCCACCCTGGGCCGAGACGCCGCTGAGTTCGCAAGAAGATGTCATAAGTGCCAGCTGTTTGCCCCTCTCCAGCTACAGCCAGCCCAGCGACTCAGAAGTATCACGACCCCATGGCCCTTTGCAATTTGGGGAATGGATTTGGTTGGGCCATTCCCCCAAGCCAGCGGTCAGAGAAGGTTCCTCCTAGTAATGATTGACTACTTCTCAAAGTGGATGGAGGTGAAGGCATTGGCCAAGGTGACCTCCCAGGTAATCAGGAACTTTATTTGGGGAGAGATCATCTGTCGCCATGGGCTGCCCCAGGCCATCGTCACGGACAACGGGCCCCAATTCGGCAGTGCCGAGTTCACAAGCTTCTGTGAGCAGCTTGGAATCGACCTCAGGTTCGCCTCAGTCCATCACCCCAGGAGCAACGGGCAGGTGGAGGCCACAAACAAGATCATCGTCAACCTCCTCAAGAAGAAGGTGGAGAATTTGAAGGGGAGCTGGGTGGAGCAGCTCCCTGCGGTTCTTTGGGCACTAAGGACCACCCCCAACACGGCTACGGGAGAAATCCCCTTCAAACTCTCCCATGGATGCGAGACAATGCTCCCCGTAGAATTTGAAGTCCAAACACCGCGAATCATGGCGGCGAAAGAAGGCCGCGAGGAATGGCAAGCGGAGAATGAGGAGGAACTGAGGCTCTCCCTTGACATGGTGGAAGAGGTGAGGGACCTTTCTGCTATCCGGCAGGAGGAGGTGAAAAGAAGAATGGCCAAGTACTTTGACAAGCATGTCAGGGTCAAGCAGTTCGTGGAAGAGGACTTGGTGCTGAAGAAGGTGGATGCAGCAGGGAGGTCAGCATCCGTAGGGAAGCTCAATCCCAGCTGGGAGGGACCATTCATTATAAAAGTAGTCTTGGGGTCAGGAGGCTATCGACTCCAAAATGTAGAGGGCGAGACCCTGAGTCTCACCTGGAGTGGTGACGACCTAAAATGATTTTTCCCCTGAAGCATGTAAGCAACACTTTGATTATAATAAATTCCTTCAACTCTATAATATTACCATAGCTAGCCTGTATAGAGGAATGTAATGTATCTTGGACCCCGAGCAGATCCCGCTGCCAGGCTCTCACCTAGCTGGAAGGGCTGGAAGTCACTCGGTGTCATCCTTGGCCTCGAGCAGATCCCGCTGTCAGGCTCTCACCTAGCTGGAAGGGCTGGAAGTCACTCGATGGTGTTGGTAGTGGACCCCGAGCAGATCCCGCTGTCAGGCTCTCACCTAGCTGGCAGGGCTGGAAGTCACTCGGTGTCATCCTTGGCCTCGAGCAGATCCCGCTGTCAGGCTCTCACCTAGCTGGCAGGGCTGGAAGTCACTCGATGGTGTTGGTAGTGGACCACGAGCAGATCCCGCTGTCAGGCTCTCACCTAGCTGGCAGGGCTGGAAGTCACTCGGTGTCATCCTTGGCCTCGAGCAGATCCCGCTGTCAGGCTCTCACCTAGCTGGCAGGGCTGGAAGTCACTCGATGGTGTTGGTAGTGGACCCCGAGCAGATCCCGCTGTCAGGCTCTCACCTAGCTGGCAGGGCTGGAAGTCACTCGGTGTCATCCTTGGCCTCGAGAAGATCCCGCTGTCAGGCTCTCACCTAGCTGGTAGGGCTGGAAGTCACTCGATGGTGTTGGTAGTGGACCCCGAGCAGATCCCGCTGTCAGGCTCTCACCTAGCTGGCAGGGCTGGAAGTCACTCGGTGTCATCCTTGGCCTCGAGCAGATCCCGCTGTCAGGCTCTCACCTAGCTGGCAGGGCTGGAAGTCACTCGATGGTGTTGGTAGTGGACCCCGAACAGATCCCGCTGTCAGGCTCTCACCTAGCTGGCATCCTTGGCCTCGAGCTGTCATCCTTGGCCTCGAGCAGATCCCGCTGTCAGACTTGGCCTCGAGCAGATCCCGCTGTCAGGCTCTCACCTAGCTGGCAGGGCTGGAAGTCACTCGATGGCGTTGGTAATGGACCCCGAGCAGATCTCGTTGTCAGGCTCTCACCTAGTTGGTAGGGCTGGAAGTCACTCGGTGTCATCCTTAACCCCTAGCAGATCCCGCTGTCAGACTCACCTAGCTGACAGGGCTGGGGGTCACTCGATGGTGTCGGCCTTGAAATCGTTAGATACGGGTCAAAGTCTCAGTGACAGGGGGCAAAGGGGAAAAGGTTCTGTCAGGGCGAGCTTGGGCTCGACAAACCCAGCTCGGCATGATCAAGAAGGCAAGCCAGGCTGGAGGACTCTGCATGAGCGAGTATGGACTCGTCATTCCCGGCCCGGCATTGACGAGTGGAACGCGAGCCCGGGCCTCGCCAAAGGAAAGCAAGCCAGACCGGGGCACCTCGCCCCCTTTGCCCATTAGACTTGAAAAAATTTCTCCTTTTTCGGGCTCAACCTGGATGGCTCGCGTGCGAGTGATGGTGGCGTGATAAGGGTGGAGAGCAACTCGCCCCCGAATCGTTTGGGGCTCGGCGAACACTCAAAATGCGTCCACTCGCGGGGGCGCTCTCATAACCCCTCTACTCGCGGAACCTGTCTCGGGGAGGTCACGGGGAGAAGCACTCGCATAAATTCAGAGCACGACAAACATAGTAAAGAAAGAACAGAAAAGGAAATGACACCGGTATGATCAAAAACTTTCATTAGCTGTTTACAAAAAAAGTAATTACATGGGGGGGCTCGCCTCGGCGAGTGAACAAAGAAAAAAGAAAAAAGAAAACAAAAGTGCAGGCTACCCTCAGGCCTCGCCCCCTCCGTCGGACTGGTCCTCGCCATCACCCGAAGGATCCTGGAAGCTCTTCCCGAACATTGCGTCCAGGCTGTCTTCCTTCTCGCTGGGCGGCGTCGCCGGAAACAGGCTCGGCATCAGGTCCCGAGCCGAGATCCCCTCGCATCCCTCCACCAGCACCCCAGAATCCTTCATCATCTGGAGAGTGCACTCAGAGGCTTGGATGTAGTTGATCCGCAATCTCTCGACGAGGTCGGCCTCGCCAAAGATCCGCGGGCTTTTGTAGGGGAGGGTAGGTTCGATGTCGTGCGGCGGGAAGAAGATCTCCGCCTGGTGACGCACCTCGCCGAGGAGGTGCTGGTTCTCCCCCTTCAGCTTTGTGTTCGCGCCCTCCAACTCGGCAAGGCGTGCGCGCAGCCGGCCGATCTCCTCCCGCTTCTCAGCGTTGCGAGCCTGGAGCTCCCCTGCAGCGTCGGCATCCGCGGCCAGTAGTGCACGCAGCTGGCTGACCTCCTCCCCCAGCTTAGAGTTACGAGCCTGAAGCTCGCCCGCCGCCTTGGCATCCTGGAAAAGAGTCCATTTAGCAGCAACACAAAATTTTCTAAGTAAAAGAGAGGAGCAGCGCTTGACACTTACCAACCCGCCGGCGGCTTGGGCGAGTAAACCCTCCGCTATACCGAGCCGCCTCGCCTGGTCGGTGACCTTGTCCTTGGCGAGGTCGCGAGCCTGCTCGGCCTTTTCGAGTTGGTGGCTGAGGGCAAAACTGCGGCGAGCCAGCATGTGATGCAGCTCCAAGGTCCGCAGGTGGGACTGCACGGCCGAGCTGCCGCAGGGTCATCCTCTTGTAGGCCTCGACATCCTCCCGGCCATATAGGCCGAAGCCGAGGGCGTAGGCGTGACCGGTGGCAGGCTCGCGGTCGTGCCAGGAGGGGTGCAGAGTGGAGACAGAGACTCGATGAGCGAGCTCGTCCCACTGCAGCATGGGCTCGCCCGCCGAATCCTTCCAGCGCGCGCCGAAGTTGAAGAGGGGGTGTTGCTTCGGCGGCGCGCGCTCGCGGGCGGTCCTCTTCGCCGCTGGAGGAGGGGAGATCGCCGCCGTGGTAGAGGGGCCCTCGCCGCCTTTCCGCCCCTTGCTGGTTGTCTCCTTCAGCGGGCTCTCCGGCGACGTGTCGGGAGGGGTCTCCGACGAGCTAATATATTTGGGGCTGGGCTGTTATTGTTGTTGTTGTTGCCCCCGCGGAGCCAGCAGGGCCCTCCGCATCTTCTTTATCTGTCGGTGGCCGAATGGCGGGTTCGAGCCCGCGCCCTCAGGTCTCCTCTTGCTGGAAGAAGGTTGCAAGAGGGCCGCCTCATCTCGGCAAGCCGTCGCCGCCGCCCTCTCGCGAGCGAGAGGGTCGATATGGAGCCCCGGATCCGCTAACGGCGGGTTCACGGGGATTATTCGCTCCCCTGCAGGAAAACACTTAGAAAAGTTAGGAGTCCAGCAACGATATGACGAGTAAGGCGGACAGGCGAACTCGGCAAGATGAGGAGAATAGCATACCTTCGCCGGGCAGAACGGGGGGGGGGGAGCGCGTCGAGGCCCCTCCGCAGGAAGGCGACCTCGAAATCTTTGTGGAGGAAGAATTTGTGGAGTTCGGCGTCGTTGTCGGACACGGCCGGCGGGCGGTACACCTCCTCGCCTTTTTGTTGCGGCGAGTAGGGGATGTTGTCGAGATCGCCCTTGATGAAGGCGATCTTGGTCATCCAGGTATGGTGTTTGTTCGCGATCTCGCGAACTTTGATCAAGGAGCCGCCAAAGTAGGCGACCCCGTCCGGCGTCGCCTTGTAGGAGAAGAGCTTCCTGAACACCGTTAGGTTGAACTCGATCTTCTCCCGCCGGAGGTAACTCGCGAACGCCACCATCATCAGGATGACGTTGGAGTTCAGCTGCGCGGGGACGGCCCCGTAGTACTTCAAGATTGCCGGATCTCCGGCCACAAGGGAAGGCGCAACCCCACCTCGAAGTGCGAGATGGAGAATGCGAGCTCATCTTCATAAAAGGTGTTGATGGCCTCGCCCGGATTCGGCCTGCGCGCCTCGAAGCCCGACGGCACGCGCTCCGCCACGAACTCAGCGAGCTCCTCCTCGCCGGTGTGCCCCTCGAAGAAGCAGTATTCAGTGAAGTGCTGCGCGCACTTGGAGCGGCCATCGGCATCTGGGTTGGTCTTGCCCATATTCGCAGGAAAAAAGCACTACGCGAGCAGGGAAAGAAGAGAACACATAGAGAGGGAAGAAGCAAAACAATAAAGGCATAGTACGGGGGGTAGGTGAGAGGTGGGGGGGGGGCTATTTATAGGAAAAGAAATCTGAGGCAGGCTGTCCAATCAGCGCAGCTCGCTGCCCCAGCTCGCCACCCCAGCTCGCCGACTTCCGGCGCATCCCATCCAAGGCTAAGTCAAACATTGCAGCATTTTATTTAAGCAACATGACCAAGAATATTCTAAGACTTATTTATTACAGAAATAAAGTTCGGGATTTAAAGGAGCAGGGCGCGCAAGCAGGGAGGGCATCGGGATGCGAGTGCCGGTCGGCTCGGCAAAGGAGCCCACTGACCTACCTACCCCGGCCTCGCGACCCCCGCCCCCCAGGCTGCCGCGCGCGGAGCAGCTCGCGGATCCTTCCGGAATTCCTCTGCACAACCGAGAGACCGTCATCTATCTCGTCCAGGAGCCGGGAGGGGGACATTAGCTCGCCAGCTTGGCTGCGGCGAACCTCATCAGTAAGACGCGCGTAGTCACGCTGCAGCGTCTCGTTGACCCCCTGCACCTCGCGGAGTCCGCACACCAGCTTTTTGAGGAGCTTGACCTCCCTCCTCGTCAACTCGCCTTGATCCACATCAGGACCCAGGTAAGAGTCCAGCGAGCTCGGGGAGGGGAGGGGAGAGTAGTGGGCTGACCGCGAGGATTCCTCGGCAGCCGATTGACTGGGAAGAGCTGTGAAGACAGGTATTAGCAAAAAGAGCAAAAACTTATGAAGCAAGGAGTCAAGCATGACTGACCTGAAGAGCTCGGCGGTTCAAAGGAGATGCGGGGAGGAATGAACCTCAGATCCTTCCCGCGACCTGGGCCGCGAGCCCCCGACGAGATGAGCTCGAATCCCGGGGTGGGAATGGTCCCTAGACCCTCCCCCGCGGCCACGTCAATTTGGCGAGGAGGGGGGAACCCGCTGGCGAATTTGGCCTCTGCGAGCTCACAGGCAGGATCCCAAAGAGAAGCGGCGGATCCCGGGGATGGCTGTCCGGTGCCGAGAATCGCGAGGTGGCGAGCGTGGCCTCGCCTCGCGGCGTGGGGTCTCGCGTTACGACGCCCTCGCCATCTGGTTGACCGTCCAGGTCGTCGCCAACCACGACAACTTCTCTATCCTTCTCCAGAATAGTTCGGGTGGAAGAGCCGGTCTCGCAAGCCAGGGTGGCCCTCAGGTCGTTGAAAATGGGCTCAGCCGCCTCAGGGAATGGCTTTTACTTCTTGGAACTGGGCTCGACAGAGTCGGTTTGGGGAGCTTTCGCGGGGACCGCCGTCAGAGCGGCAACGCGAGCCGCGGAGGCCTGGCTGGCTCGGTCTATGCGCTCTTGGATCTCCTTAGGAAGAGGCATCTTGGCAGGGCAGCAGAGGGAATGGCAAGAGTCAGGCAGTTGGGCAGGTGCACATATATATAGCCGCAGGTGGCCCCCACCAAAAGATTCCCTCCAACTCGCCAACCAGTGCTGGCCGCACACTTGAGGTTGGATGTTTCTTTCCGAGCTTTGACAAGCTCGAAAAGAGCGGAGATTGTGTACAACCCAGTGTCCGGCGAGCAAGATCACCAGGGTCTAGGCAAATCGGGCTGGGGACAATAGGCGAGCTCGGCAGTAAAGGGGGCGAGCCTGAGCTCGACATCCGTCGACCAGAGATCGACGATCGGCGACCCCGAGTTCGGCATATGCCGAGCGAGACACAACTCGCGTCCTCGTAGTGGAGATCGACAGCAGTAGGCGAACAGAACATGCCGAGGCGGCCAAAGCTCCCCAGCTTGCCCGGATGAGTGAGGTACTTTTTACTGTTTTGCCCCCGCTGGTCTGCCCATAGCCATTCAAAACAGCGGAGTTTGGCTGTTGGCAGACCCAACCAAGGGTTTTCTGGTAATTTCAGGTCAGTTCTTTTGGTTATTGGCAGTCCGGATTTCAAAAGCTATAAATAGAACCCAAGGGGTACCCCAGAAAGCAAGTTCTTCCCTGTGTTCTCCTGCCCTATTCTTCGAGTGCTTTCTGAGGGTACCTTAGCTCGGCTTCTGGCTAAGGAGGGGAAGCGCTCTGAGATCTTCCGGGTTTGTGGTGGGACCTCCCTGCCGAGCCCTTGTGTCTGTTTCTTCTTGCCTTCTGTTGTTTTTCTTGCAGGAGCAAAGTAGGCGCGAGACCACCCCTTCCCCAAGGGTCGAACTCCACAGGAGACCGGATTCCGGTTTCAACAGGAGAGATAAGGAACAGGGATCAATCCCGCCAGGAGGAAAGGCAGGAACCAAGGGAGCAGGCAGTGCTGGCTCCGCAACTGCTACAGATGAGGGAGGTGCCCAGGATATGGCAGGGACCACCCCCACCATAGCTGTGCTATCACTGCCATCAGCCAGGGCACATTCAGAGTAATTGCCCTATGAGGAATGGGGCCACACCTGCTACACAGGGTGTCCCACCAGCTCACCAGATGGAAGGTCGTGGACGTGGTCGCGGACGCAGATTTCAGGGCGGTGAACACAGGCAGGATGGGGAGCAGGTCCATGCTCTGGATTTAGCGCAGCCCCGGAACCCAAACAGGGTTATTGCAGGTATGAGAGTAATTTATAGTATTCATGTAGAATAATTACACAACCTAGGTTAGAAAACTTTAAACCTAAGCTGTTTTTCCTTTAACTAATTTAGGAATAGTGAGGACGTGCGGCAAACCTGCCCGTACCCTGTTCGACACGGGGGCATCACACAACTTTGTGTCAGGGGATTTCATCAAGTATTTGGGCCAAATTCGATACTATACAGGAGAGGCCAGGAGGGTATGTCTCCCCAATGGGATGGAGATCCAGTCCACAGAGAAGTGCCTCCTGACGGTTACCATAGACGGGGTAACACTCGAGGCCCTGACGACGATCCTGAGAATGCTGGACTTCGACCTTGTCTTGGGCATGACATGGCTTGTCTGGAACCATGCCCAGATTGACTGCCCGGCGAGGAGGGTCGTGCTGATACACAGCGACACTTATGCGACATTCGAAGGTACTACTCCGGTTTCCCGCCACCTCCTTTCATCTATTCTGGCCATCAAGGCCCACATGCGGGGAGACGAGGTATATCAGGTGCTGTTCGAGATGACTGAGGAGAAGGACCCGATTGTTAGCATTCCGGTGGTCTGTGACTACGCCGATGTATTTCCGGAGAAGCTGCCAGGACTGCCTCCGCAGAGGGAGAAGGACTTTCAGATTCAGTTGGTTCCAGGGGCTAAGCCGGTATCCAAGGCCCCTTATCGGATTGCCCCAAGGGAGCTGGCAGAATTTCAGACACAGTTGTAGGAGTTGGTGGAAGCAGGATTCGTCATACCGAGTTCCTCGCCATGGGGAGCTCCGATCCTATTCGTGAAGAAGGATGACACTCTTCGCCTGTGCATCGACTACCGATCACTAAACAGGCTGACCGTCTGAAATACCTATCCGCTCCCAAGGATAGACGAGTTGTTCGATCAGCTGGAGGGAGCCCATTATTTCTCGAAGCTGGACTTGAGGTCATGCTACTACCAGCTGCGGATCCAGGAGGAGGATATTCCGAAGACGGCTTTCAGTAGCAGATATGGACTATATGAGTTCATCGTGATGCCCTTCGGGCTCACGAATGCTCCATCAGCGTTTATGAGCCTCATGAACTGGGTCTTTGAGACTTATTTGGATGTGTTTGTCATAGTATTCATAGATGACATCCTTATCTACTCTAGGACGGAGGAGGACCATGCACGACACCTGACACTGACTTTGGAGAGATTGCGGGAGCATCGCCTCTATGCAAAGTTCAGCAAGTGTCAGTTCTGGTTGAAGGAGGTGACTTTCCTGGGCTACATTATCAGTGGAACTGGGTTAGCGGTGGACCCTGCAAAGGTACAGGCAGTCAGGGATTGACCACCACTAAAGATGGCAACGGACGTGCGGAGTTTCCTGGAGCTTGCCGGTTATTACCGGAAATTTGTGGAGGGGTTTTCTCGGATCGCCCTTCCACTCACTTCGTTGACGAAGAAGGACATACTCTTTGTATGGATGCCACAGTGTGAGGCGGCCTTCCAGGAGTTAAAGAACGGACTCATCTCAGCCCCTATTCTGGCCCTTCCATCTGGGAAGGAAGGATTCCAGGTGTATACCGACGCATCATATCAGGGGATGGGAGCGATGCTGATGCAGAACGGACACGTCATAGCATATGACTCCCGCCAGTTGAAGACCCATGAGAAGAACTATCCAGTGCACGACCTGGAGATGGGAGCAGTTGTATTCGCATTAAAGATATGGCGACACTACCTCTACGGAGTCCACTGTGATATATACTCAGATCATAAGAACCTTAAGTACGTGGACACGCAGAAGGAACTGAATATCAGGCAGAGGCGGTGAGTGGAGTTTCTATCTGACTATCAGTACGAGATGCACTACCACCCGGGGAAGGCGAACGTGGTAGCAGATGCACTGAGTAGGAGAGTCGCCACAGCGGGAGCAGAGCCTTAGCTGATGTCTATGGAACTGCTACAGAGACTAGAGGACATGCACATTACTCTGGTGTTGTCTGACGACCCTGAGCTCTATGAGGAGTACTTGGCCGCGATGGGCGTCACCGATGACATCAGAGACCGAGTCAGAGAGGGACAGAGGCAGGATGCCAAGTTAGAGCCCATCTTCCAGGCCATAGAGGCATGCACTACAGGAGACTACACACTGAGGGATGACCTAGTGTGCTTCAGAGGACAGGTGTATATACCAGAGGGAGGTCAGATTCAGGAGGACATTATGACAGAGGCGCACTGCAGCTGGTATTCTATGCACCCGGGGATCACAAAGATGACGGCTGATTTGAAAAAGACTATGTTCTGGCCAGGCATGAAGAAGGATGTCACTTACTTCGTGACTCATTGTGAGACATGTCAGCTAGTGAAGGCGGAGTGCAGGAACCCCGCAGGACTGTTGCAGCCACTCCCGGTGCCGGAGTGGAAGTTTGATGTCATAGCCATGGACTTCATACATGGGCTTCCCCGGTCTCGGACAGGGAACGACTCGATCTGGGTGATCGTTGATCGGTTGACGAAGGTGGTTCAATTTATACCGATCAGGAAGGACGATTCAGTGGGGGTACTTGTGCGGAAGTTTGTGGAGCAGTTTATTTGCCACCATGGAGTGCCCAGGTCAATAGTGTCAGATCGTGATGGGCGGTTTACATCCAGGGAGTGGCGGTCAGTTCAGGCATACTTGGGCACCCGACTGACCTTTAGCACAGCCGTCCACCCTCATACGGACGGGCAGATAGAGCGCACAAATCGGACATTGGAGGACCTGCTACGTCTGTGCATTCTAGACCGAGGAGAGCCATGGGAGAAGATGTTGCCACTGGTAGAGTTCTCTTACAACAACAGTCATCAGGCCAGTATAGGTTTGGCCCCCTACGAGGCTCTATATGGACGGAGGTGAAGGACTCCCCTGTCATGGATACAGGAAGAGGACCCAAAGGTCCTGAGCTCAGAATTTGTGGAGGACACCGAGGCCCAAGTGAGACTGATATGAGACCGGATGTTGGAGGCGCAGAGCAATCAGGCCAAATATTATGACGCGCGGCATCGACAGGTGGAGTTTCAGGTAGGAGACAGAGTGTTTTTGAAGATACGGCCGATGCACGGAGTCTCTCGAGTTCGCGGGCGGAGGAAGAAGCTCAGCCCAAGATACATGAGGCGCTACAGGATCCTGGAGCGGATCGGCCCCTTAGCATACAGGCTGGAGCTGCCGCCATAGATGGAAGGCCTGCACGATGTTTTCCATGTCTCCTCCCTCACGAGGGCCCTATTACGTCCAGAGCAGTAGATAGACACCACAGATGGGCTAGTAGCATCTGACCGGTCAGTGCATATAGAGCAGGTCCGAATTGATGACATGGGAATGCAGGTCTTACGC
This sequence comes from Platanthera guangdongensis, assembly GCA_039583875.1. Classification (NCBI taxonomy): domain Eukaryota; kingdom Viridiplantae; phylum Streptophyta; class Magnoliopsida; order Asparagales; family Orchidaceae; genus Platanthera; species Platanthera guangdongensis. The sequence goes on along the minus strand of CM077163.1, from coordinate 44,675,940 downwards.
CGTAAGAAGGTCCCACGGGTCAAGGTTCTTTGGAGAAATCACGGCCAGGAGGAGCACACTTGGGAGCCCCAGGACTTGATGCAGCAGCGGTACCCGGAACTCTTCGGTCAGGTATTACTCTCAGCCTTTCGGGATGTTACAATTTTTCTTGCATCCTTGAAACCCCGTAGGCCTAACTAGAATTTCGAGGACGAAATTTTTTTGTTATATATTGGTATTTGTAACATCCAATTTTCGACTAGACCCCCAAGAGTGGTTTTGGTCGTGTCCAAACCCTAGGAAGCCCAAGGGACCAAGTGAAGAAGGCCAAGGTGAAAATCACCTTGGTCTGCCTATAGCTCAGCCTTATATCAGCAAGGGGAAGTCTGAACCATCAGATCCTCTAGAAAGAAATAAACAGCCACACAAATTCCCTAAAAACAACTCTTCCGAGTCTGACACGCCCGTGTCGGCCCAGACACGCCCGTGTCACCAGGCGTGTCGTCGGCCCGACGATCGTCGAGCTCAGATTGACGATCGTCGAGTTCAATTCGTAGAACAGGGGGAACACGCCCCCGACACGCCCGTGTCGCCAGACGTGTTGTCAGCCCGACGATCGTCGAGCTCAGGTCGATGATCGTTGAGCTCAATTCATAGAACGGGGGGGGGGGGGGGGGGGGCACACGCCCCCGACACGCCCGTGTCTCCAGGCGTGTCGTTAGCCCGATGATCGTCGAGCTCAGGTCGACGATCGTCGAGCTCAATTCGTAAAACAGGTGGGGGGAACACACCCCCGACACGCCCGTGTCGCCAGACGTGTCGTCAGCCCGACGATCGTCGAGCTCAGGTCGAAGTTCGTCAAGCTCATTTCGTAGAACAGGGGGGAACACGCCCCCGACACGCCCGTGTCGCCAGGCGTGTCGTCAGCCCGACGATCGTCGAGCTCAGGTCGACGATCGTCGAGCTTAATTCGTAGAACAGGGGGGGGGAACACGCCCCCTTCACACCCGTGTGGCCAGGCGTGTCGTCAGCCTAACGGTCGTCGAGCTCCGGTCGATGATCGTCGAGCTCAATTCGTAGAACATGGGGGGGAGGGGGAACACGCCCCCGAAAAGCCCGTGTCGCCAGGCGTGTTGTCAGCTCGATGATCGTCGAGTTCAGGTCGGCGATCGTCGAGCTCATGTCGACGATCGCCGAGCTCATTTTGTAGAACAGAAGGGAACACGCCCACCCGACACGCCCGTGTCGGATGATACACGCCCGTGTCACAGCTGTGTCACCATGCGTGACACGACGGTTCTGGGAAGAATCGCCGTGAGGAGGAGAGAGAAATGAGGATGGAGCGGGAAGGAACGGTTCGTCAAAAGCCACATTTAATGGCTGAATTTAATTTCCCAGGGAAGGGGAGAAGTTTCCAGCCATTTCCCCTGGCCATCAGACCCAATTCAGCCCCCCCTCCTCCATGGCCGAGCCTAGTCATTAATGGCTTTGAAGGACTTTAATGATCCAGCCCCTCCTCTCCCAATCTGAGGCTTTAAACACCACCAGTGAGTTGAGAGGAGGCTTTCCCAATCCTTACCCAAAGAAACCGAGCCTCCCCACCTTGCTGTTGCAAAAGCCGAGCGACACAACCTTCAGAAATGGCTTCCCGGCAATCTTCCCGACTTCAGGCCGCCGGCAAGGTCCAATCCTTCTACTCTTTATGCATGCTAGATCTAGACTTGTTTAGGTAGAGAAATCGGGCTCAATTGAGCCTGATTAGGAGCTTGTATTTCAGATTTTTCATGGAAAAATGGAGGTGTTGAGTTCGCCGGAAACCGCCGCCTTCGGCAGCATGGTCTCCGCCTAACGCTAGCCACCACCTCAACAGAGGTGGTGGCCGGCCAGGGAGGTGGTCGGAGTGGCCGGAAAGTTGGCTGAAAGAGGCTCCAGGTCGGGCCAATCTTCCCCCTTGGCTGGAGGTTGAGGATGAACGGATGTCGTCCGTTTTGATCAAGTGTTTTAATGATATTAATTATTCCTGGAAACTATTAACAATATATGGTTTTAATTACTAAAAATACTTAGAGACCTCTACTGCAAAAGTGTTTAACATGAAAAATGTAGCCCTTGATGTCTAGTGTAATTTAAAATTGGTTTCATCCAATTTGGATCCCTGGTTAGACCACAACACGCATTTTGGTGCAATCTATCCATAGGGCTGTCCAGAGATTAAAATGAATGCCCACTCTTCGTCCCTTGTCCAAATGACCTGAAATTTGGGCAAGGGCTTACCCTTTGCCATACCTAGAGTTTATCCAAAAATGGGAATTTTTGGAGACACTTTGCCTAAGGTTTTTGTTTTAATTTAATAAAGTTAGAGTAATTTATTTAAGTGGTCAAATGACCTCCAAACCTTCCCAAATTTTGGTGAGTGGTCCCTGGCTATAAAACCTAACTCTGTACAAAATTTCAACTAATGTGGATGAGTTTTGGGTAGGAAATCACCTATCCTTAACTAGACATTAATGAGGCGTTTTTGAGTAAAAAGTGCACTAAGAGTTTGGAACGGTCAAATCACCTCAACAGAGGCTAATATTTTGACCACTAACTTAGAAGGGTTATTATAACCCACTTAGAGACAAATGGTGTGGTTTAGGGTTAAATTACCCTAGGATCCAAAACTCAAACCCTAAAGGGAGGGTTTTGAGGGTTGTGAAGGACCTGTGGGCAAATGCCCTCGTATTGCCTTGAAACTCAGTAGAGTCGACGTTAGCATAATATAAATCATCTGGAGGGAATCTCGAAGGATTTGGAGATAGGTCGAGACCTCAAAACCCTAACCTTAGTTTTAGGGTAAAATCTCAAATGAGTAAAATCAGTCACTAAACATTATTTAAAAGCTCTGAAACTCGGGTAGAGTGAGTTTTGGAATGGGAAGAACCTATAGCAATTTTACTGGAATTTTATGATGTTTATTTCTAGCACTTTATTCGTAAAGTTTGCTATAGCCCTAACTGACATTTTAATTATTTAGATCTTTCTGTTCATTTAAACCCCATGAAATCTTGGTAGTAAGTGTTTTAGCTCAGAATGGTTGCTCCTGAATTTTTGTATAATTTAGAGTTGAGTAAATCTAGTACTTCATTCACAAATGTTTAAAAGGGGTTTTATGGTTTAAAAATTAATTATGGATGATATTGCTGTTGAAAAATTATGAGACTTAGGAATTGAGATTTTCAGGCCATTATATGCTTGTAGACATTTATTCATGATTTTTAGAATCTACACTTTTTTACATGTCCACCTTATGGAGATTTTTGATAATTGATTTATTTTGAGATTAATACTTGCTGAAATAATATGAAACTTGGCCAATGCTATTTTTAAGCTTGTATCTGCATGATATAATTAATTTATAATTTCTGGATGGATATTTTCTGTACTTGGTTCATAAATAACGAAAGATAGAAAATATTGCTAAAATAGTTTTAGTGCCCTTTTGTTGATAGAAAAATTATGATACTTTGGATTTACCATATTGAGATTACATAATATTTATAATAATTTTTGTTGGACATCTTTCATGAGTACCTAGGGTATTTCATGTTCAAACCGGTAGCCTTGGAATTTTTGAGGAAATTAATTAAATGCCGGATAAATTAGAAAAATTATGATTCTCTGATTTTAGACTAAACTTGTTATGATATACCTCTGGTAAATATTATAGGAGATTTGGAAGACAAATCAGAGTACCTCCTTTATATATCTCATATAGTATAGGGTGGTCTGCATATAGTAACCGCGAAAACTGAACTAGAGTGGGTAAGGAATTTGAAGAGTTGAATCCTTAGTAGGTTGCTGGTTTGGGTAAATAAATGAGAGACCTGATCAAGGGTAGAAATCAATAACAATAAGTGTCTTGCGAAAGTGAGCTTTGGGCGTAATCCCATCATAATTCCTAGTGCCTTCGAGAGCCCTTCACGGGGAATACCTTGGGCAGTACTGGGCTAACGTAAACCTTAGGAATAATTTGGGCAAGAGTAACCCTAAAAATAGTTTCACCTTACACTCACACCTGTACACGTAGGGAGATGTATTGGTAGAGAAAGGATAGCGTAGGCCCGTGACCTAAGGGCTTACTGGTAGAGTTAAATGGACTCGGTGTTGATTTGGAAGTCCGGGGAGTTGGATGCTCGGGGACTCGGAAAAAGGAGACTTGATTAGTCCAGGGAGTCGTGGGCTCGGGAACATGGTGAACTAGTAGGCTTGGTATTCTAAAGAGCTGGAGGCTCGGTACTATAATTAGATACAAACTATCATGGTTGCATGTGCATAATAGTGGTGGGTCCTCGGTATTGGACGATCAATCACACCGTCATCGGTACGTTGACTCGGGAGACTAGCTGGTTTACTAGGAATAGTACGAAAACATACGTGAGGGGCTAGACGGGGTAGTGTGATTACCAGTCTAGGAGTGGAGAGGCCCAACCCACTGTCTCTGTTTTGCCACGGCGGAGGCTCCTGAGAGTTTAGCTAACTGCAAAAAGGGTAACTAAAGGTCTGTGCGCATAGAGTCGTGTGTGTGAGTTGCACTTGCATGTCATAGCTTAATCATTGCATTTAACCCCTGACACCTATCATATAAAATGGTATGGGACATTTTATACGATAGTCCTCGCAAAATGACCCCTTGGTCTATAGCGGTAATCCCTATAAATCAACTGTTACTTTTCTCGTTGCTCTTACTTACTCTTCTTACTGCTCTTACTTACTTGCTACTCCTTACTGTTTACTTTTGTTACATACCTGTTTACTCATGTTTAATTATTGTTATACCCAGGCCATGCCATATTATTTTATTCCTTAGGGTAGATGTCACCTGCTTGATTACGCCCTGCTTTTGGTACTCCTTTTCACTCCTTTCCACCCGGTGCCTAGGAGCCACGGGTAGAGGGGTGGGGGATTGTTGACTGAGTCTAGTTTGACTGACGGTCGTTTGACCACCATATTTTAGGTGCTCCAGATGGGAGACAGGGAACAGCCGCAGTAGACACAGCACCAGCAGGGTACAGTGCAGATGGTGATGGGCCAGTGTAGCTCGGGTGGACAGGCATCCAGATCCGTGAGTGGAGCTGAGTATTAGTAGTTTTACTTTTATGAGTGGATTGTAGTGAGGCTATCTTGTACCAGGCTTAAGCCTGTTTTCACTTTCTGGTGTGGACCATTTATTTGTCATATGATTTCCTCCTTTATTCTATTATGGACTTGGATGCTTACACTTTCATGCATTATACATTCTGTCGATGGTAATCGATTTGGCCGACGGGATCGGCGTTTTGTGGTGATGACCTCCGGGGTGCGAAGGTGTCACCGCAAGGCGGCGGTTCTGGGCCTAAGACCCCGGTGGTTGTTGCAAAATGGGGGGGGCGGTCTTACAAGTGGTATCAAAGCGAAACTTCGATCCAACAGAATGTAGTCCACCAAACATGGGACACCCCGCGCGGGCTTAGTTTGAGGACAAACTAGCAGCGGAAGCAATGGTGTGCCCATGGGAGGAATCACGTGCAATGCTCACCAGTAACAAAGAGTTTTAAGTCAATTTACTCAAATTAAGATCATCTTTTGTAGGGTGCGACGAATCCTCCCCTGCCGCAGGGGACACCTCCTACCCCGAATGTGATTCCACCCCTGCCGGCTCCGACCCCGTTACAGCAGACGGAGCTGGGACAAACTGTGACGGCCATCTTGGAGGCCTTTAGGGCACAGCAAGCTCCAGCTCCTCAGTCGAACCCCGGAGCAAACTGGTTAAGTGCATTCCGGGGCCTTGCCCCACCATCCTACTTAGGGACAGAGACGACAGTGCGCATGGAGGAGTGACTAGACATTATGTACGAGATGTTGGTTGGAATACAGTGCCCGGTGGACCTGGCAGTATCATTGGTGGTTTCTTGTCTGGAGTCTCATGCGAAGAGGTGGTGGAAGTCGGTGATGGACACCACTTATGCGGGAGTGGAGATCGCGGACATTACTTGGGAGGAGTTTAGGGAGGCACTAATGGAGCATTTTGTGCCGCAGTCCGCAAGGGATGAATTGGAGGATAGATTCTTGCAATTGAAGCAAGGGAATATGACAGTTCGGGAATATCACCGGGAGTTTACTCATTTGGCCCGGTTTGCGGATTCTTACAAGCTGGATGATGTGGGTTACACCAAGAGGTTCTACAAGGGCCTCCGTGATGACCTGAGGCAGGCCCTCTTGTACGTGTCTGATGGTACCATGGCCAGTATCTTGGAGATGGCCAAGAAGCTGGAGGCGGACCAGCTTGTAGTCCGGGGCAGGAAGAGACATGGGGATGATGCAGTGCTAGGATGGATAAGGGACCCGCAGAGGGGCCGGGTCATGGGAGAGAGAAGGAACGGGGATCAACCCTGCCAGGAGGAAAGACAGGAACCAAGGGAGCAGGCAGTGCTGGCTCCGCAACCGCTACAGATGAGGGAGGTGCCCAGGATAGGGCAGTGTTAAAAGTAGCGAACTAGCAAGAGAAAACAGATTGAGTTTTGAATAATTGAAATTTTATTATCCAAAAAAGATATCATTTACAAAGGTATGACCTCCCTTTTATAGAATGGAGGGGATATGGAAGAGTACAAATACACAATGTGGGACTAAATATTTACAGTACTGGGCGGCTAGAAATAAAGGAGACCGCATAGGCCGCGCGGTTAGACAAATGAGTTAACCGCTCGGCAACTCCATCAGGATAGAACAGGCCGCAACAGGAGATCGACAGACCGCCCGGTCTCCAGGCTTCTGAGGAGACCGCCAGACCGCTCGGTCAACAAACCGCTGGACAAGACTGCAAGGCCGCCCGGTCTAATACTTCAACACTCCCCCTCAAGCTGGAGCATATATATCAATCATGCCCAGCTTGTCACAAACGTGGAAGAAGGAAGTAGAGACCGGCTTTGTGAAGATATCTGTCAATTCTTTGTCAAAGGTGACAAACGGTGTACAAATTTGTTTCTTCAAAATCTCTTCCCGAATGAAGTGGCAGTCAACCTCTATATGCTTTGTTCTCTTATGGAAGACTGGATTTCTGGATATGTATATGGCGGCCTTGTTATCACAAAACATAGGAAGCGGATAGTCATAGACCTCCCCTAGGTTAAGCATGAGAGCCCGCAATCACTTTAACTCACACGTGGTTGACGCCATACTCCGGTATTCGGCTTCTGCACTGGATCTGGAGACAACGGACCGTTTCTTGCTCTTCCAACTCACCAGATTTCCTCCAACAAAGATACAAAAACCTGATGTGGATTTACGATCGCCTTTGTCATCCGCGTAACTAGAATCTGAGTAGGCCTCAACCCTCAGATGACCATTCTTCTAAAAGATGAGCCCTTTGCCTGGAGCTGCTTTGATATACTCTAAAATCTTCAAGGCAGACTGAAGGTGGCACTCCCTGGGAGCTTGCATAAACTGACTGACCTTGCCTACAACATAGGCGATGTCGGGTCTAGTCACGGTGAGATAGATGAGTTTGCCAACCAAACGTCTGTACCTGGTGACATCAGATAGAAGAGGCGAATCATCGGTCCACGTTTTGTCTTCTCCAATAGCCATGGGAAACCGAGCCGGTTTGGCACCTGTCAATCCGGCTTCTTGTAGAAGATCAATGACATACTTCCATTGGGAGAGGACCAACGAGTCAGGTTTCCGAGAAATTTCTATCCCCAAGAAGTATTTCGGGGAGCCCATATCCTTCGTGACCAAGTGTTGACGGAGGTGCTTCTTTGTCAAGTCCACCCCATCTCGATCATCGCCAGTAAGAAGAATATCATCCACATATACTGCCAAAACCACCAGTCCCGAGGCCGTTTTGCGAATGAATAAGGAGTGATCGGCCGAACTCTTTATAAAGCCAATGGTAGCCACAATACCACTAAATTTGTCGAACCACGCCCGAGGGCTCTGCTTTAGGCCATAAATGGCCTTCTTCAAATGGCATACGCGTGTCTCCCCCTGAGCAACATACCCAGGAGGTTGCTCCATGTAAACGCCCTCCTGAAGATCGCCATAAAGAAAAACATTCTTCACATCCAGCTGAGAAATAGCCCAATCCCGGTTAACAGCCATAGAAAGAAGAACCCGGATGGTGCTGAGGCGAGCAACCGGAGAAAAAGTGTCAAAGTAATCAATGCCATAAGTCAGAGTGAAGCCTTTGGCCACCAGCCGGGCCTTGTAGCGATCCACAGTGCCGTCGGGCCAAAATTTTACAACGAAGACCCAGCGACAGCCAACCACATCCGTGCCCACAGGAGGAGGAACAAGGGTCCAGGTACCCCGTTCAGTAAGAGTAGCCATCTCGTCATCCATGACAGACTTCCAATGAGGGATAGTAAGAGCCTCCTGGTAGGTGCAGGGAGTAGAAGTAGCGGAGATAGCCAAGACAAAACACCTGCGAGAAGGAGAAAGCCGATCATAGGAAACAACTGCTGCAAGCGGGTGTTGAGTACACGCCCGCACCCCTTTGCGAAGAGCAATGGGAAGATCCAAGTCGACGGGTGCGTCAGCGACCGGAACGTCCGTGGCGGAGAAGGCTGGCCCGGGACTAGAGAGAGACGGCGGCGGAGAGGAGGGAGTAGGGGTGGGTGGAGAGACGGACAGGGAAGGAGACGGTGGAGGAGAAGACGGAGGTGGGGAGACGTCGAGAGGCATGGAGGGAATGGAGAGATCAGAAGGAAGAGAGGAGGTAGGAGAGAAGTAGGAAGCATTCTCGAAAAATGTCACATCCGCGGAGACAAATTGCTTGCGGAGAAGGGGGTCAAAACAGCAATAGCCTTTCTGAGTGGTAGAGTACCCCAGAAAGACACACTTGGTGGAACGGGGGGAAAGTTTATCGCGGGTAGCAGAGGGAGCGTGAACAAAGGCCGTACAGCCAAAGACACGGAGAGGGAGAGAAAAAGGTTCCTTGTGGGGGTAGAGAATGGAGAAGGGGGTCTGGCCGTGGAGAACTGTGGAGGGAAGGCGATTGATGAGGTAGCAGGCGAGGAGAACAGCATAGCCCCAGTAGGAGCGAGGTACGTGCATCTGCGTCATGAGAGTTCGAGCAACATCAAGGAGGTGACGGTTTTTGCGCTCCGCCACCCCATTTTGCTGGGAGGTGTAAACACAAGTAGTTTGATGAAGAAGACCATGTTGGTGAAAAAAAGAGGAGAACTCATGATTAAGATATTCTTTGGCATTATCAGAACGTAAAACTTTAATAGACAGGTCAAACTGAGTCTGAATCATAAAATAAAATGATTGCCACACAAAAAAGAGTTCAGAGCGATCTTTTAATAGATACACCCAGGTACATCGTGAAAAATCATCTATAAAAGTGACAAAATAGGAACTACCCCGACCAATAGTGAGGGTAGGGGCCGGACCCCATACATCAGAATGAATAAGATCAAACGGACGAGAGGAGCCACGACCTTGCTTCGGAGGGAAGGAGGAGCGATGATGTTTGCCAAGCTGACACGCATCACAGTTGAGCGGAGAACTGGCAGGAGGTAAGTGAGGCAGAAGCTGGCGAAGAATCCGAGGAGAAGGATGTCCAAGGCGAAGATGCCACTGAAGGAGATCGGTGGAGGAGGAGTAGGCGGACAGAGCGGAAACATCGTCAAGGAAGTAGAGGCCGCCACTCTCAGTTCCAGTAGCAATCGTCCGCTGGGTCCTCGGGTCCTGAAAAGAACAAGTAGTTGGAGTGAACAAGACAGAGCACTGAAGTTGGCGGCATAAAGTAGTAACAGATAATAAATTGCACGGGAACTTTGGGACATAGAGAGTGTCCTCCAAGCAAAGCGATGGGGTGAGTTGAACCATGCCCGTCCCATGAACCGGGGACGGTGAACCATCCGCCACACGAACCGGGGGTAAGCGGTCATGTGTCTCAAGATGGGAGAAGCAATGAGGGTTGCCCGTCATATGATTCGTAGCACCAGAGTCAATCAGCCATTTACCTTGGGTAACGACGTGGACACTACCTGACGTCGTGACTACAGAAGCAGACAGCCGAGAAGAGGCGGAGGCCAAAGAAGGAGCATCACCGGAAGGGCGAAGATGAGGACATTTCTGCCAGCAGCGGTCAACAGAATGGCCGGTGCGGCCACAGTGAGAGCAGAGGAACCGGGACGACCCCCGGCCGCCGGAGTAACCACGACCACTAGGACCCCCCTTCTGAGCTTGATGAGCAAAGGAGTCCTGGGAAGGTGGGGAGGCCAACAGAGGCCGCTGAAGCAGCGAAGTAACAGCGGCAATGCGAGCTGCGGTGGCATCCAAGGTAGGAGATTCCGCCTCACCCAGGATCTGTTGGTGGATCATATCATAGGAATCGGGAAGATGGAGAAGATAACAAACAACCAGGAGTTCCTGTAAGTGTTTGTGTTGGTCGGCCAAGTCCGCCGAGAAGGGGTGATTCTGGAGGATTTCAGCACCAAGAGCCTGAACCTGCTGATAAGCCGCAACAAGAGACATATAAGGCCGGGCGAAGAGGTCCGCATAGAGAGTATAAATGCGGGACGTCTGGCCCCCCTTGGAATAGAGAGCAGCAAGGTGAAGCCAGGGGGCCTTGACCGTCTCATCATGACGAATGACGGGAAGACACTCATCAGAGAGGCTGTTGGCCAGCCACGTGTGAACAAGAGCATCACTCGCATCCCAGTCATCAAACTCAGGAGAGGTACGAGGAGGAGGGTCATCGGTGAGGTGATGACGTTTGCGCTGAGAGCGAAGAAGGAAGGTGAAAGAAACGCTCCAATCGGGATAGTTGGAGCCAACCAGCTTAGAAAGGGTGCCAAGGTTGCCCAAAGGGGGAGGTGGAGAAGGAGTTGCAGGAGTGGTGGAGAGAACGGGGGTGGTGAGACCGGAAGTAGTCATCGAACACAGCAAGAAGCCGCAGCGGTTTAAAAGGAAGAAGCCGCGCGAACACAAGCGGCTAGAAAGCAAACAAAGGCACAGCGGGAAAGAGGTCGCGCAGACTGAAAAATCCGAGCGAACAGAAGAGAAGAGGAAGCAAGAAGAAGCGACTAGAAGAAGTTGCAAGCCGCGCGAACAGGGCAGCGGACAGAGGAAGAGACAAGCCGCGAAGACAGGTCGCGTAAGGCAGAAAACAAGCCACGAGAAGCAGAGAGCGCACACAAGTAGGAGGAAAATAGGGCGCTGCAAGAAGAAGGGGAAGAAGTCGAACGGCTAGAGGACAGACCGCGCGAACAGAAGCAGGGCGCTGCGAGAAGAGGCGGCGACTTAGAAGAGACAAAAAGTCGCGCGCATAGAGAGCAGCAACAAGGAGAGGAAGAGGCCGCGCGGGCAGGGTGCAAACCGTTACGACAAGCCGCGCGGACATGAAGACACAGAATCAGGAGGAGTAGATCGAGTCCTCTGATACCATGTTAAAAGTAGCGAACTAGCAAGAGAAAACGGATTGAGTTTTGAATAATTGAAATTTTATTATCCAAAAAAGATATCATTTACAAAGGTATGACCTCCCTTTTATAGAATGGAGGGGATATGAGAGAGTACAAATACACAATGTGGGACTAAATATTTACAGTACTGGACGGCTAGAAATAAAGGAGACCGCATAGGCCGCGCGGTTAGACAAATGAGTTAACCGCTCGGCAACTCCATCAGGATAGAACAGGCCGCAACAGGAGATCGACAGACCGCCCGGTCTCCAGGCTTCTGAGGAGACCGCCAGACCGCTCGGTCAACAAACCGCTGGACAAGACCACAAGGCCGCCCGGTCTTATACTTCAACAGGCAGGGACCACCCCCACCACAGCTGTGCTATCACTGCCATCAGCCAGGGCACATTCAGAGTAATTGCCCTATGAGGAATGGGGCCACACCTGCTGCACAGGGTGGCCCACCGGCTCACCAGATGGGAGGTCGTGGACGTGGTCGCGGATGCAGATTTCAGGGCGGTGAACACAGGCATGATGGGGAGCAGGTCTACGCTCTGGATTTAGCGCAGCCCCGGAACCCGAACAGGGTTATTGCAGGTATGAGAGTAATTTATAGTATTCATGTAGAATAATTACACAACCTAGGTTAGAAAACTTTAAACCTAAGCTGTTTTTCCTTTAACTAATTTAGGAATAGTGATGGCGTGCGGCAAACCTGCCCGTACCCTGTTTGACACGGGGGCATAACACAACTTTGTGTCGGAGGATTTCATCAAGGATTTGGGCCAGATTCAATATTATACGGGAGAGGCCAGGAGGGTGCGTCTCCCCAATGGGATGGAGATCCATTCCACAGAGAAGTGCCTCCTGACGGTTACCATAGACGGGGTAACACTCGAGGCCCCGACGACGATCCTGAGAATGCCGGACTTCGACCTTGTCTTGGGCATGACATGGCTTGTCTGGAACCATGCCCAGATTGACTGCCCGGCGAGGAGGGTCGTGCTGAGACACGGCGTCACTTATGCGATATTCGAAGGTACTACTCCGGTTTCCCGCCGCCTCCTTTCATCTATTCAGGCCGTCAAGGCCCACATGCAGGGAGACAAGGTATATCAGGTGCTGTTCGAGATGACTGAGGAGAAGGACCCGATTGTTAGCATTCCGGTGGTCTGTGACTACGCCGATGTATTTCCGGAGAAGCTGCCAGGACTGCCTCCGCAGAGGGAGAAGGACTTTCAGATTCAGTTGGTTCCAGGGGCTAAGCCGGTATCCAAGGCCCCTTATCGGATGGCCCCAAGGGAGCTGGCAGAATTTCGGACACAGTTGCAGGAGTTGGTGGAAGCAGGATTCGTCAGACCGAGTTCCTCGCCATGGGGAGCTCCAGTCCTATTCGTGAAGAAGGATGTCACTCTTCGCCTGTGCATCGACTATCGAGCACTAAACAGGCTGACCGTCCGAAATACCTATCCGCTCCCAAGGATAGACGAGTTGTTCGATCAGCTGGAGGGAGCCCATTATTTCTCGAAGCTGGACTTGAGGTCAGGCTACTACCGGCTGCGGATCCAGGAGGAGGATATTCCGAAGACGGCTTTCAGTAGCAGATATGGACTATATGAGTTCATCGTGATGCCATTCGGGCTCACGAATGCTCCATCAGCGTTTATGAGCCTCATGAACCGGGTCTTCGAGACTTATTTGGATGTGTTTGTCATAGTATTCATAGACGACATCCTTATCTACTCTAGGACGGAGGAGGACCATGCACGACACCTGGCACTGACTTTGGAGAGATTACGGGAGCACCGCCTCTATGAAAAGTTCAGCAAGTGTCGGTTCTGGTTGAAGGAGGTGGCTTTCCTGGGCCACATTATCAGCGAAGCTGGGTTAGCGGTGGACCCTGCAAAGGTACATGCAGTCAGGGATTGGCCACCACTGAAGATGGCCACGGACGTGCGGAGTTTCCTGGGGATTGCCGGGTATTACCGGAAATTTGTGGAGGGGTTTTCTCGGATCGCCCTTCCACTCACTTCGTTGACGAAGAAGGACGTACCCTTTGTATGGACGCCACAATGTGAGGCAGCCTTTCAGGAGTTGAAGAACCGACTCATCTCAGCCCCTATTCTGGCCCTTCCATCTGGGAAGGAAGGATTCCAGGTGTATACCGACGCATTATATCAGGGGATGGGAGCGGTGCTGATGCAGAACAGACTCGTCATAGGATATGCCTCCCGCCTGTTGAAGACCCATGAGAAGAACTATCCAGTGCACGACCTGGAGATGGGAGCAGTTGTATTCGCATTAAAGATATGGCGACACTACCTCTACGGAGTCCACTGTGATATATACTCAGATCATAAGAACCTTAAGTACGTGGACACGCAGAAGCAACTGAATATCAGGAAGAGGCGGTGGGTGGAGTTTCTATCTGACTATCAGTACGAGATGCACTACCACCCGGGGAAGGCGAACGTGGTAGCAGATGCACTGAGTAGGAGAGCCGCCATAGCGGGAGCAGAGCCTCAGCTGATGTCTATGGAACCGCTGCAGAGATTAGAGGACATGCACATTACTCTGGTGTCGTCTGACGACCCTGATCTCTATGAGGAGTACTTGGCCGCGATGGGCGTCACCGATGACATCAGAGACCGAGTCAGAGAGGGACAGAGGCAGGATACCAAGTTAGAGCCCATCTTCCAGGCCATAGAGGCAGACACTACAGGAGACTACACACTGAGGGATGGTCTGGTGTGCTTCAGAGGACAGGTGTATATACCAGAGGACATTATGACAGAGGCGCAATGCAGCCGGTATTCTGTGCACTCGGGGATCACAAAGATGACGGCTGATTTGAAGAAGACTATGTTCTAGCCGGGCATGAAGAAGTATGTCACTTACTTCGTGACCCATTGTGAGACATGTCAGCTAGTGAAGGCGGAGTGCAGGAACCCCGCAGGACTGTTGCAGCCACTCCCGGTGCCGGAGTGGAAGTTTGATGACGTAGCCATGGACTTCATACATGAGCTTCCCCGGTCTCGTACAGGGAACGACTCGATCTGGGTGATCGTTGATCGTTTGACGAAGGTGGCTCGATTTATACCGATCAGAAAGGACGATTCAGTGGGAGTACTGGTGCGGAAGTTTGTGGAGCAGTTTATTCGCCACCATGACATGCCCAGGTCAATAATGTCAGATCGTGATGGGCGGTTTACATCCAGGGAGTGGCGGTCAGTTCAGGCATACTTGGGCACCCGACTGACCTTTAGCACATCCTTCCACCCTCATACGGACGGGCAGACGGAGTGCACAAATCGGAAATTGGAGGACCTGCTATGTCTGTGCATTCTAGACCGAGGAGAGCCATGGGAGAAGATGCTGTCATTGGTAGAGTTCTCTTACAACAACAGTCATCAAACCAGTATAGGTATGGCCCCCTACGAGGCTCTATATGGACGGAGGTGCAGGACTCCCCTGTCATGGATACAGGAAGAGGACCCAAAGGTCCTGGGCTCGGAATTTGTGGAGGACATCGAGGCCCAAGTGAGACTGATACGGGACCGGATGTTGGAGGCGCAGAGCAGACATGCCAAATATTATGACGCGCGACATCGACAGGTGGAGTTTCAGGTAGGAGACAAAGTGTTTTTGAAGATACAGCCGATGCACAGAGTCTCTCGAGTTCGCGGGCGGAGTAAGAAGCTCAGCCCAAGATACATGGGGCCCTACAGGATCCTGGAGCGGATCGGCCCCTTAGCATATAGGCTGGAGCTGCCGCCAGAGCTGGAAGGCTTGCACGATGTTTTCCATGTCTCCTCCCTTAGGAGGGCCCTATTACGTCCAGAACAGCAGATAGACACCACGGATGGGCCAGTAGCATCTGACCGGTCAGTGCATATGGAGCCGGTCCGGATTGATGACACGGGAATGCGGGTCTTACGCCGCAAGAAGGTCCCACTGGTCAACGTTCTTTGGAGAAATCACGGTCAGGAGGAGCACACTTGGGAGCCCCAGGACTTGATGCAGCAGCGGTACCCGGAACTCTTCGGTCAGGTATTACTCTCAGCCTTTCGGGATGTTATGCATACTTGAAACCCCGTAGGCCTAACTAGAATTTAGAGGACAAAATTTTTTTTGTTATATATTGGGATTTGTAACATCCCATTTCCGACTAGACCCCCAAGAGTGGTTTTAGTCGTGTCAAAACCCTAGGAATCCCAAGGGACCAAGTGAAGAAGGCCAAGGTGAAAATCACCTTGGTCTGCCCATAGCACAGCCTTATATCAGCAAGGGGAGGTCTGAACCGTCAGATCCTCTAGAAAGAAATAAACAGCCACACAAATTCCCTGAAAACAACTCTCCCGGGTCTGACACGCCCGTATCGGCCCAGACACGCCCGTGTCGCCAGGCGTGTCGTCGGCCCGACGGTCGTCGAGCTCAGATCGATGATTGTCGAGCTTAATTCGTAGAACAGTGGGGGGAACACGCCCCCGACATGCCCGTGTCGCCATGCGTGTCGTCAGCACGACGATCGTCGAGCTCAGGTCGACGATCGTCGAGCTCAGGTCGACGATCGTCGAGCTCAATTCGTAGAATAGGGGGGGGGACACGCCCCCGAAACGCCCGTATCGCCAGGTGTGTCGTCAGCCCGACGATCGTCGAGCTCAGGTCGACGATCGTCGTGCTCATTTTGTAGAACGGGGGGGGGGGGGGACACGCCCCCGACACGCCCGTGTCGCCAGGCGTGTCGTCAGCCCGATGATCGTCGAGTTCAGGTCGACGATCGTCGAGCTCAGGTCGACAATCGTCGAGCTCATTTTGTAGAACAGAAGGGAACACGCCCACTCGAAACGCCCGTGTCAGATGATACACGCCCGTGTCGCCAGGTGTGTCGTCAGCCCGACGATCGTCGAGCTCAGGTCGATGATTGTCGAGCTCAATTCGTAGAACAGTGGGGGGAACACGCCCCGACACGCCCGTGTCGCCATGCGTGTCGTCAGCACGACGATCGTCGAGCTCAGGTCGACGATCGTCGAGCTCAATTCGTAGAATAGGGGGGGGGAACACGCCCCCGAAACGCCCGTATCGCCAGGCGTGTCGTCAGCCCGACGATCGTCGAGCTCAGGTCGACGATCGTCGTGCTCATTTTGTAGAACGGGGGGGGGGGACACGCCCCCGACACGCCCGTGTCGCCAGGCGTGTCGTCAGCCCGATGATCGTCGAGTTCAGGTCGACGATCGTCGAGCTCAGGTCGACGATCGTCGAGCTCATTTTGTAGAACAGAAGGGAACACGCCCACTCGAAACGCCCGTGTCAGATGATACACGCCCGTGTCACAGCCGTGTCACCAGACGTGACACGGCGGTTCTGGGCAGAATCGCCGTGAGGAGGAGAGAGAAATGAGGATGGAGCAGGAAGGAACGGTTCGTCAAAAGCCACATTTAATGGCTGAATTTAATTTCCCAGGGAAGGGGAGAAGTTTCCAGCCATTTCCCCTGGCCATCAGACCCGATTCAGCCCCCCTCCTCCATGACCGAGCCTAGCCATTAATGGCATTGAAAGACTTTAATGATCCAGCCCCTCCTCTCCCAATCTGAGGCTTTAAACGCCACCAGTGAGTTGAGAGGAGGCTTTACCAATCCTTACCCGAAGAAACCGAGCCTCCCCACCTTGCTGTTGCAAAAGCCGAGCGACACAACCTTCAAAAATGGCTTCCCGACGATCTTCCCAACTTCAGGCCGCCGGCAAGGTCCAATCCTTCTCCTCTCTATGCGTGCTAGATCTAGACTTGTTTAGGTAGAGAAATCGGGCTCAATTGAGCCTGATTAGGAGCTTGTATTTCAGATTTTTCATGGAAAAATGGAGGTGTTGAGTTCGCCGGAAACCGCCGCCTCCGGCGGCATGGTCGCCGCCAAACGCTAGCCACCACCTCAACAGAGGTGGTGGTGGTGGCCGGCCAGGGAGGTGGTCGTGGTGGCCGAAAAGTCGGCTGGAAGAGGCTCCAGGTCGGGCCAATGTTGGCCCTTGGCTGGAGGTTGAGGATGAACGGATGCCGTCCGTTTTGATCAAATGTTTTAATGATTTTAATTGTTTCCTGGAAACTATTAACATTATATGGTTTTAATTACTACAAATACTTAGAGGACTCTACTGCAAAAGTGTTCAACATGAAAAATGTATCCCTTGATGTCTAGTGTAATTTAAAATTAGTTTCACCCAATTTGGAGCCCTGGTTAGACCACAACACTCATTTTGGTGCAATCTATCCATAGGGCTGTCCAGAGATTAAAATGAATGCCCACTTTTCGTCCCTTGTCCAAATGACCTGAAATTTGGGCAGGGGGTTACCCTTAGCCATACCTAGAGTCTGTCCAAAAATGGGAATTTTTGGAGACACTTTGCCTAAGGTTTTTGTTTTAATTTAATAAAGTTAGAGTAATTTATTTAAGTGGCCAAATGACCTTCAAACCCTCCCAAATTTTGGTGTGTGATCCCTGGCTATAAAACCTAGCTCTGTACAAACTTCCAACTCATGTGGATGAGTTTTGGGTAGGAAATCACCTATCCTTAACTAGTCATTAATGAGGCATTTTTGAGTAAAAAGTGCACTAAGAGTTTGGAACAGTCAAATCACCTCAACAGAGGCTGATATTTTGACCACTAACTTAGAAGGGTTATTATAACCCACTTGGAGAAAAATGGTGTGGTTTAGGGTTGAATTACCCTAGGATCCAAAACTCAAACCCTAAAGGGAGGGTTTTGAGGGTTGTGAAGGACATGGGGTCAAATGCCCTCGTATTGCCTTAAAACTCAGTAGAGTCGACGTTAGCATAATATAAATCATCTGGATGGAATCTCGGAGGATTTGGAGATAGGTAGAGACCTCAAAACCCTAACCTTAGTTTTAAGGTAAAATCTCAAATGAGTAAAATCAGTCACTAAACATTATTTAAAAGCTGTGAAACTCGGGTAGAGTGAGTTTTGGAATGGGCAGAACCTATAGCAATTTTACTGGAATTTTATGATGTTTATTTCTAGCACTTCATTCGTAAAGTTTGATATAGCCCTAACTGACATTTTAATTATTTAGATCTTTCTGTTCATTGAAACCCATGAAATCTTTGTAGTAAGTGTTTTAGGTCAGAATGGTTGCTCCTGAATTTTTGTATAATTTTTAGTTGAGTAAATCTAGTACTTCATTCACAAATGTTAAAAAGGGGTTTTATGATTTAAAAATTAATTATGGATGATATTGCTGTTGAAAAATTATGAGACTTAGGAATTGAGATTTTCAGACCATTATATGCTTGTAGACATTTATTCATGATTTTTAGAATCTTAGTTACGAAGCTTTCTTTACAAGTCCACCTTATAGAGATTTTTGATAATTTATTTATTCAGATATTAATACTTGCTGAAATATTATGAAACTTGGCCAATGCTATTTTTAAGCTTGTATCTGCATGGTATAATTAATTTATAATTTCTGGATGGATATTTTCTGTAATTGATTCATAAATAACGAAAGATAAAAAATATTGCTAAAATAGTTTAGTGCACTTTTGATGATAGAAAAGTTGTGATACTTTGGATTTACCATATTGAGATAACATTATATTTATAATAATTTTTGTTGGACATCTTTCATGAGTACCTAGGGTAGTTCATGTTCAAACCGGTAGCCTTGGAATTTTTGAGGAGATTAATTAAATGTCGGATAAATTAGAAAAATTATGATTCTCTGATTTTAGAGTAAACTTGTTATGATATACCTCTGGTAAATTTTATAGGAGATTTGGAAGACAAACCGGAGTACCTCCTTTATACATCTCATATAGTATATGGTGGTCTGCATATAGTAACCGCGAAAAATGAACTAGAGTTGGTAAGGAATTTGAAAAGTTGAATCCTTAGTAGCTTGCTGGTTTGGGTAAATAAATGAGAGATCTGATCAAGGGTAGAAATCAATAATAATAAGTGCCTTGCGAAAGGGAGCTTTGGGCGTAATCTCATCATAGTTCCTAGTGCCTTCGAGAGCCCTTCACGGGGAATACCTTGGGCAGTCCTGGGCTAACGTAAACCTTAGGAATAATTTGGGCAAGAGTAACCCTAAAAATCGTTTCACCTTACACTCACACCTGTACACGTAGGGAGATGTATTGGTAGAGAAAGGATAGCATAGGCCCGGGGCCTAAGGGTTTAATGGTAGAGTTAAATGGACTCGGTGTTGATTTGGAAGTCCGGGGAGCCGTGGGCTCGGGAACATGGTGAACTAGTAGGCTTGGTAGTCTAAAGAGCTGGAGGCTTGGTATTATAATTAGATACAAACTATCATGGTTGCATGTGCATAACAGTGGTGGGTCCTCGGTATTGGACGATCGATCACACCGTCGTTGGTACGTTGACTCGGGAGACTAGCTGGTTTGCTAGGAATAGTACGAAAACGTACGTGAGGGGCTAGACGGGGTAGTGTGATTACCAGTGTAGGAGTGGAGAGACCCAACCCATTGTCTCCGTTTTGCCACGGCGGAGGCTCCTGAGAGTTTAACTAACTCCAAAAAGGGGAAGTAAAGGTCTATGCTCATAGAGTCGTGTGTGTGAGTTGCACTTGCATGTGCATACCATAGCATACTTGCACGTCATAGCATAATCATTGCATTTAACCCCTGACACCTATCGTATAAAATGGCATGAGACGTTTTATACGATAGGCCCCGCAAAACGACCCTTTGGTCTATAGGGGTGATCACTATAAATCAACGGTTATATTTCTCGTTGCTCTTACTTACTCTTCTTACTGCTTTTACTCACTTGCTATTCCTTACTGTTTACTTTTGTTACATACTTATTTACTCATGTTTATTGTGAAACCCCTGTCGTACCTTATTATTTTATTCCTTAGGGTAGATGTCACCTGATTGATTACGCCCTGCTTTTTTTCCTCCTTTTCAATCCTTTCCACCCGGTGCCTAGGAGCCATGGGTAGAGGGGTGGGGGATTGTTGACTGAGTCTAGTTTGACTGACGGTCGTTTGACCACCATATTTTAGGTGCTCCGACTGGGAGACAGGGAACAGCCGCAGGAGACGCAACACCAGCAGGGTACGGTGCAGATGGAGATGGGCCAGTGTAGCTCGGGTGGACAGACATCCAGATCCGTGAGTGGAGCCGAGTTTTAGTAGTTTTACTTTTATGAGTGAATTGTAGTGAGGCTATCATGTACCCGGCTTAAGCCCGTATTCACTTTCTGGTGTGGACTATTTATTTGTCATGTGATTTCCTCTTCTATACTATTGTGGACTTGGATGATTACACTTTCATGCATTATACATTCGGCCTTTTGTGGTGATGACCTTCCGGGGTGCGAAGGTGTCACCGCAAGACGACGGTTCTGGGCTAAGACCCCGGTGGTTGTTGCAAAAAAAGGGGGGGGGGTCTTACAAGTGGTATCAAAGCGAGATTGAAACCTCTCTTTGATACCACTTGTAAGACCCCCCCCCCCTTTTTTTGCAACAACCACCGGGGTCTTAGGCCTAGAACCGCCGCCTTGCGGTGACACCTTCGCACCCCGGAAGGTCATCACCACAAAACGCCGATCCCGCCGGCCAAATCGATCACCATCGACAGAATGTATAATGCATGAATGTGTAAGCATCCGAGTCCACAATAATATAGAGGAGAAAATCACATGACAAATAAATAGTCCACACCAGAAAGTGAATACGGGCTTAAGCCCGATACATGATAGCCTCACTACAATTCACTCATAAAAGTAAAACTACTAAAACTTGGCTCCACTCACGGATCCGGATGCCTGTCCACCCGAGCTACACTGGCCCATCTCCATCTGCACCGTACCCTGCTGGTGTTGCGTCTCCTGCGGCTGTTCCCTGTCTCCCATCCGGAGCACCTAAAATATGGTGATCAAACGACCGTCAGTCAAACTAGACTTAGTCAACAATCCCCCACCCCTCTACCCGTGGCTCCTAGGCACCAGGTGGAAAGGAGTGAAAAGGAGGACCAAAAACAGGGCGTAATCAATCATGTGACATCTACCCTAAGGAATACAATAATAAGGTACGACAGGGGTTTCACACTCACACCTGTACACGCAGGAGTTAGGATGCACATATTATTTTGGTTTCAATGAGTAACTCCACTGACTGTCATTGGAATATATCGCGGGACCCCGACCAGACCTTCTATTATATTATACGTGATGGATTGAGGTGTTATAGTTTGGTATCAGCTTCTGATGTCGGTCTTTCTTATTCGAATTAGTGGTCGAATTATTTTAAGGGGTGGTGAACACATGTATGTGCACTACCGTGATAACATAAAAGAACCCATGGATGTTCACTTAGGAATGAAAACACACATGTTTGAGGAATCGGCGTGTTCTTATTATTGTTTTTTGCAATATTAATGGTTGCTTAATTGCGTGTTTCACGATTATAGGCGACTAGAAACGGAGTGGGACAGGCTGAAACCCAACATTATGCGGAGAGTAGTGCACCAATTGAGGTGCCGACACCTCCTCCTTCTGCGCAAATGGTTCGTATGATTGCTGATGTGGTGTTCGCAATGATCAATGCTCAACACGGAAGGTATGCGTAACCCCCTGTCCCTGTGGTGGCTTCGATGTCGGTTGGCGCACTTGAGTATATTGGAATGAGAAGAGCCTCATATCAACAGTTGGATATGTGTCTAGTGCAGGGAACACACACAGTTGATGAATACTTCCATGCCTTTGTCATGCTACGACATTGAGCGGGGTTTGTGTTAGAGGAGAGGAGACCAAAATCAATAGATTTTATAATGGTCTATGCGATGAGCTGCGACTCCTATTGTTGAGACCAAAAGTAATGGGATTCTAAATATTAGTCGAGTCAACTAGGTCTTTGGAGAGAGTTGCCAAAAGTCCACCAGTCGCTAGAGTTCGGGGTACCAAGCTCTGGAAGGTCTGCAAAGTCTGATTACCGCAAAAGGTGGAAGTAGAGGTCTAGAACATCTAAGAGTCAAGCGTCGCGTGCATATTTGCTATGCTTGTGGCAAGATAGGTCATATGGCCAGAGATTGTCACAGTGGTATTCCAAGGAGAAAGTAGGCTCTGTTTGGAGCAGCTGCAGGGCGAGTTCTACGTACTTGCTACACGTGTGGCAAAGAGGAACATTATGCTCGAGAATGTCAAAGTGGACCTCCGACGATGGCAAAATAAAGTAATGTCACAAGTATAAATAAGGAAGTAGTTGTAATAGACTACTGTACTTTCTACTTTATGTAAGAATGCATACTATGCATGTATGAACCTGTTGTTTCCCCAGACTAAGAAGTCTTTTAATTGGGCATATCGTATCTCTTTCTGTGCTTGGATTTGCGTAATAACTATGATAAATAAATATGCGTTTGAGATAAGATTGCCTTAAGAGTAAAGGGGGAACGCTGGTAAAAAATTTTGTGTTAAGGTGCTGATAGGATGTCATGGTTTTGACTTAGAAGCATTTATGCTACCGATATCTGAGTTTGATGTGATTTTTTTGGTATGGACAAGCTCTCGGAGCAGCGTAACTGTATTGATTACAACTCAAAGAAGTCATACATGGGCAAAAAGACACTGAACGTGAGACTAAGTTCGCGGGTATGCGAGGATCGAGCAAGATATTAATGTCTGCTCTCCAAGTATTCAAGGCGGTTCGAAAGGGCGCAAAATTATTTTTCAGGCTATTAGAGGTTGTAGATCCAAAGCCTAGTTTGAGTGACATTCCTATTGTATCAAAGTTTGTGGATGTGTTTCCTAATGATCTCCCTGAGATTCCACCTTAGCGTGAGATCAACTTTGCTATTGAGCTGGTGCCAGGTGCAAAAACCGTGTCACGCTCATTGTACCGAGTGGCGCCGAAGGAGATGAAAGAACTGAAAGTTCAGTTGCAAGAATTGCTAGAGCAAGGCTATATACATCCAAGTATGTCACCTTGGAGTGCACCGATTCTCTTTGTTAAGAAGAAGGACGGAGGCTTGTGCATTGATTATCGTGAATTGAACAAGCTGATAGAGAAGAACAAGTATCATCGATTCTGCGAATCAATGATTGGTTTGATCAGCTGGTTGGATCGACTGTCTATTCAAAGTTGGATTTGAAGTTCGGCCATTGGCAGTTGAGAATTCAGGAAAGTGATATTCCCAAGATAGCGTTTGGTACACGCTATGGGCATTATAAGTTTACTGTGATGCCTTTTGGGCTCACTAATGCACCATCCGTGTTTATGGATTTGATGCACATGATATTTCGAGAGTATTTGGACCTGTTTGTGATTATCTTTATTGATGATATACTGGTATACTCTCAGTCAGAAGAGGATCATGAATCATTTGAGACTAGTTCTATATACCTTGAGGCGAAATATCCTTTATGTCAAGTTCTCTAAATGTGAGTTTTGGCTATCTTTAGTAGCTTTTCTTGGTCATGTCGTTAGTGGAGATGGTATTGTTGTGGATCCAACAAAGGTTACTGCGATACGAGAGTGGCATGTACATATTTTGGTAGCGGAAGTCAAGAGTTTCCTAGGATTTGTCAGCTATTATAGACGCTTCGTAGAGGGCTTTTTGAGTATTGCTTTACCTCTCACGACATTGACAAGACAGAATCAAAAGTTCATCTGGAGGCCAGAGTGCGCACGTGCTTTTGAGCAATTGGAGATTCGTCTGACCACAATGTCTATTTTGTGTTCGCCATGTGGAACAAAAGGCTTTGAAATCTATGTTTATACATCAGGGAGCGGCTTAGGCTATATTCTTTTGCAATATAGGCATCTGATTGTGTATGGCTCTCACAAACTGAAAGTATATGAGAGGAATTATCCGGTTCACGACCTGTAATTGGCGGCCGTGATATTCGCTCTGAGGTTATGGCAACACTATTTGTATGTCGTGAAGATTGATATCTTTATGGACCATAAGAGCCTGAAATAGTTGTTGCTTCAGAAGGATCTGAATATGCGATAATGGAGGTGGATGAAGTTCCTTGGGGACTACATCTTTGAGAATCATTACACTCCCGGGAAGGGAAATGTAGTTGCAGATGTGCTGAGTCAAAAAAACTCCAACATGAGCAAATTGGTTATAGATGCATGATGAGCGTCTAATTCGTGAGTTGGAGGCTCTGGAGATCTCTTGTGTTGAGAAGAGAATGAGCACTGAAGCATGCTGGAACTGGACAAAGGTGCGATATAACCTCGCAGACAGAATTTGAAAGGCATTAGTGCATGACGAAAGCATGAACCGTTATATGGCGGTGATGAGGGATGGGTCAAATTCCCAATTCTCACTGAACGACGATCTTTTATGGAAAGACGGTCGGTTGTGCGTCCCAAATGTTGGCAAGTTGCGGGCGGAATTGATGTACGAGGCTCATTTCACTAAGTGCTCAATCCACCCAGGTAGCACAAAAATGTTCAAGGACATGAAGACATTATTCTGGTAGCCAGGGTTGAAAAAAGACATCACACTTTATGTAGCGAAGTGCCAGACTTGTGCCCTAGTGAAGGTTGTGTTAACCCAAAAATCAACGATCCTTCCCATGGTAGCTATCTCGCAAGTCACGGCCTCCTCCAGGTTCCCTCTGGAGGTCGCGACCCATCTCGGCCCACGTCTAGTTGGGCAAATAGGTTTCCCTGTTCTCCTAGACCGTGAGGCTAGGGCGGTCTCCCAGGCCTGACCGCCGTGCCCGCACAGCAACCGTGTGTTCTATAGAGGCTGACCGCTTCTACAGTCCGCCCCTGCAGGCTGCGAGGTTAGGTAGGCTAACCGTTCTTTAGTTCTCTCTTCAACAGGTGCGGACTGCCCGACTCATAGGGGGACCTCTCTGCTCTCTGATCAAGATGCGCAGGCTCGGAGTTGCGGTGTCTGCCCAGCCCGCGTTGACCCTTCTCAGTCCGACGAGGTCAAGCTCTAGTTTGCCACTCGACAGGCGCGGATTCCCTTTCTCGGTGTCCACCTAGCCCGCGTGGACTTCTCCATGAGGTAGAGTCAAGCCCCAGTCCTCTCTTATCCGCCTAGCAGAGGAAGACTGATCTTGTGTCTGCTTAAGTAGTAGTGGACTGCCCGTCTTCCTGATCAATAAGGGCAAGACCCAATTCTTTGCACAATGGGCGCAGACTCCCATTCTGAGTGTCCGCCCAGCTTGTCGGCGGACTCGATTCCTCGCCGCATGGTGAGCGTGGACTCATCATCTTGGCATCCGCCTAGCTCGGCAGGGACCTCCACGCAGCAGAGGCAATTTCCAGCTCTTGATCTCCGCCTAAGTAGTGGCGGACTTTTCCCTTATCCTCCTAACAAATGTGGACTCGGCGGACTCCTTGTTTACTCACACAATTCACCGACATACCAGCGGTAACTTTACCAATACTGTCTCCAGCCCAAGCCAATAAATAAGCCGCCATACCTCTCATTTGGGGGGGAGGGCATCAGGGAGCAACATTAACAACAAACCCTACTGATACAACTTTCTATCTGCCAACCCTTCAGCAATCTTCCCTATTGATCGCGCAGTCCACGTAGCCTTAGGCAACGAACTGCATGATTAACAGTCCGCGCGGTCTGCAGACCTGTTTGATCAGTTCGTGCGGTCTCTGGAAACCTCTTTCTACTAGCCGCCAGCTTCCCCTTGTACCATTTATATTTTTCCATGTAAAGGAGCGAACTCATGCTATAATATTGATTCATAATCAAAGGAAAGCTTGTCGCAGGAGTGACATTTAAGCCGCGGCAGGCGAACTCTGTTGTTGCCGCTACAAGCGGCCTTTCTTCTTCCCTTCTCCTGGCCTCAACTGCTAATCCTAACCATCAAAGTAACCGGCTGCTCGACAATTCCTCATCAACCTACTTTTACCCCCGCATCCGCGGATCAAACATGTTCACCTCTCAAGCTTATGGAGAGGTGCATTCTGTGCATCAACAGTTAACACACGAACTTCAGATTTCGAGCAGACAATAAAGTCCGACAGCTAAGCAATGTCAGACTGCCAACCCCCTCAAAACATTCCTCGTACCAGCGAAGACGCTCTTTGGCAAGCCCTCGTGCTAACACGACGGGAAGCCAACCGAGCTCGCCGGGAAACTAGCCAGCATATCACAGCGATTAACGACATCCTAGCCGCTATTATTCAGTGACTAGACTCACAGCCCGCAATAGTGCCAATTACTCCAGTCAACCCTACAGTAGAGAATCCGCAGACTTACCAACCAGCTTTTTGGCTAGCTAATCCTCGTACTTATCAGGCATGTTACTCGCCTGAGCAGGCCGTAGTCCCTTTTCGGTCTCCAGCTGCTGGACAAGGGGAGTGTGTTGAAGGCAAAATTGACCTCAACGGGAGTTCAAAAATAGGGGTGCAGCCAACACCTACTTCTCTCGAGCCCCGACCCTCGACTGGTTGCAAAAGACCTAAGACTGACCCAAAGCCTCAGTAGGGAGGTCCCACCTCACACCTGGAAGATCTCTGAGAGCTTCCCCTCCAAAGCCAAAAGCTGGGCTAGGAGCTCCTCAGAAAGCACTAGAGATTTGGAGGATAATGAGAGATTGCTTTCTAAGGAGCCCTTATGGGTCTATTTATAGTTTTCTGAATTGGATCTGCAAAAAACCATACTGGGCTGTCCTGAAATTACCAGAGTACCCCTGGTCGGGTCTGCCAACAGCCAAACTCCGCTGCACTGAGGAGTTATACGCAGGCCACCAAGGGCAAAAGAGTAAAAATACTATGGGTAGAAGAGTAAAATCCCCATGGGTATAGAAATGTGAAAATGACCTTCCTGTATGACGAGTGGGGGAGGTACCTGTCGGCGAGGCGAATCTTCCTCTCGTCTCGCCGACCTTACATTCTGTGAGGCCTTCTTGCGCCTATCGGTCTTCTCGCGACCCCAGGAGGGGTGTCTCGCCTATTTGTCGGGACCACCCGTCTCGCCTATTGCGAGTGGACCCCACGGTCTCACTCGCCCATCTGTTCCTCTCGCATGCTTCAACTATCTCGCGCTTTTGAGGTCCTCTTGCGAGCCCGAGGTTGTACACAATCCCCGCTCTTTTCGAGATTATTCTAAGCTCGGAAAGAACATCCAACCGAGACTCGCTATTAATATGTATTTATTGTCGTATTTATGAGAGAATCTTCTGAGTCCCCCATCAAAAACCTATAAATATGAGATTCCTATCCCAAATAGAGGCTGCCCTTTTGAATATCCCCTCCTTCCTTGCAGCACTGTTCATAATGTCTCACAACCAGAGCTTTCGCGAGCGCCTTGCCAAATTGCGTAAGCAGAACAAGGCTGCTGTGGCTGCTTACACCTCAACATTTGTTTGCCCCATACCTTCTGTTCCATCCTCTCCCTCTTGCCCGAAGGGGGTAAAAACTGGTGCCCCCTCTTCCCTTGTTGAGGGGCCTTCTCGCGTGGTGCTGGAGACCTGCCCCACCCCTCCTCCCGCATCTCCCAAAGAGAAAGGGGTGAGCTCTCGCTTCTATCCTTATTACTCCTTCAATATTTGTATCTGCTTTCTCAATGGTTTCTCTACAGGGAGCTCCTGCGGCTATACATCTAACGGAAAGCCCGCGAGATGACTCTGCCGGCCACCGTGAAGATTCCGACTCGCAGTTACCTTCCACTCCTCTATCTACTCCTCCCTGCGAGAGGAGAGACGATCCCTCCCAGACCGCCGGGACCTCCAGTCCCCCTGGTAAGGAATCCATCCTCTCGCTTCTCTGTCCCACTCGCTACTCCCACACACTCCTGCGGGAGCCACTCTCACCCTGCTCCTTTACTTCTTCCGCAGGCGCCCAGACCGACTCGCCTGCTGAAAAGCACCCTGGGCAATCTGTCGTCCCGCCTCTTCCTCCTCTTGACAGGATTGAAGATTTTCTTGGTGACCCTGCGAACCCGGTGGAAATGAGGCGCAAGACTGCCGAGCTGTTTAGGAAGCATGCGTGCATTATCCACTCGCTAGCGCTGGATAAGCAGGCGGCGGATCGACACATCGAATGGCTGGAGAACGAATGCGCTCGTCTATCCTCCGAGGCTAATGTTGGGTTAGACGTTGACGGCACCAACCCTGACGCCATCATCAATGAGACTGACATGCAGCTCCGTCTCATGCGTCGTGGGCTTGAGTCCGTTCGTGCCTTCCACTCGCGCAGTAGACCTCCCTGTGCTGGAGCTCGCGGTGGCCGCTGGCAATGGCACCCGTACTGAAGGTCGTCCATCTCGCCCCCTCTCTTCTATTTTCTCTGAACGATGTAATAATCAAATAATGTTGCGTGTTGCTTGCTGTCTCGCTGGTATTGTCAGAAATTGATATCTGCTGATTGCGGGACGGTATAATATATATTTTTTATTGCTGGTTTAAATACCCTTTAATTTCTTTTAATCACTGTCTCATGATTGCGACTCACCACGCTAATCGAGGTTTTTTAGGAGAGAGAGTGTAAAATGCCGACCGACCCTCCCTCTCCCTCTGTACCTTTTCCCGCGCATTAATCATTTCACCATATTTGCTATAAATATCCCGGCCCTGGATGAGATGGATATCCGCGTCTATTACTCTTGCTGCCCCAAGTTCTTGCTTCCTTGCTTTTGCCGTCTCGCCGATTCTTCTCGCGTTTCTCTCCCGACCCTTTCGCCGGTCTTCTTTCTTGTTACTCCATTCTCTCCCCTTCTCTCCTAAAGTCGTCTCGCCAACACCGTCTCGCTAAGGGTGGGAAATAAGAGAGTTGAGGAAGGCGAGGGAGCAGCCGCTGCGGGAAGCCGTTCACTGACCACGACTTCCTGCTCGGCAGGCTTCCTGAAGAAGACTACCACGGGTTCGTCCGCGAGTACCTGGCGGAGGGGATCGACTCGCGGCCTCCCAAAGTTGGCGAGTCCATCAACACTTACCACCCGGGAGAGCTCGCTTTCCTCGAATCTCACTTTGAGGCGGGGTTGAGGCTGTCTCTATGGCCTGAGGTAAAACAAGTTTTCAAATACTTCGACGTCGTCCCGGCACAGTTCAACCCGAATGCTATTTCGGTGTTGATCGCCTTTGCTTGCTATATGCGCCGGGAGCGCATCGAGTTCAGCTTGACGGTCTTCCGCAAGCTCTTTATCTACCACGCCAACGCTGATGGCGTCTCGTAATTCACCGGCCAAGGGCTCAAGGTGTGCGAGACGCCCAACAAAAATCACAACTGGCTCACGCGGTTCTTGTTCATCCGCGGTGACCGTGGTTACTTCGGTGGCATCCCGCTCGCTCCGGTGTCTCCCCCAGAAAGTTTCTATGCCACCCCGCAGGTCAGCGGCCCAGAGAAGCTGCTGTATGAATATTTCGTCGGCAAGAACTTCGAGGTCAACTACATGCGGCGAGGCCTCGACTCGCTGCCTCTGGTACTCCCTGGTGAAGGTACTCTCTCTTTTTTGTCTCGCTGTGTCTGATTGCTTCTCCGTCTTGCCTTCTTACCTCCTTTGTTTGTCTTTTAGGGGAGCGAGTAGTGTCAGGCCATCCTCCATACAAAAGTAATATCCACCCCTCCAAGGGCCTCAATCTCGCCAACGCAGCAGCTGAGGCGGCGAGAGAGTCCTTGACTCCTACCCCTCTCAAAAGGCCTTCAGGTGATATGGCCCCCTCTCGCTCCAGCCCTCCAAAGAAAATGAAGAAGGCCATGGTGGTCTCCAAGGGGAAGAAGAAGGTGACCCCAAAGGAGAAGGAGACAGCGGGGTCTTTGAGCCCCATCTCTGTGGATGGGTCTCCGTCGCCCCGTTCGCTTCGCCAACATCCCGTCTCGCCTACTCGCGAGACGACACCCCCCAATCATCTTGCGGCCGCCTCCAATCAACCAGCCGCTGCCATCAACGATCCAGCTGCTACTGCCTCTCGCGAAGGCACTTCCTTCAGCCGTCCCACCCCTCTTCCCACATGAATTATAACTTGGGCCCCGCGGTTTCCGATGCAGCCGGGGACCCTGTTCTGTTGTGGGGGCGCGACGCCAACTACGTCTCCATTTCTACCCTCCTTCCCCCATCCATGCCTTTGTCGTGGGATACGGCCTCTACGGTGGTCTCGACGCAGTCTCCCCTGAGAGCGAGTCTACGCGAGACCTCGTTATGAAGTCCTCCCATATCCAGATGCGGGCTTTGGAGTTCTCGCACCGCGCCGCGCACCGTCTGATATATATCAATAAAAAATGGTCAGAGAGCGAGACGAGCCTGGAGGCGGAGCGAGAGCGGTTAAAAGATCTCGCCAAGAGGTTGTTTGATGCCGAGAGCCTCCTCTCCAAAGCCCAAGGCGGAGTGGTAAAGCGCTATCCTTACCCTTATTCTTTTTCTTTAGGAGCTGCCAACTAAAAACCTGACGTATCGTAGGATGCCGAGACGGCGGAGCGGCTGCGCTCGCGAGCAGCGTCCCTGGAGGAGGAGTTCAAGGACTTAAAAGCCCCGAATACTCGCCTCCAGGCCAACGTCGCATCATCGTCTCGCCGCGATCCATTTCGGACACCTCCGCCGCACTATTCTTTTGACGAGGTCGAGGAACAGTGCCGAGATGCTGACATCAGGGCCGCGGAGCTAATCCTGAAGATGATGAAGGACCTAGGGGTTGTGAAGTACGATTCAGTAACGATGACTTTTCGCGACCTGGTCCCTCAGCTCTTTGGCGAGGAGAGCGAGAATTCTTCATCTGGTGAGGATGAATGACGCGCCACCTCCACGATCCAGAATCCCTCTTTCCTCTTCCTTCTGCTGCTGCTCCTTGTAAAATTAAGACAAATCTTTTTTGAGCCTTTTTGTGATACATAATCATGATCAAAAGTACATGTTTGTTGTTTTGCTCTTTATGCGAAATGAATTTCTGGTTTGCCTCGGCCTGCGAGACGGTGCTACCCACCCGTCTCGCAGCCTTGCCCTTATTTTTTATTTTGTTTTACTTTGCTTATTGCAAGACGTTCCTCTGATTATTAGAGCGAGCCTTTCGCCTCGCGCGAGTGTCCGCTTGCCAAGCAAGACCATCCTTGTAACTGCCAGCTGCGAGTGCCCCCACTCGCACTACTTCAAATTTTTTCCCTAGTTTATTTCTTTTCTTCTAAGTTTAAGCTGGGATGTTGTTTTAAGAAGACTCTCCCAACCATTCTGTCATCGAGTGAGTTTACCGCCTTACTAGCTTGGTGAGCCCGGGAAACAAGTCCCCCAGGGACCGGGTCGAGCTCTATGTGGTGTAGAATTTCCCAGGTTTAGACCTGTTCCCAAGAACTTGGGACCCAACCTTCAAGAACCAGACCTCTACCCCACAGGTGAGCCTTCGGACATGTCAGCTAATGAGAGCCTGCGCAGCGGGTCTATCTGGGGCCGAGCCGCGCTCGGGGTAGTGCAGAACCAAGAAACAAGAACCTAACCTCTCACCCACAGGCAAGCCTTCGGACTTGCCATCTAGATGAGAGCCTGCGCAGTGGGTATACCTGGGGCCGAGCCGCGCTCAGGGTAGTGCAGAACCAAGAACCAAGAACCTGACCTCTCCCCCACAGGCGAGCCTTCGGACCTACCGGCTAGATGAGAGACTGCGCAGCGGGTCTACCTGGGGCCGAACGCGCTCAGGGTAGTGCAGAACCAAGAACCAAGAGCCTGACCTCTCCCCCACAGGCGAGCCTTCGGACATGCCAGCTAGATGAGAGCCTGCGCAGCGGGTCTACCTGGGGCCGAGCCGCGCTCGGGGTAGTGCAGAACCAAGAACCAAGAACCTGACCTCTCCCCCGCAGGCGAGCCTTTGGACCTGCCAGCTAGATGAGAGCCTGCGCAGCGGGTCTACCTGGGGCGGAGCCTAGCTTGGGGTGTCGATGAAGTTTCCACAAACAAGACATATCCCCCACAGGCGAGCCTTCGGACCTGCCAGCTAGATGAGAGCCTGCGCAGCGGGTCTACCTGGGGCCGAGCCTAGCTCGGGGTGTCGATGAAGTTTCCACAAACAAGACCTATCCCCCACATGCGAGCCTTCGGACCTGCCAGCTAGATGAGAGCGTGCGCAACGGGTCTACCTGGGGCCGAGCCTAGCTCGGGGTGTCGATGAAGCTTTCACAAACAAGACATATCCCCCACAAGCGAGCCTTCAGACCTGCCAGCTAGATGAGATCCTGTGCAGCGGGTCTACCTGGGGCCGAGCCTAGCTCGGGGTGTCGATGACGTTTCCACAAACAAGACCTATCCTCCACAGGCGAGCCTTCGGACCTGCCAGCTAGATGAGAGCCTGCGCAACGGGTCTACCTGGGGTCGAGCCTAGCTCGGGGTGTCGATGAAGTTTCCACAAACAAGACCTATCCCCCACAGGCGAGCCTTCAGACCTGCCAGCTAGATGAGAACCTGCGCAGCAGGTCTACCTGGAGCCGAGCCTAGCTCGGGGTGTCGATGAAGTTTCCACAAACAAGACCTATCCCCCACAGACGAGCCTTCATACCTGCCAGATAGATGAGAGCCTGCGCAGCGGGTCTACCTGGGGCCGAGGTTAGCTCGGTGTGTCGATGAAGTTTCCACAAACAAGACCTATCCCTCACAGGCGAGCCTTCAGATCTGCCAGCTAGATGAGATCCTGCGCAATGGGTCTACCTGGGGCCGAGCCTAGCTCGGTGTGTCGATGAAGTTTCCACAAACAAGACCTATCCCCCACAGGCGAGCCTTCGGACCTGCCAGCTAGATGAGAGCCTGCGCAGCGGGTCTACCTGGGGCCGAGCCTAGCTCGGGGTGTTGCAAAACACATAATTACATCCTATCATAAGAATTTCACAACAGGCAAGAGGAAAACAAGTTAATTGATGTAGTATAACAAGCTTGATTTTGGATACATAATTACAACTTCCCCCTCTCACGGGTAGAAGCGTTTTAGGTCATCGCCGCTCCAGGTGTGGCTCAAGGTCCTCCCCTGCACGTCCTGGAGGTAGTAACCTCCTGTTCCAAGGACTTCCTTCACTATGTAAGGCCCTTCACAGTTCGGGTTGAGCTTGCCTACGGGGGCTGACCTTCCTACCGCGTCAACCTTTTTCAGCACCAGATCTCTTTCGGCGAACTGCTTGACCCTGATATGCTTATCGAAATATTTAGCCATCCCCCGCTTGATCTCTACTTGTCTGATGGCTGCCACGTTCCGCAGCTCTTCCACCATGTCTAGCGAGAGGCGTAACTCCTCCTCGTTCTCCAACCTCCAAGTCTCATCTCCTTCGCTCGCGGCTGTGACCCGTGGGGACCGAACCTCGAACTCCACTGGCAAGACCGCCTCACACCCGTGAGAAAGCTTGAAGGGGGTCTCGCCAGTGGCCGTGTTCGGGGTCGGTCGCAAGGCCTACAGGACCGAGGGGAGCTGCTCCGCCCAATTTCCTCTCAAGTTCTCTTTTTTCTTGAGTAGGTTCACAATAATTTTGTTTGTTGCTTCCACCTGGCCGTTGCTCCAGGGGTGGTGGACAGAGGCAAATCTGAGATCTATCCCCAGTTGGGCGCAGAAGCTGATGAACTCTTCACTGGCAAACTGGGGACCGTTATCTGTCACTATCGCTTGAGGCAGCCCGTGCCTGCATATGATCTCCCCCTAGACGAAGTTCCTTATGACTTGCGAGGTAACTTTGGCCAAGGCCTTAACCTCCAGCCACTTTGAGAAGTAATCGACCATGACCAGGAGGAACCTCCTCTGCCCACTAGCCGGAGGGAAAGGCCCGACCAAGTCCATCCCCCAGATGGCGAAAGGCCATGACGATGTTATGCTCCTAAGTCTTTGAGCAGGCAAGAGTTGGAGGGGGGCGTACAGCTGGTACTTTTGGCACATTTTTGCGAACTCTGCTGCTTCCTTCCTCAGGGTCTGCCAGAAATACCCCTGCCGCATTACCATTGCCTCCAATGTCCTTCCTCACAAGTGGCTGCCGCACTCGCCCGAGTGTACCTTCCCCAGAATACTTGGGACCTCTTCTTCGGTTACACATCTTGCCAGGAGCCCTGACAACATCTTACGATGCAACCCCCCTTCCATTATCAGGTAATTAGCTACCTTACGCCTGAAGCTCTTTGCATCCTTAACCTCCTCCGTCAGCCTGCCAGTGGTCAGGAAGGTTACTAATGGGTCCACCCATGAGGATCGCCGACCTACCTCCATTAAATCCCCTTCCTCAATTTCTGGCCGAAACAGTTCAGTCAGGTTCCCTCCTCCCCGAGGTCCGAACTTTGTCAATCGATCGGCGGCCGCGCTCTCCTCCTTAGGGACATGCCGGATTGAGAATGACCGGAACCCACCGATGATCGCCCTTACTTTGGATAGGTATTTTATGAGGGTAGGATCCCGAGCTTCGAACTCTCCTCGGATCTGTGATGCTACTACTATCGAGTCAGTGAAGGCCTCCACGTCTTGGATCTCAAGCTCCTTTGCCAAGCGAAGGCCGGCGATCACAACCTCATATTCTGCTTGGTTGTTGGTCACAGGAAAGTGCAGGACCACTGCCTGTTCTATGGTGACCCCTTGAGGACTTTTCAACACCACCCCCGCTCCGAGGGAGTGCTTTCCCGAGGCTCCATCAACCTTCATCTTCCACGCTTCCTGTGGCTGCGACTCCCCCTCCTCGACTTCAACAACATAGTTTGCCAGAAAGTCCGCCACCGCTTGCGCCTTAATGGAGAGTCTCGGAATAAAAGAGATGTCGAACTCGCTGAGTTCGATGGACCACTTGGCAAGTCTTCCCAAGTGCTCTACCCCTTCAAAGATCTTGCGAAGAGGATGGTCGGTCACCACCCTGATCGAGTGCGCTTGAAAATACGACCGGAGCTTCCTTGTCGAGACGGCCAAAGCGTAAGCCAACTTTTCGAGGATGGGGTAGCGGAGCTCTGCCTTCTTCAAGATCCGGCTGATGTAGTAGATTGACAGTTTCTTCTTTCCCTCTTCCCTTACTAGAACGGAGCTCACCGCCTCAGCTCCTACTCCAAGGTACAAGGTCAGGTCCTCCCCTTCTTTTGGTCTTTGAAGCAGAGGAGACTGAGAGAGCTGTCTCTTCAGCCCTTGGAAGGCTTCTTCACACTAGGCGGTCCACTCAAACCTTTGGTTCCCTCGCAACACCTTGAAGAATGAAAAACAATTGTCCCCTGACCTGTAGAGGAACCTGCTTAGCCCAGCCAATTTGCCTGTCAAGTGCTGGACCACCTTGGCATCGCGAGGTGATTCCAAATCTAGGATGGCCTTCACCTTGTCCGGGTTGGGCTCTACCCCTGCCGGAGTCAAGATATGCCCAAGGAACTTCCCGCGGCTTGCCCCGAAGTCACACTTCAAGGGATTCAGCCTCATTTTGAACTTCCGTAAGGTGGCGAACGTCTCCTCCTGATCTCGAAGGTGTGAGTCCACACCCTTGCTTTTAACCATAAGGTCATCGACATAGACCTCCAGGTTCCTCCCCCTCTGGCTCTGGAAGACCCAATCCATCATGCGATGGTATGTAGCCCCTGCGTTTTTCAACCCAAAGGGTAACATTCTATAACTGAAGCATCCTTCCCTCGTGATGAAGGAAACATCCTTGACATCGGGAGGGTGCATTCGGAACTGGTGATAACCTGAAAAAGCATCCAAAAAACTCATAATAGAAAAACCGACGGCTGAATCAACCAGCACATCGATCCGAGGAAGCGGGTAGCAATCCTTAGGGCATGATTTATTTAATAAAGAGAAGTCAATACACATTCGCCATTTCCCACCCCTTTCTTAACCATTACCACATTGGAGATCCAGCCTGGACACTGAATCTCCGAGATGAAGCCGGCCTCCAGGAGCTTCCTGACCTCCTCGCGGATGGGTTCCTCCAGCTTGGTGGCGATGTTCCTCATCTTTTGGCGTATGGGACGAGTGCGGGGGTCCAGGTTAAGTCGGTGGCAGGCCACGTCCGCGTCGATGCCCGACATGTCTGTCGTGCTCCAAGCGAAGTTGTCGATGTTGCTTTAGATGCAGGCCCGCACTCGCTCATGGTCCTCGGGACTTAAGGCCCCGCTGACCCGCACACTCTGCACCTGCCCTGCGCTGGTGAAGACCTCCATCTCCACTACTTCCTCGATCAGCTCCAGCCGCGACTGCTCCCAGCCGACCCTTACTTCTTATTCCAGCTCCAACTCGTCCCTTCCTACTTCCTCCTTAATCTCCATCGCCCCCTCCGGGCTCTCCCGCTGTTGCTCGACCTCTGCACCCCTCTGGGCCTCCTTCTCAGCTTCTCCCTGCTCCTCCACCGTCTCCTTTCTCTGCTCTCCTAGGCTCATCTCCTCTTCTCCAACATCCTCTTCCTGCTCCGCCATCTCCCTCTCTAGCTCTTCCGCCTCGGCCATCCAGACACGGTGTTGACTGTCATCACATAGCATTGCCTCGCCACCTTCGGATCCCCCCTAATCCTAACTTGTACCCCTCTGTTATTGAACTTAAGACATTGGTGGAACGAGGATGGAACACATCGAAAGGCGCTGATGAGGGGACGCCCAAAGATGGCGTTTTAACTGCTCGGAGTGTCCACTATCACGAACCTGCAGTTCCGTGACACGCCTCACAACATCACATGCAGCCCTACCCCTCCTTCTATTTCCTTTCTCTCTCTAGAAAATCCAAACAGCGACCCATCCGAAGCCAAGGCCCTTTTCCCCTCAACCTTCATCTCATCAAAGGCATTCTTGAAGATAACATTCACTGAGCTCCCGTTGTCCACCAGTATCCTCGATACTGTGAAATTCTCCACTGCCGTCTGGATCACCAGGGTGTCACAAAACGGATCTTCATAGTCCGGCAAGTCTGCTGACAAGAAGGTGATCTTTTCTTCCGGTGGGGGAGCCTAGGAGGTAGAGGCGACCCCCCTTCGGTATATGGTTTGAAGGTTCCCCTTGCGGGTTGCCTCGATCCCCAATCCTCCGTGGATCACGCTGATCCCTCCCCGGGTTCCCACGTCTACCCGGTCCTCACATCTATCTTCTCCCTCCCCCTGCTGCACTTCCACGATCCTAACCGGCGGATCTTGCCTCCCTGCTCCTCTTGCTTCTCTCATCTCTAAGAATTCAGGGCAGGTGGCCGTCGCGTGACCTTCCTCCTGGTGGAAGTCACAAAAGAGCAATGCCGCCCTACCCCTTCTTCCTTCTCCTCCTCCTCTTCTCCCAGCTCCTCAAACTCCTCTCCTTGCTCCTCTTCCTCTGCCCACCTCCATGGCCTCTTGGGGCGGCGGGAGGTGGACCCTTGGCCCCTGTCTCTACGCTGGTTGGTCAAACCTCATGGGTTCTCGTAAGTTATCTCTTCCCTGGTAGCCTCCTCCTTGGCCCTGGGGGCGACCCTCCTGGGGCCTCCAACCCAACCGGTTGTTCGGCTCCCGGGCCCTCCATCCCTGCTGTTGCCCCTGTCCTCAGGGTTCTTCCCTCCTTCTTTCTTCTCTTTCCTCCCTCTCCTCTCTCGGCTCTCTCTGCCTTCCCGCTGCAGGCTCATTCACATCATCTTCCGCCAGCCTGGCCAACTTCCTGGCAAACGCCGGATTTGCCCTCGCGAAGTCTATCTCTTTCGCCGCCCCCTCCATGAGCTCCTCAAAGGAGAAGGGGGCACTCTCTTCAACTCCATACTGAAGAATCCCGGCCTCAGCCCCAGGGTGAAGGCGAGCATCAACGCGTACCCTGGGACCTCCTGGACCAGGAGGATCTCTTCCTGAAACCGGTCAACGTAGTGACCCAGTGTCTCGTCTTGCTTCTGCCTCACTGCAAACAGGCACTCCGCCTCCTTCTTCTGTTTCTTAGACGTTGAGAACCTCAACAAAAACCCTCGATGCAGATCTTCAAAGCTGTATATCGAACTCGCTGGCAACTGGTGGAACCAGTCCCGGGCCTTCTCCTTCAATGTGATGGCGAACAACCGACACTTGAAGGCATCTGTCATCTGCCTTATCGAAACTACGTCTTCGAACCACTGCACATGTTGTACAGGGTCATCCTTCCCTGAGTAATAGGACATGTCCAGCTCCCGGAAATCCTCTGGCACCGGAGCCGAGATGATGAGCTAGCTGAAAGGGCTCTCGCCTCCTGCCTGGCGAGAAGGTACGTCTCGCAGCCTCGGCTGGCTGGCCTGATCCGCGAGACCGTGCCCAGGGAGAAGTTCTCGCACAGCTGCCTCCCTCTCGCCCAAATCTGGCAGAGTCTCCTTGCTTGGGCGCTGGCCTGGGAATAGCTCCCGCGCGGCCACGTCCCTCTCACCGACTTCCACCGGGACCTCCTTCCTGGTGCGCTGCCCAGGGGCATTCTCGCCCAAGAGCGGGACCGCCTCCACTGGAACCTGAGGAGTCACCCACTCACTCCTCGCCGAGAAGGCCAAGCTAATGGTCTGCAGGACTTCTCGCCTGAAGTCCTCCAACATCTTCCTCGTCGCCTCCTCTCCCCAAGTGGGGGAGCCTCCAGAACCAGACCCTTCACCTTCACCTCCAGCCATGGGACAAAACTCAAGGCTTTCTTGTATCAGCTGCCTTCCACGCTCACCGCACCAGAACTGTTGAAGCCAAAATTGACCTCAACGGGAGTTCAAAAACAGGGGTGCAGCCAACACCTACTTCTCTCGAGCCCCGACCCTCGACTGGTTGTAAAGGACCTAAGACTGACCCAAAGCCTCAATATGGAGGTCCCACCTCACACCCGGAAGATCTCTGAGAGCTTCCCCTCCAAAGCCAAAAGTTGGGCTAGGAGCTCCTCAGAAAGAACTAGAGATTTGGAGGATAATGAGAGCTTGCTTTCTAAGGATCCCATATGGGTCTATTTATAGTTTTCTGAATTTGATCTGCAAAAAACCATATTGGGCTGTCCTGAAATTACCAGAGTACCCCTGGTCGGGTCTACCAACAGCCAAACTCCGCTGCTCTGAGGAGTTATACGCAGGCCACCAAGGGCAAAAGAGTAAAAATACTAGGCGTAGAAGAGTAAAATCCCCATTGGTATAAAAATGTGAAAATGACCTTCCTGTATGGCGAGTGGGGGAGGTACCTATCGGCGAGGAGAATCTTCCTCTCGTCTCGCTGACCTTACATTCTCTGATGCCTTCTCGCGACCCCAGGAGGGGCGTCTCACCTATTTGTCGGGACCACCCGTCTCGCCTATTGCGAGTGGACCCCACGGTCTCACTCGCCCATCTATTCCTCTCGCCTGCTTCAACTATCTCGCGCTTTTGAGGTCCTCTCGTGAGCCCGAGGTTGTACAGAGTGTTTCTACAAACTCAGTCATCGAACCATCGCTTGCTCTGCCAGTCACCGGGGAGAGCCTCTTAAATCTTCCACTAAGAGGAAAATGCATCCATCAACTTTATTGCAGATCAAGCAGCAAGAGAACGAGACCTTGGCCAACTTAGTCAACCATTTTCGAAAAGAGATCTTGAAAATTGAGATTGTCGATCTAGAGATGCACCAAGTCGCTTTAATGAATGGTTTAAGAGAGGGGCCACTTAAGTTCGAAACTAATGTCCGAGTGCCAAGGATATACCAGGAGATGATCAACCTAGCCAACTTTTACATACAAGGTGAAAAGAGTGACCCCAACTACATCTCCAAGCTTGTAACAAGGAAAGATCCCTCTTCTTCCTCTGCTTACAAGCAACTGTCAAAGTTGCCTCAGCAAGATTTCTGCACTCGGGCTCGGAGGTAAAGAAACATCCATCGTCATCGACATCCCTTTCCAAGCAAAGAATCCGGGATTGACAACACAGTGGGTGGAACGTCTCAGGTCATAAAGAGCAAACCAAGTGGTGGACCTTTTCAGCCTGTAGATCAGAAGGTCAAAGACTCTGACTAATACTGCGAATACCATAAAGGAAAGGGTCATTTGATAGAAGATTGTTGAACTCTTCAACAATTAGTGGAGAAAATGCTGAAGTAGGGTAAATATCAACATTTACTCCAGAAGAATGACCATTCTGACCTGTCCACTTCAAAAAGGGAAGAAGTAGTGAGCAATCCTCTCGGCTCAAAAGGAGCGAACCAAATTAGCAACATAAACTTCAGTCTTGGCACCGAAAGCATCGACGTCGACGGTGAAGTCACTTTAGGAGATCCATTCTGAGGTGAAAGGGGACATCACAAAGTTCCGAAAGCTCTTCACGATCATGGCTGATCGGTTTTGTTTTCCATATTGAACATTTTTCTTACATATATTCTGAACATTTCTAAGTTCTCTTTCATTCATTTCAATAAATTTTACGTCAGAGATTCCGTACTCACACATTTTCCTTTTTGGAGTGCCTCTATTTTTTCTTTGTCAAAGGGATCGATGAACTGATGAGATATCACCAAGTCTTGTTTGATCCCCCCATAGATTAGTCATGGCGTAATACCACCATGACCACATATGCGGGGAGTGTTCGCATATGTGCAGTGGGAGCCGTCCCATCTGTGCTGGCAGAATTCAAGGCTTTGGATCCTAGTCGGTATTTAACACATAACGCGCATCAAGGGAGGTCCCAGTGTGTTAGCTCTACTGTGCTCCGCTAGGGATACATTACAGCTAAGATGATTGTTGCTTGGCAAGCAATGACGTTCAAGTGCAGCCTTGTCTCTACGATCATCTCAGACCTGTAATGGTCGAACACTCTAAGGTACTCTCAAGCCATGCCTTCACGGGACCCACAATAGTGCTGATCTTTTAGGGCATGCAATGCTATAGACCACTTGGCGCACCTGACCTAACTGATCAGCGATGCTTGTAGCCCGAGGCATGAGATCAGTGCGTCCGCCGTTCCTTCTTAGAATTTCTTTTGTATTTTTCTATTTCGTGTCCTTCTGGGGGAGCGCGGTTAGTCCGCATTTTTTCTTTTTTGCAGACTTACTTTTAGGTTAACCGTCCAACTTAAGCCTATCCGGCGGAGAGTGATTAGTTTGTGCGGTTATACTAACAGGCTAAATTCCACCTGTCCAAAGGATTTGCAACATCAACTTTCTTGCTTATACTCACTTTGTATACTCGGCTTCCATAAAGCTCTATCAGCTGGCAGTGCATCTACCAAGCTTACTGAATATTTTTGGCACCAATTGTTTAATTGGAGAATCTAGTTCTCTTAGCCGACAAACCATACTGTTAAAGTCTAATCAAAATGGGTTCATTTAGCTGATCTTTATCTTATATTAAAGATATCATATCTGACCGCACAATAAGACTGTTGCTATGGCTCGATCTCTGATCAACCCAACACTTCTCTATTCAGTTAATGTCAGGGTTTATTGGATTTCCTCCTGCTTAATTATATCTTTCTTAACGCATCAATATTTGCAAGGTCACCTCAGGTACTTGTTGTAGACCCCCCCAACCTTTTGTCCGGGTCGCGCCGGAAGGGTACTACTGACCCAAGACGTCCACCCAGTGCTCCTTAGGGGAAATGATCCATCCTATCTAAGCACTAGATGACCGCCTTGTTCGGCTCGAATCACAACATTCACAACCCATCCGAGTATAACGGAAGCATTAACAGGAAACCACTGCATATATATATATAACACATAATATAATAATACATAGGTTTTAGGGCCGAAGCCTAAGCGTTTAAATAAGCCCGTGGGCTATACATGTACTACATATAAACCTCACACTCTCACTCCCAATGCTGCTCAGCAGTACCCACGTCTCTAAACTCCGAGGACGGCGGGGGTGCATCTGCTCGAGTAGTCCTAGCCGCTGGCGTAATCTCCTGCGGTAGCGGGTCACTACGGTGCTCCATTTCCTGTAAATGGTTATTTAGATAACCGTTAGTCACAGAACTAAGTGGAAACAAATCTCCTTCCTGGATCCATATCCTGGGGACGAGCACACACCCACCCAACAAAAGTAAATAGCCGAAGCAAGAGAGGGTTAGCACAATATTTCATATATGTATAGCTAGGAGCAACTATAAAAGAGTGCAGGATAATATAACTGGGAAAAGCAGCAGCAATATAAATTAGTTATAACAAGGCTCCACTAGCTCATCAGTACATTAGGTTTTCACATCCTGAATTCTATCGCAGGCATTCACAGCCGCGCACACACCGCATGCATTCATAGCCGCGCACACAAACCCTATATCGACATAGTTTGGACCGCTTCAGTTTCCAGCAGGGTAGCGAGCCCCGCGGACCTCACTGATGTGGCCGTCGATGACAGTGGCCAGTCCTACCACTTCTGGGGGTGGTCGTACCGCACAAACCCAGGCCCTAACATACAACCTTGTGTACTCTTGGATGTGAGCGACATCCGGCGAATCGTTTTGGCCGACCAGCGGAGGAAAACCCGACGGGGAATAATATAACGGCCGGTCACCCGTGGTACCCATCTCCATGTCGCCTTGAGTCGTCAACTTTCCCGCACCGGTACCAACGGTCTGTGGGAGGGACTAACCCGCCACTATTTCACCGCAAGCAATTTACAACAATCAAATAAATGACAATCATAATACACACCGGGTTTACGTCGGCCTGCCCTAGTAGGCTTAAACTTCGGGCGGCGACGCTCAGCTCTACTTTCGTCAAGGAGCGTGGGAGCACATTATTTGGGGCTAGACCTGAAGGACTACTTCAACTCCGGTTATCCCCAACTAAGGCTCAACATTAACAATGATTGTTCGTCAGAGCAGGATCCGAGATTATAATAGTAAATTTCAATGAGGACAAGTGCGATGATTATCCTGCTTATTTAAAGTGCTGGAATGAAATGTGAC
This sequence comes from Platanthera guangdongensis, assembly GCA_039583875.1. Taxonomy (NCBI): domain Eukaryota; kingdom Viridiplantae; phylum Streptophyta; class Magnoliopsida; order Asparagales; family Orchidaceae; genus Platanthera; species Platanthera guangdongensis. The sequence continues at coordinate 44,632,846 of CM077163.1, read as the reverse complement.
CAGTACGAGACTAGAGTTGTACTGAATAGAAAGTACTGAGATAAGCTTGACCAGTATGAAACTGGAGTAGTACTGAATAGAAAATACTAAAATAAGCTTGACCAGTACGAGACTGGAGTAGTACTGAATTGAAAGTGCTGAAATAACCTTGACCAGTGCGAGACTGGAGTAGTACTGAATTGAAAGTATTGAAATAAGCTTGACCAGTATGAGACAAGAGTAGTACTGAATTGAAAGTACTAAAATAAGCTCGACCCATACGAGACTGGAGTAGTACTGAATTGAAAATATTAAAATAAGCTTGACCAGTACGGGACTGGAGTAGTACTGAATTGAAAGCTCTAAAATAAGCTTGACCAGTACGAGACTGTAGAAAACACAAAGAAAATGGTTAGTAGTTCAATCACTCCATCCAGGAGGCTTCAGTTTTATCTCAGATTTAAAGGAGATTTCATTGTGTTACACCAATTATTAGGATCCAATTAATTTGGTTGCTCCATATTTATTACGGCTTAATTGGATCAAGAGCTTGTTAGGAGTTATGTTGATGCGCGAAAACGGCACCGGGGGCACAGCTATCACCGAGGGGGTGTTTGGGCTCACAGGCTAGGTGAGGAGGATGGAGAAGGTTGCGGGGGTAGGGGAGAGGCTTGAGAGAAGAGACGAGCCTTGATCAACAGAGAGGGTTGATCAAGAGAGGAAGAGGAGGGAGACCAGGAGCGGTCGAGCAGACAGTAACCGCAACGGTTGCATTTGCAGGTTGGTCGCCGAGAAGAGCTGAGCTGAGCTGAGGGCAAGACTTGCTGAGCAGAGGAGCAAGGTTTGCTGAGCAGAGGAGCAAGGCTTGCTGAGCAGAGGAGCAAGGCTTGCTGAGCAGAGGAGCAAGGTTTGCTGAGCAGAGGAGCAAGGCTTGCTGAGCAGAGGAGCAAGGCTTGTTGAGCAGAGGAGAGAAGAGGGGGCCGCTAGCAGCGGCAACAACACACTTCGCTCGTCGCGGCCTAAATGCCACTCCTGCGACGGGCTTTCCTTTGATTAATAGCTAGAGATTACAAGCTTACAAGTACACCTTCACAACAAAATCATTAAAGGGGTACAAGGAGAAGCCGGCGGCTAAGGGAGAAGAAATTGTCAGAAAGCAGAGAGGAGAAGCTGCCAGAGACTAAGTAAAAGAGTCTGCCAGCTACTGGAGGACTGAGAAACTGAGTCTGCAGAGTCTGCTGGCAAGCTGCTGAAGAGCTGTGGAGGACTGCACGGACAGGAAACTGAGTCCGCCGAGCTTGATGGAAGGGTGATGATGGACTACGCGGACTGGAAAACGGAGTCCGCAGGGGCTGCTGGCAAGACTTGTCTCCACCTCCAGGATCCCTGAATGAGAGGCTTCAGGGGGTATTTATAGGCCCAGGGAAGTTCTTCAAGAAGCGGGGCCCAGTGACATCAGCATGATTACCTGCGCGGACTCCGCGGACTGAGAATTTGCGTCCGCCATTGTTGAGCGAAGCAAGCTGCAGGAGGCCCTGGAGAGAACTGGAGGCCGCCCCCTTGCGGGCGGCCTGGGCGGACTCCGGGAGGAGTCCGCCCGGCAGGCCGGAGGCCGCCCCCTAGCGGGCGGCCTGGGTGGACTCTGGGAGGAGTCCGCACTGCGGATGTCGGGGCCGCCCCCTAGCGGGCGGCCTGGGCGGACTCCGGGTGGAGTTCGCCCGGCGGGTGCCGGGGCCGCCCCCTAGCGGGCGGCCTCTGCGGACTCCGGGAGGAGTCTGCCCGGCGGGTGCCGGTGCCGCCCCCTAGCGGGCGGCCTGGGAGGACTCCGGGTGGAGTCCGCCCGGCGGGTGCCGGGGACGCCCCTAGCGGGCGGCCTGGGCGGACTCCGGGTGGAGTCCGCCCGGCGGGTGCCGGGGCCGCCCCCTAGCTGGCGGCCTGGGCGGACTCCGGGTGGAGTCCGCCCGGCGGGTGCCGGGGCCGCCCCCTAGCGGGCGGCCTGGGCGGACTCCGGGTGGAGTCCGCCCGGCGGGTGCCGGGGCCGCCCCCTAGCGGGCGGCCTGGGCGGACTCCGGGAGGAGTCCGCCCGGCTTGCGGGCAGAGGCCGCCCTTGGTGGGCGGCCTCGGCGGATGACGGCAGGAGGCCGCCGCCCCTCGGGCAGCAGGGAGGCCTCCCCTGGTGGGCGGCCTCGGCGGACGGCGGCAGGAGACCGCCGCCCCTTGGGCTGACTAGGATGTCGCTCCTGGGGTGCTGTTGGCCGACTCCTGCAAGGAAAAGCACTGCACGATTAGCAGGCCTAACCGCATGTCCCGCGAGGGTGAGCCATGGGAAAAAGCCCGCCGTCTCACAGGGCACGCGATTGCTAGGAAACCTAGGCGGACAGGGAAAACTGTCCGCCTACCCCGGGACTTGTCGCGATTGAAAGGGAGAATCTAAGGGTCGCGACTAGCCAGCTGGCCACCTTGGGAAGGATCGCCGATTTCTGTGTTAACATAATCCCCGCACTTTTTTAAGTTCTGAAGGGAAATTCGAAAAAGTTGGAGACCCACGAAAATCGTGATCCACCGCAAAGGAAAGAAAAAGGGGAGGCAAGGAGAGATAGAACCTGAAGTCTCAGCTTACAAGCTTGGTGTTTCCTGTCTATTTTCCTGCAAGAGGAAAATTAATGGTAAGCACGTATGGGTGGTACATCGAGTGTGTACCTGAGTTTGATTTTGCAAAATGAAGAAGGCGTGTCTTCCGTTAGGTTCTGCAAAACAAAAGTGAGGGAAAACAAAAAGGCATAATAACTTGCAAGTACCTGACAGAGACTTGCAAGCACCTGTTATTCTCTACAAAAAGAGAAGGGAAAAGAGTATACAAGGACAGAAAAATGAGTTACAAATACCTGCAAGGAACTTGCAAATCTTTGGTGGTCTCTGCAAGAGAAGAGTTAAGAGTACGCATAGTGCATGAAAGTAACTTGCAAGTACCTGAATGGAGCTTGCAAGTGTCGATGATCTCTGCGAGAAGAGAGTTAGAGACAGGTATTGTATATAAAGATAAGCTGCAAATACCTGAATATGGCTTGCAGACGTCTACTAACCACTGCAAAGTGAAGAGTGAGCAACAGATATAAAATAATGATTTAAACTGCAAGTACCTGGATGAGGTTTTGCAGGTGTCTGTTGTTCTCTACAAAGAGAAAAGTTAGAAGCAGACAATATTCATATGAAATGAGCTTGCAAGTACCTGTGGAGAAGGCTTGCAAGGGTTTGCTAACCTCTGTGAGGAGAGAGATTAGAAGAACACAAGACGCGAGGATAACCGCACCAGAAGCATACCAAAACTGTTGGTATGATTCGATTAATGCTTGACGCCATTAGACTTTGACGAGAATAATGAGTAGCACTGTGAATCTCCATATGATAGAGCTTGAGCAGGCAAAGTATATGAGATGAGCATAAGCAAAGTGATTGCTGGAAATCCTTTTGGTAGGTTGGATTAACCTGTTCACCTGTGAAAGGATGGAAGAGAGAAAAGGAGGTCTACACTCGGAATGACTAAAGAGGGTTGAATGCTGCCACAGGTGTTCCCCGTGGGCCTTATGCATCACTTGCCCGAAAAAATCGTCCCGAGTATAGTCCTACCCAAAGCGGGCTGGCCGCGCATCCTCAAGGAGGGGAAAAAGAAAAGGAGGTCCATATTCGGGATGACTAAAGGAGGTTGAATACTGCCACAGGTGTTCCCCGTGGGCCTTATGCATCACTGGCCTGAGAAAATCATTCCGAGTATGGTCCTGCTCAAGGCGGGCTGGCCGCGCATCCTCAAGGAGGGCACAATAGAGAAAAGCAAGGGAAAGATCCTGAGAAGGACCGCTAGAAGGATTGTTCTATCGCCTTGGGTACAAGCATCACTAATCAACGAGACGGGTTGCGCCAAGAGGCCTAGCTTGTCTGTGTATTGATCAGTGGAGTTGCGAACCCGAGAAGGCACGGATCGAGGATACCGGAGAGTGCTCGGCCACCACAGTTGAAGGATGATCAAAGAGACAAGGCTACGCTTGATCGCCATTGCTTGTCCAGCAAAGATCATCCTAACCGTAATGTATCCTATAAGACGCACAGCAAAGCTAACACATGAGGCTCCCCTAGCACACACTCTGTGTCAGATGCCGGCTAGGATCCTAAGTCTGAAGCCCATTCCCGCGATTGATCTGCTCCCACTGCACACATGGGTATACTCCCGCCATGTGTGGTCGTAGCGGTTGTGCAAGAACAAACTACGGAGGGAATGTTTCAGACTCGGCGAAATCTCATTGGCGTAACGATCGCTAAGAGAGAGAGAAGAGAGGAAGGAGCAACATAAGAAGGGAACTGTGTCAGTATAAGATCCCTGAATAAAAGCTTTGCTGGAAAACAAGTACAAAACACTGAGAAGTGTTGTAATGAAAATGTTTGAAAGGGAGAGAGAGAGTAAGGGTTGAGATAACCCCTGAAGGTTGTAAGGAGCTCTGGAGGACTGTGAAGTCCATCGCTAGCATTGAATCATCCCCAGCACACCCTCATCGTTGGCATCGAAGCATTCGACTTCTTTGTTAACAACGAGGAGAGGAAGCTCTTCGACTTGACTCACCCCTCTTGAGGAGCGAGGAGCGTCTGCAAGTTCTTTGCCCCTTGAAGTTGCTTGATCAGGGCGTTCTTCTTTAGGAAGCAGGTCATGCATCTTTCCCTGCCGGAGCATCCTTTGCACAAGCTGCCGGAATGCTCGGCAGTCTTCTGTTCGATGGCCTGACTCTTTGTGAAATTCGCAGTAGGGTTCTGAGTTTCTAGATCTTTGATCTGCTGGTCGATAGGGCTTCTTGAAGCTTGCCCTATCTTTCATGATCTGGATTACTTCTTGCACGACGTCGTCGTGATCAGACTCATGCAAATCATCGTCCTGCTGCTGTTGAACAGCTGCTGTTTGCAAAGACGGAGCTAGCGGCAGCAATGGGTCTTGAGCATGATCACGGCTCGGGAAGGAGTATCGATGACGATGAATCCTTCTCTCTTTCTTTGAGTGAGTTGGGAAGTGATTGCGAGGAGACCTTGGAGGATGCTTGCGAGAGGGATCCTCCTCGGATAGAAGCTTGGAGACGAAGCCTGGATTGCTCTTTTCACCTCGGATATATGAGTTGGCTAGATCAATCAACTCTTGATATGTCCTTGGAGCACGGACGTTTGCTTCAAATTTGAGAGGCCCTTCACGGAGACCATGGATAAGAGCCACTCGGTACATCTCTTGATCAGTAACTTCGATGTACAAAATCTCTCTTTGGAATCGATCAACAAACTGAGACCAAGTCTCATTTCCGCGCTGCTTGATCTCAAAGAGGGCTTCAGGACCGCCCTTTCTCTTAGTTGATGTAGAGAATCTGAGAAGAAACTCCCTTCGAAGATCAAGGAAGGAGGTGATGGAGTGAGGACGGAGGCCATAGAACCAGTCCCTCACTTGCCCATCAAAGGAGGTGACAAGGAACTTGCACTTGGTTGCATCTGAAAGAGTTTTGAGAGCAACGGCTGACTCAAAAGCTTGGAGGTGCTTTACTGGATTTGTCTCTCCAGTGTAGATTGGTAGTCGAGGCTCGCTGAAGTTTGCTGGAGTTTGCTCATGGCGGACATTCTCTGCGAATGGTGAAGGTTCTTCTTGCTCTCCTACAGCATAGGGAAAGAAAGGAGCATAAGCTGCAGCTGCAAAAGGAGCATGAGGATAAAAAGGAAAAGTTGCTGCAGGAGGAGCAGGGGCAGGAGCTGAAGGGTAGGGATGACTTCCCTGAAAATTGAGAACTCTAGCAGGACTTCCCCGGGCTGCTTCCCGGAAGAAGTTATGGAGAGCAGCAAGCTCTTCATCTTTAGTTCGCAAATGAGCTGCAGGCCCTTGCGGAAAGGTTGGAGTGTACGGAGGAAAGAACGGCGGGCAAGCTTGAGAGTAAGCTTGCTGATGCTCTGATGTTGGGGTTGGGTTGATTGGAGCAGCTGGAGCAGCTGCTGGATGAGTGTCCAATCGCTGCGTGATTGCAGCAAGAACTTTGTTGATAGCCTGGAACTGTTGAGCATTCTCACGGTGCGTTTGCTCAAAGGCTTCCCAGAGAGGATCTTAACTGGGACTTGGAGCATGGTTCTCGGCTGATTGATGGTCTGACATGGTTAACTGCTGCTTTCACTGCCTGTTCTGATCTGAAGGTTTGCGCGTGAGCTGGCATCCACGCTCACCGCACCAAAACTGTTGATGCGCGAAAACGGCACCGGGGGCACAGCTATCACCGAGGGGGTGTTTGGGCTCACAGGCTAGGTGAGGAGGATGGAGAAGGTTGCGGGGGTAGGGGAGAGGCTTGAGAGAAGAGGCGAGCCTTGATCAACAGAGAGAGTTGATCAAGAGAGGAAGAGGAGGGAGACCAGGAGCGGTCGAGCAGACAGTAACCACAACAGTTGCATTTGCAGGTTGGTCGCCGAGAAGAGCTGAGCTGAGCTGAGGGCAAGCCTTGCTGAGCAGAGGAGCAAGGCTTGCTGAGCAGAGAAGCAAGGCTTGCTGAGCAGAGGAGCAAGACTTGCTGAGCAGAGGAGAGAAGAGGGGTCCACTAGCAGCGGCAACAACACACTTCGCCCGTCGCGGCCTAAATGCCACTCCTGCGACCGGCTTTCCTTTGATTAATAGCTAGAGATTACAAGCTTACAAGTACACCTTCATAACAAAATCATTAAAGGGGTACAAGGAGAAGTTGGCGGCTAAGAGAGAAGAAATTGCCAGAAAGCAGAGAGTAGAAGCTGCCAGAGACTAAGTAAAAGAGTCTGCCAGCTGCTGGAGGACTGGGAAACTGAGTCTGCAGAGTCTGCCGGCAAGCTGCTGAAGAGCTGTGGAGGACTGCGCGGACAGGAAACCGAGTCCGTCGAGCTTGCTGGAAGGGTGATGACGGACTGCACGGACTGGAAAACGGAGTCCGCAGGGGCTGCTGGCAAGACTTGTCTCCACCTCCAGGATCCCTGAATGAGAGGCTTCAGGGGGTATTTATAGGCCCAGGGAAGTTCTTCAAGAAGCGGGGCCCAGTGACATCAGCATGACGACCTGCGCGGACTCCGCGGACTGAGAATTTGCGTCCGCCATTGTTGAGCAAAGCAAGCTGCAGGAGGCCCTGGAGAGAACTGGAGGCCGCCCCCTTGCGGGCGGCCTGGGCGGACTCCGGGAGGAGTCCGCCCGGCAGTCCGGAGGCCGCCCCCCGGGCGAGCGGCCTGGGCGGACTCCGGGTGGAGTCCGCCCGGCAGGCCGGAGGCCGCCCCCTAGCGGGCGGCCTGGGGGAGTCCGCCCGGCAGATGCCGGGGCCGCCCCCTAGCGGGCGGCCTGGGCGGACTCCGGGAGGAGTCCGCCCGGCGGAAGCCGGGGCCACCCCCTAGCGGGCGGCCTGGGGGGACTCGGGTGGAGTCCGCACGGCGGGTGCCGGGGCTGCCCCCTAGCGGGCGGTTTAGGCGGACGCCGGGAGGAGTCCGCCCGCGGATGCCGGGGCTGCCCCCTAGCGGCGGCCTGGGCGGACTCCGGGTGGAGTCCGCCCGGCGGGTGCCGGGGCCGCCCCCTAGCGGGCGGCCTGGGCGGACTCCGGGTGGAGTCCGCCCGGCTGGTGCCGGGGCCGCCCCCTAGCGGGCGGCCTGGGCGGACTCTGCCCGGCTTGCGGGCAGAGGCCGCCCTTGGTGGGCGGCCTCGGCGGACGGCGGCAGGAGGCCGCAGCCCCTCGGGAAGCAGGGAGGCCGCCCTTGGGTGGGCGGCCTCGGCGGACGGCGGCAGGAGACCGCCGCCCCTTGGGCTGACTAGGAGGTCGCTCCTGGTGGTGCTGTTGGCCGACTCCTGCAAGGAAAAGCACTGCACGATTAGCGGACCTAACCGCATGTCCTGCGAGGGTAAGCCATGGGAAAAAAGCCGTGATCGCGCGTGCTCACAGGGGACGCGAAATTGCTAGGAAACCTAAAGGCGGACAGGGAAAAAAATGTCCGCCGTACGCGGGGACTTGTCGCGATTGAAAGGGAGAATCTAAGGGTCGCGATTATCCAGCTGGCCACCTTGGGAAGGATCGCCGATTTCTGGGTTAACAAGTTACATTCTTATTAGTCGTCGAGAACAACTCCTAACTCATCACTCGTACTCTCACCTTCCTAGCGTGCCCAATTTACCCGAGAGTCGAGGCTCTCGACCATTTTATGAAATCTCGGAATTCCCGGAGCTTGGTCACTTGCCTCAGCCACTCTCGTCGATAAAATAGTTTGAATTACTTATTTGATTATAAAGGGGGTGGTCACACACTCTAATTTTCGCCTTCGAGGGAAAATGAGCGGAATATGTTCCGAGCGCGACTCTAAGCATCCAAATTTTAGGAAAAATATCAAAACCTATCCTCATAACCCCAAATTTTTATACAACCCTTAGGAGGGCCTAAAGTGAGCCTAGTAATTATTTTTATAATTTTCCAAAGTATTTTGGGCTTTTAATTTGGCCAAACAAATTTTATTTTGACTTTTAAAAATACCAAATCATTTCCAAAAATTCTCCAAATTTTTGTGGAGGAAGCCCTCATCATGGGAAACATTTTTCATGTTGGTCACTTTTCCCCTGGGGCCTAAGTTTGGCCCAGAAATTTCTACAAATTTCTGATAATAAAATGGTCTGCATTTAGCAGATCACAAGGATCCTGCGGCTGAGATCGAGCCGCACAGCGCATTAGGCCAGCGCTTCCCTACAACGGATCGACCACGGATCTGCTGTGGAGGGAACATAAGAGGAGGCGGGGAGCGGGGATTAAGGTAAACAGGGTCGTCTGATCTCATCTTGAGATCAGACGGCTGCTGTGCTTCCCGACGATGTGGAGGGTGGCAACCTCCACCATCGTCGGCCAGCCTCTACCTGCCGCTGTCGCCGGCCCCGATTGACTCGCCGGGGCCGGCGACCCTCTGAGCGGTAGTCCGGCGGCGCCGCCGGAAAACCTAACCCGAGAGCCTGGGGTGGCGGGTGCTCTATTCCCGGCGCCACCGCGCCACCACCCCCGCTCCTCGGGTGGTTGGCCGCCTACCACTCCACCCCCGCCGGCATGCCGGGGGTAGGGCTTTTAGCCGGTAGTGGCCTAGTGGCCTTATGCTGCCGGCCGCCGCCGCCAGCTCTAAACAGAGCATTGCTCTGTTTTGCGGGTGCCACCGGAGCCCCGTTTTCTGGCAGCACTGCCGCTCTCCGCCGCTGGGGGTCGTCGCCCCCAGTGGTCTAACACTTCCCCAGCACCACCACTGGCGCTGGGGGAGGAGCTTTCCTCCTTGGGCACCACCCGGCCTGGAGCATTGCTCGGGTGGCGCCGGCGGCGCTCCGACCGCCGGGAGGTGCATGCAAATCGTCCAGAATAGGAAAGGGGGAGGGAGAAGGTCTCCACCTGAGTTTGGTAGGCTCGGGAGGGGCCGACCTGGTCGGACATGCCAAAGGTAGCGGTGGTGGAGGGGAGGCCCCTTGGCTTGCCTTTTTCCGGCCACTTGGGTTCCGATAGAGTTTGTGCAGGGGGGAATGGGGTTGCTTAGAGAGCTTGAGGGTGAGAGGAGGAGGGGGTGTCTTTTATTGGCTTGGGGGGGGGGGGCTCTTCTCCCCTAGCCAATGTGGGATTAATCCCTCCTTAGGGAGGGATTAATCCTCACCCTCCAGCTGTCCAAGGACAGCTGGATGCTCCAACATTTCCCCCATATGGGGAAAAGGCTAAGCCCTTATGGGCTTGGCCTTTTCTTAGGGTGGGAAAGAGAGAGAGAGAGAGAGAGAGAGAGAGAGAGAGAGAGAGAGAGAGAGAGAGAGAGAGAGAAAGAGAGAGAGAGAGAAAGGGTGTGAATGGGCCTCCACTTCCTAGTGGGTTGTTTTGCTGGTTGGGGCCCAAAGTGGGTGAGGGCAAGACCATAAGTGGTCATGAAGAGGGGGTGGGCCCCCCGTTTGGAGAAAAATCCAAAAAATGGGGTTTTATTGGGGTTTGACCAAGTCAACCCTAGGGTGGGACCCCCTTGCTAGTCAAAGTCAAAGTGTGTCCAAGTTATTAGGGTCGGGTCAAAGTTCGGGTGACATGTCATAATCGGTGTGCACACGCTTTTCGGTGCACGACTATGTTTGATTAGACCACGAATTGACCAATTATCGTCGAAATTGACTGGGACGACTTCCGTTGACTTCGTATTGACCACATGAGTCCAACACCACTGACTGAGGTTGAATCAGAGTCCATTTGGCGAAAGTCCAAAATTTGCGCGTCGCAGCGCGCTAAAACAGTCAAAGTGTCTAAATCTGTCGTTAGATCTCGGATTGTGACGCAACGAGTTCTAATGCACCTGACTAGGTTATATGAGGTCGCAGGAATCGACAGAACTCAATTCGGAGTTCTCTAGCTCTATTTCCTGCCTAGGGTTATCTCCCATCGGGTCATGGGTCGGGTTCAAGCCACTTTTATTGGGCCCACTAGGGCTCTGGTGGCCCAATAAAAGTCGGGATGTTATACTTGCAAGTCATTTTTCTTTCATATCTACTTCTTACTCTTCTTCTTACAGAGATTAACAGATGTTTGCAAGTTTCATTCAGGTATTTTCAAGTTACTTTTCTTTTATATCTGCTTCTCACTCTTCTTTTTGCAGAGATTAGCAGATATTTGCAAGGTCCCTTCAGGTACTTGCAAGTTACTTTTCTTTCATATCTGCTTCTCACTTTTCTTTTTGTAGAGATCAACAGATATTTGCAAACACCCTTCATGTATTTGCAAGTTATTTTTCTTTCATATCTGCTTCTCACTCTTCTTTTTGCAGAGATTAGTAGATATTTGCAAGTTTCCTTCAGGTACTTGCAAGTTACTTTCCTTTCATATCTGCTTCTCACTCTTCTTTTTGTAGATATTAGCAGATATTTGCATGTTCCCTTCAGGTACTTGCAAGTTACTTTTCTTTCATATCTGCTTTTCACTCTTTTTTTGCAGAGATTAGCAGATATTTGCAAGCTCCCTTCCGGTACTTGCAAGTTACTTTTCTTTCATATCTGCTTCTTACTCTTCTTTTTGCAGAGATTAGCAGATATTTGCAAGTTTTCTTCAGGTACTTGTAAATTACTTTGCTTTCATATCTGCTTCTCACTCTTCTTTTTGCAGAGATTATCAGAAATTTTCAAGTTTCCTTCAGGTATTTGCAAATTACTTTTCTTTCATATCTGCTTCTCACTCTTCTTTTGCATATGTCATATGTGCTCGCGAGTTCTCTTCAGGTACTCGTGATTGTTTCTTCTTTACCTGCTATAACTTCTCTTTTGTAGAGGTTCACAGGTGCCCGTGAGTTCTCTTCAGGTACTCGCGATTTTTTCTTCTTTACCTGCTCTAACTTCTCTTTTGTAGAAATTCACAGGTGCCCGCGAGTTCTCTTTAGGTTCTCGCGATTGTTTCTTCTTTACCTGCTCTAACTTCTCTTTCGCAGAGATTCACAGGTGCCCGCGAGTTCTCTTCAGGTACTCATGATTGTTTCTTCTTTACTTGCTCTAACTTCTCTTTTGCAGAGATTCGCAGGTGCTCGCGAGTTCTCTTCAGGTACTAGCGATTGTTTCTTCTTTACCTGCTATGACTTCTCTTTTGCAGAGGTTCACAGGTGCCCCCATGTTCTTCCCAGGTACGCGCGCTTTGTATTTTTTCTTTTACCTGTATCTTACTTCTCTTTTGCAGAGATTAACAGGTGCTCATGAGTTCTTCTTTAGGTACTCGCGCTTCATTTCTCTTTTATTTGTTCTAACTCCCATGTTGCAGAGATTAGCAGGTGTTAGCGAGTTCTTTTGAGGTATTCGCACCTTTTTTACTTGAACTTTCCCTAAGTTCTATTAGGCAGACTCCAACAAAAGATGCTCGCAAGTCTTCTTCGCTTCGCGGGTTATTTTTCAGGTACTCGCGAGCTTCGTTCTTTTTGTGCTTACTTTAACTCTTCTTCCTTCCAGAAGAAAAAGTAAGTGTTCTTAGACTCTCAGCAGGAGAGAAATCATGTACTTGCTCTCTCTTGCCATTCTCCTTTTCAGCCGACTTTCAGGGGGTATGGATCACGATTTTTAGTGGGTGTCCAACTTTTTCGAAGTTTTCTTCGGAACTTAAAAAGTGCGGGGATTATGTTAACCCAAAAATCAACGATCCTTCCCAAGGTAGCTAGCTCGCTAGTCGCGGCCTGCTCCAGGTTCTCCCTGGAGGCCGCGACCCATCTCGGCCCACTTATAGTCGGGCGGATAGGTTTCTCTGTCCACCTAGACCGCGCGGCTAGGGCGGTCTCCCAGGCCTAATCACCTTGTCCGCGCAGCAACCGTGTGTTCTGTAAAGGCTGACTATTCCTACAGTCTGCCCCTGCAGGCTGCACGGTTAGGTTGGCTAACTGAGCTTTAGTTCTCTCTTCAACAAGTGCGGACTGCCCGACTCATAGGTGGACCACTCTGCTCTCTAATCAAGAGGCACAAGCTCGGGGTTGCGGTGTCCGCCAAGCCCGCATGGACCCTTCTCAGCCCGATAGGGTCAAACTCTAGTTCGCCACTCAGCAGGCCCAAAATCCCTTTCTCGGTGTCCGCCCATCCCGCATGCACTTCTCTGCGAGTTAGATGTGAGGCCCGGTCCTCTCTTATATACCTAGCAGAGGTGGACAACTCTTGTGTCCGCTTAAGCAGTAGTGGACTACCCGTCTTCCGGATCAATAAGGGCAAGACTCAGTTCTCCGCGTAATGGGAGCGGTCTCCCATTCTCAGTGTCCGCCCAACTCGTCGGCGGACTCGAGTCCTCTCTGTGCGGTGAGCCCAGAATCGTCATCTTGGCGTCCGCCTAGCACGGCAGGGACCTCCACGCAGTAGAGTCAATTTCCTGCTCTTGATCTCCGCCTAAGCAGTGACAGACTTTTCCCTAATTCGCTTAGCAAGGGCGGACTCGGCGGACTCCTTGTCTACTCGCACAACTCACCGGAATACCGGGGGTAATGTTACCAAGACCATCTCCAGCCCAAGCCTATAAATAGGCCCCCATACCTCTCATTGGGGGTGGGGGGCAAGCATCGAGGAGCAGCATTGGCAGCAAGCCTTGCAGATACAACTTTCTATCCACCAACCCTTCAACAATCTTCCCTATTGATCATGCATTCCACGCAGCCTTAGTTAGCAAACTGCAGGATTAACAGTCTGCGCGGTCTTCCGATCTGTTTGATCAATCCGCACTGCCTCTGACAACCTCTTTCTTCTAGCCATCAGCTTCCATTTGTACCCTTTATAATTTTCCATGTAATAGGGCGAACTTATGCTGTAATATTGATTCATAATCAAAGGAAACTCTGTCGAAGGAGTGACATTTAAGACCCGGCGGATGAACTTTGTTGTTGCTGCTGCAAGCGGCCTCTCTTCTTCCCTTCTCCCTTCTCTCAGCCTCAACCGCTAATCCTAACCGTCAAAGTAACCGGCTGCTCGACAGTTCCTCATCAACCTCCTTTTACCCCTGCATCCTCGGATCGAACGTGTTCACCTCTCGAGCTGACGGAGAGGCGCATTCTGTGCATCAACAGTTAAGTGTCAAAAATCCAGCGGTTTCCTGAAGTCGTTGCCAATACCAGAATGAAGGTTTGATGACATATCAATGGATTTCGGGAACGGTATGCCGAGATCACAATGCAGGAACAATTCCATTTGGGTTATCGTGGACCGGTTGACAAAAGTAGCACACTTCATTCCGAATTGAAGGGACGATTCGGTTGAAAAGTTAGCTCAACTTTATGTTGAGCAGATCGTATGATTGCACGGTGTGCCCCGTAGCATCGTTAGTGATCGTGATAAGTGTTTCATATCAAATGATTGGAAGCTTACTCATCAGCTGTTGGGTGCCAAAATGAAATTCAGCACGTCCTTCCATCCCAGACGGATGGTCAAACCGAGAGGGTAAACAGAACGATGGAAGATATGCTTCGCATGTGTGCCATGGATTTTGGGAAAAGGTGGGAAGATATTATCTTTATTATCGAGTTCGCCTACAATAATAACAATCAAGCAAGTATACAAATGACACCTTTTGAGACCTTATATGGTAGGCAATGTCATACTCCATTGGCTTGTGATGGCGCGGCCCCTCCAACACTTCCTGATGATGACCCGGTTGCCGCGGCGCAACAATTTAAAGATTTGTGACGTCATGACAACGCCACGGACGCTAACGGAAAGCTGCGATACAACCTCCGTCCGCGGCGCGCAAAGCTTGCCTAAAAGTTTTACTTAGTATAATTTTAATTGCTTTAAACATATGACTTGTATTAATTTTTATTTTCATGTTGGTGTGCTACTAAATATTTGGTGTGTATGTAACCACCCGGATGGATGAGATTTCATCTCCATCATGGACGGTTGGATCTCTTTTGTAACTCCTATTTAAAGGAGGCTATTATGATGAGTTAGAGGATTGGAAAAAGAAAACCTAAACCCCCCTTGAGGAATTTCGGCCACCATGGAGAGATTCCATTAGCCGCCCCCCTCCCCCCTTGGTGTGAAGCCAAGCCTTGCCTCCTCCATCCCCGTTCGGTGCGACTCCGGCGTGGCTTCTATCGGTGCGACTCCGTGGAAGAAGGAAGCAGCCCCATTCGGTGTGAAACCGGTGGAACCGTGGAGAGAGTGATTCTCCCACAAATCTTGTGTGATCATCTTCTTGGTTGGGTAATCTCTTCCCTATCTTTGTGTTTTTTGCTGTGAGATTTTGTGGAGGTTATTCAACCGTCTTTTCTGCGATTTTAAAGTGTTTTCCGCTTGCAAAAATCTGAATCGAAACGTTGTTATTGACCCTCTTGTTATCCGGATTGGGAAGATCCGTTGGAGAACAAACTAGGCCTAGCCTTGACTTGTTCTCCAAGTTTGGGCACGCTTTGTGCTAACAAGGGAGTTAATCTCAACTTGTTCTTGATCGCTCTTTATCGTTTACCACCGCTCCTAAATATTTTATTGCTGCGATTGACGGCTTATTGTGAAAAGAATAGATGCTTGTGTAGGTGCGGTGAGGCATGTGCTTGTTGGAGAGGTAGGTCCTAAGGTCGTGGTATCGAGTCCGGCTAGGAGCGAGTTGTGTGCTTGTTGGAGAGTTAGGTCCTAAGGACGTGGTATCGAGTCCCGTATTTTTGAGAGCCAACCGACCCCTTTACGTTCGCTTTTGGTCGGAGCACTCTTTTTATTTTCTATGTTCTGTGATGGGTAAGCTACCGTTAGCGTAAGCACGTCCGTGTCACGTACACCCCTACACCAGCTTGGATAGAAACAAGTGAATCATAACTATATAAACGTAAGGATGTTGAATCGAAGACTTCAACGATACGTTTAATTCAAAATCGACTGCTGATTCCACAAGATAGACAAACAAAATATTATAATGTCAAACACCAAAACACGGAGATTATGGTTGGTGATTGAGTTTAGCTCAAGAATAAATCATTCAAGGGAGTATCAAGGATCTGACGCTTGAAAAAGCTGTGTCCGAGATATCTTGGACAGATTGAAATCGTTGTGCGAATTGGAGAAGTTGACTATCGGCTGAAGCTTTCAGCTGAACTCAATGGTTTGCACGATGTGTTACACATCTCGGTACTGTGGAACGCTATGCAAGAGCCTACACAAGTTGTTGATGTGGATCAAATTCCGGTCGATAGTGGGTTGACGATGAAAGTCAAGCCCATTTGTATTGAAGACGTGGAAGTGAAACAACTACGGAATAAATAAATTAAGATGATCAAAGTATGATGGGACAATTGTTGCCGTAGGGAGCTGTCATGGGAGCGTGAGCAGACCATGCAACAAGAGGTCCCTGAACTATTCCGTTGAGATACATTTGTTATGATTTGTACTTCTGTGTTGTTAATTGTGGATTTCGGACGAAATCTCATAAAAGAGGGGAGAATTGTAATGCCCCAAAATTCCTGAAAATATCAAGAAGATGATTTCTGGGAGTTATAGCCAGGCGGTAGAGTTAACGTCAGCAGTATCCAGCTGAATTAAATAAACCTTCGTTTCAGGAAGGTACCACACAACGGTAGAGAGGTAACGTGAGGCGATACCACTCGCTGCACTCGACGAATCGTTGAGAGTATACCGCATGGCGATAGTGAGATATCGTGCGATGGTAGCCAAATTATATTAACATGGTCCCTCTTCAATACTGACCGACGGTAGTAAGCTACCGCATAGCGGTAGTAAGAGCGATAGAGCTGTGTTGGATGGGTCACCGCCACCGCCATAGGGTATCGCACGACGGTATAAAAGGTACCGCACGACGGTAGCTCCCTGATAAAAGGCTAGTGATAAGATTATTTTCTCATTTTTCTCTCATTCTATCTCTCTCTCGGTTCTTGAAGAAAGAGAAGGGAAAAGCCAGGAAGTAAGATCAAGGGTGATCCAGCCCTATTGAGAAGGCGTTTATGTGATCGGATTCGTGAATCGAAGCCAAATTTGTGGAGAGGAAGCTGTGGTGATTATTTCCAGCAGGATCAAGAGCAAGAGCATGGCTCCTAAGTAATCAACGAGGGTAACAACTTTATCCTTGGACAAGTGAAGTCCTTAATTTACATATTTGCGTGGAACCCCTCACCAAAGGGGGGAAAATGGAGGTTTTCAACAGGTAGATTGTTATGATCCCCGGTAGCAATTGTATTTAGAATCCGAAATCGAAGTACAAAATATGCATGTTGTGTGAAGCCCATCTGGACAGGTTGGTTTGTATAGGTGATGATTGATTTGCGTGCCGGAGAAGACTTAGTGGTTAAACGTATAGTTTCCGGGGTCAGGGGGTGTACATGATGCTGCAGTGATAGTACTGGAATAGGTTTTTAGGAAAACACCCAAAAGTAGGGGAAGAAACGACTTATGTCCACTACCGCGCGACGATAGTGCTACCGCCGTCGATAGCTCCAAGTGAGCTATGTAAGGCCTGTCTCGTGGAGACCTGTGGGTCACTATATGTGAGTGGGAACTTAAATTATTCCACTGTATTTGAGTGGGAACTTATATTGTTCCACTGTTTGAGAGCGGGAATTTAAATTGTTCCGTTATACATAAGTGGGAACTTAAATTGTTCAGCTTGGGCAAGGGGACGCTGACCCGCGTCGTGGCTTGCAAGTCAGATAGTTTGAGTAGCGGGCTATGACTAATTTGTACCCACCCTATGACGATCGACTTGGAGTAAGTCACTGACGTTGATCTCAACGTAATAGATCGCTTTTGACTTTGTTGTTGCATAGGAAGAAAACTAGTAATGCTCAAGAGTACCGTCTTAAGAACGATGGTGGGGCTTGAAGTTCGGCACACTGATATGTGCCCTAAGTGCTCGGGGAGTGTGACCGATCGTGCCAACGTCTGTAGTAAATTGTGCTTATATTGAAAATTTTCAAATATGATGCTGCTTGCAGGGAAGGAGAACCGTCGCTCCGAGTAAGGGATGAGGTCGTTATAATTTGGTCGACTAATGCTGACTATTGTGTTGTTTTGCCACGTTTTGGTGGGTCGTGCTATGCAGGTGATGAAGAGGCAAGTGGGAAGTAGCGGGCTGAAGTCCCTGTGCTGCGATTGGCTAGCCCTTGAAGGCCCAAAAGGCCAACGTTTACTATTTTCATGTGTGACTGGTCTGTGAGCCGATGTATGAAAGATACATTTTGTAAAGGGAACAGTTGTAAGGCCTTAAGACCAGAACATGTTGTATTATATAAATTCATTCTTATGTTTATAGTGGACATTCCTGACATGTGGGTTCTACAACTAAATTAACTGCTTCCGCTAGAATGCACTCTGAGTTAGGATGCACATATTAGTTTGGTTTCAATGAGTAATTCCACTGACTGTCTGTGAAATATGACGTGGGGCCCCGGCCGCACCTTCTGTTATATTCTACGTGACGGATGAGGGTGTTACAGGGGCGCTTAACTGGATTACTTCTCATCAAAGAGAGGATGCAACCTCCAACAACCCGGTGGTGGATCAGAGACTGGTTGGGGTGTACGGTCTGTGTTAAACTTTCTCAAAGTGGTCAACAAGATAGCCCAAAGCCAAATTAATATTCTCGGCACTACTCAGTTCACACTTTGATCTAGCGGAAAACCAGGGAGCAAGCTCAACACACCAAGCACATGGAAGAGCAACCAGATCTTATATTCATTAAACTTTTTTACAAGACGAGGTATACGTAGCGAGACATGATTTCGCTTGTACAATCAGCTATAACAGAAAGCACAAAAAACAAGTCGGACGGACAGCACTGGAAACCGCAGAGACCGCCGAAGTCGCCAAGTCTGCTGAAGCCGCCCGAGCTGAAGCTGCAACACGCCAAATAGACACGGAGTCCGCCAAAGCCGCGAGGCCGCGCAGACACACCGATATTCGCCTACTGCTGATGAACTGAAGAACAGACCGCCTACCCGCCTGAGACTGGCGGGCAGGTTATTAGAGCTTGCAAAGATGAAGCAGAGAACTGACAAGCCGCAGAGCGACCTGCTGAAACCGCATAGACCGCACACTTCAAGTACTTGACCGAAGTCAAAGCCAAACTCCTGGCTCCTTGAAGCTAGCCGCGCGACCTGCACACAACAAGCAGTTAACTTTGATTCAATCCGCGCGGACAAAAAACTGAGACCGCAACACTTTGACGAGCCCCCCTTACTGTTCACTCAGTTACTGTAGACCTGCCGGGGGTGTCCTATTTATAGGCGAGGTGAGGAGTGTGGTCACCGCCCTAAGGGATAGAGACACCGCCCCAGCTCGCTGCTAAAAAAACACCTATCCGATGAAGGACAAGGAAACGGATTCAACGAACAACCCGCCAGGAGCAAGGCAATGAAACAACAAAAAACTTGCCTTGACTATGCACAACGGACAAGAAACAGTCCGCAAAAGTCCACACAGTCCGCAAAAAGGACAACACCCCAAAAAGCAAAGAAGAACGGCAAAAGGGAGGGTAAGTAAAGCAAATAAATACAGATCCAGCACAAGCCACGACCAAAAGGCCGAGTTAGCAACAGTCTGCCCGAGAACAGGA